>CATKUP010000039.1:715800-1431600 GCA_949786385.1 Onychomys leucogaster | reverse complement strand
GGAGGACACAGAGACTGGGATTTAACTCCATTTCTAAGGGAAACACACAGCACAGTTCTCATACATGAAACACACCTTGCTTTATAGGAAGAAGCCCGACGTTGCTTTCTAGAGTCTCTAATACACCAGGAATCTTGAGTGTGTTCAGAACAAAAGAACGGGTTTTCCTACACATACGGACCATATCTAGTTCAACTCTGCTTCGAAAACTGATACGAACCACAGGTCTGCTAACATCACATGCTTTTCTGCTAAGAGCGAGAAACTTGTGAGCTTTGTGAATGATGTAGCTTCGTTAGAGCTGAAAAGTGTCTGCTTTTGCCTGAAATGAATTCTTGCTTGTAGGAGGACACAGAGCCTGGGATTTCACTCCATTTCTGAAGGGAAACACACAGCAAAGTTCTTATCCATGAAACACACTCTGCTTTAGAGCAAGAAGCACGCTCTGGCTTTCTAGAGTCTCTAATACAGCAGGAAACTTGAGTGCTCAGAACAAAAGAACGGTGTTTTCTAGACCTAGGGACCATAGCTAGTTCAACTCTTCTTCAGAAACCGATACAAACCACAGGTACCCTAACATCCAATGCTTTTCTGTTAAGAGCGAGAAACGTGTGAGCCTCGTCAATGATTTACCTTCCTTTGAGCTGAAAAGTGACTGTGTTTACCTGAAACGAAGTCTTGCTTGTAGGAGGACACAGACCCTGGGATTTAAATCCATTTCCGAAGGGAAACACACAGCACAGTTCTCATCCATGAAACACACCTAGCTTTAGAACAAGAAGCATGCCCTTGCTTTCTAGAGTCTCTAATACAGCAGGAAACGTGAGTGTGCTTATAACAACAGAACGGTTTTTCATACACATACGGACCATATCTAGTTCAACTCTGCTTGGAAACTGATTCAAAGCACAGGTCTGCTAACCTCCAATGCTTTTCTGTTAAGAGCGAGAAACGTGTGAGCTTTGTGAACGATGTAGCTTCCTTTGAGCTGAAAAGTGACTGCGTTTACCTGAAACGAAATCTTGCTTGTAGGAGGACACAGAACCTGGGATTTCACTCCATTTCTGAAGGGAAACACACAGCACAGTTCTCATCCATGAAACACACTCTGCTTTAGAGCAAGAAGCACGCTCTGGCTTTCTAGATTCTCCAATACAGCAAGAAACGTGAGTGAGCTAAGAAACAAAGAATGGTGTTTTCTAGACATATGGACCATATCTAGTTCAACTCTGCTTCGGAAACTGATACAAACCACAGATCCTCTAACATCCAATGGTTTTAAGTTAAGAGCGAGAAACGTGTGAGCTTTGTGAACAATGTATCTTCGTTTGAGCTGAAAAGGGACTGTGTTTACCTGAAACGAAGTCTTGCTTGTAGGAAGTCACAGATCCTGGGATTTAACTCCATTTCTGTAGCGAAACACACAGCACATTTCTCATCCATGAAACACACCTTGCTTTAGAGCCAGAAGCACGCCCTTGCTTTCTAGTGTCTCTAATACAGCAGGAAACGTGAGGGTGCTCAGAACAAAAGAACGGTGTTTTCTAGACATAGAGACCATATCTAGTTCAACTCTGCTTTGGAAACTGATACAAGCACATATCCTCTAATATCCAATGCTTTTCATTTAAATGCGAGAAACGTGTGAACTTCGTGAACGATGTAAATTCCTTTGAGCTGAAAAGGGACTGCCTTCACCTGAAACGAAATCTTGTTTGTCGGAGGACACAGAGCCTGGGATTTAACTCCATTTCTGATGGGAAACACACAGCACAGTTCTCATCCATGAAACACACCTTGCTTTAGAGCAAGAAGGAGGCCCTTGCTTTCAAGTGTCTCTAATACAATAGGAATCTTGAGTGTTTTAAGTACAAAAGAACGGTTTTTTCTCCACATACGGACCACATCTAGTTCAACGCTGCTTCAAAAACGGATACAAACCACAGGTCTGCTAATATCCAATGCTTTTCTGTTAAGAGCGAGAAACGTGTGAGCTTCGTGAAAGATGTAGCTTCGTTAGAGATGAAAAGTGACTGTGTATACCTGAAACGAATTCTTGCTTGTAGGAGAACACAGAGCCTGGGGTTTCACTCCATTTCTTAAGGCAAACACACAGCACAGTTCTTATCCATGAAACACACTCTGCTTTAGAGCAAGAAGCACGCTCTGGCTTTCTAGAGTCTCTAATACAACAGGAAACGTGTGTGCTCAGAACAAAAGAACGGTGTTTTCTAGACATAGGGACCATAGCTAGTTCAAGTCTTCTTCGGAAACCGATACAAACCACAGGTACCCAACATCCAATGCTTTTCTGTTAAGAGCGAGAAACGTGTGTTTCTCGTCAACGATTTAGCTTCCTTTGAGCTGAAAAGTGACTGCGTTCACCTGAAACGAAGACTTGCTTGAAGGAGGACACAGACCCTGGGATTTAAATCCATTTCTGAAGGGAAACACACAGCACAGTTCTCATCCATGAAACACACCTTGCTTTAGAGCAAGAAGCATGCCCTTGCTTTCTAGAGTCTCTAATACAGCAGGAAACGTGAGCGTGCTCATAACAACAGAACGGTTTTTCCTACACATACGGACCATATCTAGTTCAACTCTGCTTGGAAACTGATTCAAACCACAGGTCTGCTAACCTCCAATGCATTTCTGTTAAGAGCGAGAAATGTGTGAGCGTCGTGAACGATGTAGCTTCCTTTGAGCTGAAAAGTGACTGCGTTTACCTGAAAAGAATTCTTGCTTGTTGGAGGACACAGAGCCTGGGATTTCACTCCATTTCTGAAGGGAAACACACAGCACAGTTCTCATCCATGAAACACACTCTGCTTTAGAGCAAGAAGCACGCTCTGGTTTTCCAGAGTCTCTAATACAGCAAGAAAGGTGAGTGAGCTAAGAACAAAAGAACGGTGTTTTCCAGACATACGGACCATATCTAGTTCAACTCTGCTTTGGAAACTGATTCAAACCACAGGTCTAGTAACATCCTATGCTTTTCTGTTAAGAGGGAGAAACGTGTGAGCTTCGTGAAAGATGGAGCTTCATTAGAGATGAAAAGTGACTGTGTATACCTGAAACGAATTCTTGCTTGTAGGAGAACACAGAGCCTGGGTTTTCACTCCATTTCTGAAGGCAAAAACACAGCACAGTTCTTATCCATGAAACACACTCTGCTTTAGAGCAAGAAGCACACTCTGGCTTTATAGAGTCTCTAAAACAACAGGAAACATGTGTGCTCAGAACAAAAGAACGGTGTTTTCTAGACATAGGGACCATAGCTAGTTCAGCTATGCTTCGGAAACTGATTCAAACCACAGGTCTAGTGACATCCAATGCTTTTCTATTAAGAGCGAGAAACCTGGGAGCTTCGTGAACAATGTAGCTTCCTTTGAGCTGAAAAGTGACTGCGTTTACCTGAAAAGAATTCGTGCTTGTTGGAGGACACAGAGACTGTGATTTAACTCAATTTCTGAAGGGAAACACACAGCACAGTTCTCATCCATGAAACACACCTTGCTTTAGAGCAAGAAGCAGGCCCTTGCTTTCAAGTGTCTCTAATACAATAGGAAACTTGAGTGTTTTAAGAACAAAAGAACGGTTTTTCCTCCACATACGGACCATATCTAGTTCAACTCTGCTTCAAAAACGGATACAAACCACAGGTCTGCTAATATCCAATGCTTTTCTGTTAAGAGCGAGAAACATGTGAGCTTCGTGAAAGATGTAGCTTCGTTAGAGATGAAAAGTGACTGTGTATACCTGAAATGAATTCTTGCTGGTAGGAGAACAAAGAGCGTGGTTTTCACTCCATTTCTGAAGGGAAACTCACAGCACAGTTCTTATCCATGAAACACACTCTGCTTTATAGCAAGAAGCACGCTCTGGCTTTCTAGAGTCTCTAATACAGCAGGAAACTTGTGTGCTCAGAACAAAAGAACGGTGTTTTCTAGACCTAGGGACCATGCCTAGTTCAACTCTTCTTCGGAAACCTATACAAACCACAGGTACCCTAACATCCAATGCTTTTCTATTAAGAGCGAGAACCTGTGAGCCTCGTCAATGATTTAGCTTCCTTTGAGCTGAATAGTGACTGCGTTCACCTGAAACGAAGTCTTGCTTGTAGGAGGACACAGACCCTGGGATTTAAATCCCTTTCTGAAGGGAAAC
The DNA here is from genome assembly GCA_949786385.1 of Onychomys leucogaster. Lineage (NCBI taxonomy): Eukaryota > Metazoa > Chordata > Mammalia > Rodentia > Cricetidae > Onychomys > Onychomys leucogaster. The sequence goes on along the minus strand of CATKUP010000039.1, from coordinate 1,427,430 downwards.
ACACATCACAGTTCTCATCCATGAAACACACTCTGCTGTAGAGCAAGAAGCACGCTCTGGCTTTCTAGAATCTCTAATACAGCAGGAAACATGAGTGTGCTCAGACAAAAGATAGGTGTTTCCTGCACATAGGGACCATATCTAGTTCAACTCTGCTTCAGAAACTGATACAAACCACATATCCTCTAAATTCCAATGCTTTTCAGTTAAATGAGGGAAACGTGTGAGCTTCGTGAATGATGTAGCTTTGTTTGAGCTTTAAATTGACTGCATTTAACTGAAACGAATTCTTGCTTGTTGGAGGACATGGAGACTGGGATTTAACTCCATTTCTAAGGGAAACACACAGCACAGTTCTCATACATGCAACACACCTTGCTTTATAGGAAGAAGCCCCTCGTTGCTTTCTAGAGTCTCTAATACAGCAGGAAACATGAGTGTGTTCAGAACAAGAGAACGGTTTTTCCTACACATACGGACCATATCTAGTTCAACTCTGCTTCGAAAACTGATACAAACCACAGGTCTGCTAACATCACATGCTTTTCTGTTAAGAGCGAGAAACTTGTGAGCCTCGTCAACGATTTAGCTTCCTTTGAGCTGAAAAGTGACTGCGTTTACCTGAAACGAAATCTTGCTTGTAGGAGGACACAGAGCCTGGGATTTCACTCCATTTCTGGAGGGAAACACACAGCACAGTTCTCATCCATGAAACACACCTTGCTTTGGAGCCAGAAGCACGCCCTTGCTTCCAGTTTCTCTAATACAGCAGAAAACGTGAGTGTGCTCAGAACAAAAGAACGGTGTTTTCTAGACATAGAGACCATATCTAGTTCAACTCTGCCTTGGAAACTGATACAACCACATATCTTCTAACATCCAATGCTTTTCATTAAAATGCGAGAAACGTGTGAACTTCGTGAACAACGTTAATTCCTTTGAGCTGAAAAGGGACTGCGTTCACCTGAAATGAAGTTTTGCTTGTAGGAGGACACAGACCCTGGGATTTCACTCCATTTCTGAAGGGAAACACACAGCACAGTTCTCATCCATGAAACACACCTTGCTTTAGAGCAAGAAGCATGCCCATGCTTTCTAGAGTCTCTAATACAGCAGGAAACGTGAGTGTGCTCATAACAACAGAATGGTTTTTCCTACACATACGGACCATATCTAGTTCAACTCTGCTTGGAAACTGATTCAAAGCACAGGTCTGCTAACCTCCAATGCTTTTCTGTTAAGAACGAGAAACGTGTGAGCTTCGTGAACGACGTAGCTTCATTAGAGCTGAAAATAGACTGCATTTACCTGAAACGAATTCTTGCTTGTAGGAGGACACAGAGCCTGGGATTTCACTACATTTCTGAAGGGAAACACACAGCACAGTTCTTATCCATGAAACACACTCTGCTTTAGAGCAAGAAGCACGCTCTGGCTTTCCAGAGTCTCTAATACAGCAGGAAACTTGTGTGCTCAGAACAAAAGAACGGTGTTTTCTAGACCTAGGGACCATGGCTAGTTCAACTCTTCTTCGGAAACCTATACAAACCACAGGTACCCTAACATCCAATGCTTTTCTATTAAGAGCGAGAACCTGTGAGCCTCGTCAATGATTTAGCTTCCTTTGAGCTGAAAAGTGACTGCGTTCACCTGAAACGAAGTCTTGCTTGTAGGAGGACACAGACCCTGGGATTTAAATCCCTTTCTGAAGGGAAACACACATCACAGTTCTCATCCATGAAACACACTCTGCTGTAGAGCAAGAAGCACGCTCTGGCTTTCTAGAATCTCTAATACAGCAGGAAACATGAGTGTGCTCAGACAAAAGATAGGTGTTTCCTGCACATAGGGACCATATCTAGTTCAACTCTGCTTCAGAAACTGATACAAACCACATATCCTCTAAATTCCAATGCTTTTCAGTTAAATGAGGGAAATGTGTGAGCTTCGTGAACGATGTAGCTTTCTTTGAACTTTAAATTGACTGCATTTAACTGAAACGAATTCTTGCTTGTTGAGGACATGGAGACTGGGATTTAACTCCATTTCTAAGGGAAACACACAGCACAGTTCTCATACATGCAACACACCTTGCTTTATAGGAAGAAGCCCCTCGTTGCTTTCTAGAGTCTCTTATACAGCAGGATACATGAGTGTGTTCAGAACAAAAGAACGGGTTTTCCTACACATACGGACCATATCTAGTTCAACTCTGCTTCGAAAACTGATACGAACCACAGGTCTGCTAACATCACATGCTTTTCTGTTAAGAGCGAGAAACTTGTGAGCCTCGTCAACGATTTAGCTTCCTTTGAGCTGAAAAGTGACTGCGTTTACCTGAAACGAAATCTTGCTTGTAGGAGGACACAGAGCCTGGGATTTCACTCCATTTCTGAAGGGAAACACACAGCACAGTTCTCATCCATGAAACACACCTTGCTTTGGAGCCAGAAGCACGCCCTTGCTTCCTAGTTTCTCTAATACAGCAGAAAACGTGAGTGTGCTCAGAACAAAAGAACGGTGTTTTCTAGACATAGAGACCATATCTAGTTCAACTCTGCTTTGGAAACTGATACAACCACATATCTTCTAACATCCAATGCTTTTCATTTAAATGCGAGAAACGTGTGAACTTCGTGAACAATGTTAATTCCTTTGAGCTGAAAAGGGACTGCGTTCACCTGAAATGAAGTTTTGCTTGTAGGAGGACACAGACCCTGGGATTTCACTCCATTTCTGAAGGGAAACACACAGCACAGTTCTCATCCATGAAACACACCTTGCTTTAGAGCAAGAAGCATGCCCATGCTTTCTAGAGTCTCTAATACAGCAGGAAACGTGAGTGTGCTCATAACAACAGAATGGTTTTTCCTACACATACGGACCATATCTAGTTCAACTCTGCTTCAAAAACTGATGCAAACCACAGGTCTGCTAATATCCAATGTTTTTCTGTTAAGAGCGAGAAACGTGTTAGCTTCGTGAAAGATGGAGCTTCATTAGAGATGAAAAGTGACTGTGTATACCTGAAACGAATTCTTGCTTGTAGGAGAACACAGAGCCTGGGATTTCACTCCATTTCTGAAGGCAAACACACAGCACAGTTCTTATCCATGAAACACACTCTGCTTTAGAGCAAGAAGCACGCTCCAGCTTTCTAGAGTCTCTAATACAACAGGAAAAGTGTGTGCTCAGAACAAAAGAACTGTGTTTTCTAGACATAGGGACCATAGCTAGTTCAGCTATGCTTCGGAAACCGATTCAAACCACAGGTCTAGTGACATCCAATGCTTTTCTGTTAAGAGCGAGATACCTGGGAGCTCGTGAACAATGTAGCTTCCTTTGAGCTGAAAAGTGACTGCGTTTACCTGAAAAGAATTCTTGCTTGTTGGAGGACACAGAGACTGTGATTTAACTCCATTTCTGAAGGGAAACACACAGCACAGTTCTCATCCAAAAAACACACCTTGCTTTAGAGCAAGAAGCATGCCCTTGCTTTCTAGTGTCTCTAATACAATAGGAAACTTGAGTGTTTTAAGAACAAAAGAACGGTTTTTCCTCCACATACGGACCATATCTACTTCAACTCTGCTTCAAAAACGGATACAAACCACAGATCTACTAATATCCAATGCTTTTCTGTTAAGAGCGAGAAACGTGTGAGCTTCGTGAAAGATGTAGCTTCGTTAGAGATGAAAAGTGACTGTGTATACCTGAAACGAATTCTTGCTTGTAGGAGAACACAGAGCCTGGTTTTCACTCCATTTCTGAAGACAAACACACAGCACAGTTCTTATCCATGAAACACACTCTGCTTTAGAGCAAGAAGCACGCTCCGGCTTTCTAGAGTCTCTAATACAACAGGAAACGTGTGTGCTCAGAACAAAAGAACGGTGTTTTCTAGACATAGGGACCATAGCTAGTTCAACTATGCTTCGGAAACTAATTCAAACCACAGGTATAGTAACATAAAATGCTTTTCTGTTAAGGGCGAGAAACTTGTGAGCTTCGTGAACCATGTAGCTTCTTTTGAGCTGAAAAGTGACTGCCCTTACCTGAAACGATGTCTTGCTTGTAGGAGGACACAGACCCTGGGATTTAAATCCCTTTCTGAAGGGAAACACACATCACAGTTCTCATCCATGAAACACACTCTGCTGTAGAGCAAGAAGCACGCTCTGGCTTTCTAGAATCTCTAATACAGCAGGAAACATGAGTGTGCTCAGACAAAAGATAGGTGTTTCCTGCACATAGGGACCATATCTAGTTCAACTCTGCTTCAGAAACTGATACAAACCACATATCCTCTAAATTCCAATGCTTTTCAGTTAAATGAGGGAAATGTGTGAGCTTCGTGAACGATGTAGCTTTCTTTGAACTTTAAATTGACTGCATTTAACTGAAACGAATTCTTGCTTGTTGAGGACATGGAGACTGGGATTTAACTCCATTTCTAAGGGAAACACACAGCACAGTTCTCATACATGCAACACACCTTGCTTTATAGGAAGAAGCCCCTCGTTGCTTTCTAGAGTCTCTTATACAGCAGGAAACATGAGTGTGTTCAGAACAAAAGAACGGGTTTTCCTACACATACGGACCATATCTAGTTCAACTCTGCTTCGAAAACTGATACGAACCACAGGTCTGCTAACATCACATGCTTTTCTGTTAAGAGCGAGAAACTTGTGAGCCTCGTCAACGATTTAGCTTCCTTTGAGCTGAAAAGTGACTGCGTTTACCTGAAACGAAATCTTGCTTGTAGGAGGACACAGAGCCTGGGATTTCACTCCATTTCTGAAGGGAAACACACAGCACAGTTCTCATCCATGAAACACACCTTGCTTTGGAGCCAGAAGCACGCCCTTGCTTCCTAGTTTCTCTAATACAGCAGAAAACGTGAGTGTGCTCAGAACAAAAGAACGGTGTTTTCTAGACATAGAGACCATATCTAGTTCAACTCTGCTTTGGAAACTGATACAACCACATATCTTCTAACATCCAATGCTTTTCATTTAAATGCGAGAAACGTGTGAACTTCGTGAACAATGTTAATTCCTTTGAGCTGAAAAGGGACTGCGTTCACCTGAAATGAAGTTTTGCTTGTAGGAGGACACAGACCCTGGGATTTCACTCCATTTCTGAAGGGAAACACACAGCACAGTTCTCATCCATGAAACACACCTTGCTTTAGAGCAAGAAGCATGCCCATGCTTTCTAGAGTCTCTAATACAGCAGGAAACGTGAGTGTGCTCATAACAACAGAATGGTTTTTCCTACACATACGGACCATATCTAGTTCAACTCTGCTTCAAAAACTGATGCAAACCACAGGTCTGCTAATATCCAATGTTTTTCTGTTAAGAGCGAGAAACGTGTTAGCTTCGTGAAAGATGGAGCTTCATTAGAGATGAAAAGTGACTGTGTATACCTGAAACGAATTCTTGCTTGTAGGAGAACACAGAGCCTGGGATTTCACTCCATTTCTGAAGGCAAACACACAGCACAGTTCTTATCCATGAAACACACTCTGCTTTAGAGCAAGAAGCACGCTCCAGCTTTCTAGAGTCTCTAATACAACAGGAAAAGTGTGTGCTCAGAACAAAAGAACTGTGTTTTCTAGACATAGGGACCATAGCTAGTTCAGCTATGCTTCGGAAACCGATTCAAACCACAGGTCTAGTGACATCCAATGCTTTTCTGTTAAGAGCGAGATACCTGGGAGCTCGTGAACAATGTAGCTTCCTTTGAGCTGAAAAGTGACTGCGTTTACCTGAAAAGAATTCTTGCTTGTTGGAGGACACAGAGACTGTGATTTAACTCCATTTCTGAAGGGAAACACACAGCACAGTTCTCATCCAAAAAACACACCTTGCTTTAGAGCAAGAAGCATGCCCTTGCTTTCTAGTGTCTCTAATACAATAGGAAACTTGAGTGTTTTAAGAACAAAAGAACGGTTTTTCCTCCACATACGGACCATATCTACTTCAACTCTGCTTCAAAAACGGATACAAACCACAGATCTACTAATATCCAATGCTTTTCTGTTAAGAGCGAGAAACGTGTGAGCTTCGTGAAAGATGTAGCTTCGTTAGAGATGAAAAGTGACTGTGTATACCTGAAACGAATTCTTGCTTGTAGGAGAACACAGAGCCTGGTTTTCACTCCATTTCTGAAGACAAACACACAGCACAGTTCTTATCCATGAAACACACTCTGCTTTAGAGCAAGAAGCACGCTCCGGCTTTCTAGAGTCTCTAATACAACAGGAAACGTGTGTGCTCAGAACAAAAGAACGGTGTTTTCTAGACATAGGGACCATAGCTAGTTCAACTATGCTTCGGAAACTAATTCAAACCACAGGTATAGTAACATAAAATGCTTTTCTGTTAAGGGCGAGAAACTTGTGAGCTTCGTGAACCATGTAGCTTCTTTTGAGCTGAAAAGTGACTGCCCTTACCTGAAACGATGTCTTGCTTGTAGGAGGACACAGAGACTGGGATTTAACCGCATTTCTGAGGGGAAACACACAGCACAGTTCTCATCCATAAAACACACCTTGCTTTATAGGAAAAAGCACGCTCTTGCTTTCTAGATTCTCTAATACAGCAGGAAACATGTGTGTGCTCAGAACAAAAGAAAGGTGTTTCCTGCACATAGGGACCAAATCTAGTTCAACTCTGCTTCGGAAACTGGTACAAACCACATATCCTCTAACTTCCAATGCTATTCAGTTAAATGAGGGAAACATGTGAGCTTCATGAACGACGTAGCTTCGTTTGAGCTTAAAATTGACTGCATTTAACTGAAACGAATTCTTGCTTGTTGGAGGACACAGAGACTGGGATTTAACTCCATTTCTAAGGGAAACACACAGCACAGTTCTCATACAAGGAACACACCTTGCTTTATAGGAAGAAGCCCGCCTTGCTTTCTAGAGTCTCTAATACACCAGGAAACATGAGTGTGTTCAGAACAAAAGAACGGTTTTTCCTACACATACGGACCATATCTAGTTCATTTCTGCTTCGAAAACTGATACAAACCACAGGTCTGCTAACATCACATGCTTTTCTGTTAAGAGTGAGAAACTTGTGAGCTTCGTGAATGATGTAGCTTCGTTAGAGCTGAAAAGTGTCTGCTTTTGCCTGAAACGAATTCTTGCTTGTAGGAGGACACAGAGCCTGGGATACAAACCGATACAAACCACAGGTACCCTAACATCCAATGCTTTTCTGTTAAGAGCGAGAAACGTGTGAGCCTCGTCAATGATTTAGCTTCCTTTTAGCTGAAAAGTGACTGCGTTCACCTGAAACGAAGTCTTACTTGTAGGAGGACACAGACTCTGGTTTTTAAATCCATTTCTGAGTGAAACACACAGCACAGTTCTCATCCATGAAACACACTCTGCTTTAGAGCAAGAAGCACGCTCTGGCTTTCTAGAGTCTCTAATACAGCAAGAAACGTGAGTGAGCTAAGAACAAAGAACGGTGTTTTCTAGACATAGGGACCATATCTAGTTCAACTCTGCTTCGGAATCTGATACAAACCACAGATCCTCTAACATCCAATGGTTTTAAGTTAAGAGCGAGAAACGTGTGAGCTTTGTGAACGATGTAGCTTCATTTGAGCTGAAAAGGGACTGTGTTTACCTGAAACGAAGTCTTGCTTGTAGGAAGTCACAGATCCTGGGATTTAACTCAATTTCTGTAGGGAAACACACAGCACAGTTCTCATGCATGAAACATACCTTGCTTTATAGGAAGAAGCAGGCCCTTGCTTTCAAGTGTCTCTAATACAATAGGAAACATGAGTGTTTTAAGAACAAAATAACAGTTTTTCCTCCACATACGGACCATAACTAGTTCAACTCTGCTTCAAAAATAGATACAAACCACAGGTCTGCTAATATCCAATGCTTTTCTGTTAAGAGCGAGAAACGTGTGAGCTTCGTGAAAGATGTAGCTTCGTTAGAGATGAAAAGTGACTGTGTATACCTGAAACGAATTTTTGCTTGTAGGAGAACACAGAGCCTGGGATTTCACTCCATTTCTGAAGGGAAACACACAGCACAGTTCTCATCCATGAAACACATTCTGCTTTAGAGGAAGAAGCACGTTCTGGCTTTCTAGATTCTCAAATACAGCAAGAAACGTGAGTGTGCTAAGAACAAAAGAACGATGTTTTCTAGACATAGGGACCATATCTAGTTCAACTATGCTTCGGAAACTGATACAAGCCACAGATCCTCTAACATGCGATGCTTTTCAATTAAATGCGGGAAACGTGTGAGCGTCGTAAACGATGTAGCTTTGTTTGTGCCGAAAAGTGACTGTGTTTACCTGAAACGAATTCTTGCTTGTGGAGGACACAGAGACTGTGATTTAACTCCATTTCTGAAGGGAAACACACAGCACAGTTCTCATCCATGAAACACACCTTGCTTTAGAGCAAGAAGCACGCCGTTGCTTTCAAGTGTCTCTAATACAATAGGAAACTTGAGTGTTTTAAGAACAAAAGAATGGTTTTTCCTACACATACAGACCATATCTAGTTCAACTCTGCTTCGAAAACTGATACAAACCACGGGTCTGCTAACATCCAATGGTTTTCTGTTAAGAGCGAGAAACGAGTGTGCTTCGTGAAAGATGTAGCTTCCTTAGAGTTGAAATGTGACTGCGTTTACCTGAAACGAAGTCTTGCTTGTAGGAGGACACAGAGCCTGGGATTTCACTACATTTCTGAATGGAAACACACAGCACAGTTCTCATCCATTGTTCATACTCTGCTTTACAACAAGAAGCACGCTCTTGCTTTCTAGAATCTCTAAGACAGCAGGAAACATGAGTGTGATGAGAACAAAAGAACGGTGTTTCCTACACATACGGATCATATCTAGTCCAACTCTGCTTCTGAAACTGATACAAAGCACTGGTCCTCTAACATCTGATGCTTCTCAGTTAAGATGAGAAACGTGTGAGCTTGCTGAATGATGTAGTTCGCTTGAGCTGAAAAGTGACTGCCCTTACCTGAAACGAAGTATTGCATGTAGGAAGACACAGAGCCTGGGATTTAACTCCATTTCTGAAGGGAAACACACAACACAGTTCTCATCCATGGATCACACTCTGCTTTAGAGCAAGAAGCAAGCTCTTGCTTTCTAGAATCTCTAAAACTGCAGGAAACGTGAGTGTGCTCAGAAGAAAAGAACTGTTTTTCCTATACATACGGACCATATCTACTTCAACTCTGCCTGAAATTGATACAAAGAAAAGGGCCTCTAACATCCAATGCTCCTCAGTTAAGATGAGAAACGTGTAAGCTTCGTGAACGATATAGATCATTTGAGCTGTAAAGTAAATGCCCTTACCTGAAACGAAGTCCTGCTTGTAGGAGGACACAGAGCCTGGGATTTCACTCCATTTCTGAAGTGAAACACACAACACAGTTCTCATCCATGGATCACACTCTGCTTTAGAGCAAGAAGCAACCTCTAGCTTTCTAAAATCTCTAAGACAGCAGGAAACTTGAGTGTGCTGAGAACAAAAGAACGGTGTTTCCTACACATACGGATATTATATAGTCCAACTCTGCTTCTGAAACTGATAAAAAGCACTGGTCCTCTAAAATCTAATGCTTGTCTGTTAAGATGAGAAACATGTGAGCTTCGTGAACGATGTAGTTCGTTTGAGCTGAAAAGTGACTGCCCTTACCTGAAACGAAGTCTTGCTTGTAGGAAGACACAGAGCCTAGGATTTAACTCCATTTCTGAAGGGAAACCCACAACACAGTTCTCATCCATGGATCACACTCTGCTTTAGAGCAAGAAGCACGCTCTTGCTTTCTAGAGTCTCTAATACAGCAGGAAACTTGAGTGTGCTGAGAACAAAAGAACGGTGTTTCCTACATATACGGATCATATCTAGTCCAACTCTGCTTCTGAAACTGATACAAAGCTCTGGTCCTCTAACATCCAATGCTTGTCAGTTAAGATGAGAAACTTGTGAGCTTCGTGAACTATGTAGTTCTTTTGAGCTGTAAATTAACTGCCCTTACCTAAAACGAAGTCTTGCTTGTAGGAAGACTCAGAGCCAGGGATTTAACTCCATTTCTGAAGAGAAACACACAACAGAGTTCTCATCCATTGATCACAATCTGCTTTTGAGCATGAAGCACGTTCTAGGTTTCTAAAATATCTAAGACAGCAGGAAACTTGAGTGTGCTGAGAACAAATGAACGGTGTTTCCTACACATACGGATCATATCTACTCCAACTCTGCTTCTGAAAGTGAAACAAAGCACTGGTCCTCTAACATCCAATGCTTGTCAGTTAAGATGAGGAACGTGTGAGCTTCGTGAACAATGTAGTTCTTTTTAGCTGAAAAGTGACTGCCCTTACCCTAAACGAAGTCTTGCTTGTAGGAAGACAGAGAGCCTGGGATTTAAAACCATTTCTGAAGGGAAACACACAACAGATTTCTCATCGATGGATCACACTCTGCATTAGAGCAAGCAGCACGCTCTTGCTTTCTAGAGTCTCTAATACAGCAGGAAACGTGAGTGTGCTCAGAAGAAAAGAACAGTGTTTCCTATACATACGGACCATATCTGGTTCAACTCTGCCTGAAATTGATACAAAGCAAAGGGCCTCTAACATCCAATGCTCCTCAGTTAAGATGAGAAACGTGTGAGCTTTGTGAACGATGTAGTTCGTTTGAGCTGAAAGAAACTGCCCTTACTTGAAACGAAGTCTCCCTTGTAGGAAGACTCAGAGCCTGGGATTTCACTCCATTTCTGAAGTGAAACACACAACACAGTTCTCATCGATGGATCACACTCTGCTTTAGAGCAAGAAGCACGCTCTAGCTTTCTAAAATCTCTAAGACAGCAGGAAACTTGAGTGTGCTGAGAACAAATGAACGGTGTTTCCTACACATACGGATCATATCTAGTCCACCTCTCCTTCTGAAACTAATACAGAGCACTGGTCCTCTAACATCCAATGCTTGTCAGTTAATACGAGAAACGTGTGAGCTTTTTGAACGATGTAGTTCGTTTGAGCTGTAAAGTAATTTCCCTTACCTGAAACGAATTCTTGCTTTTAGGAAGACCCAGAGCCTGGGATTTAACTCCATTTCTGAAGTGAAACACACAACGGATTTCTCATCCACTGATCACACTGTGCTTTACAACAAGAAGCACGCTCTTGCTTTCTAGAATCTCTAAGACAGCAGGAAACATGAGTGTGATGAGAACAAAAGAACGGTGTTTCCTACACATACGGATCATATCTAGTCCAACTCTGCTTCTGAAACTGATACAAAGCACTGGTCCTCTAACATCTGATGCTTCTCAGTTAAGATGAGAAACGTGTGAGCTTGCTGAATGATGTAGTTCCCTTAGCTGAAAAGTGACTGCCCTTACCTGAAACGAAGTATTGCATGTAGGAAGACACAGAGCCTGGGATTTAACTCCATTTCTGAAGGGAAACACACAACACAGTTCTCATCCATGGATCACACTCTGCTTTAGAGCAAGAAGCAAGCTCTTGCTTTCTAGAATCTCTAAAACTGCAGGAAACGTGAGTGTGCTCAGAAGAAAAGAACCGTTTTTCCTATACATACGGACCATGTCTAGTTCAACTCTGCTTGAAATTGATACAAAGCAAAGGTCCTCTAACATCCAATGCTTCTCAGTTAAGATGAGAAATGTGTGAGCTTCGTGAACGATATAGATCGTTTGAGCTGTAAAGTAAATGCCCTTACCTGAAACGAAGTCCTGCTTGTAGGAGGACACAGAGCCTGTGATTTCACTCCATTTCTGAAGTGAAACACACAACACAGTTATCATCCATGGATCACACTCTGCTTTAGAGCAAGAAGCAACCTCTAGCTTTCTAGAGTCTCTAAGACAGCAGGAAACTTGAGTGTGCTGAGAACAAATGAATGGTGTTTCCTACACATACGGATCATATCTAGTCCAACTCTGCTTCTGAAAGTGATACAAAGCACTGGTCCTCTAACATCCAATGCTTGTCAGTTAAGATGAGGAACGTGTGAGCTTCGTGAACAATGTATTTCTTTTTAGCTGAAAAGTGACTGCCCTTACCTGAAACGAAGTCTTGCTTGTAGGAAGACACAGAGCCTAGGATTTAACTCCATTTCTGAAGGGAAACCCACAACACAGTTCTCATCCATGGATCACACTCTGCTTTAGAGCAAGAAGCACGCTCTTGCTTTCTAGAGTCTCTAATACAGCAGGAAACTTGAGTGTGCTGAGAACAAATGAACGGTGTTTCCTACACATACGGATCATATCTACTCCAACTCTGCTTCTGAAAGTGAAACAAAGCACTGGTCCTCTAACATCCAATGCTTGTCAGTTAAGATGAGGAACGTGTGAGCTTCGTGAACAATGTAGTTCTTTTTAGCTGAAAAGTGACTGCCCTTACCCTAAATGAAGTCTTGCTTGTAGGAAGACAGAGAGCCTGGTATTTAAAACCATTTCTGAAGGGAAACACACAACAGATTTCTCATCGATGGATCACACTCTGCATTAGAGCAAGCAGCACGCTCTTGCTTTCTAGAGTCTCTAATACAGCAGGAAACGTGAGTGTGCTCAGAAGAAAAGAACAGTGTTTCCTATACATACGGACCATATCTGGTTCAACTCTGCCTGAAATTGATACAAAGCAAAGGGCCTCTAACATCCAATGCTCCTCAGTTAAGATGAAAAACGTGTGAGCTTTGTGAACGATGTAGTTCATTTGAGCTGAAAGAAACTGCCCTTACTTGAAACGAAGTCTCCCTTGTAGGAAGACTCAGAGCCTGGGATTTAACTCCATTTCTGAAGTGAAACACACAACACAATTCTCATCCATGGATCACACTCTGCTTTAGAGCAAGAAGCACGCTCTAGCTTTCTAAAATCTCTAAGACAGCAGGAAACTTGAGTGTGCTGAGAACAAATGAACGGTGTTTCCTACACATACGGATCATATCTAGTCCACCTCTCCTTCTGAAACTAATACAGAGCACTGGTCCTCTAACATCCAATGCTTGTCAGTTAATACGAGAAACGTGTGAGCTTTTTGAACGATGTAGTTCGTTTGAGCTGTAAAGTAATTTCCCTTACCTGAAACGAATTCTTGCTTTTAGGAAGACCCAGAGCCTGGGATTTAACTCCATTTCTGAAGTGAAACACACAACGGATTTCTCATCCACTGATCACACTGTGCTTTACAACAAGAAGCACGCTCTTGCTTTCTAGAATCTCTAAGACAGCAGGAAACATGAGTGTGATGAGAACAAAAGAACGGTGTTTCCTACACATACAGATCATATCTAGTCCAACTCTGCTTCTGAAACTGATACAAAGCACTGGTCCTCTAACATCTGATGCTTCTCAGTTAAGATGAGAAACGTGTGAGCTTGCTGAATGATGTAGTTCCCTTAGCTGAAAAGTGACTGCCCTTACCTGAAACGAAGTATTGCATGTAGGAAGACACAGAGCCTGGGATTTAACTCCATTTCTGAAGGGAAACACACAACACAGTTCTCATCCATGGATCACACTCTGCTTTAGAGCAAGAAGCAAGCTCTTGCTTTCTAGAATCTCTAAAACTGCAGGAAACGTGAGTGTGCTCAGAAGAAAAGAACCGTTTTTCCTATACATACGGACCATGTCTAGTTCAACTCTGCTTGAAATTGATACAAAGCAAAGGTCCTCTAACATCCAATGCTTCTCAGTTAAGATGAGAAATGTGTGAGCCTCGTGAACGATGTAGTTCGTTTGAGCTGTAAATTAATTTCACTTACATGAATGGAATTCTTGCTTGTAGGAAGACTCAGAGTCTGGGATTTAACTCCATTTCTGAAGTGAAACACACAACAGATTTCTCATCCATTGATCACACTGTGCTTTAGAGCAAGAAGCACGCTCTTGCTTTCTAGAGTCTCTAATACAGCAGGAGACGTGAGTGTGTTCAGAAGAAAAGAACAGTGTTTCCTATACATACGGACCATATCTACTTCAACTCTGCCTGAAATTGATACAAAGAAAAGGGCCTCTAACATCCAATGCTCCTCAGTTAAGATGAGAAACGTGTGAGCTTCGTGAACGATATAGATCGTTTGAGCTGTAAAGTAAATGCCCTTACCTGAAACGAAGTCCTGCTTGTAGGAGGACACAGAGCCTGGGATTTCACTCCATTTCTGAAGTGAAACACACAACACAGTTCTCATCCATGGATCACACTCTGCTTTAGAGCAAGAAGCACGCTCTAGCTTTCTAAAATCTCTAAGACAGCAGGAAACGTGAGTTTGCTGAGAACAAACGAACGGTGTTTCCTACACATATGGACCATATCTAGTCCAACTCTGCTTCTGAAACTGATACAAAGCACTGGTCCTCTACCATCCAATGCTTGTCTGTCAAGATGAGAAACGTGTGAGCTCCGTGAAAGATGTAGTTCGTTTGAGCTGAAAAGTGACTGCCCTTACCTGAAACGAAGTCTTGCCTGTAGGAAGACACAGAGCCTGGGATTTAACTCCATTTCTAAAGGGAAACACACAGCAGTGTAATCATCCATTGATCACACTCTGCTTTAGAATAAGAAGCACGCTCTTGCTTTCTAGAGTCTCTAAGTCAGCAGGAAAGGTGAGTGTGCTGAGAACAAAAGAACGGTGTTTCCTACACATATGGACCATATCTAGTCCAACTCTGCTTCTGAAACAGATACAAAGCACTGGTACTCTAACATCCAATGCTTGACAGTTAAGATGAAAAACATGTGAGCTCAGTGAACGATGTAGTTCGTTTGAGCTGAAAAGTCACTGCCCTTACCTGAAATGAAGTCCTGCTTGTAGCGAGACTCAGAGCCTGGGATTTAACTCCATTTCTGAAGGGAAACACACAGCAGTGTAATCATCCATTGATCACACTCTGCTTTAGAATAAGAAGCACGCTCTTGCTTTCTAGACTCTCTAAGACATCAGGAAACGTGAGTGTGCTGAGAACAAAAGAATGGTGTTTCCTACACATACGGACATTATATAGTCCAACTCTGCTACTGAAACTGATAAAAAGCACTGGTCCTCTAAAATCTAATGCTTGTCTGTTAAGATGAGAAACGTGTGAGCTTCGTGAACGATGTAGTTCGTTTGAGCTGAAAAGTGACTGCCCTTTCCTGAAACGAAGTCTTGCCTGTAGGAAGACACAGGGCCTGGGATTTAACTCCATTTCTGAAGGGAAACACACAGCATAGTTTTCATCCATAGATCACATTCTGCTTTAGAGCAAGAAGCACGCTCTTGCTTTCTAGATTCTCTAATGCAGCAGGAAATATGAGTGTGCCCAGAACAAAAGAACGGTGTATCCTACACATACGGACTATATGTAGTCCAAATCTTCTTCTGAAACTGATACAATGCACTGGTCCTCTAACATCCAATTCTTGTCAGTTAAGATGAGAAACGTGTGAGCTTTGTGAATGATGTAGTTCCTTTGAGCAGAAAAGTGACTGCCCTTACCTGAAACGAAGTCTTGCTTGTAGGGAGACTCAGAGCATGGGATTTAACTCCATTTCTGAAGTGAAACACACAGCATTGTCTCATCCATTGATCACACTCTGCCTTAGAACAAGAAGCACGCTCTTGCTTTCTAGACTCTCTAAGACAGCAGGAAACGTGAGTGTGCTGAGAACAAAAGAACGGTGTTTCCTACACATACAGACCATATCTGGTCCAACTCTGCTTCTGAAACTGATACAAAGCACTGGTCCTCTACCATCCAATGCTTGTCTGTTAAGATGAGAAGCGTGTGAGCTCCGTGAAAGATGTAGTTCGTTTGAGCTGAAAAGTGACTGCCCTTACCTGAAACGAAGTCTTGCTTGTAGGGAGACTCAGAGCCTGGGATTTAACTCCATTTCTGAAGGGAAACACACAGCATAGTTCTCATCCATGGATCACACTCTGCTTTAGAGCGAGAAGCACACTCTTGCTTTCTAGAGTCTCTAAGACAGCAGGAAACGTGAGTTTGATGACAACAAAAGAACGGTGTTTCCCACACATACGGACCATATCTAGTCCAACTCTTCTTCTGAAACAGATACAAAGCACTGGTACTCTAACATCCAATGCTTGTCAGTTAAGATGAGAAACGTGTGAGCTCAGTGAACGATGTAGTTCCCTTAGCTGAAAAGTGACTGCCCTTAACTGAAACGAAGTCTTGCTTGTAGGGAGACTCAGAGCCTGGGATTTAACTCCATTTCTGAAGGGAAACACACAGCAGTGTAATCATTCATTGATCACACTCTGCTTTAGAATAAGAAGCACGCTCTTGCTTTCTAGATTCTCTAAAACAGCAGCAATCTGAGTGTGTCCAGAACAAAAGAACGGTGTATGCTACCCATACGGACTATATGTAGTTCAAATCTTCTTCTGAAAATGATACAATGCACTGGTCCTCTAACATCCAATTCTTGTCAGATAAGATGTGAAACGTGTGAGCTTCGTGAACGATGTGATTCCTTTGAGCAGAAAAGTGACTGCCCTTACCTGAAACGAAGTCTTGCTTGTAGGGAGACTCAGAGCATGGCATTTAACTCCATTTCATTTAACTCCATTTCTGAAGTGAAACACACAGCATTGTCTCATCCATTGATCACACTCTGCCTTAGAACAAGAAGCACGCTCTTGCTTTCTAGAGTCTCTAAGACAGCAGGAAACGTGAGTGTGCTGAGAACAAAAGAACGGTGTTTCCTACACATATGGACATTACATAGTCCAACTCTGCTTCTGAAACTGATACAAAGCACTGGTCCTCTAAAATCTAATGCTTGTCTGTTAAGATGAGAAACGTGTGAGCTTTGTGAATGATGTAGTTCCTTTGAACTGAATAATGACTGCCCTTACCTGAAACGAATTCTTGCTTGTAGTAAGACACAGAGCCTGGGATTTAACTCCATTTCTGAAGGGAAACACACAGCATAGTTCTCATCCGTGGATCACACTCTGCTTTAGAGCAAGAAGCACGCTCTTGCTTTCTAGAGTCTTTAATACAGCAGGAAATCTGAGTGTGCCCAGAACAAAAGAACGGTGTTTCCTACACATACGGACCATATCTAGTCCAACTCTTCTTCTGAAACTGATACAAAGCACTGGTCCTTTAACATCCAATGCTTGTCAGTTAAGATGAGAAACGTGTGAGCTTCGTGAACGATGTAGTTCGTTTGAGCTGAAAAGTGACTGCCCTTACCTGAAACGAAGTCTTGCTTGTAGGAAGACTCAGAGCCTGGGATTTACCTCAATTTCTGAAGGGAAACACACAGCATAGTTCTCATCCATTGATCACACTCTGCTTTAGAACAAGCAGCACGCTCTTGCTTTCTAGAATCTCTAAGACAGCAGGAAACGTGAGTTTGCTGAGAACAAAAGAACGGAGTTTCCTACACATACGGACCATATCTAGTCCAACTCTGCTTCTGAAACTGATACAATGCACTGGTCCTCTAACATCCAATTCTTGTCAGTTAAGATGAGAAACGTGTGAGCTTCGTGAACGATGTAGTTCGTTTGAGCATAAAAGTGACTGCCATTACCTGAAACGAATTCTTGCTTGTAGTAAGACACAGAGCCTGGGATATAACTCCATTTCTGAAGGGAAACACACAGCATAGTTCTCATCCATGGATCACATTCTGCTTTAGAGCAAGAAGCACTCTCTTGCTTTCTAGAGTCTCTAATACAGCAGGAAATCTGAGTGTGCCCAGAACAAAAGAACATTGTTTCCTACACATACGGACCATATCTAGTCCAACTCTTCTTCTGAAACAGATACAAAGCACTGGTACTCTAACATCCAATGCTTGTCAGTTAAGATGAGAAACGTGTGAGCTCAGTGAAGGATGTAGTTCGTTTGAGCTGAAAAGTGACTGCCCTTACCTGAAACGAAGTCTTGCTTGTAGGGAGACTCAGAGCCTGGGATTTAACTCCATTTCTGAAGGGAAACACACAGCAGTGTAAGCATTCATTGATCACACTCGGCTTTAGAATAAGAAGCACGCTCTTGCTTTCTAGACTCTCTAAAACAGCAAGAAACGAGAGTGTGCTGAGAACAAAAGAACCGTGTTTCCTACACATACGGACATTATATAGTCCAACTCTGCTTCTGAAACTGATAAAAAGCACTGGTCCTTTAAAATCTAATGCTTGTCAGTTAAGATGAGAAACGTGTGAGCTTCGTGAACGATGTAGTTATTTTGAGCAGAAAAGTGACTGCCCTTACCTGAATTGAAGTCTTGCTTGTAGGAAGACTCAGAGCCTGGGATTTAACTCCATTTCTGAAGTAAAACACACAGCAGTGTAATCATCCATTGATCACACTCTGCTTTAGAACAAGAAGCATGCTCTTGCTTTCTAGACTGTCTAAGACAGCAGGAAACCTGTGTGTGCTGAGAACAAAAGAATGGTGTTTCCTACACATACGGACATTATATAGTCCAACTCTGCTTCTGAAACTGATAAAAAGCACTGGTCCTCTAAAATCTAGTGTTTGTCTGATAAGATGAGAAATGTGTGAGCTTCGTGAACGATGTAGTTCGTTTGAGCTGAAAAGTGACTGCCCTTACCTGAAATGAAATCTTGCTTGTCGGAAGACTCAGAGCCTGGGATTTAATTCCATTTCTGAAGTGAAACACACACCATAGTTCTCATCCATTGATCACACTCTGCTTTAGAACAAGAAGCACGCTCTTGCTTTCTAGAATCTCTATGACAGCAGGAAACGTGAGTTTGCTGAGAACAAAAGAATGGTGTTTCCTACACATACGGACCATATCTAGTCCAACTCTGCTTCTGAAACTGATACAAAGCACTTGTCCTCTAACATCCAATGCTTGTCTGTTAAGATGAGAAACGTGTGAGCTTCGTGAACGATGTAGTTCGTTTGAGCTGAAAAGTGACTGCCCTTACCTGAAACGAAGTCTTGCTTGTAGTAAGACACAGAGCCTGGGATTTAAGTCCATTTCTGAAGGGAAACACACAGCATTGTCTCATCCATTGATCACAATGTGCCTTAGAACAAGAAGCACGCTCTTGCTTTCTAGACTCTCTAAGACAGCAGGAAACGTGAGTGTGCTGAGAACAAAAGAACGGTGTTTCCTACATATACAGACAATATCTGGTCCAACTCTGCTTCTGAAACTGATACAAAGCACTGGTCCTTTTACCTCCAATGCTTGTCAGTTAAGATGAGAAACGTTTGAGCTTTGTGAATGATGTTGTTCCTTTGAACTGAAAAGTGACTGCCCTTACCTGAAACGAATTCTTGCTTGTAGTAAGACACAGAGCCTGGGATTTAAGTCCATTTCTGAAGGGAAACACACAGCATAGTTCTCATCCATGGATCACACTCTTCTTTTGAGCAAGAAGCACGCTCTTGCTTTCTAGAGTCTCTAATACAGCAGGAAATCTGAGTGTGCCCAGATCAAAAGAACATTGTTTCCTATACATAAGGACCATATCTAGTCCAACTCTTCTTCTGAAACTGATACAAAGCACTGGTCCTTTAACATCCAATGCTTGTCAGTTAAGATGAGAAACATGTGAGCTTCGTGAACGATGTAGTTCGTTTGAGCAGAAAAGTGACTGCAATTACCTGAATTGAAGTCTTGCTTGTAGGAAGACTCAGAGCCTGGGATTTAACTCCATTTCTGAAGTAAAACACACAGCAGTGTAATCATCCATTGATCACACTCTGCTTTAGAACAAGAAGCACGCTCTTGCTTTCTAGACTCTCTAAGACAGCAGGAAACCTGTGTGTGCTGAGAACAAAAGAACGGTGATTCCTACACATACGGACATTATATAGTCCAACTCTGCTTCTGAAACTGATAAAAAGCACTGGTCCTCTAAAATCTAATGTTTGTCTGTTAAGATGAGAAACGTGTGAGCTTCGTGAACGATGTAGTTCGTTTGAGCTGAAAAGTGACTGCCCTTACCTGAAATGAAATCTTGCTTGTCGGAAGACTCAGAGCCTGGGATTTAATTCCATTTCTGAAGTGAAACACACAGCATAGTTCTCATCCATTGATCACACTCTGCTTTAGAACAAGAAGCACGCTCTTGCTTTTTAGAATCTCTATGACAGCAGGAAACGTGAGTTTGCTGAGAACAAAAGAACGGTGTTTCCTACACATACGGACCATATCTAGTCCAACTCTGCTTCTGAAACTGATACAAAGCACTTGTCCTCTAACATCCAATGCTTGTCTGTTAAGATGAGAAACGTGTGAGCTCCGTGAACGATGTAGTTCGTTTGAGCTGAAAAGTGACTGCCCTTACCTGAAACGAAGTCTTGCTTGTAGTAAGACACAGAGCCTGGGATTTAAGTCCATTTCTGAAGGGAAACACACAGCATTGTCTCATCCATTGATCACACTCTGCCTTAGAACAAGAAGCACGCTCTTGCTTTCTAGACTCTCTAAGACAGCAGGAAACGTGAGTGTGCTGAGAACAAAAGAACGGTGTTTCCTACACATACAGTCCATATCTGGTCCAACTCTGCTTCTGAAACTGATACAAAGCACTGGTCCTCTACCATCCAATGCTTCTCAGTTAAGATGAGAAACGTGTGAGCTTTGTGAATGATATTGTTCCTTTGAACTGAAAAGTGACTGCCCTTACCTGAAACGAATTCTTGCTTGTAGTAAGACACAGAGCCTGGGATTTAAGTCCATTTCTGAAGGGAAACACACAGCATAGTTCTCATCCATGGATCACACTCTTCTTCTGAGCAAGAAGCACGCTCTTGCTTTCTAGAGTCTCTAATACAGCAGGAAATCTGAGTGTGCCCAGAACAAAAGAACATTGTTTCCTACACATAGGGACCATATCTGGTCCAACTCTTCTTCTGAAACTGATACAAAGCACTGGTCCTTTGACATCCAATGCTTGTCAGTTAAGATGAGAAACGTGTGAGCTTCGTGAACGATGTAGTTTGTTTGAGCATAAAAGTGACTGCCATTACCTGAATTGAAGTCTTGCTTGTAGGAAGACTCAGAGCCTGGGATTTAACTCCATTTCTGAAGTAAAACACACAGCAGTGTAATCATCCATTGATCACACTCTGCTTTAGAACAAGAAGCACGCTCTTGCTTTCTAGACTCTCTAAGACAGCAGGAAACCTGTGTGTGCTGAGAACAAAAGAACGGTGTTTCCTACACATACGGACATTATATAGTCCAACTCTGCTTCTGAAATTGATAAAAAGCACTGGTCCTCTAAAATCTAATGTTTGTCTGTTAAGATGAGAAACGTGTGAGCTTCGTGAACGATGTAGTTCGTTTGAGCTGAAAAGTGACTGCCCTTACCTGAAATGAAATCTTGCTTGTCGGAAGACTCAGAGCCTGGGATTTAATTCCATTTCTGAAGTGAAACACACAGCATAGTTCTCATCCATTGATCACACTCTGCTTTAGAACAAGAAGCACGCTCTTGCTTTTTAGAATCTCTATGACAGCAGGAAACGTGAGTTTGCTGAGAACAAAAGAACGGTGTTTCCTACACATACGGACCATATCTAGTCCAACTCTGCTTCTGAAACTGATACAAAGCACTTGTCCTCTAACATCCAATGCTTGTCTGTTAAGATGAGAAACGTGTGAGCTCCGTGAACGATGTAGTTCGTTTGAGCTGAAAAGTGACTGCCCTTACCTGAAACGAAGTCTTGCTTGTAGTAAGACACAGAGCCTGGGATTTAAGTCCATTTCTGAAGGGAAACACACAGCATTGTCTCATCCATTGATCACACTCTGCCTTAGAACAAGAAGCACGCTCTTGCTTTCTAGACTCTCTAAGACAGCAGGAAACGTGAGTGTGCTGAGAACAAAAGAACGGTGTTTCCTACACATACAGACCATATTTGGTCCAACTCTGCTTCTGAAACTGATACAAAGCACTGGTCCTCTAACATCCAATGCTTCTCAGTTAAGATGAGAAACGTGTGAGCTTTGTGAATGATGTTGTTCCTTTGAACTGAAAAGTGACTGCCCTTACCTGAAACGAATTCTTGCTTGTAGTAAGACACAGAGCCTGGGATTTAAGACCATTTCTGAAGGGAAACACACAGCATAGTTCTCATCCATGGATCACACTCTTCTTCTGAGCAAGAAGCACGCTCTTGCTTTCTAGAGTCTCTAATACAGTCAGGAAATCTGAGTGTGCCCAGAACAAAAGAACATTGTTTCCTACACATAAGGACCATATCTGGTCCAACTCTTCTTCTGAAACTGATACAAAGCACTGGTCCTTTAACATCCAACGCTTGTCAGTTAAGATGAGAAACGTGTGAGCTTTGTGAACGATGTAGTTCGTTTGAGCATAAAAGTGACTGCCATTACCTGAATTGAAGTCTTGCTTGTAGGAAGACTCAGAGCCTGGGATTTAACTCCATTTCTGAAGTAAAACACACAGCAGTGTAATCATCCATTGATCACACTCTGCTTTAGAACAAGAAGCACGCTCTTGCTTTCTAGACTCTCTAAGACAGCAGGAAACCTGTGTGTGCTGAGAACAAAAGAACGGTGTTTCCTACACATACGGACATTATATAGTCCAACTATGCTTCTGAAACTGATAAAAAGCACTGGTCCTCTAAAATCTAATGCTTGTCTATTAAGATGAGAAACGTGTGAGCTTCGTGAACGATGTAGTTCGTTTGAGCTGAAAAGTGACTGCCCTTACCTGAAACGAAGTCTTGCTTGTAGGAAGACTCAGAGCCTGGGATTTAACTCCATTTCTGAAGTGAAACACACAGCATAGTTCTCATCCATTGATCACACTCTGCTTTAGAACAAGAAGCACGCTCTTGCTTTCTAGAATCTCTAAGACAGCAGGAAACGTGAGTTTGCTGAGAACAAAAGAACGGTGTTTCCTACACATACGGACCATATCTAGTCCAACTCTTCTTCTGAAACTGATACAAAGCACTGGTCCTCTACCATCCAATGCTTGTCAGTTAAGATGAGAAACGTGTGAGCTCAGTGAAAGATGTAGTTCGTTTGAGCTGAAAAGTGACTGCCCTTACCTGAAACGAAGTCTTGCTTGTAGGGAGACTCAGAGCCTGGGATTTAACTCCTTTTCTGAAGGGAAACACACAGCATAGTTCTCATCCATGGATCACACTCTGCTTTAGAGCGAGAAGCACACTCTTGCTTTCTAGAGTCTCTAAGACAGCAGGAAACGTGAGTGTGCTGACAACAAAAGAACGGTGTATCCTACACATACGGACCATATCTAGTCCAACTCTTCTTCTGAAACAGATACAAAGCACTGGTACTCTAACATCCAATGCTTGTCAATTAAGATGAGAAACGTGTGAGCTTCGTGAAAGATGTAGGTCTTTGAGCTGAAAAGTGACTGCCCTTACCTGAAACGAAGTCTTGCCTGTAGGAAGACACAGAGCCTGGGATTTAACTCCATTTCTGAAGGGAAACAGACAGCATAGTTCTCATCCGTGGATCACACTCTGCTTTAGAGCAAGAAGCACGCTCTTGCTTTCTAGAGTCTTTAATACAGCAGGAAATCTGAGTGTGCCCAGAACAAAAGAACGGTGTTTCCTACACATACGGACCATATCTAGTCCAACTCTTCCTCTGAAACTGATACAAAGCACTGGTCCTTTAACATCCAATGCTTGTCAGTTAAGATGAGAAACGTGTGAGCTTCGTGAACGATGTAGTTCGTTTGAGCAGAAAAGTGACTGCCATTACCTGAATTGAAGTCTTGCTTGTAGGAAGACTCAGAGCCTGGGATTTAACTCCATTTCTGAAGTAAAACACACAGCAGTGTAATCATCCATTGATCACACTCTGCTTTAGAACAAGAAGCATGCTCTTGCTTTCTAGATTCTCTAAGACAGCAGGAAACGTGAGTGTGCTGAGAACAAAAGAACGGTGTTTCCTACACATATGGACATTATATAGTCCAACTCTGCTTCTGAAACTGATAAAAAGCACTGGTCCTCTAAAATCTAATGATTGTCTATTAAGATGAGAAATGTGTGAGCTTCGTGAACGATGTAGTTCGTTTGAGCTGAAAAGTGACTGCCCTTACCTGAAACGAAGACTTGCTTGTAGGAAGATTCAGAGCCTGGGATTTACCTCCATTTCTGAAGTGAAACACACAGCATAGTTCTCATCCATTGATCACACTCTGCTTTAGAACAAGCAGCACGATCTTGCTTTCTAGAATCTCTAAGACAGCAGGAAACGTGAGTTTGCTGAGAACAAAAGAACGGTGTTTCCTACACATACGGACCATATATAGTCCAACTCTGCTTCTGAAACTGATACAATGCACTGGTCCTCTAACATCCAATTCTTGTCAATTAAGATGAGAAACGTGTGAGCTTCGTGAAAGATGTAGGTCTTTGAGCTGAAAAGTGACTGCCCTTACCTGAAACGAAGTCTTGCCTGTAGGAAGACACAGAGCCTGGGATTTAACTCCATTTCTGAAGGGAAACAGACAGCATAGTTCTCATCCGTGGATCACACTCTGCTTTAGAGCAAGAAGCACGCTCTTGCTTTCTAGAGTCTTTAATACAGCAGGAAATCTGAGTGTGCCCAGAACAAAAGAACGGTGTTTCCTACACATACGGACATTATATAGTCCAACTCTGATTGTGAAACTGATACAAAGCACTGGTCCTCTACCATCCAATGCTTCTCAGTTAAGATGAGAGACGTGTGAGCTTTGTGAATGATATTGTTCCTTTGAACTGAAAAGTGACTGCCCTTACCTGAAACGAATTCTTGCTTGTAGTAAGACACAGAGCCTGGGATTTAAGTCCATTTCTGAAGGGAAACACACAGCATAGTTCTCATCCATGGATCACACTCTTCTTCTGAGCAAGAAGCACGCTCTTGCTTTCTAGAGTCTCTAATACAGCAGGATATCTGAGTGTGCCCAGAACAAAAGAACATTGTTTCCTACACATAAGGACCATATCTGGTCCAACTCTTCTTCTGAAACTGATACAAAGCACTGGTCCTTTAACATCCAATGCTTGTCAGTTAAGATGAGAAATGTGTGAGCTTCGTGAACGATGTAGTTTGTTTGAGCATAAAAGTGACTGCCATTACCTGAATTGAAGTCTTGCTTGTAGGAAGACTCAGAGCCTGGGATTTAACTCCATTTCTGAAGTAAAACACACAGCAGTGTAATCATCCATTGATCACACTCTGCTTTAGAACAAGAAGCACGCTCTTGCTTTCTAGACTCTCTAAGACAGCAGGAAACCTGTGTGTGCTGAGAACAAAAGAACGGTGTTTCCTACACATACGGACATTATATAGTCCAACTCTGCTTCTGAAACTGATAAAAAGCACTGGTCCTCTAAAATCTAATGTTTGTCTGTTAAGATGAGAAACGTGTGAGCTTCGTGAACGATGTAGTTCGTTTGAGCTGAAAAGTGACTGCCCTTACCTGAAATGAAATCTTGCTTGTCGGAAGACTCAGAGCCTGGGATTTAATTCCATTTCTGAAGTGAAACACACAGCATAGTTCTCATCCATTGATCACACTCTGCTTTAGAACAAGAAGCACGCTCTTGCTTTTTAGAATCTCTATGACAGCAGGAAACGTGAGTTTGCTGAGAACAAAAGAACGGTGTTTCCTACACATACGGACCATATCTAGTCCAACTCTGCTTCTGAAACTGATACAAAGCACTTGTCCTCTAACATCCAATGCTTGTCTGTTAAGATGAGAAACGTGTGAGCTCCGTGAACGATGTAGTTCGTTTGAGCTGAAAAGTGACTGCCCTTACCTGAAACGAAGTCTTGCTTGTAGTAAGACACAGAGCCTGGGATTTAAGTCCATTTCTGAAGGGAAACACACAGCATTGTCTCATCCATTGATCACACTCTGCCTTAGAACAAGAAGCACGCTCTTGCTTTCTAGACTCTCTAAGACAGCAGGAAACGTGAGTGTGCTGAGAACAAAAGAACGGTGTTTCCTACACATACAGTCCATATCTGGTCCAACTCTGCTTCTGAAACTGATACAAAGCACTGGTCCTCTACCATCCAATGCTTCTCAGTTAAGATGAGAAACGTGTGAGCTTTGTGAATGATATTGTTCCTTTGAACTGAAAAGTGACTGCCCTTACCTGAAACGAATTCTTGCTTGTAGTAAGACACAGAGCCTGGGATTTAAGTCCATTTCTGAAGGGAAACACACAGCATAGTTCTCATCCATGGATCACACTCTTCTTCTGAGCAAGAAGCACGCTCTTGCTTTCTAGAGTCTCTAATACAGCAGGATATCTGAGTGTGCCCAGAACAAAAGAACATTGTTTCCTACACATAAGGACCATATCTGGTCCAACTCTTCTTCTGAAACTGATACAAAGCACTGGTCCTTTAACATCCAATGCTTGTCAGTTAAGATGAGAAACGTGTGAGCTTCGTGAACGATGTAGTTTGTTTGAGCATAAAAGTGACTGCCATTACCTGAATTGAAGTCTTGCTTGTAGGAAGACTCAGAGCCTGGGATTTAACTCCATTTCTGAAGTAAAACACACAGCAGTGTAATCATCCATTGATCACACTCTGCTTTAGAACAAGAAGCACGCTCTTGCTTTCTAGACTCTCTAAGACAGCAGGAAACCTGTGTGTGCTGAGAACAAAAGAACGGTGTTTCCTACACATACGGACATTATATAGTCCAACTCTGCTTCTGAAACTGATAAAAAGCACTGGTCCTCTAAAATCTAATGTTTGTCTGTTAAGATGAGAAACGTGTGAGCTTCGTGAACGATGTAGTTCGTTTGAGCTGAAAAGTGACTGCCCTTACCTGAAATGAAATCTTGCTTGTCGGAAGACTCAGAGCCTGGGATTTAATTCCATTTCTGAAGTGAAACACACAGCATAGTTCTCATCCATTGATCACACTCTGCTTTAGAACAAGAAGCACGCTCTTGCTTTTTAGAATCTCTATGACAGCAGGAAACGTGAGTTTGCTGAGAACAAAAGAACGGTGTTTCCTACACATACGGACCATATCTAGTCCAACTCTGCTTCTGAAACTGATACAAAGCACTTGTCCTCTAACATCCAATGCTTGTCTGTTAAGATGAGAAACGTGTGAGCTCCGTGAACGATGTAGTTCGTTTGAGCTGAAAAGTGACTGCCCTTACCTGAAACGAAGTCTTGCTTGTAGTAAGACACAGAGCCTGGGATTTAAGTCCATTTCTGAAGGGAAACACACAGCATTGTCTCATCCATTGATCACACTCTGCCTTAGAACAAGAAGCACGCTCTTGCTTTCTAGACTCTCTAAGACAGCAGGAAACGTGAGTGTGCTGAGAACAAAAGAACGGTGTTTCCTACACATACAGACCATATTTGGTCCAACTCTGCTTCTGAAACTGATACAAAGCACTGGTCCTCTAACATCCAATGCTTCTCAGTTAAGATGAGAAACGTGTGAGCTTTGTGAATGATGTTGTTCCTTTGAACTGAAAAGTGACTGCCCTTACCTGAAACGAAGTCTTGCTTGTAGTAAGACACAGAGCCTGGGATTTAAGACCATTTCTGAAGGGAAACACACAGCATAGTTCTCATCCATGGATCACACTCTTCTTCTGAGCAAGAAGCACGCTCTTGCTTTCTAGAGTCTCTAAGACAGCAGGAAACGTGAGTGTGCTGACAACAAAAGAACGGTGTATCCTACACATACGGACCATATCTAGTCCAACTCTTCTTCTGAAACAGATACAAAGCACTGGTACTCTAACATCCAATGCTTGTCAATTAAGATGAGAAACGTGTGAGCTTCGTGAAAGATGTAGGTCTTTGAGCTGAAAAGTGACTGCCCTTACCTGAAACGAAGTCTTGCCTGTAGGAAGACACAGAGCCTGGGATTTAACTCCATTTCTGAAGGGAAACAGACAGCATAGTTCTCATCCGTGGATCACACTCTGCTTTAGAGCAAGAAGCACGCTCTTGCTTTCTAGAGTCTTTAATACAGCAGGAAATCTGAGTGTGCCCAGAACAAAAGAACGGTGTTTCCTACACATACGGACCATATCTAGTCCAACTCTTCCTCTGAAACTGATACAAAGCACTGGTCCTTTAACATCCAATGCTTGTCAGTTAAGATGAGAAACGTGTGAGCTTCGTGAACGATGTAGTTCGTTTGAGCAGAAAAGTGACTGCCATTACCTGAATTGAAGTCTTGCTTGTAGGAAGACTCAGAGCCTGGGATTTAACTCCATTTCTGAAGTAAAACACACAGCAGTGTAATCATCCATTGATCACACTCTGCTTTAGAACAAGAAGCATGCTCTTGCTTTCTAGATTCTCTAAGACAGCAGGAAACGTGAGTGTGCTGAGAACAAAAGAACGGTGTTTCCTACACATATGGACATTATATAGTCCAACTCTGCTTCTGAAACTGATAAAAAGCACTGGTCCTCTAAAATCTAATGATTGTCTATTAAGATGAGAAATGTGTGAGCTTCGTGAACGATGTAGTTCGTTTGAGCTGAAAAGTGACTGCCCTTACCTGAAACGAAGACTTGCTTGTAGGAAGATTCAGAGCCTGGGATTTACCTCCATTTCTGAAGTGAAACACACAGCATAGTTCTCATCCATTGATCACACTCTGCTTTAGAACAAGCAGCACGATCTTGCTTTCTAGAATCTCTAAGACAGCAGGAAACGTGAGTTTGCTGAGAACAAAAGAACGGTGTTTCCTACACATACGGACCATATATAGTCCAACTCTGCTTCTGAAACTGATACAATGCACTGGTCCTCTAACATCCAATTCTTGTCAATTAAGATGAGAAACGTGTGAGCTTCGTGAAAGATGTAGGTCTTTGAGCTGAAAAGTGACTGCCCTTACCTGAAACGAAGTCTTGCCTGTAGGAAGACACAGAGCCTGGGATTTAACTCCATTTCTGAAGGGAAACAGACAGCATAGTTCTCATCCGTGGATCACACTCTGCTTTAGAGCAAGAAGCACGCTCTTGCTTTCTAGAGTCTTTAATACAGCAGGAAATCTGAGTGTGCCCAGAACAAAAGAACGGTGTTTCCTACACATACGGACCATATCTAGTCCAACTCTTCCTCTGAAACTGATACAAAGCACTGGTCCTTTAACATCCAATGCTTGTCAGTTAAGATGAGAAACATGTGAGCTTCGTGAACGATGTAGTTCGTTGGAGCAGAAAAGTGACTGCAATTACCTGAATTGAAGTCTTGCTTGTAGGAAGACTCAGAGCCTGGGATTTAACTCCATTTCTGAAGTAAAACACACAGCAGTGTAATCATCCATTGATCACACTCTGCTTTAGAACAAGAAGCACGCTCTTGCTTTCTAGACTCTCTAAGACAGCAGGAAACCTGTGTGTGCTGAGAACAAAAGAACGGTGTTTCCTACACATACGGACATTATATAGTCCAACTCTGATTGTGAAACTGATACAAAGCACTGGTCCTCTACCATCCAATGCTTCTCAGTTAAGATGAGAAACGTGTGAGCTTTGTGAATGATATTGTTCCTTTGAACTGAAAAGTGACTGCCCTTACCTGAAACGAATTCTTGCTTGTAGTAAGACACAGAGCCTGGGATTTAAGTCCATTTCTGAAGGGAAACACACAGCATAGTTCTCATCCATGGATCACACTCTTCTTCTGAGCAAGAAGCACGCTCTTGCTTTCTAGAGTCTCTAATACAGCAGGAAATCTGAGTGTGCCCAGAACAAAAGAACATTGTTTCCTACACATAAGGACCATATCTGGTCCAACTCTTCTTCTGAAACTGATACAAAGCACTGGTCCTTTAACATCCAATGCTTGTCAGTTAAGATGAGAAATGTGTGAGCTTCGTGAACGATGTAGTTTGTTTGAGCATAAAAGTGACTGCCATTACCTGAATTGAAGTCTTGCTTGTAGGAAGACTCAGAGCCTGGGATTTAACTCCATTTCTGAAGTAAAACACACAGCAGTGTAATCATCCATTGATCACACTCTGCTTTAGAACAAGAAGCACGCTCTTGCTTTCTAGACTCTCTAAGACAGCAGGAAACCTGTGTGTGCTGAGAACAAAAGAACGGTGTTTCCTACACATACGGACATTATATAGTCCAACTCTGCTTCTGAAACTGATAAAAAGCACTGGTCCTCTAAAATCTAATGTTTGTCTGTTAAGATGAGAAACGTGTGAGCTTCGTGAACGATGTAGTTCGTTTGAGCTGAAAAGTGACTGCCCTTACCTGAAATGAAATCTTGCTTGTCGGAAGACTCAGAGCCTGGGATTTAATTCCATTTCTGAAGTGAAACACACAGCATAGTTCTCATCCATTGATCACACTCTGCTTTAGAACAAGAAGCACGCTCTTGCTTTTTAGAATCTCTATGACAGCAGGAAACGTGAGTTTGCTGAGAACAAAAGAACGGTGTTTCCTACACATACGGACCATATCTAGTCCAACTCTGCTTCTGAAACTGATACAAAGCACTTGTCCTCTAACATCCAATGCTTGTCTGTTAAGATGAGAAACGTGTGAGCTCCGTGAACGATGTAGTTCGTTTGAGCTGAAAAGTGACTGCCCTTACCTGAAACGAAGTCTTGCTTGTAGTAAGACACAGAGCCTGGGATTTAAGTCCATTTCTGAAGGGAAACACACAGCATTGTCTCATCCATTGATCACACTCTGCCTTAGAACAAGAAGCACGCTCTTGCTTTCTAGACTCTCTAAGACAGCAGGAAACGTGAGTGTGCTGAGAACAAAAGAACGGTGTTTCCTACACATACAGACCATATTTGGTCCAACTCTGCTTCTGAAACTGATACAAAGCACTGGTCCTCTAACATCCAATGCTTCTCAGTTAAGATGAGAAACGTGTGAGCTTTGTGAATGATGTTGTTCCTTTGAACTGAAAAGTGACTGCCCTTACCTGAAACGAATTCTTGCTTGTAGTAAGACACAGAGCCTGGGATTTAAGACCATTTCTGAAGGGAAACACACAGCATAGTTCTCATCCATGGATCACACTCTTCTTCTGAGCAAGAAGCACGCTCTTGCTTTCTAGAGTCTCTAATACAGTCAGGAAATCTGAGTGTGCCCAGAACAAAAGAACATTGTTTCCTACACATAAGGACCATATCTGGTCCAACTCTTCTTCTGAAACTGATACAAAGCACTGGTCCTTTAACATCCAACGCTTGTCAGTTAAGATGAGAAACGTGTGAGCTTTGTGAACGATGTAGTTCGTTTGAGCATAAAAGTGACTGCCATTACCTGAATTGAAGTCTTGCTTGTAGGAAGACTCAGAGCCTGGGATTTAACTCCATTTCTGAAGTAAAACACACAGCAGTGTAATCATCCATTGATCACACTCTGCTTTAGAACAAGAAGCACGCTCTTGCTTTCTAGACTCTCTAAGACAGCAGGAAACCTGTGTGTGCTGAGAACAAAAGAACGGTGTTTCCTACACATACGGACCATATCTAGTCCAACTATGCTTCTGAAACTGATAAAAAGCACTGGTCCTCTACCATCCAATGCTTGTCTGTTAAGATGAGAAACGTGTGAGCTCAGTGAAAGATGTAGTTCGTTTGAGCTGAAAAGTGACTGCCCTTACCTGAAACGAAGTCTTGCTTGTAGGGAGACTCAGAGCCTGGGATTTAACTCCTTTTATGAAGGGAAACACACAGCATAGTTCTCATCCATGGATCACACTCTGCTTTAGAGCGAGAAGCACACTCTTGCTTTCTAGAGTCTCTAAGACAGCAGGAAACGTGAGTGTGCTGACAACAAAAGAACGGTGTATCCTACACATACGGACCATATCTAGTCCAACTCTTCTTCTGAAACAGATACAAAGCACTGGTACTCTAACATCCAATGCTTGTCAATTAAGATGAGAAACGTGTGAGCTTCGTGAAAGATGTAGGTCTTTGAGCTGAAAAGTGACTGCGCTTAAATGAAACGAAGTCTTGCTTGTAGGAAGACATAGATCCTGGAATTTAACTACTTTTCTGAAGGGAAACACACAGCATAGTTCTCATCCATGGATCACACTCTGCTTTAGAGCAAGAAGCACACTCTTGCTTTATAGAGACTCTAAGACAGTAGGAAATCTGAGTCTGCCCAGAACAAAAGAACGGTGTTTCCTACACATACGGACTATATGTAGTCCAAATCTTCTTCTGAAACTGATAGAATGCACTGGTCCTCTAACATCCAATGCTTGTCAGTTAAGATGAGAAACGTGTGAGCTTTGTGAATGATGTAGTTCCTTTGAATTGAAAAGTGAATGCCCTTACCTGAAACGAAGTCTTGCTTGTAGGAATTCTCAGAGCCTGGGATTTTACTCCATTTCTGAAGTGAAACACACAGCATTGTTCTCATCCATTGATCACTCTCTGCTTTAGCACAAGAAGCACGATCTTGCTTTCTAGAATCTCTAAGACAGCAGGAAACCTGAGTTTGCTGAGAACAAAAGAACGGTGTTTCCCACACATACAGACCATATCTAGTCCAACTCTGCTTCTGAAACTGATACAAAGCACTGGTCCTCTAAAATCTAATGTTTGTCTGTTAAGATGAGAAACGTGTGAGCTTCGTGAACGATGTAGTTCGTTTGAGCTGAAAAGTGACTGCCCTTACCTGAAATGAAATCTTGCTTGTAGGAAGACTCAGAGCCTGGGATTTAACTCCATTTCTGAAGTGAAACACACAGCATAGTTCTCATCCATTGATCACACTCTGCTTTAGAACAAGAAGCACGCTCTTGCTTTCTAGAATCTCTAAGACAGCAGGAAACGTGAGTTTGCTGAGAAGAAAAGAACGGTGTTTCCTACACATACGGATCATATCTAGTCCAACTCTGCTTCTGAAACTGATACAAAGCACTTGTCCTCTAACATCCAATGCTTGTCTGTTAAGATGAGAAACGTGTGAGCTCCGTGAATGATGTAGTTCGTTTGAGCTGAAAAGTGACTGCCCTTACCTGAAACGAAGTCTTGCTTGTAGTAAGACACAGAGCCTGGGATTTAACTCCATTTCTGAAGGGAAACACACAGCATAGTTCTCATCCATGGATCACACTCTGATTTAGAGCGAGAAGCACTCTCTAGCTTTCTAGAGTCTCTAATACAGCAGGAAATCTGAGTGTGCCCAGAACAAAAGAACGGTGTTTCCTACACATATGGACCATATGTAGTCCAAATCTGCTTCTGAAACTGATACAAAGCACTGACCCTCTAACATCCAATGCTTGTCAGTTAAGATGAGAAATGTGTGAGCTCGTGAACGATGTAGTTCTTTTGAGCAGAAAAGTGACTGCCCTTACCTGAATTGAAGTCTTGCTTGTAGGAAGACTCAGAGCCTTGGATTAAACTCCATTTCTGAAGTAAAACACACAGCAGTGTAATCATCCATTGATCACACTCTGCTTTAGAATAAGAAGCACGCTCTTGCTTTCTAGAGTCTCTAAGACAGCCGGAAACGTGAGTGTGCTGAGAACAAAAGAATGGTGTTTCCTACACATACGGACATTATATAGTCCAACTCTGCTTCTGAAACTGATAAAAAGCACTGGTCCTCTAAAATCTAATGCTTGTCTGTTAAGATGAGAAACGTGTGAGCTTCGTGAATGATGTAGTTCGTTTGAGCTGAAAAGTGACAGCCCTTACCTGAAACGAAGTCTTGCCTGTAGGAAGACATAGAGCCTGGGATTTAACTCCATTTCTGAAGGGAAACACACAGCATAGTTTTCTTCCATGGATCACACTCTGCTTTAGAGCAAGAAGCATGCTCTTGCTTTCTAGATTCTCTAATACAGCAGGAAATATGAGTGTGCCCAGAACAAAAGAACGGTGTTTCCTACACATACGGACTATATGTAGTCCATATCTTCTTCTGAAACTGATACAATGCACTGGTCCTCTAACATCCAATTCTTGTCAGTTAAGATGAGAAACGTGTGAATTCGTGAACGATGTAGTTCGTTTGAGCAGAAAAGTGACTGCCCTTACTTGAAACGAAGTCTTGCTCGTAGGGAGACTCAGAGCATGGGATTTAACTCCATTTCTGAAGGGAAACACACAGCATAGTTCTCATCCATGGATCACACTCTGCTTTAGAGCAAGAAGCACACTCTTGCTTTCTAGAGACTCTAAGACAGCAGGAAATCTGAGTCTGCCCAGAACAAAAGAACGGTGTTTCCTACACATACAGACCATATCTGGTCCAACTCTGCTTCTGAAACTGATACAAAGCACTGGTCCTCTAACATCCAATGCTTCTCAGTTAAGATGAGAAACGTGTGAGCTTTGTGAATGATGTTGTTCCTTTGAACTGAAAAGTGACTGCCCTTACCTGAAACGAATTCTTGCTTGTAGTAAGACACAGAGCCTGGGATTTAAGTCCATTTCTGAAGGGAAACACACAGCATTGTCTCATCCATTGATCACAATCTGCCTTAGAACAAGAAGCACGCTCTTGCTTTCTAGACTCTCTAAGACAGCAGGAAACGTGAGTGTGCTGAGAACAAAAGAACGGTGTTTCCTACATATACAGACCATATCTGGTCCAACTCTGCTTCTGAAACTGATACAAAGCACTGGTCCTCTTACCTCCAATGCTTGTCAGTTAAGATGAGAAACGTTTGAGCTTTGTGAATGATGTTGTTCCTTTGAACTGAAAAGTGACTGCCCTTACCTGAAACGAATTCTTGCTTGTAGTAAGACACAGAGCCTGGGATTTAAGTCCATTTCTGAAGGGAAACACACAGCATAGTTCTCATCCATGGATCACACTCTTCTTTTGAGCAAGAAGCACGCTCTTGCTTTCTAGAGTCTCTAATACAGCAGGAAATCTGAGTGTGCCCAGATCAAAAGAACATTGTTTCCTACACATAAGGACCATATCTAGTCCAACTCTTCTTCTGAAACTGATATAAAGCACTGGTCCTTTAACATCCAATGCTTGTCAGTTAAGATGAGAAACATGT
The DNA here is from genome assembly GCA_949786385.1 of Onychomys leucogaster. Classification (NCBI taxonomy): domain Eukaryota; kingdom Metazoa; phylum Chordata; class Mammalia; order Rodentia; family Cricetidae; genus Onychomys; species Onychomys leucogaster. The sequence goes on along the minus strand of CATKUP010000039.1, from coordinate 1,392,401 downwards.
GAGCTTCGTGAACGATGTAGTTCGTTTGAGCAGAAAAGTGACTGCCATTACCTGAATTGAAGTCTTGCTTGTAGGAAGACTCAGAGCCTGGGATTTAACTCCATTTCTGAAGTAAAACACACAGCAGTGTAATCATCCATTGATCACACTCTGCTTTAGAACAAGAAGCACGCTCTTGCTTTCTAGACTCTCTATGACAGCAGGAAACCTGTGTGTGCTGAGAACAAAAGAACGGTGTTTCCTACACATACGGACATTATATAGTCCAACTCTGCTTCTGAAACTGATAAAAAGCACTGGTCCTCTAAAATCTAATGTTTGTCTGTTAAGATGAGAAACGTGTGAGCTTCGTGAACGATGTAGTTCGTTTGAGCTGAAAAGTGACTGCCCTTACCTGAAATGAAATCTTGCTTGTCGGAAGACTCAGAACCTGGGATTTAATTCCATTTCTGAAGTGAAACACACAGCATAGTTCTCATCCATTGATCACACTCTGCTTTAGAACAAGAAGCACGCTCTTGCTTTTTAGAATCTCTATGACAGCAGGAAACGTGAGTTTGCTGAGAACAAAAGAACGGTGTTTCCTACACATACGGACCATATCTAGTCCAACTCTGCTTCTGAAACTGATACAAAGCACTTGTCCTCTAACATCCAATGCTTGTCTGTTAAGATGAGAAACGTGTGAGCTCCGTGAACGATGTAGTTCGTTTGAGCTGAAAAGTGACTGCCCTTACCTGAAACGAAGTCTTGCTTGTAGTAAGACACAGAGCCTGGGATTTAAGTCCATTTCTGAAGGGAAACACACAGCATTGTCTCATCCATTGATCACACTCTGCCTTAGAACAAGAAGCACGCTCTTGCTTTCTAGACTCTCTAAGACAGCAGGAAACGTGAGTGTGCTGAGAACAAAAGAACGGTGTTTCCTACACATACAGTCCATATCTGGTCCAACTCTGCTTCTGAAACTGATACAAAGCACTGGTCCTCTACCATCCAATGCTTCTCAGTTAAGATGAGAAACGTGTGAGCTTTGTGAATGATATTGTTCCTTTGAACTGAAAAGTGACTGCCCTTACCTGAAACGAATTCTTGCTTGTAGTAAGACACAGAGCCTGGGATTTAAGTCCATTTCTGAAGGGAAACACACAGCATAGTTCTCATCCATGGATCACACTCTTCTTCTGAGCAAGAAGCACGCTCTTGCTTTCTAGAGTCTCTAATACAGCAGGAAATCTGAGTGTGCCCAGAACAAAAGAACATTGTTTCCTACACATAAGGACCATATCTGGTCCAACTCTTCTTCTGAAACTGATACAAAGCACTGGTCCTTTAACATCCAATGCTTGTCAGTTAAGATGAGAAATGTGTGAGCTTCGTGAACGATGTAGTTTGTTTGAGCATAAAAGTGACTGCCATTACCTGAATTGAAGTCTTGCTTGTAGGAAGACTCAGAGCCTGGGATTTAACTCCATTTCTGAAGTAAAACACACAGCAGTGTAATCATCCATTGATCACACTCTGCTTTAGAACAAGAAGCACGCTCTTGCTTTCTAGACTCTCTAAGACAGCAGGAAACCTGTGTGTGCTGAGAACAAAAGAACGGTGTTTCCTACACATACGGACATTATATAGTCCAACTCTGCTTCTGAAACTGATAAAAAGCACTGGTCCTCTAAAATCTAATGTTTGTCTGTTAAGATGAGAAACGTGTGAGCTTCGTGAACGATGTAGTTCGTTTGAGCTGAAAAGTGACTGCCCTTACCTGAAATGAAATCTTGCTTGTCGGAAGACTCAGAGCCTGGGATTTAATTCCATTTCTGAAGTGAAACACACAGCATAGTTCTCATCCATTGATCACACTCTGCTTTAGAACAAGAAGCACGCTCTTGCTTTTTAGAATCTCTATGACAGCAGGAAACGTGAGTTTGCTGAGAACAAAAGAACGGTGTTTCCTACACATACGGACCATATCTAGTCCAACTCTGCTTCTGAAACTGATACAAAGCACTTGTCCTCTAACATCCAATGCTTGTCTGTTAAGATGAGAAACGTGTGAGCTCCGTGAACGATGTAGTTCGTTTGAGCTGAAAAGTGACTGCCCTTACCTGAAACGAAGTCTTGCTTGTAGTAAGACACAGAGCCTGGGATTTAAGTCCATTTCTGAAGGGAAACACACAGCATTGTCTCATCCATTGATCACACTCTGCCTTAGAACAAGAAGCACGCTCATGCTTTCTAGACTCTCTAAGACAGCAGGAAACGTGAGTGTGCTGAGAACAAAAGAACGGTGTTTCCTACACATACAGTCCATATCTGGTCCAACTCTGCTTCTGAAACTGATACAAAGCACTGGTCCTCTACCATCCAATGCTTCTCAGTTAAGATGAGAAACGTGTGAGCTTTGTGAATGATATTGTTCCTTTGAACTGAAAAGTGACTGCCCTTACCTGAAACGAATTCTTGCTTGTAGTAAGACACAGAGCCTGGGATTTAAGTCCATTTCTGAAGGGAAACACACAGCATAGTTCTCATCCATGGATCACACTCTTCTTCTGAGCAAGAAGCACGCTCTTGCTTTCTAGAGTCTCTAATACAGCAGGAAATCTGAGTGTGCCCAGAACAAAAGAACATTGTTTCCTACACATAAGGACCATATCTGGTCCAACTCTTCTTCTGAAACTGATACAAAGCACTGGTCCTTTAACATCCAATGCTTGTCAGTTAAGATGAGAAATGTGTGAGCTTCGTGAACGATGTAGTTTGTTTGAGCATAAAAGTGACTGCCATTACCTGAATTGAAGTCTTGCTTGTAGGAAGACTCAGAGCCTGGGATTTAACTCCATTTCTGAAGTAAAACACACAGCAGTGTAATCATCCATTGATCACACTCTGCTTTAGAACAAGAAGCACGCTCTTGCTTTCTAGACTCTCTAAGACAGCAGGAAACCTGTGTGTGCTGAGAACAAAAGAACGGTGTTTCCTACACATACGGACATTATATAGTCCAACTCTGCTTCTGAAACTGATAAAAAGCACTGGTCCTCTAAAATCTAATGTTTGTCTGTTAAGATGAGAAACGTGTGAGCTTCGTGAACGATGTAGTTCGTTTGAGCTGAAAAGTGACTGCCCTTACCTGAAATGACATCTTGCTTGTCGGAAGACTCAGAGCCTGGGATTTAATTCCATTTCTGAAGTGAAACACACAGCATAGTTCTCATCCATTGATCACACTCTGCTTTAGAATAAGAAGCACGCTCTTGCTTTCTAGACTCTCTAAGACAGCAGGAAACGTGAGTGTGCTGAGAACAAAAGAACGGTGTTTCCTACACATACGGACCATATCTAGTCCAACTCTGCTTCTGAAACTGATACAAAGCACTTGTCCTCTAACATCCAATGCTTGTCTGTTAAGATGAGAAACGTGTGAGCTCCGTGAACGATGTAGTTCGTTTGAGCTGAAAAGTGACTGCCCTTACCTGAAACGAAGTCTTGCTTGTAGTAAGACACAGAGCCTGGGATTTAAGTCCATTTCTGAAGGGAAACACACAGCATTGTCTCATCCATTGATCACACTCTGCCTTAGAACAAGAAGCACGCTCATGCTTTCTAGACTCTCTAAGACAGCAGGAAACGTGAGTGTGCTGAGAACAAAAGAACGGTGTTTCCTACACATACAGTCCATATCTGGTCCAACTCTGCTTCTGAAACTGATACAAAGCACTGGTCCTCTACCATCCAATGCTTCTCAGTTAAGATGAGAAACGTGTGAGCTTTGTGAATGATATTGTTCCTTTGAACTGAAAAGTGACTGCCCTTACCTGAAACGAATTCTTGCTTGTAGTAAGACACAGAGCCTGGGATTTAAGTCCATTTCTGAAGGGAAACACACAGCATAGTTCTCATCCATGGATCACACTCTTCTTCTGAGCAAGAAGCACGCTCTTGCTTTCTAGAGTCTCTAATACAGCAGGAAATCTGAGTGTGCCCAGAACAAAAGAACATTGTTTCCTACACATAAGGACCATATCTGGTCCAACTCTTCTTCTGAAACTGATACAAAGCACTGGTCCTTTAACATCCAATGCTTGTCAGTTAAGATGAGAAATGTGTGAGCTTCGTGAACGATGTAGTTTGTTTGAGCATAAAAGTGACTGCCATTACCTGAATTGAAGTCTTGCTTGTAGGAAGACTCAGAGCCTGGGATTTAACTCCATTTCTGAAGTAAAACACACAGCAGTGTAATCATCCATTGATCACACTCTGCTTTAGAACAAGAAGCACGCTCTTGCTTTCTAGACTCTCTAAGACAGCAGGAAACCTGTGTGTGCTGAGAACAAAAGAACGGTGTTTCCTACACATACGGACATTATATAGTCCAACTCTGCTTCTGAAACTGATAAAAAGCACTGGTCCTCTAAAATCTAATGTTTGTCTGTTAAGATGAGAAACGTGTGAGCTTCGTGAACGATGTAGTTCGTTTGAGCTGAAAAGTGACTGCCCTTACCTGAAATGACATCTTGCTTGTCAGAAGACTCAGAGCCTGGGATTTAATTCCATTTCTGAAGTGAAACACACAGCATAGTTCTCATCCATTGATCACACTCTGCTTTAGAATAAGAAGCACGCTCTTGCTTTCTAGACTCTCTAAGACAGCAGGAAACGTGAGTGTGCTGAGAACAAAAGAACGGTGTTTCCTACACATACGGACATTATATAGTCCAACTCTGCTTCTGAAACTGATAAAAAGCACTGGTCCTCTAAAATCTAATGCTTGTCTGTTAAAATGAGAAACGTGTGAGCTTCGTGAACGATGTAGTTCGTTTGAGCTCAAAATTGACTGCCCTTACCTGAAACGAAGTCTTGCCTGTAGGAAGACACAGAGCCTGGGATTTAACACCATTTCTGAAGGGAAACACACAGCATAGTTTTCATCCATGGATCACACTCTGCTTTAGAGCAAGAAGCACGCTGTTGCTTTCTAGATTCTTTAATACAGCAGGAAATCTGAATGTGCCCAGAACAAAAGAACGGTGTTTCCTACACATACAGACCATATCTAGTCCAACTCTGCTTCTGAAACTGATACAAAGCTCTGGTCCTCTAATATCCAATGCTTGTCTGTTAAGATGAGAAACGTGTGAGCTCAGTGAACGATGTAGTTCGTTTGAGCTGAAAAGTGACTGCGCTTAAATGAAACGAAGTCTTGCTTGTAGGAAGACATAGATCCTGGAATTTAACTACTTTTCTGAAGGGAAACACACAGCATAGTTCTCATCCATGGATCACACTCTGCTTTAGAGCAAGAAGCACACTCTTGCTTTATAGAGACTCTAAGACAGTAGGAAATCTGAGTCTGCCCAGAACAAAAGAACGGTGTTTCCTACACATACGGACTATATGTAGTCCAAATCTTCTTCTGAAACTGATAGAATGCACTGGTCCTCTAACATCCAATGCTTGTCAGTTAAGATGAGAAACGTGTGAGCTTTGTGAATGATGTAGTTCCTTTGAATTGAAAAGTGAATGCCCTTACCTGAAACGAAGTCTTGCTTGTAGGAATTCTCAGAGCCTGGGATTTTACTCCATTTCTGAAGTGAAACACACAGCATTGTTCTCATCCATTGATCACTCTCTGCTTTAGCACAAGAAGCACGATCTTGCTTTCTAGAATCTCTAAGACAGCAGGAAACCTGAGTTTGCTGAGAACAAAAGAACGGTGTTTCCCACACATACAGACCATATCTAGTCCAACTCTGCTTCTGAAACTGATACAAAGCACTGGTCCTCTAAAATCTAATGTTTGTCTGTTAAGATGAGAAACGTGTGAGCTTCGTGAACGATGTAGTTCGTTTGAGCTGAAAAGTGACTGCCCTTACCTGAAATGAAATCTTGCTTGTCGGAAGACTCAGAGCCTGGGATTTAACTCAATTTCTGAAGTAAAACACACAGCAGTGTAATCATCCCCTGATCAAACTCTGCTGTAGAACAAGAAGCACGCTCTTGCTTTCTAGATTCTCTAAGACAGCAGGAAACGTGAGTGTGCTGAGAACAAAAGAACGGTGTTTCCTTCCCTTACGGACAATATATAGTCCAAATCTGCATCTGAAACTGATACAAAGCACTGGGCCTCTAAAATCCAATGCTTGTCTGTTAAGATGAGAAACGTGTGAGCTCCGTGAACGATGTAGTTCGTTTGAGCTGAAAAGTGACTGCCCTTACCTGAAACGAAGTCTTGCTTGTAGTAAGACACAGAGCCTGGGATTTAAGTCCATTTCTGAAGGGAAACACACAGCATTGTCTCATCCATTGATCACACTCTGCCTTAGAACAAGAAGCACGCTCATGCTTTCTAGACTCTCTAAGACAGCAGGAAACGTGAGTGTGCTGAGAACAAAAGAACGGTGTTTCCTACACATACAGTCCATATCTGGTCCAACTCTGCTTCTGAAACTGATACAAAGCACTGGTCCTCTACCATCCAATGCTTCTCAGTTAAGATGAGAAACGTGTGAGCTTTGTGAATGATATTGTTCCTTTGAACTGAAAAGTGACTGCCCTTACCTGAAACGAATTCTTGCTTGTAGTAAGACACAGAGCCTGGGATTTAAGTCCATTTCTGAAGGGAAACACACAGCATAGTTCTCATCCATGGATCACACTCTTCTTCTGAGCAAGAAGCACGCTCTTGCTTTCTAGAGTCTCTAATACAGCAGGAAATCTGAGTGTGCCCAGAACAAAAGAACATTGTTTCCTACACATAAGGACCATATCTGGTCCAACTCTTCTTCTGAAACTGATACAAAGCACTGGTCCTTTAACATCCAATGCTTGTCAGTTAAGATGAGAAATGTGTGAGCTTCGTGAACGATGTAGTTTGTTTGAGCATAAAAGTGACTGCCATTACCTGAATTGAAGTCTTGCTTGTAGGAAGACTCAGAGCCTGGGATTTAACTCCATTTCTGAAGTAAAACACACAGCAGTGTAATCATCCATTGATCACACTCTGCTTTAGAACAAGAAGCACGCTCTTGCTTTCTAGACTCTCTAAGACAGCAGGAAACCTGTGTGTGCTGAGAACAAAAGAACGGTGTTTCCTACACATACAGACATTATATAGTCCAACTCTGCTTCTGAAACTGATAAAAAGCACTGGTCCTCTAAAATCTAATGTTTGTCTGTTAAGATGAGAAACGTGTGAGCTTCGTGAACGATGTAGTTCGTTTGAGCTGAAAAGTGACTGCCCTTACCTGAAATGACATCTTGCTTGTCGGAAGACTCAGAACCTGGGATTTAATTCCATTTCTGAAGTGAAACACACAGCATAGTTCTCATCCATTGATCACACTCTGCTTTAGAATAAGAAGCACGCTCTTGCTTTCTAGACTCTCTAAGACAGCAGGAAACGTGAGTGTGCTGAGAACAAAAGAACGGTGTTTCCTACACATACGGACCATATCTAGTCCAACTCTGCTTCTGAAACTGATACAAAGCACTTGTCCTCTAACATCCAATGCTTGTCTGTTAAGATGAGAAACGTGTGAGCTCCGTGAACGATGTAGTTCGTTTGAGCTGAAAAGTGACTGCCCTTACCTGAAACGAAGTCTTGCTTGTAGTAAGACACAGAGCCTGGGATTTAAGTCCATTTCTGAAGGGAAACACACAGCATTGTCTCATCCATTGATCACACTCTGCCTTAGAACAAGAAGCACGCTCATGCTTTCTAGACTCTCTAAGACAGCAGGAAACGTGAGTGTGCTGAGAACAAAAGAACGGTGTTTCCTACACATACAGTCCATATCTGGTCCAACTCTGCTTCTGAAACTGATACAAAGCACTGGTCCTCTACCATCCAATGCTTCTCAGTTAAGATGAGAAACGTGTGAGCTTTGTGAATGATATTGTTCCTTTGAACTGAAAAGTGACTGCCCTTACCTGAAACGAATTCTTGCTTGTAGTAAGACACAGAGCCTGGGATTTAAGTCCATTTCTGAAGGGAAACACACAGCATAGTTCTCATCCATGGATCACACTCTTCTTCTGAGCAAGAAGCACGCTCTTGCTTTCTAGAGTCTCTAATACAGCAGGAAATCTGAGTGTGCCCAGAACAAAAGAACATTGTTTCCTACACATAAGGACCATATCTGGTCCAACTCTTCTTCTGAAACTGATACAAAGCACTGGTCCTTTAACATCCAATGCTTGTCAGTTAAGATGAGAAATGTGTGAGCTTCGTGAACGATGTAGTTTGTTTGAGCATAAAAGTGACTGCCATTACCTGAATTGAAGTCTTGCTTGTAGGAAGACTCAGAGCCTGGGATTTAACTCCATTTCTGAAGTAAAACACACAGCAGTGTAATCATCCATTGATCACACTCTGCTTTAGAACAAGAAGCACGCTCTTGCTTTCTAGACTCTCTAAGACAGCAGGAAACCTGTGTGTGCTGAGAACAAAAGAACGGTGTTTCCTACACATACGGACATTATATAGTCCAACTCTGCTTCTGAAACTGATAAAAAGCACTGGTCCTCTAAAATCTAATGTTTGTCTGTTAAGATGAGAAACGTGTGAGCTTCGTGAACGATGTAGTTCGTTTGAGCTGAAAAGTGACTGCCCTTACCTGAAATGACATCTTGCTTGTCGGAAGACTCAGAGCCTGGGATTTAATTCCATTTCTGAAGTGAAACACACAGCATAGTTCTCATCCATTGATCACACTCTGCTTTAGAATAAGAAGCACGCTCTTGCTTTCTAGACTCTCTAAGACAGCAGGAAACGTGAGTGTGCTGAGAACAAAAGAACGGTGTTTCCTACACATACGGACATTATATAGTCCAACTCTGCTTCTGAAACTGATAAAAAGCACTGGTCCTCTAAAATCTAATGCTTGTCTGTTAAAATGAGAAACGTGTGAGCTTCGTGAACGATGTAGTTCGTTTGAGCTCAAAATTGACTGCCCTTACCTGAAACGAAGTCTTGCCTGTAGGAAGACACAGAGCCTGGGATTTAACACCATTTCTGAAGGGAAACACACAGCATAGTTTTCATCCATGGATCACACTCTGCTTTAGAGCAAGAAGCACGCTGTTGCTTTCTAGATTCTTTAATACAGCAGGAAATCTGAATGTGCCCAGAACAAGAGAACGGTGTTTCCTACACATACAGACCATATCTAGTCCAACTCTGCTTCTGAAACTGATACAAAGCTCTGGTCCTCTAATATCCAATGCTTGTCTGTTAAGATGAGAAACGTGTGAGCTCAGTGAACGATGTAGTTCGTTTGAGCTGAAAAGTGACTGCGCTTAAATGAAACGAAGTCTTGCTTGTAGGAAGACATAGATCCTGGAATTTAACTACTTTTCTGAAGGGAAACACACAGCATAGTTCTCATCCATGGATCACACTCTGCTTTAGAGCAAGAAGCACACTCTTGCTTTATAGAGACTCTAAGACAGTAGGAAATCTGAGTCTGCCCAGAACAAAAGAACGGTGTTTCCTACACATACGGACTATATGTAGTCCAAATCTTCTTCTGAAACTGATAGAATGCACTGGTCCTCTAACATCCAATGCTTGTCAGTTAAGATGAGAAACGTGTGAGCTTTGTGAATGATGTAGTTCCTTTGAATTGAAAAGTGAATGCCCTTACCTGAAACGAAGTCTTGCTTGTAGGAATTCTCAGAGCCTGGGATTTTACTCCATTTCTGAAGTGAAACACACAGCATTGTTCTCATCCATTGATCACTCTCTGCTTTAGCACAAGAAGCACGATCTTGCTTTCTAGAATCTCTAAGACAGCAGGAAACCTGATTTGCTGAGAACAAAAGAACGGTGTTTCCCACACATACAGACCATATCTAGTCCAACTCTGCTTCTGAAACTGATACAAAGCACTGGTCCTCTAAAATCTAATGTTTGTCTGTTAAGATGAGAAACGTGTGAGCTTCGTGAACGATGTAGTTCGTTTGAGCTGAAAAGTGACTGCCCTTACCTGAAATGAAATCTTGCTTGTAGGAAGACTCAGAGCCTGGGATTTAACTCCATTTCTGAAGTGAAACACACAGCATAGTTCTCATCCATTGATCACACTCTGCTTTAGAACAAGAAGCACGCTCTTGCTTTCTAGAATCTCTAAGACAGCAGGAAACGTGAGTTTGCTGAGAAGAAAAGAACGGTGTTTCCTACACATACGGACCATATCTAGTCCAACTCTGCTTCTGAAACTGATACAAAGCACTTGTCCTCTAACATCCAATGCTTGTCTGTTAAGATGAGAAACGTGTGAGCTCCGTGAATGATGTAGTTCGTTTGAGCTGAAAAGTGACTGCCCTTACCTGAAACGAAGTCTTGCTTGTAGTAAGACACAGAGCCTGGGATTTAACTCCATTTCTGAAGGGAAACACACAGCATAGTTCTCATCCATGGATCACACTCTGATTTAGAGCGAGAAGCACTCTCTAGCTTTCTAGAGTCTCTAATACAGCAGGAAATCTGAGTGTGCCCAGAACAAAAGAACGGTGTTTCCTACACATATGGACCATATGTAGTCCAAATCTGCTTCTGAAACTGATACAAAGCACTGACCCTCTAACATCCAATGCTTGTCAGTTAAGATGAGAAATGTGTGAGCTCGTGAACGATGTAGTTCTTTTGAGCAGAAAAGTGACTGCCCTTACCTGAATTGAAGTCTTGCTTGTAGGAAGACTCAGAGCCTTGGATTAAACTCCATTTCTGAAGTAAAACACACAGCAGTGTAATCATCCATTGATCACACTCTGCTTTAGAATAAGAAGCACGCTCTTGCTTTCTAGAGTCTCTAAGACAGCCGGAAACGTGAGTGTGCTGAGAACAAAAGAATGGTGTTTCCTACACATACGGACATTATATAGTCCAACTCTGCTTCTGAAACTGATAAAAAGCACTGGTCCTCTAAAATCTAATGCTTGTCTGTTAAGATGAGAAACGTGTGAGCTTCGTGAATGATGTAGTTCGTTTGAGCTGAAAAGTGACAGCCCTTACCTGAAACGAAGTCTTGCCTGTAGGAAGACATAGAGCCTGGGATTTAACTCCATTTCTGAAGGGAAACACACAGCATAGTTTTCATCCATGGATCACACTCTGCTTTAGAGCAAGAAGCATGCTCTTGCTTTCTAGATTCTCTAATACAGCAGGAAATATGAGTGTGCCCAGAACAAAAGAACGGTGTTTCCTACACATACGGACTATATGTAGTCCATATCTTCTTCTGAAACTGATACAATGCACTGGTCCTCTAACATCCAATTCTTGTCAGTTAAGATGAGAAACGTGTGAATTCGTGAACGATGTAGTTCGTTTGAGCAGAAAAGTGACTGCCCTTACTTGAAACGAAGTCTTGCTCGTAGGGAGACTCAGAGCATGGGATTTAACTCCATTTCTGAAGGGAAACACACAGCATAGTTCTCATCCATGGATCACACTCTGCTTTAGAGCAAGAAGCACACTCTTGCTTTCTAGAGACTCTAAGACAGCAGGAAATCTGAGTCTGCCCAGAACAAAAGAACGGTGTTTCCTACACATACAGACCATATCTGGTCCAACTCTGCTTCTGAAACTGATACAAAGCACTGGTCCTCTAACATCCAATGCTTCTCAGTTAAGATGAGAAACGTGTGAGCTTTGTGAATGATGTTGTTCCTTTGAACTGAAAAGTGACTGCCCTTACCTGAAACGAATTCTTGCTTGTAGTAAGACACAGAGCCTGGGATTTAAGTCCATTTCTGAAGGGAAACACACAGCATTGTCTCATCCATTGATCACAATCTGCCTTAGAACAAGAAGCACGCTCTTGCTTTCTAGACTCTCTAAGACAGCAGGAAACGTGAGTGTGCTGAGAACAAAAGAACGGTGTTTCCTACATATACAGACCATATCTGGTCCAACTCTGCTTCTGAAACTGATACAAAGCACTGGTCCTCTTACCTCCAATGCTTGTCAGTTAAGATGAGAAACGTTTGAGCTTTGTGAATGATGTTGTTCCTTTGAACTGAAAAGTGACTGCCCTTACCTGAAACGAATTCTTGCTTGTAGTAAGACACAGAGCCTGGGATTTAAGTCCATTTCTGAAGGGAAACACACAGCATAGTTCTCATCCATGGATCACACTCTTCTTTTGAGCAAGAAGCACGCTCTTGCTTTCTAGAGTCTCTAATACAGCAGGAAATCTGAGTGTGCCCAGATCAAAAGAACATTGTTTCCTACACATAAGGACCATATCTAGTCCAACTCTTCTTCTGAAACTGATATAAAGCACTGGTCCTTTAACATCCAATGCTTGTCAGTTAAGATGAGAAACATGTGAGCTTCGTGAACGATGTAGTTCGTTTGAGCAGAAAAGTGACTGCCATTACCTGAATTGAAGTCTTGCTTGTAGGAAGACTCAGAGCCTGGGATTTAACTCCATTTCTGAAGTAAAACACACAGCAGTGTAATCATCCATTGATCACACTCTGCTTTAGAACAAGAAGCACGCTCTTGCTTTCTAGACTCTCTATGACAGCAGGAAACCTGTGTGTGCTGAGAACAAAAGAACGGTGTTTCCTACACATACGGACATTATATAGTCCAACTCTGCTTCTGAAACTGATAAAAAGCACTGGTCCTCTAAAATCTAATGTTTGTCTGTTAAGATGAGAAACGTGTGAGCTTCGTGAACGATGTAGTTCGTTTGAGCTGAAAAGTGACTGCCCTTACCTGAAATGAAATCTTGCTTGTCGGAAGACTCAGAACCTGGGATTTAATTCCATTTCTGAAGTGAAACACACAGCATAGTTCTCATCCATTGATCACACTCTGCTTTAGAACAAGAAGCACGCTCTTGCTTTTTAGAATCTCTATGACAGCAGGAAACGTGAGTTTGCTGAGAACAAAAGAACGGTGTTTCCTACACATACGGACCATATCTAGTCCAACTCTGCTTCTGAAACTGATACAAAGCACTTGTCCTCTAACATCCAATGCTTGTCTGTTAAGATGAGAAACGTGTGAGCTCCGTGAACGATGTAGTTCGTTTGAGCTGAAAAGTGACTGCCCTTACCTGAAACGAAGTCTTGCTTGTAGTAAGACACAGAGCCTGGGATTTAAGTCCATTTCTGAAGGGAAACACACAGCATTGTCTCATCCATTGATCACACTCTGCCTTAGAACAAGAAGCACGCTCTTGCTTTCTAGACTCTCTAAGACAGCAGGAAACGTGAGTGTGCTGAGAACAAAAGAACGGTGTTTCCTACACATACAGTCCATATCTGGTCCAACTCTGCTTCTGAAACTGATACAAAGCACTGGTCCTCTACCATCCAATGCTTCTCAGTTAAGATGAGAAACGTGTGAGCTTTGTGAATGATATTGTTCCTTTGAACTGAAAAGTGACTGCCCTTACCTGAAACGAATTCTTGCTTGTAGTAAGACACAGAGCCTGGGATTTAAGTCCATTTCTGAAGGGAAACACACAGCATAGTTCTCATCCATGGATCACACTCTTCTTCTGAGCAAGAAGCACGCTCTTGCTTTCTAGAGTCTCTAATACAGCAGGAAATCTGAGTGTGCCCAGAACAAAAGAACATTGTTTCCTACACATAAGGACCATATCTGGTCCAACTCTTCTTCTGAAACTGATACAAAGCACTGGTCCTTTAACATCCAATGCTTGTCAGTTAAGATGAGAAATGTGTGAGCTTCGTGAACGATGTAGTTTGTTTGAGCATAAAAGTGACTGCCATTACCTGAATTGAAGTCTTGCTTGTAGGAAGACTCAGAGCCTGGGATTTAACTCCATTTCTGAAGTAAAACACACAGCAGTGTAATCATCCATTGATCACACTCTGCTTTAGAACAAGAAGCACGCTCTTGCTTTCTAGACTCTCTAAGACAGCAGGAAACCTGTGTGTGCTGAGAACAAAAGAACGGTGTTTCCTACACATACGGACATTATATAGTCCAACTCTGCTTCTGAAACTGATAAAAAGCACTGGTCCTCTAAAATCTAATGTTTGTCTGTTAAGATGAGAAACGTGTGAGCTTCGTGAACGATGTAGTTCGTTTGAGCTGAGAAGTGACTGCCCTTACCTGAAATGACATCTTGCTTGTCGGAAGACTCAGAGCCTGGGATTTAATTCCATTTCTGAAGTGAAACACACAGCATAGTTCTCATCCATTGATCACACTCTGCTTTAGAATAAGAAGCACGCTCTTGCTTTCTAGACTCTCTAAGACAGCAGGAAACGTGAGTGTGCTGAGAACAAAAGAACGGTGTTTCCTACACATACGGACATTATATAGTCCAACTCTGCTTCTGAAACTGATAAAAAGCACTGGTCCTCTAAAATCTAATGCTTGTCTGTTAAAATGAGAAACGTGTGAGCTTCGTGAACGATGTAGTTCGTTTGAGCTCAAAATTGACTGCCCTTACCTGAAACGAAGTCTTGCCTGTAGGAAGACACAGAGCCTGGGATTTAACACCATTTCTGAAGGGAAACACACAGCATAGTTTTCATCCATGGATCACACTCTGCTTTAGAGCAAGAAGCACGCTGTTGCTTTCTAGATTCTTTAATACAGCAGGAAATCTGAATGTGCCCAGAACAAAAGAACGGTGTTTCCTACACATACAGACCATATCTAGTCCAACTCTGCTTCTGAAACTGATACAAAGCTCTGGTCCTCTAATATCCAATGCTTGTCTGTTAAGATGAGAAACGTGTGAGCTCAGTGAACGATGTAGTTCGTTTGAGCTGAAAAGTGACTGCGCTTAAATGAAACGAAGTCTTGCTTGTAGGAAGACATAGATCCTGGAATTTAACTACTTTTCTGAAGGGAAACACACAGCATAGTTCTCATCCATGGATCACACTCTGCTTTAGAGCAAGAAGCACACTCTTGCTTTATAGAGACTCTAAGACAGTAGGAAATCTGAGTCTGCCCAGAACAAAAGAACGGTGTTTCCTACACATACGGACTATATGTAGTCCAAATCTTCTTCTGAAACTGATAGAATGCACTGGTCCTCTAACATCCAATGCTTGTCAGTTAAGATGAGAAACGTGTGAGCTTTGTGAATGATGTAGTTCCTTTGAATTGAAAAGTGAATGCCCTTACCTGAAACGAAGTCTTGCTTGTAGGAATTCTCAGAGCCTGGGATTTTACTCCATTTCTGAAGTGAAACACACAGCATTGTTCTCATCCATTGATCACTCTCTGCTTTAGCACAAGAAGCACGATCTTGCTTTCTAGAATCTCTAAGACAGCAGGAAACCTGATTTGCTGAGAACAAAAGAACGGTGTTTCCCACACATACAGACCATATCTAGTCCAACTCTGCTTCTGAAACTGATACAAAGCACTGGTCCTCTAAAATCTAATGTTTGTCTGTTAAGATGAGAAACGTGTGAGCTTCGTGAACGATGTAGTTCGTTTGAGCTGAAAAGTGACTGCCCTTACCTGAAATGAAATCTTGCTTGTAGGAAGACTCAGAGCCTGGGATTTAACTCCATTTCTGAAGTGAAACACACAGCATAGTTCTCATCCATTGATCACACTCTGCTTTAGAACAAGAAGCACGCTCTTGCTTTCTAGAATCTCTAAGACAGCAGGAAACGTGAGTTTGCTGAGAAGAAAAGAACGGTGTTTCCTACACATACGGACCATATCTAGTCCAACTCTGCTTCTGAAACTGATACAAAGCACTTGTCCTCTAACATCCAATGCTTGTCTGTTAAGATGAGAAACGTGTGAGCTCCGTGAATGATGTAGTTCGTTTGAGCTGAAAAGTGACTGCCCTTACCTGAAACGAAGTCTTGCTTGTAGTAAGACACAGAGCCTGGGATTTAACTCCATTTCTGAAGGGAAACACACAGCATAGTTCTCATCCATGGATCACACTCTGATTTAGAGCGAGAAGCACTCTCTAGCTTTCTAGAGTCTCTAATACAGCAGGAAATCTGAGTGTGCCCAGAACAAAAGAACGGTGTTTCCTACACATATGGACCATATGTAGTCCAAATCTGCTTCTGAAACTGATACAAAGCACTGACCCTCTAACATCCAATGCTTGTCAGTTAAGATGAGAAATGTGTGAGCTCGTGAACGATGTAGTTCTTTTGAGCAGAAAAGTGACTGCCCTTACCTGAATTGAAGTCTTGCTTGTAGGAAGACTCAGAGCCTTGGATTAAACTCCATTTCTGAAGTAAAACACACAGCAGTGTAATCATCCATTGATCACACTCTGCTTTAGAATAAGAAGCACGCTCTTGCTTTCTAGAGTCTCTAAGACAGCCGGAAACGTGAGTGTGCTGAGAACAAAAGAATGGTGTTTCCTACACATACGGACATTATATAGTCCAACTCTGCTTCTGAAACTGATAAAAAGCACTGGTCCTCTAAAATCTAATGCTTGTCTGTTAAGATGAGAAACGTGTGAGCTTCGTGAATGATGTAGTTCGTTTGAGCTGAAAAGTGACAGCCCTTACCTGAAACGAAGTCTTGCCTGTAGGAAGACATAGAGCCTGGGATTTAACTCCATTTCTGAAGGGAAACACACAGCATAGTTTTCATCCATGGATCACACTCTGCTTTAGAGCAAGAAGCATGCTCTTGCTTTCTAGATTCTCTAATACAGCAGGAAATATGAGTGTGCCCAGAACAAAAGAACGGTGTTTCCTACACATACGGACTATATGTAGTCCATATCTTCTTCTGAAACTGATACAATGCACTGGTCCTCTAACATCCAATTCTTGTCAGTTAAGATGAGAAACGTGTGAATTCGTGAACGATGTAGTTCGTTTGAGCAGAAAAGTGACTGCCCTTACTTGAAACGAAGTCTTGCTCGTAGGGAGACTCAGAGCATGGGATTTAACTCCATTTCTGAAGGGAAACACACAGCATAGTTCTCATCCATGGATCACACTCTGCTTTAGAGCAAGAAGCACACTCTTGCTTTCTAGAGACTCTAAGACAGCAGGAAATCTGAGTCTGCCCAGAACAAAAGAACGGTGTTTCCTACACATACAGACCATATCTGGTCCAACTCTGCTTCTGAAACTGATACAAAGCACTGGTCCTCTAACATCCAATGCTTCTCAGTTAAGATGAGAAACGTGTGAGCTTTGTGAATGATGTTGTTCCTTTGAACTGAAAAGTGACTGCCCTTACCTGAAACGAATTCTTGCTTGTAGTAAGACACAGAGCCTGGGATTTAAGTCCATTTCTGAAGGGAAACACACAGCATTGTCTCATCCATTGATCACAATCTGCCTTAGAACAAGAAGCACGCTCTTGCTTTCTAGACTCTCTAAGACAGCAGGAAACGTGAGTGTGCTGAGAACAAAAGAACGGTGTTTCCTACATATACAGACCATATCTGGTCCAACTCTGCTTCTGAAACTGATACAAAGCACTGGTCCTCTTACCTCCAATGCTTGTCAGTTAAGATGAGAAACGTTTGAGCTTTGTGAATGATGTTGTTCCTTTGAACTGAAAAGTGACTGCCCTTACCTGAAACGAATTCTTGCTTGTAGTAAGACACAGAGCCTGGGATTTAAGTCCATTTCTGAAGGGAAACACACAGCATAGTTCTCATCCATGGATCACACTCTTCTTTTGAGCAAGAAGCACGCTCTTGCTTTCTAGAGTCTCTAATACAGCAGGAAATCTGAGTGTGCCCAGATCAAAAGAACATTGTTTCCTACACATAAGGACCATATCTAGTCCAACTCTTCTTCTGAAACTGATATAAAGCACTGGTCCTTTAACATCCAATGCTTGTCAGTTAAGATGAGAAACATGTGAGCTTCGTGAACGATGTAGTTCGTTTGAGCAGAAAAGTGACTGCCATTACCTGAATTGAAGTCTTGCTTGTAGGAAGACTCAGAGCCTGGGATTTAACTCCATTTCTGAAGTAAAACACACAGCAGTGTAATCATCCATTGATCACACTCTGCTTTAGAACAAGAAGCACGCTCTTGCTTTCTAGACTCTCTATGACAGCAGGAAACCTGTGTGTGCTGAGAACAAAAGAACGGTGTTTCCTACACATACGGACATTATATAGTCCAACTCTGCTTCTGAAACTGATAAAAAGCACTGGTCCTCTAAAATCTAATGTTTGTCTGTTAAGATGAGAAACGTGTGAGCTTCGTGAACGATGTAGTTCGTTTGAGCTGAAAAGTGACTGCCCTTACCTGAAATGAAATCTTGCTTGTCGGAAGACTCAGAACCTGGGATTTAATTCCATTTCTGAAGTGAAACACACAGCATAGTTCTCATCCATTGATCACACTCTGCTTTAGAACAAGAAGCACGCTCTTGCTTTTTAGAATCTCTATGACAGCAGGAAACGTGAGTTTGCTGAGAACAAAAGAACGGTGTTTCCTACACATACGGACCATATCTAGTCCAACTCTGCTTCTGAAACTGATACAAAGCACTTGTCCTCTAACATCCAATGCTTGTCTGTTAAGATGAGAAACGTGTGAGCTCCGTGAACGATGTAGTTCGTTTGAGCTGAAAAGTGACTGCCCTTACCTGAAACGAAGTCTTGCTTGTAGTAAGACACAGAGCCTGGGATTTAAGTCCATTTCTGAAGGGAAACACACAGCATTGTCTCATCCATTGATCACACTCTGCCTTAGAACAAGAAGCACGCTCTTGCTTTCTAGACTCTCTAAGACAGCAGGAAACGTGAGTGTGCTGAGAACAAAAGAACGGTGTTTCCTACACATACAGTCCATATCTGGTCCAACTCTGCTTCTGAAACTGATACAAAGCACTGGTCCTCTACCATCCAATGCTTCTCAGTTAAGATGAGAAACGTGTGAGCTTTGTGAATGATATTGTTCCTTTGAACTGAAAAGTGACTGCCCTTACCTGAAACGAATTCTTGCTTGTAGTAAGACACAGAGCCTGGGATTTAAGTCCATTTCTGAAGGGAAACACACAGCATAGTTCTCATCCATGGATCACACTCTTCTTCTGAGCAAGAAGCACGCTCTTGCTTTCTAGAGTCTCTAATACAGCAGGAAATCTGAGTGTGCCCAGAACAAAAGAACATTGTTTCCTACACATAAGGACCATATCTGGTCCAACTCTTCTTCTGAAACTGATACAAAGCACTGGTCCTTTAACATCCAATGCTTGTCAGTTAAGATGAGAAATGTGTGAGCTTCGTGAACGATGTAGTTTGTTTGAGCATAAAAGTGACTGCCATTACCTGAAACGAATTCTTGCTTGTAGTAAGACACAGAGCCTGGGATTTAAGTCCATTTCTGAAGGGAAACACACAGCATAGTTCTCATCCATGGATCACACTCTTCTTCTGAGCAAGAAGCACGCTCTTGCTTTCTAGAGTCTCTAATACAGCAGGAAATCTGAGTGTGCCCAGAACAAAAGAACATTGTTTCCTACACATAAGGACCATATCTGGTCCAACTCTTCTTCTGAAACTGATACAAAGCACTGGTCCTTTAACATCCAATGCTTGTCAGTTAAGATGAGAAATGTGTGAGCTTCGTGAACGATGTAGTTTGTTTGAGCATAAAAGTGACTGCCATTACCTGAATTGAAGTCTTGCTTGTAGGAAGACTCAGAGCCTGGGATTTAACTCCATTTCTGAAGTAAAACACACAGCAGTGTAATCATCCATTGATCACACTCTGCTTTAGAACAAGAAGCACGCTCTTGCTTTCTAGACTCTCTAAGACAGCAGGAAACCTGTGTGTGCTGAGAACAAAAGAACGGTGTTTCCTACACATACGGACATTATATAGTCCAACTCTGCTTCTGAAACTGATAAAAAGCACTGGTCCTCTAAAATCTAATGTTTGTCTGTTAAGATGAGAAACGTGTGAGCTTCGTGAACGATGTAGTTCGTTTGAGCTGAAAAGTGACTGCCCTTACCTGAAATGACATCTTGCTTGTCGGAAGACTCAGAGCCTGGGATTTAATTCCATTTCTGAAGTGAAACACACAGCATAGTTCTCATCCATTGATCACACTCTGCTTTAGAACAAGAAGCACGCTCTTGCTTTTTAGAATCTCTATGACAGCAGGAAACGTGAGTTTGCTGAGAACAAAAGAACGGTGTTTCCTACACATACGGACCATATCTAGTCCAACTCTGCTTCTGAAACTGATACAAAGCACTTGTCCTCTAACATCCAATGCTTGTCTGTTAAGATGAGAAACGTGTGAGCTCCGTGAACGATGTAGTTCGTTTGAGCTGAAAAGTGACTGCCCTTACCTGAAACGAAGTCTTGCTTGTAGTAAGACACAGAGCCTGGGATTTAAGTCCATTTCTGAAGGGAAACACACAGCATTGTCTCATCCATTGATCACACTCTGCCTTAGAACAAGAAGCACGCTCTTGCTTTCTAGACTCTCTAAGACAGCAGGAAACGTGAGTGTGCTGAGAACAAAAGAACGGTGTTTCCTACACATACAGTCCATATCTGGTCCAACTCTGCTTCTGAAACTGATACAAAGCACTGGTCCTCTACCATCCAATGCTTCTCAGTTAAGATGAGAAACGTGTGAGCTTTGTGAATGATATTGTTCCTTTGAACTGAAAAGTGACTGCCCTTACCTGAAACGAATTCTTGCTTGTAGTAAGACACAGAGCCTGGGATTTAAGTCCATTTCTGAAGGGAAACACACAGCATAGTTCTCATCCATGGATCACACTCTTCTTCTGAGCAAGAAGCACGCTCTTGCTTTCTAGAGTCTCTAATACAGCAGGAAATCTGAGTGTGCCCAGAACAAAAGAACATTGTTTCCTACACATAAGGACCATATCTGGTCCAACTCTTCTTCTGAAACTGATACAAAGCACTGGTCCTTTAACATCCAATGCTTGTCAGTTAAGATGAGAAATGTGTGAGCTTCGTGAACGATGTAGTTTGTTTGAGCATAAAAGTGACTGCCATTACCTGAATTGAAGTCTTGCTTGTAGGAAGACTCAGAGCCTGGGATTTAACTCCATTTCTGAAGTAAAACACACAGCAGTGTAATCATCCATTGATCACACTCTGCTTTAGAACAAGAAGCACGCTCTTGCTTTCTAGACTCTCTAAGACAGCAGGAAACCTGTGTGTGCTGAGAACAAAAGAACGGTGTTTCCTACACATACGGACATTATATAGTCCAACTCTGCTTCTGAAACTGATAAAAAGCACTGGTCCTCTAAAATCTAATGTTTGTCTGTTAAGATGAGAAACGTGTGAGCTTCGTGAACGATGTAGTTCGTTTGAGCTGAAAAGTGACTGCCCTTACCTGAAATGACATCTTGCTTGTCGGAAGACTCAGAGCCTGGGATTTAATTCCATTTCTGAAGTGAAACACACAGCATAGTTCTCATCCATTGATCACACTCTGCTTTAGAACAAGAAGCACGCTCTTGCTTTTTAGAATCTCTATGACAGCAGGAAACGTGAGTTTGCTGAGAACAAAAGAACGGTGTTTCCTACACATACGGACCATATCTAGTCCAACTCTGCTTCTGAAACTGATACAAAGCACTTGTCCTCTAACATCCAATGCTTGTCTGTTAAGATGAGAAACGTGTGAGCTCCGTGAACGATGTAGTTCGTTTGAGCTGAAAAGTGACTGCCCTTACCTGAAACGAAGTCTTGCTTGTAGTAAGACACAGAGCCTGGGATTTAAGTCCATTTCTGAAGGGAAACACACAGCATTGTCTCATCCATTGATCACACTCTGCCTTAGAACAAGAAGCACGCTCTTGCTTTCTAGACTCTCTAAGACAGCAGGAAACGTGAGTGTGCTGAGAACAAAAGAACGGTGTTTCCTACACATACAGACCATATTTGGTCCAACTCTGCTTCTGAAAGTGATACAAAGCACAGGTCCTCTAACATCCAATGCTTCTCAGTTAAGATGAGAAACGTGTGAGCTTTGTGAATGATGTTGTTCCTTTGAACTGAAAAGTGACTGCCCTTACCTGAAACGAATTCTTGCTTGTAGTAAGACACAGAGCCTGGGATTTAAGACCATTTCTGAAGGGAAACACACAGCATAGTTCTCATCCATGGATCACACTCTGCTTTAGAGCAAGAAGCACGCTGTTGCTTTCTAGATTCTTTAATACAGCAGGAAATCTGAATGTGCCCAGAACAAAAGAACGGTGTTTCCTACACATACAGACCATATCTAGTCCAACTCTGCTTCTGAAACTGATACAAAGCTCTGGTCCTCTAATATCCAATGCTTGTCTGTTAAGATGAGAAACGTGTGAGCTCAGTGAACGATGTAGTTCGTTTGAGCTGAAAAGTGACTGCGCTTAAATGAAACGAAGTCTTGCTTGTAGGAAGACATAGATCCTGGAATTTAACTACTTTTCTGAAGGGAAACACACAGCATAGTTCTCATCCATGGATCACACTCTGCTTTAGAGCAAGAAGCACACTCTTGCTTTATAGAGACTCTAAGACAGTAGGAAATCTGAGTCTGCCCAGAACAAAAGAACGGTGTTTCCTACACATACGGACTATATGTAGTCCAAATCTTCTTCTGAAACTGATAGAATGCACTGGTCCTCTAACATCCAATGCTTGTCAGTTAAGATGAGAAACGTGTGAGCTTTGTGAATGATGTAGTTCCTTTGAATTGAAAAGTGAATGCCCTTACCTGAAACGAAGTCTTGCTTGTAGGAATTCTCAGAGCCTGGGATTTTACTCCATTTCTGAAGTGAAACACACAGCATTGTTCTCATCCATTGATCACTCTCTGCTTTAGCACAAGAAGCACGATCTTGCTTTCTAGAATCTCTAAGACAGCAGGAAACCTGATTTGCTGAGAACAAAAGAACGGTGTTTCCCACACATACAGACCATATCTAGTCCAACTCTGCTTCTGAAACTGATACAAAGCACTGGTCCTCTAAAATCTAATGTTTGTCTGTTAAGATGAGAAACGTGTGAGCTTCGTGAACGATGTAGTTCGTTTGAGCTGAAAAGTGACTGCCCTTACCTGAAATGAAATCTTGCTTGTAGGAAGACTCAGAGCCTGGGATTTAACTCCATTTCTGAAGTGAAACACACAGCATAGTTCTCATCCATTGATCACACTCTGCTTTAGAACAAGAAGCACGCTCTTGCTTTCTAGAATCTCTAAGACAGCAGGAAACGTGAGTTTGCTGAGAAGAAAAGAACGGTGTTTCCTACACATACGGACCATATCTAGTCCAACTCTGCTTCTGAAACTGATACAAAGCACTTGTCCTCTAACATCCAATGCTTGTCTGTTAAGATGAGAAACGTGTGAGCTCCGTGAATGATGTAGTTCGTTTGAGCTGAAAAGTGACTGCCCTTACCTGAAACGAAGTCTTGCTTGTAGTAAGACACAGAGCCTGGGATTTAACTCCATTTCTGAAGGGAAACACACAGCATAGTTCTCATCCATGGATCACACTCTGATTTAGAGCGAGAAGCACTCTCTAGCTTTCTAGAGTCTCTAATACAGCAGGAAATCTGAGTGTGCCCAGAACAAAAGAACGGTGTTTCCTACACATATGGACCATATGTAGTCCAAATCTGCTTCTGAAACTGATACAAAGCACTGACCCTCTAACATCCAATGCTTGTCAGTTAAGATGAGAAATGTGTGAGCTCGTGAACGATGTAGTTCTTTTGAGCAGAAAAGTGACTGCCCTTACCTGAATTGAAGTCTTGCTTGTAGGAAGACTCAGAGCCTTGGATTAAACTCCATTTCTGAAGTAAAACACACAGCAGTGTAATCATCCATTGATCACACTCTGCTTTAGAATAAGAAGCACGCTCTTGCTTTCTAGAGTCTCTAAGACAGCCGGAAACGTGAGTGTGCTGAGAACAAAAGAATGGTGTTTCCTACACATACGGACATTATATAGTCCAACTCTGCTTCTGAAACTGATAAAAAGCACTGGTCCTCTAAAATCTAATGCTTGTCTGTTAAGATGAGAAACGTGTGAGCTTCGTGAATGATGTAGTTCGTTTGAGCTGAAAAGTGACAGCCCTTACCTGAAACGAAGTCTTGCCTGTAGGAAGACATAGAGCCTGGGATTTAACTCCATTTCTGAAGGGAAACACACAGCATAGTTTTCATCCATGGATCACACTCTGCTTTAGAGCAAGAAGCATGCTCTTGCTTTCTAGATTCTCTAATACAGCAGGAAATATGAGTGTGCCCAGAACAAAAGAACGGTGTTTCCTACACATACAGACCATATCTAGTCCAACTCTGCTTCTGAAACTGATACAAAGCTCTGGTCCTCTAATATCCAATGCTTGTCTGTTAAGATGAGAAACGTGTGAGCTCAGTGAACGATGTAGTTCGTTTGAGCTGAAAAGTGACTGCGCTTAAATGAAACGAAGTCTTGCTTGTAGGAAGACATAGATCCTGGAATTTAACTACTTTTCTGAAGGGAAACACACAGCATAGTTCTCATCCATGGATCACACTCTGCTTTAGAGCAAGAAGCACACTCTTGCTTTATAGAGACTCTAAGACAGTAGGAAATCTGAGTCTGCCCAGAACAAAAGAACGGTGTTTCCTACACATACGGACTATATGTAGTCCAAATCTTCTTCTGAAACTGATAGAATGCACTGGTCCTCTAACATCCAATGCTTGTCAGTTAAGATGAGAAACGTGTGAGCTTTGTGAATGATGTAGTTCCTTTGAATTGAAAAGTGAATGCCCTTACCTGAAACGAAGTCTTGCTTGTAGGAATTCTCAGAGCCTGGGATTTTACTCCATTTCTGAAGTGAAACACACAGCATTGTTCTCATCCATTGATCACTCTCTGCTTTAGCACAAGAAGCACGATCTTGCTTTCTAGAATCTCTAAGACAGCAGGAAACCTGAGTTTGCTGAGAACAAAAGAACGGTGTTTCCCACACATACAGACCATATCTAGTCCAACTCTGCTTCTGAAACTGATATAAAGCACTGGTCCTCTAAAATCTAATGTTTGTCTGTTAAGATGAGAAACGTGTGAGCTTCGTGAACGATGTAGTTCGTTTGAGCTGAAAAGTGACTGCCCTTACCTGAAATGAAATCTTGCTTGTCGGAAGACTCAGAGCCTGGGATTTAACTCAATTTCTGAAGTAAAACACACAGCAGTGTAATCATCCCCTGATCAAACTCTGCTGTAGAACAAGAAGCACGCTCTTGCTTTCTAGATTCTCTAAGACAGCAGGAAACGTGAGTGTGCTGAGAACAAAAGAACGGTGTTTCCTTCCCTTACGGACAATATATAGTCCAAATCTGCATCTGAAACTGATACAAAGCACTGGGCCTCTAAAATCCAATGCTTGTCTGTTAAGATGAGAAACGTGTGAGCTCCGTGAACGATGTAGTTCGTTTGAGCTGAAAAGTGACTGCCCTTACCTGAAACGAAGTCTTGCTTGTAGTAAGACACAGAGCCTGGGATTTAAGTCCATTTCTGAAGGGAAACACACAGCATTGTCTCATCCATTGATCACACTCTGCCTTAGAACAAGAAGCACGCTCATGCTTTCTAGACTCTCTAAGACAGCAGGAAACGTGAGTGTGCTGAGAACAAAAGAACGGTGTTTCCTACACATACAGTCCATATCTGGTCCAACTCTGCTTCTGAAACTGATACAAAGCACTGGTCCTCTACCATCCAATGCTTCTCAGTTAAGATGAGAAACGTGTGAGCTTTGTGAATGATATTGTTCCTTTGAACTGAAAAGTGACTGCCCTTACCTGAAACGAATTCTTGCTTGTAGTAAGACACAGAGCCTGGGATTTAAGTCCATTTCTGAAGGGAAACACACAGCATAGTTCTCATCCATGGATCACACTCTTCTTCTGAGCAAGAAGCACGCTCTTGCTTTCTAGAGTCTCTAATACAGCAGGAAATCTGAGTGTGCCCAGAACAAAAGAACATTGTTTCCTACACATAAGGACCATATCTGGTCCAACTCTTCTTCTGAAACTGATACAAAGCACTGGTCCTTTAACATCCAATGCTTGTCAGTTAAGATGAGAAATGTGTGAGCTTCGTGAACGATGTAGTTTGTTTGAGCATAAAAGTGACTGCCATTACCTGAATTGAAGTCTTGCTTGTAGGAAGACTCAGAGCCTGGGATTTAACTCCATTTCTGAAGTAAAACACACAGCAGTGTAATCATCCATTGATCACACTCTGCTTTAGAACAAGAAGCACGCTCTTGCTTTCTAGACTCTCTAAGACAGCAGGAAACCTGTGTGTGCTGAGAACAAAAGAACGGTGTTTCCTACACATACAGACATTATATAGTCCAACTCTGCTTCTGAAACTGATAAAAAGCACTGGTCCTCTAAAATCTAATGTTTGTCTGTTAAGATGAGAAACGTGTGAGCTTCGTGAACGATGTAGTTCGTTTGAGCTGAAAAGTGACTGCCCTTACCTGAAATGACATCTTGCTTGTCGGAAGACTCAGAGCCTGGGATTTAATTCCATTTCTGAAGTGAAACACACAGCATAGTTCTCATCCATTGATCACACTCTGCTTTAGAATAAGAAGCACGCTCTTGCTTTCTAGACTCTCTAAGACAGCAGGAAACGTGAGTGTGCTGAGAACAAAAGAACGGTGTTTCCTACACATACGGACCATATCTAGTCCAACTCTGCTTCTGAAACTGATACAAAGCACTTGTCCTCTAACATCCAATGCTTGTCTGTTAAGATGAGAAACGTGTGAGCTCCGTGAACGATGTAGTTCGTTTGAGCTGAAAAGTGACTGCCCTTACCTGAAACGAAGTCTTGCTTGTAGTAAGACACAGAGCCTGGGATTTAAGTCCATTTCTGAAGGGAAACACACAGCATTGTCTCATCCATTGATCACACTCTGCCTTAGAACAAGAAGCACGCTCATGCTTTCTAGACTCTCTAAGACAGCAGGAAACGTGAGTGTGCTGAGAACAAAAGAACGGTGTTTCCTACACATACAGTCCATATCTGGTCCAACTCTGCTTCTGAAACTGATACAAAGCACTGGTCCTCTACCATCCAATGCTTCTCAGTTAAGATGAGAAACGTGTGAGCTTTGTGAATGATATTGTTCCTTTGAACTGAAAAGTGACTGCCCTTACCTGAAACGAATTCTTGCTTGTAGTAAGACACAGAGCCTGGGATTTAAGTCCATTTCTGAAGGGAAACACACAGCATAGTTCTCATCCATGGATCACACTCTTCTTCTGAGCAAGAAGCACGCTCTTGCTTTCTAGAGTCTCTAATACAGCAGGAAATCTGAGTGTGCCCAGAACAAAAGAACATTGTTTCCTACACATAAGGACCATATCTGGTCCAACTCTTCTTCTGAAACTGATACAAAGCACTGGTCCTTTAACATCCAATGCTTGTCAGTTAAGATGAGAAATGTGTGAGCTTCGTGAACGATGTAGTTTGTTTGAGCATAAAAGTGACTGCCATTACCTGAATTGAAGTCTTGCTTGTAGGAAGACTCAGAGCCTGGGATTTAACTCCATTTCTGAAGTAAAACACACAGCAGTGTAATCATCCATTGATCACACTCTGCTTTAGAACAAGAAGCACGCTCTTGCTTTCTAGACTCTCTAAGACAGCAGGAAACGTGAGTGTGCTGAGAACAA
Source organism: Onychomys leucogaster (assembly GCA_949786385.1). Taxonomy (NCBI): domain Eukaryota; kingdom Metazoa; phylum Chordata; class Mammalia; order Rodentia; family Cricetidae; genus Onychomys; species Onychomys leucogaster. The sequence continues at coordinate 1,364,755 of CATKUP010000039.1, read as the reverse complement.
AAGAACGGTGTTTCCTACACATACGGACATTATATAGTCCAACTCTGCTTCTGAAACTGATAAAAAGCACTGGTCCTCTAAAATCTAATGCTTGTCTGTTAAAATGAGAAACGTGTGAGCTTCGTGAACGATGTAGTTCGTTTGAGCTCAAAATTGACTGCCCTTACCTGAAACGAAGTCTTGCCTGTAGGAAGACACAGAGCCTGGGATTTAACACCATTTCTGAAGGGAAACACACAGCATAGTTTTCATCCATGGATCACACTCTGCTTTAGAGCAAGAAGCACGCTGTTGCTTTCTAGATTCTTTAATACAGCAGGAAATCTGAATGTGCCCAGAACAAGAGAACGGTGTTTCCTACACATACAGACCATATCTAGTCCAACTCTGCTTCTGAAACTGATACAAAGCTCTGGTCCTCTAATATCCAATGCTTGTCTGTTAAGATGAGAAACGTGTGAGCTCAGTGAACGATGTAGTTCGTTTGAGCTGAAAAGTGACTGCGCTTAAATGAAACGAAGTCTTGCTTGTAGGAAGACATAGATCCTGGAATTTAACTACTTTTCTGAAGGGAAACACACAGCATAGTTCTCATCCATGGATCACACTCTGCTTTAGAGCAAGAAGCACACTCTTGCTTTATAGAGACTCTAAGACAGTAGGAAATCTGAGTCTGCCCAGAACAAAAGAACGGTGTTTCCTACACATACGGACTATATGTAGTCCAAATCTTCTTCTGAAACTGATAGAATGCACTGGTCCTCTAACATCCAATGCTTGTCAGTTAAGATGAGAAACGTGTGAGCTTTGTGAATGATGTAGTTCCTTTGAATTGAAAAGTGAATGCCCTTACCTGAAACGAAGTCTTGCTTGTAGGAATTCTCAGAGCCTGGGATTTTACTCCATTTCTGAAGTGAAACACACAGCATTGTTCTCATCCATTGATCACTCTCTGCTTTAGCACAAGAAGCACGATCTTGCTTTCTAGAATCTCTAAGACAGCAGGAAACCTGATTTGCTGAGAACAAAAGAACGGTGTTTCCCACACATACAGACCATATCTAGTCCAACTCTGCTTCTGAAACTGATACAAAGCACTGGTCCTCTAAAATCTAATGTTTGTCTGTTAAGATGAGAAACGTGTGAGCTTCGTGAACGATGTAGTTCGTTTGAGCTGAAAAGTGACTGCCCTTACCTGAAATGAAATCTTGCTTGTAGGAAGACTCAGAGCCTGGGATTTAACTCCATTTCTGAAGTGAAACACACAGCATAGTTCTCATCCATTGATCACACTCTGCTTTAGAACAAGAAGCACGCTCTTGCTTTCTAGAATCTCTAAGACAGCAGGAAACGTGAGTTTGCTGAGAAGAAAAGAACGGTGTTTCCTACACATACGGACCATATCTAGTCCAACTCTGCTTCTGAAACTGATACAAAGCACTTGTCCTCTAACATCCAATGCTTGTCTGTTAAGATGAGAAACATGTGAGCTCCGTGAATGATGTAGTTCGTTTGAGCTGAAAAGTGACTGCCCTTACCTGAAACGAAGTCTTGCTTGTAGTAAGACACAGAGCCTGGGATTTAACTCCATTTCTGAAGGGAAACACACAGCATAGTTCTCATCCATGGATCACACTCTGATTTAGAGCGAGAAGCACTCTCTAGCTTTCTAGAGTCTCTAATACAGCAGGAAATCTGAGTGTGCCCAGAACAAAAGAACGGTGTTTCCTACACATATGGACCATATGTAGTCCAAATCTGCTTCTGAAACTGATACAAAGCACTGACCCTCTAACATCCAATGCTTGTCAGTTAAGATGAGAAATGTGTGAGCTCGTGAACGATGTAGTTCTTTTGAGCAGAAAAGTGACTGCCCTTACCTGAATTGAAGTCTTGCTTGTAGGAAGACTCAGAGCCTTGGATTAAACTCCATTTCTGAAGTAAAACACACAGCAGTGTAATCATCCATTGATCACACTCTGCTTTAGAATAAGAAGCACGCTCTTGCTTTCTAGAGTCTCTAAGACAGCCGGAAACGTGAGTGTGCTGAGAACAAAAGAATGGTGTTTCCTACACATACGGACATTATATAGTCCAACTCTGCTTCTGAAACTGATAAAAAGCACTGGTCCTCTAAAATCTAATGCTTGTCTGTTAAGATGAGAAACGTGTGAGCTTCGTGAATGATGTAGTTCGTTTGAGCTGAAAAGTGACAGCCCTTACCTGAAACGAAGTCTTGCCTGTAGGAAGACATAGAGCCTGGGATTTAACTCCATTTCTGAAGGGAAACACACAGCATAGTTTTCATCCATGGATCACACTCTGCTTTAGAGCAAGAAGCATGCTCTTGCTTTCTAGATTCTCTAATACAGCAGGAAATATGAGTGTGCCCAGAACAAAAGAACGGTGTTTCCTACACATACGGACTATATGTAGTCCATATCTTCTTCTGAAACTGATACAATGCACTGGTCCTCTAACATCCAATTCTTGTCAGTTAAGATGAGAAACGTGTGAATTCGTGAACGATGTAGTTCGTTTGAGCAGAAAAGTGACTGCCCTTACTTGAAACGAAGTCTTGCTCGTAGGGAGACTCAGAGCATGGGATTTAACTCCATTTCTGAAGGGAAACACACAGCATAGTTCTCATCCATGGATCACACTCTGCTTTAGAGCAAGAAGCACACTCTTGCTTTCTAGAGACTCTAAGACAGCAGGAAATCTGAGTCTGCCCAGAACAAAAGAACGGTGTTTCCTACACATACAGACCATATCTGGTCCAACTCTGCTTCTGAAACTGATACAAAGCACTGGTCCTCTAACATCCAATGCTTCTCAGTTAAGATGAGAAACGTGTGAGCTTTGTGAATGATGTTGTTCCTTTGAACTGAAAAGTGACTGCCCTTACCTGAAACGAATTCTTGCTTGTAGTAAGACACAGAGCCTGGGATTTAAGTCCATTTCTGAAGGGAAACACACAGCATTGTCTCATCCATTGATCACAATCTGCCTTAGAACAAGAAGCACGCTCTTGCTTTCTAGACTCTCTAAGACAGCAGGAAACGTGAGTGTGCTGAGAACAAAAGAACGGTGTTTCCTACATATACAGACCATATCTGGTCCAACTCTGCTTCTGAAACTGATACAAAGCACTGGTCCTCTTACCTCCAATGCTTGTCAGTTAAGATGAGAAACGTTTGAGCTTTGTGAATGATGTTGTTCCTTTGAACTGAAAAGTGACTGCCCTTACCTGAAACGAATTCTTGCTTGTAGTAAGACACAGAGCCTGGGATTTAAGTCCATTTCTGAAGGGAAACACACAGCATAGTTCTCATCCATGGATCACACTCTTCTTTTGAGCAAGAAGCACGCTCTTGCTTTCTAGAGTCTCTAATACAGCAGGAAATCTGAGTGTGCCCAGATCAAAAGAACATTGTTTCCTACACATAAGGACCATATCTAGTCCAACTCTTCTTCTGAAACTGATATAAAGCACTGGTCCTTTAACATCCAATGCTTGTCAGTTAAGATGAGAAACATGTGAGCTTCGTGAACGATGTAGTTCGTTTGAGCAGAAAAGTGACTGCCATTACCTGAATTGAAGTCTTGCTTGTAGGAAGACTCAGAGCCTGGGATTTAACTCCATTTCTGAAGTAAAACACACAGCAGTGTAATCATCCATTGATCACACTCTGCTTTAGAACAAGAAGCACGCTCTTGCTTTCTAGACTCTCTATGACAGCAGGAAACCTGTGTGTGCTGAGAACAAAAGAACGGTGTTTCCTACACATACGGACATTATATAGTCCAACTCTGCTTCTGAAACTGATAAAAAGCACTGGTCCTCTAAAATCTAATGTTTGTCTGTTAAGATGAGAAACGTGTGAGCTTCGTGAACGATGTAGTTCGTTTGAGCTGAAAAGTGACTGCCCTTACCTGAAATGAAATCTTGCTTGTCGGAAGACTCAGAACCTGGGATTTAATTCCATTTCTGAAGTGAAACACACAGCATAGTTCTCATCCATTGATCACACTCTGCTTTAGAACAAGAAGCACGCTCTTGCTTTTTAGAATCTCTATGACAGCAGGAAACGTGAGTTTGCTGAGAACAAAAGAACGGTGTTTCCTACACATACGGACCATATCTAGTCCAACTCTGCTTCTGAAACTGATACAAAGCACTTGTCCTCTAACATCCAATGCTTGTCTGTTAAGATGAGAAACGTGTGAGCTCCGTGAACGATGTAGTTCGTTTGAGCTGAAAAGTGACTGCCCTTACCTGAAACGAAGTCTTGCTTGTAGTAAGACACAGAGCCTGGGATTTAAGTCCATTTCTGAAGGGAAACACACAGCATTGTCTCATCCATTGATCACACTCTGCCTTAGAACAAGAAGCACGCTCTTGCTTTCTAGACTCTCTAAGACAGCAGGAAACGTGAGTGTGCTGAGAACAAAAGAACGGTGTTTCCTACACATACAGTCCATATCTGGTCCAACTCTGCTTCTGAAACTGATACAAAGCACTGGTCCTCTACCATCCAATGCTTCTCAGTTAAGATGAGAAACGTGTGAGCTTTGTGAATGATATTGTTCCTTTGAACTGAAAAGTGACTGCCCTTACCTGAAACGAATTCTTGCTTGTAGTAAGACACAGAGCCTGGGATTTAAGTCCATTTCTGAAGGGAAACACACAGCATAGTTCTCATCCATGGATCACACTCTTCTTCTGAGCAAGAAGCACGCTCTTGCTTTCTAGAGTCTCTAATACAGCAGGAAATCTGAGTGTGCCCAGAACAAAAGAACATTGTTTCCTACACATAAGGACCATATCTGGTCCAACTCTTCTTCTGAAACTGATACAAAGCACTGGTCCTTTAACATCCAATGCTTGTCAGTTAAGATGAGAAATGTGTGAGCTTCGTGAACGATGTAGTTTGTTTGAGCATAAAAGTGACTGCCATTACCTGAATTGAAGTCTTGCTTGTAGGAAGACTCAGAGCCTGGGATTTAACTCCATTTCTGAAGTAAAACACACAGCAGTGTAATCATCCATTGATCACACTCTGCTTTAGAACAAGAAGCACGCTCTTGCTTTCTAGACTCTCTAAGACAGCAGGAAACCTGTGTGTGCTGAGAACAAAAGAACGGTGTTTCCTACACATACGGACATTATATAGTCCAACTCTGCTTCTGAAACTGATAAAAAGCACTGGTCCTCTAAAATCTAATGTTTGTCTGTTAAGATGAGAAACGTGTGAGCTTCGTGAACGATGTAGTTCGTTTGAGCTGAAAAGTGACTGCCCTTACCTGAAATGACATCTTGCTTGTCGGAAGACTCAGAGCCTGGGATTTAATTCCATTTCTGAAGTGAAACACACAGCATAGTTCTCATCCATTGATCACACTCTGCTTTAGAACAAGAAGCACGCTCTTGCTTTTTAGAATCTCTATGACAGCAGGAAACGTGAGTTTGCTGAGAACAAAAGAACGGTGTTTCCTACACATACGGACCATATCTAGTCCAACTCTGCTTCTGAAACTGATACAAAGCACTTGTCCTCTAACATCCAATGCTTGTCTGTTAAGATGAGAAACGTGTGAGCTCCGTGAACGATGTAGTTCGTTTGAGCTGAAAAGTGACTGCCCTTACCTGAAACGAAGTCTTGCTTGTAGTAAGACACAGAGCCTGGGATTTAAGTCCATTTCTGAAGGGAAACACACAGCATTGTCTCATCCATTGATCACACTCTGCCTTAGAACAAGAAGCACGCTCTTGCTTTCTAGACTCTCTAAGACAGCAGGAAACGTGAGTGTGCTGAGAACAAAAGAACGGTGTTTCCTACACATACAGTCCATATCTGGTCCAACTCTGCTTCTGAAACTGATACAAAGCACTGGTCCTCTACCATCCAATGCTTCTCAGTTAAGATGAGAAACGTGTGAGCTTTGTGAATGATATTGTTCCTTTGAACTGAAAAGTGACTGCCCTTACCTGAAACGAATTCTTGCTTGTAGTAAGACACAGAGCCTGGGATTTAAGTCCATTTCTGAAGGGAAACACACAGCATAGTTCTCATCCATGGATCACACTCTTCTTCTGAGCAAGAAGCACGCTCTTGCTTTCTAGAGTCTCTAATACAGCAGGAAATCTGAGTGTGCCCAGAACAAAAGAACATTGTTTCCTACACATAAGGACCATATCTGGTCCAACTCTTCTTCTGAAACTGATACAAAGCACTGGTCCTTTAACATCCAATGCTTGTCAGTTAAGATGAGAAATGTGTGAGCTTCGTGAACGATGTAGTTTGTTTGAGCATAAAAGTGACTGCCATTACCTGAATTGAAGTCTTGCTTGTAGGAAGACTCAGAGCCTGGGATTTAACTCCATTTCTGAAGTAAAACACACAGCAGTGTAATCATCCATTGATCACACTCTGCTTTAGAACAAGAAGCACGCTCTTGCTTTCTAGACTCTCTAAGACAGCAGGAAACCTGTGTGTGCTGAGAACAAAAGAACGGTGTTTCCTACACATACGGACATTATATAGTCCAACTCTGCTTCTGAAACTGATAAAAAGCACTGGTCCTCTAAAATCTAATGTTTGTCTGTTAAGATGAGAAACGTGTGAGCTTCGTGAACGATGTAGTTCGTTTGAGCTGAAAAGTGACTGCCCTTACCTGAAATGACATCTTGCTTGTCGGAAGACTCAGAGCCTGGGATTTAATTCCATTTCTGAAGTGAAACACACAGCATAGTTCTCATCCATTGATCACACTCTGCTTTAGAATAAGAAGCACGCTCTTGCTTTCTAGACTCTCTAAGACAGCAGGAAACGTGAGTGTGCTGAGAACAAAAGAACGGTGTTTCCTACACATACGGACATTATATAGTCCAACTCTGCTTCTGAAACTGATAAAAAGCACTGGTCCTCTAAAATCTAATGCTTGTCTGTTAAAATGAGAAACGTGTGAGCTTCGTGAACGATGTAGTTCGTTTGAGCTCAAAATTGACTGCCCTTACCTGAAACGAAGTCTTGCCTGTAGGAAGACACAGAGCCTGGGATTTAACACCATTTCTGAAGGGAAACACACAGCATAGTTTTCATCCATGGATCACACTCTGCTTTAGAGCAAGAAGCACGCTGTTGCTTTCTAGATTCTTTAATACAGCAGGAAATCTGAATGTGCCCAGAACAAAAGAACGGTGTTTCCTACACATACAGACCATATCTAGTCCAACTCTGCTTCTGAAACTGATACAAAGCTCTGGTCCTCTAATATCCAATGCTTGTCTGTTAAGATGAGAAACGTGTGAGCTCAGTGAACGATGTAGTTCGTTTGAGCTGAAAAGTGACTGCGCTTAAATGAAACGAAGTCTTGCTTGTAGGAAGACATAGATCCTGGAATTTAACTACTTTTCTGAAGGGAAACACACAGCATAGTTCTCATCCATGGATCACACTCTGCTTTAGAGCAAGAAGCACACTCTTGCTTTATAGAGACTCTAAGACAGTAGGAAATCTGAGTCTGCCCAGAACAAAAGAACGGTGTTTCCTACACATACGGACTATATGTAGTCCAAATCTTCTTCTGAAACTGATAGAATGCACTGGTCCTCTAACATCCAATGCTTGTCAGTTAAGATGAGAAACGTGTGAGCTTTGTGAATGATGTAGTTCCTTTGAATTGAAAAGTGAATGCCCTTACCTGAAACGAAGTCTTGCTTGTAGGAATTCTCAGAGCCTGGGATTTTACTCCATTTCTGAAGTGAAACACACAGCATTGTTCTCATCCATTGATCACTCTCTGCTTTAGCACAAGAAGCACGATCTTGCTTTCTAGAATCTCTAAGACAGCAGGAAACCTGATTTGCTGAGAACAAAAGAACGGTGTTTCCCACACATACAGACCATATCTAGTCCAACTCTGCTTCTGAAACTGATACAAAGCACTGGTCCTCTAAAATCTAATGTTTGTCTGTTAAGATGAGAAACGTGTGAGCTTCGTGAACGATGTAGTTCGTTTGAGCTGAAAAGTGACTGCCCTTACCTGAAATGAAATCTTGCTTGTAGGAAGACTCAGAGCCTGGGATTTAACTCCATTTCTGAAGTGAAACACACAGCATAGTTCTCATCCATTGATCACACTCTGCTTTAGAACAAGAAGCACGCTCTTGCTTTCTAGAATCTCTAAGACAGCAGGAAACGTGAGTTTGCTGAGAAGAAAAGAACGGTGTTTCCTACACATACGGACCATATCTAGTCCAACTCTGCTTCTGAAACTGATACAAAGCACTTGTCCTCTAACATCCAATGCTTGTCTGTTAAGATGAGAAACGTGTGAGCTCCGTGAATGATGTAGTTCGTTTGAGCTGAAAAGTGACTGCCCTTACCTGAAACGAAGTCTTGCTTGTAGTAAGACACAGAGCCTGGGATTTAACTCCATTTCTGAAGGGAAACACACAGCATAGTTCTCATCCATGGATCACACTCTGATTTAGAGCGAGAAGCACTCTCTAGCTTTCTAGAGTCTCTAATACAGCAGGAAATCTGAGTGTGCCCAGAACAAAAGAACGGTGTTTCCTACACATATGGACCATATGTAGTCCAAATCTGCTTCTGAAACTGATACAAAGCACTGACCCTCTAACATCCAATGCTTGTCAGTTAAGATGAGAAATGTGTGAGCTCGTGAACGATGTAGTTCTTTTGAGCAGAAAAGTGACTGCCCTTACCTGAATTGAAGTCTTGCTTGTAGGAAGACTCAGAGCCTTGGATTAAACTCCATTTCTGAAGTAAAACACACAGCAGTGTAATCATCCATTGATCACACTCTGCTTTAGAATAAGAAGCACGCTCTTGCTTTCTAGAGTCTCTAAGACAGCCGGAAACGTGAGTGTGCTGAGAACAAAAGAATGGTGTTTCCTACACATACGGACATTATATAGTCCAACTCTGCTTCTGAAACTGATAAAAAGCACTGGTCCTCTAAAATCTAATGCTTGTCTGTTAAGATGAGAAACGTGTGAGCTTCGTGAATGATGTAGTTCGTTTGAGCTGAAAAGTGACAGCCCTTACCTGAAACGAAGTCTTGCCTGTAGGAAGACATAGAGCCTGGGATTTAACTCCATTTCTGAAGGGAAACACACAGCATAGTTTTCATCCATGGATCACACTCTGCTTTAGAGCAAGAAGCATGCTCTTGCTTTCTAGATTCTCTAATACAGCAGGAAATATGAGTGTGCCCAGAACAAAAGAACGGTGTTTCCTACACATACGGACTATATGTAGTCCATATCTTCTTCTGAAACTGATACAATGCACTGGTCCTCTAACATCCAATTCTTGTCAGTTAAGATGAGAAACGTGTGAATTCGTGAACGATGTAGTTCGTTTGAGCAGAAAAGTGACTGCCCTTACTTGAAACGAAGTCTTGCTCGTAGGGAGACTCAGAGCATGGGATTTAACTCCATTTCTGAAGGGAAACACACAGCATAGTTCTCATCCATGGATCACACTCTGCTTTAGAGCAAGAAGCACACTCTTGCTTTCTAGAGACTCTAAGACAGCAGGAAATCTGAGTCTGCCCAGAACAAAAGAACGGTGTTTCCTACACATACAGACCATATCTGGTCCAACTCTGCTTCTGAAACTGATACAAAGCACTGGTCCTCTAACATCCAATGCTTCTCAGTTAAGATGAGAAACGTGTGAGCTTTGTGAATGATGTTGTTCCTTTGAACTGAAAAGTGACTGCCCTTACCTGAAACGAATTCTTGCTTGTAGTAAGACACAGAGCCTGGGATTTAAGTCCATTTCTGAAGGGAAACACACAGCATTGTCTCATCCATTGATCACAATCTGCCTTAGAACAAGAAGCACGCTCTTGCTTTCTAGACTCTCTAAGACAGCAGGAAACGTGAGTGTGCTGAGAACAAAAGAACGGTGTTTCCTACATATACAGACCATATCTGGTCCAACTCTGCTTCTGAAACTGATACAAAGCACTGGTCCTCTTACCTCCAATGCTTGTCAGTTAAGATGAGAAACGTTTGAGCTTTGTGAATGATGTTGTTCCTTTGAACTGAAAAGTGACTGCCCTTACCTGAAACGAATTCTTGCTTGTAGTAAGACACAGAGCCTGGGATTTAAGTCCATTTCTGAAGGGAAACACACAGCATAGTTCTCATCCATGGATCACACTCTTCTTTTGAGCAAGAAGCACGCTCTTGCTTTCTAGAGTCTCTAATACAGCAGGAAATCTGAGTGTGCCCAGATCAAAAGAACATTGTTTCCTACACATAAGGACCATATCTAGTCCAACTCTTCTTCTGAAACTGATATAAAGCACTGGTCCTTTAACATCCAATGCTTGTCAGTTAAGATGAGAAACGTGTGAGCTTCGTGAACGATGTAGTTCGTTTGAGCAGAAAAGTGACTGCCATTACCTGAATTGAAGTCTTGCTTGTAGGAAGACTCAGAGCCTGGGATTTAACTCCATTTCTGAAGTAAAACACACAGCAGTGTAATCATCCATTGATCACACTCTGCTTTAGAACAAGAAGCACGCTCTTGCTTTCTAGACTCTCTATGACAGCAGGAAACCTGTGTGTGCTGAGAACAAAAGAACGGTGTTTCCTACACATACAGACATTATATAGTCCAACTCTGCTTCTGAAACTGATAAAAAGCACTGGTCCTCTAAAATCTAATGTTTGTCTGTTAAGATGAGAAACGTGTGAGCTTCGTGAACGATGTAGTTCGTTTGAGCTGAAAAGTGACTGCCCTTACCTGAAATGAAATCTTGCTTGTCGGAAGACTCAGAACCTGGGATTTAATTCCATTTCTGAAGTGAAACACACAGCATAGTTCTCATCCATTGATCACACTCTGCTTTAGAACAAGAAGCACACTCTTGCTTTTTAGAATCTCTATGACAGCAGGAAACGTGAGTTTGCTGAGAACAAAAGAACGGTGTTTCCTACACATACGGACCATATCTAGTCCAACTCTGCTTCTGAAACTGATACAAAGCACTTGTCCTCTAACATCCAATGCTTGTCTGTTAAGATGAGAAACGTGTGAGCTCCGTGAACGATGTAGTTCGTTTGAGCTGAAAAGTGACTGCCCTTACCTGAAACGAAGTCTTGCTTGTAGTAAGACACAGAGCCTGGGATTTAAGTCCATTTCTGAAGGGAAACACACAGCATTGTCTCATCCATTGATCACACTCTGCCTTAGAACAAGAAGCACGCTCTTGCTTTCTAGACTCTCTAAGACAGCAGGAAACGTGAGTGTGCTGAGAACAAAAGAACGGTGTTTCCTACACATACAGTCCATATCTGGTCCAACTCTGCTTCTGAAACTGATACAAAGCACTGGTCCTCTACCATCCAATGCTTCTCAGTTAAGATGAGAAACGTGTGAGCTTTGTGAATGATATTGTTCCTTTGAACTGAAAAGTGACTGCCCTTACCTGAAACGAATTCTTGCTTGTAGTAAGACACAGAGCCTGGGATTTAAGTCCATTTCTGAAGGGAAACACACAGCATAGTTCTCATCCATGGATCACACTCTTCTTCTGAGAAAGAAGCACGCTCTTGCTTTCTAGAGTCTCTAATACAGCAGGAAATCTGAGTGTGCCCAGAACAAAAGAACATTGTTTCCTACACATAAGGACCATATCTGGTCCAACTCTTCTTCTGAAACTGATACAAAGCACTGGTCCTTTAACATCCAATGCTTGTCAGTTAAGATGAGAAATGTGTGAGCTTCGTGAACGATGTAGTTTGTTTGAGCATAAAAGTGACTGCCATTACCTGAATTGAAGTCTTGCTTGTAGGAAGACTCAGAGCCTGGGATTTAACTCCATTTCTGAAGTAAAACACACAGCAGTGTAATCATCCATTGATCACACTCTGCTTTAGAACAAGAAGCACGCTCTTGCTTTCTAGACTCTCTAAGACAGCAGGAAACCTGTGTGTGCTGAGAACAAAAGAACGGTGTTTCCTACACATACGGACATTATATAGTCCAACTCTGCTTCTGAAACTGATAAAAAGCACTGGTCCTCTAAAATCTAATGTTTGTCTGTTAAGATGAGAAACGTGTGAGCTTCGTGAACGATGTAGTTCGTTTGAGCTGAAAAGTGACTGCCCTTACCTGAAATGACATCTTGCTTGTCGGAAGACTCAGAGCCTGGGATTTAATTCCATTTCTGAAGTGAAACACACAGCATAGTTCTCATCCATTGATCACACTCTGCTTTAGAACAAGAAGCACGCTCTTGCTTTTTAGAATCTCTATGACAGCAGGAAACGTGAGTTTGCTGAGAACAAAAGAACGGTGTTTCCTACACATACGGACCATATCTAGTCCAACTCTGCTTCTGAAACTGATACAAAGCACTTGTCCTCTAACATCCAATGCTTGTCTGTTAAGATGAGAAACGTGTGAGCTCCGTGAACGATGTAGTTCGTTTGAGCTGAAAAGTGACTGCCCTTACCTGAAACGAAGTCTTGCTTGTAGTAAGACACAGAGCCTGGGATTTAAGTCCATTTCTGAAGGGAAACACACAGCATTGTCTCATCCATTGATCACACTCTGCCTTAGAACAAGAAGCACGCTCTTGCTTTCTAGACTCTCTAAGACAGCAGGAAACGTGAGTGTGCTGAGAACAAAAGAACGGTGTTTCCTACACATACAGTCCATATCTGGTCCAACTCTGCTTCTGAAACTGATACAAAGCACTGGTCCTCTACCATCCAATGCTTCTCAGTTAAGATGAGAAACGTGTGAGCTTTGTGAATGATATTGTTCCTTTGAACTGAAAAGTGACTGCCCTTACCTGAAACGAATTCTTGCTTGTAGTAAGACACAGAGCCTGGGATTTAAGTCCATTTCTGAAGGGAAACACACAGCATAGTTCTCATCCATGGATCACACTCTTCTTCTGAGAAAGAAGCACGCTCTTGCTTTCTAGAGTCTCTAATACAGCAGGAAATCTGAGTGTGCCCAGAACAAAAGAACATTGTTTCCTACACATAAGGACCATATCTGGTCCAACTCTTCTTCTGAAACTGATACAAAGCACTGGTCCTTTAACATCCAATGCTTGTCAGTTAAGATGAGAAATGTGTGAGCTTCGTGAACGATGTAGTTTGTTTGAGCATAAAAGTGACTGCCATTACCTGAATTGAAGTCTTGCTTGTAGGAAGACTCAGAGCCTGGGATTTAACTCCATTTCTGAAGTAAAACACACAGCAGTGTAATCATCCATTGATCACACTCTGCTTTAGAACAAGAAGCACGCTCTTGCTTTCTAGACTCTCTAAGACAGCAGGAAACCTGTGTGTGCTGAGAACAAAAGAACGGTGTTTCCTACACATACGGACATTATATAGTCCAACTCTGCTTCTGAAACTGATAAAAAGCACTGGTCCTCTAAAATCTAATGTTTGTCTGTTAAGATGAGAAACGTGTGAGCTTCGTGAACGATGTAGTTCGTTTGAGCTGAAAAGTGACTGCCCTTACCTGAAATGACATCTTGCTTGTCGGAAGACTCAGAGCCTGGGATTTAATTCCATTTCTGAAGTGAAACACACAGCATAGTTCTCATCCATTGATCACACTCTGCTTTAGAACAAGAAGCACGCTCTTGCTTTTTAGAATCTCTATGACAGCAGGAAACGTGAGTTTGCTGAGAACAAAAGAACGGTGTTTCCTACACATACGGACCATATCTAGTCCAACTCTGCTTCTGAAACTGATACAAAGCACTTGTCCTCTAACATCCAATGCTTGTCTGTTAAGATGAGAAACGTGTGAGCTCCGTGAACGATGTAGTTCGTTTGAGCTGAAAAGTGACTGCCCTTACCTGAAACGAAGTCTTGCTTGTAGTAAGACACAGAGCCTGGGATTTAAGTCCATTTCTGAAGGGAAACACACAGCATTGTCTCATCCATTGATCACACTCTGCCTTAGAACAAGAAGCACGCTCTTGCTTTCTAGACTCTCTAAGACAGCAGGAAACGTGAGTGTGCTGAGAACAAAAGAACGGTGTTTCCTACACATACAGACCATATTTGGTCCAACTCTGCTTCTGAAAGTGATACAAAGCACAGGTCCTCTAACATCCAATGCTTCTCAGTTAAGATGAGAAACGTGTGAGCTTTGTGAATGATGTTGTTCCTTTGAACTGAAAAGTGACTGCCCTTACCTGAAACGAATTCTTGCTTGTAGTAAGACACAGAGCCTGGGATTTAAGACCATTTCTGAAGGGAAACACACAGCATAGTTCTCATCCATGGATCACACTCTGCTTTAGAGCATGAAGCACGCTCTTGCTTTCTAGAGTCTTTAATACAGCAGGAAATCTGAGTGTGCCCAGAACATAAGAACGGTGTTTCCTACACATACGGACCATATCTAGTCCAACTCTTCTTCTGAAACTGATACAAAGCACTGGTCCTTTAACATCCAAGGCTTGTCAGTTAAGATGAGAAACGTGTGAGCTTCGTGAACGATGTAGTTCGTTTGAGCAGAAAAGTGACTGCCATTACCTGAATTGAAGTCTTGCTTGTAGGAAGACTCAGAGCCTGGGATTTAACTCCATTTCTGAAGTAAAACACACAGCAGTGTAATCATCCATTGATCACACTCTGCTTTAGAACAAGAAGCACGCTCTTGCTTTCTAGATTCTCTAAGACAGCAGGAAACGTGAGTGTGCTGAGAACAAAGAATGGTGTTTCCTACACATACGGACATTGTATAGTCCAACTCTGCTTCTGAAACTGATAAAAAGCACTGGTCCTCTAAAATCTAATGATTGTCTATTAAGATGAGAAAAGTGTGAGCTTCGTGAACGATGTAGTTCGTTTGAGCTGAAAAGTGACTGCCCTTACCTGAAACGAAGTCTTGCTTGTAGGAAGATTCAGAGCCTGGGATTTACCTCCATTTCTGAAGTGAAACACACAGCATAGTTCTCATCCATTGATCACAGTCTGCTTTAGAACAAGCAGCACGATCTTGCTTTCTAGAATCTCTAAGACAGCAGGAAACGTGAGTTTGCTGAGAACAAAAGAACGGTGTTTCCCACACATACGGACCATATCTAGTCCAACTCTGCTTCTGAAACTGATACAATGCACTGGTCCTCTAACATCCAATTCTTGTCAGTTAAGATGAGAAACGTGTGAGCTTCGTGAACGATGTAGTTACTTTGAGCAGAAAAGTGACTGCCCTTACCTGAAACGAATTCTTGCTTGTAGTAAGACACAGTGCCTGGGATTTAAGTCCATTTCTGAAGGGAAAAACACAGCATAGTTCTCATCCATGGATCACACTCTGCTTTAGAGCGATAAGCACACTCTAGCTTTCTAGAATCTCTAATACAGGAGGAAATCTGAGTGTGCCCAGAACAAAAGAACGGTGTTTCCTACACATATGGACCATATGTAGTCCAAATCTGCTTCTGAAACTGATACAAAGCACTGACCCTCTAACATCCAATGCTTGTCAGTTAAGATGAGAAATGTGTGAGCTCAGTGAACGATGTAGTTCCTTTGAGCAGAAAAGTGACTGCCCTTACCTGAATTGAAGTCTTGCTTGTTGGAAGACTCAGAGCCTGGGATTTAACTCCATTTCTGAAGTAAAACACACAGCAGTGTAATCATCCATTGATCACACTCTGCTTTAGAGCAAGAAGCACGCTCTTGCTTTCTAGAGTCTATAATACAGCAGGAAATCTGAGTGTGCCCAGAACAAAAGAACGGTGTTTCCTACACATACAGACATTATATAGTCCAACTCTGCTTCTGAAACTGATAAAAAGCACTGGTCCTCTAAAATCTAATGCTTGTCTGTTAAAATGAGAAACGTGTGAGCTTCGTGAACGATGTAGTTCGTTTGAGCTCAAAATTGACTGCCCTTACCTGAAACGAAGTCTTGCCTGTAGGAAGACACAGAGCCTGGGATTTAACACCATTTCTGAAGGGAAACACACAGCATAGTTCTCATCCATTGATCACACTCTGCTTTAGAACAAGAAGCACACTCTTGCTTTATAGAGACTCTAAGACAGTAGGAAATCTGAGTCTGCCCAGAAAAAAAGAACGGTATTTCCTACACATACGGACTATATGTAGTCCAAATCTTCTTCTGAAACTGATAGAATGCACTGGTCCTCTAACATCCAATGCTTGTCAGTTAAGATGAGAAACGTGTGAGCTTTGTGAATGATGTAGTTCCTTTGAACTGAAAAGTGAATGCCCTTACCTGAAACGAAGTCTTGTTTGTAGGAAGACTCAGAGCCTGGGATTTTACTCCATTTCTGAAGTGAAACACACAGCATTGTTCTCATCCATTGATCACTCTCTGCTTTAGCACAAGAAGCACGATCTTGCTTTCTAGAGTCTCTAAGACAGCAGGAAACCTGAGTTTGCTGAGAACAAAAGAACGGTGTTTCCCACACATACAGACCATTTCTAGTCCAACTCTGCTTCTGAAACTGATACAAAGCACTGGTCCTCTAAAATCTAATGTTTGTCTGTTAAGATGAGAAACGTGTGAGCTTCGTGAACGATGTAGTTCGTTTGAGCTGAAAAGTGACTGCCCTTACCTGAAATGAAATCTTGCTTGTCGGAAGACTCAGAGCCTGGGATTTAACTCCATTTCTGAAGTGAAACACACAGCATAGTTCTCATCCATTGATCACACTCTGCTTTAGAACAAGAAGCACGCTCTTGCTTTCTAGAATCTCTAAGACAGCAGGAAACGTGAGTTTGCTGAGAACAAAAGAACGGTGTTTCCCACACATAGGGACCATATCTAGTCCAACTCTGCTTCTGAAACTGATACAAAGCACTTGTCCTCCACCATCCAATGCTTGTCTGTTAAGATGAGAAACGTGTGAGCTCCGTGAATGATGTAGTTCGTTTGAGCTGAAAAGTGACTGCCCTTACCTGAAACGAAGTCTTGCTTGTAGTAAGACACAGAGCCTGGGATTTAACTCCATTTCTGAAGGGAAACACACAGCATAGTTCTCATCCATGGATCACACTCTGCTTTAGAGCGAGAAGCACACTCTAGCTTTCTAGAGTCTCTAATACAGCAGGAAATCTGAGTGTGCCCAGAACAAAAGAACGGTGTTTCCTACACATATGGACCATATGTAGTCCAAATCTGCTTCTGAAACTGATACAAAGCACTGACCCTCTAACATCCAATGCTTGTCAGTTAAGATGAGAAATGTGTGAGCTCAGTGAACGATGTAGTTCTTTTGAGCAGAAAAGTGACTGCCCTTACCTGAATTGAAGTCTTGCTTGTAGGAAGATTCAGAGCCTTGGATTAAACTCCATTTCTGAAGTAAAACACACAGCAGTGTAATCATCCATTGATCACACTCTGCTTTAGAATAAGAAGCACGCTCTTGCTTTCTAGAGTCTCTAAGACAGCCGGAAACGTGAGTGTGCTGAGAACAAAAGAATGGTGTTTCCTACACATACGGACATTATATAGTCCAACTCTGCTTCTGAAACTGATAAAAAGCACTGGTCCTCTAAAATCTAATGCTTGTCTGTTAAGATGAGAAACGTGTGAGCTTCGTGAATGATGTAGTTCGTTTGAGCTGAAAAGTGACAGCCCTTACCTGAAACGAAGTCTTGCCTGTAGG
The DNA here is from genome assembly GCA_949786385.1 of Onychomys leucogaster. NCBI lineage: Eukaryota > Metazoa > Chordata > Mammalia > Rodentia > Cricetidae > Onychomys > Onychomys leucogaster. The sequence continues at coordinate 1,347,085 of CATKUP010000039.1, read as the reverse complement.
AAGACATAGAGCCTGGGATTTAACTCCATTTCTGAAGGGAAACACACAGCATAGTTTTCATCCATGGATCACACTCTGCTTTAGAGCAAGAAGCATGCTCTTGCTTTCTAGATTCTCTAATACAGCAGGAAATCTGAGTGTGCCCAGAACAAAAGAACGGTGTTTCCTACACATACGGACCATATCTAGTCCAACTCTTCTTCTGAAACTGATACAAAGCACTGGTCCTTTAACATCCAAGGCTTGTCAGTTAAGATGAGAAACGTGTGAGCTTCGTGAACGATGTAGTTCGTTTGAGCAGAAAAGTGACTGCCATTACCTGAATTGAAGTCTTGCTTGTAGGAAGACTCAGAGCCTGGGATTTAACTCCATTTCTGAAGTAAAACACACAGCAGTGTAATCATCCATTGATCACACTCTGCTTTAGAACAAGAAGCACGCTCTTGCTTTCTAGATTCTCTAAGACAGCAGGAAACGTGAGTGTGCTGAGAACAAAGAACGGTGTTTCCTACACATACGGACATTGTATAGTCCAACTCTGCTTCTGAAACTGATAAAAAGCACTGGTCCTCTAAAATCTAATGATTGTCTATTAAGATGAGAAAAGTGTGAGCTTCGTGAACGATGTAGTTCGTTTGAGCTGAAAAGTGACTGCCCTTACCTGAAACGAAGTCTTGCTTGTAGGAAGATTCAGAGCCTGGGATTTACCTCCATTTCTGAAGTGAAACACACAGCATAGTTCTCATCCATTGATCACAGTCTGCTTTAGAACAAGCAGCACGATCTTGCTTTCTAGAATCTCTAAGACAGCAGGAAACGTGAGTTTGCTGAGAACAAAAGAACGGTGTTTCCCACACATACGGACCATATCTAGTCCAACTCTGCTTCTGAAACTGATACAATGCACTGGTCCTCTAACATCCAATTCTTGTCAGTTAAGATGAGAAACGTGTGAGCTTCGTGAACGATGTAGTTACTTTGAGCAGAAAAGTGACTGCCCTTACCTGAAACGAATTCTTGCTTGTAGTAAGACACAGTGCCTGGGATTTAAGTCCATTTCTGAAGGGAAAAACACAGCATAGTTCTCATCCATGGATCACACTCTGCTTTAGAGCGAGAAGCACACTCTAGCTTTCTAGAATCTCTAATACAGGAGGAAATCTGAGTGTGCCCAGAACAAAAGAACGGTGTTTCCTACACATATGGACCATATGTAGTCCAAATCTGCTTCTGAAACTGATACAAAGCACTGACCCTCTAACATCCAATGCTTGTCAGTTAAGATGAGAAATGTGTGAGCTCAGTGAACGATGTAGTTCGTTTGAGCAGAAAAGTGACTGCCCTTACCTGAATTGAAGTCTTGCTTGTTGGAAGACTCAGAGCCTGGGATTTAACTCCATTTCTGAAGTAAAACACACAGCAGTGTAATCATCCATTGATCACACTCTGCTTTAGAGCAAGAAGCACGCTCTTGCTTTCTAGAGTCTATAATACAGCAGGAAATCTGAGTGTGCCCAGAACAAAAGAACGGTGTTTCCTACACATACAGACATTATATAGTCCAACTCTGCTTCTGAAACTGATAAAAAGCACTGGTCCTCTAAAATCTAATGCTTGTCTGTTAAAATGAGAAACGTGTGAGCTTCGTGAACGATGTAGTTCGTTTGAGCTCAAAATTGACTGCCCTTACCTGAAACGAAGTCTTGCCTGTAGGAAGACACAGAGCCTGGGATTTAACACCATTTCTGAAGGGAAACACACAGCATAGTTCTCATCCATTGATCACACTCTGCTTTAGAACAAGAAGCACACTCTTGCTTTATAGAGACTCTAAGACAGTAGGAAATCTGAGTCTGCCCAGAAAAAAAGAACGGTATTTCCTACACATACGGACTATATGTAGTCCAAATCTTCTTCTGAAACTGATAGAATGCACTGGTCCTCTAACATCCAATGCTTGTCAGTTAAGATGAGAAACGTGTGAGCTTTGTGAATGATGTAGTTCCTTTGAACTGAAAAGTGAATGCCCTTACCTGAAACGAAGTCTTGTTTGTAGGAAGACTCAGAGCCTGGGATTTTACTCCATTTCTGAAGTGAAACACACAGCATTGTTCTCATCCATTGATCACTCTCTGCTTTAGCACAAGAAGCACGATCTTGCTTTCTAGAATCTCTAAGACAGCAGGAAACCTGAGTTTGCTGAGAACAAAAGAACGGTGTTTCCCACACATACAGACCATATCTAGTCCAACTCTGCTTCTGAAACTGATACAAAGCACTGGTCCTCTAAAATCTAATGTTTGTCTGTTAAGATGAGAAACGTGTGAGCTTCGTGAACGATGTAGTTCGTTTGAGCTGAAAAGTGACTGCCCTTACCTGAAATGAAATCTTGCTTGTCGGAAGACTCAGAGCCTGGGATTTAACTCCATTTCTGAAGTGAAACACACAGCATAGTTCTCATCCATTGATCACACTCTGCTTTAGAACAAGAAGCACGCTCTTGCTTTCTAGAATCTCTAAGACAGCAGGAAACGTGAGTTTGCTGAGAACAAAAGAACGGTGTTTCCCACACATAGGGACCATATCTAGTCCAACTCTGCTTCTGAAACTGATACAAAGCACTTGTCCTCCACCATCCAATGCTTGTCTGTTAAGATGAGAAACGTGTGAGCTCCGTGAATGATGTAGTTCGTTTGAGCTGAAAAGTGACTGCCCTTACCTGAAACGAAGTCTTGCTTGTAGTAAGACACAGAGCCTGGGATTTAACTCCATTTCTGAAGGGAAACACACAGCATAGTTCTCATCCATGGATCACACTCTGCTTTAGAGCGAGAAGCACACTCTAGCTTTCTAGAATCTCTAATACAGCAGGAAATCTGAGTGTGCCCAGAACAAAAGAACAGAGTTTCCTACACATATGGACCATATGTAGTCCAAATCTGCTTCTGAAACTGATACAAAGCACTGACCCTCTAACATCCAATGCTTGTCAGTTAAGATGAGAAACGTGTGAGCTTCGTGAACGATGTAGTTCGTTTGAGCATAAAAGTGACTGCCATTACCTGAATTGAAGTCTTGCTTGTAGAAAGACTCAGAGCCTGGGATTTAACTCCATTTCTGAAGTAAAACACACAGCAGTGTAATCATCCATTGATCACACTCTGCTTTAGAACAAGAAGCACGCTCTTGCTTTCTAGACTCTCTAAGACAGCAGGAAACCTGTGTGTGCTGAGAACAAAAGAACGGTGTTTCCTACACATACGGACATTATATAGTCCAACTATGCTTCTGAAACTGATAAAAAGCACTGGTCCTCTAAAATCTAATGCTTGTCTATTAAGATGAGAAACGTGTGAGCTTCGTGAACGATGTAGTTCGTTTGAGCTGAAAAGTGACTGCCCTTACCTGAAACGAAGTCTTGCTTGTAGGGAGACTCAGAGCCTGGGATTTAACTCCATCTGAAGGGAAACACACAGCATAGTTCTCATCCATGGATCACACTCTGCTTTAGAGCGAGAAGCACACTCTTGCTTTCTAGAGTCTCTAAGACAGAAGGAAACGTGAGTGTGCTGACAACAAAAGAACGGTGTTTCCTACACATACGGACCATATCTAGTCCAACTCTTCTTCTGAAACAGATACAAAGGACTGGTACTCTAACATCCAATGCTTCTCAGTTAAGATGAGAAACGTGTGAGCTTTGTGAATGATGTTGTTCCTTTGAACTGAAAAGTGACTGCCCTTACCTGAAACGAATTCTTGCTTGTAGTAAGACACAGAGCCTGGGATTTAAGTCCATTTCTGAAGGGAAACACACAGCATAGTTCTCATCCATGGATCACACTCTTCTTCTGAGCAAGAAGCACGCTCTTGCTTTCTAGAGTCTCTAATACAGCAGGAAATCTGAGTGTGCCCAGAACAAAAGAACATTGTTTCCTACACATAAGGACCATATCTGGTCCAACTCTTCTTCTGAAACTGATACAAACCACTGGTCCTTTAACATCCAATGCTTGTCAGTTAAGATGAGAAACGTGTGAGCTTCGTGAACGATGTAGTTCGTTTGAGCATAAAAGTGACTGCCATTACCTGAATTGAAGTCTTGCTTGTAGGAAGACTCAGAGCCTGGGATTTAACTCCATTTCTGAAGTAAAACACACAGCAGTGTAATCATCCATTGATCACACTCTGCTTTAGAACAAGAAGCACGCTCTTGCTTTCTAGACTCTCTAAGACAGCAGGAAACCTGTGTGTGCTGAGAACAAAAGAACGGTGTTTCCTACACATACGGACATTATATAGTCCAACTATGCTTCTGAAACTGATAAAAAGCACTGGTCCTCTAAAATCTAATGCTTGTCTATTAAGATGAGAAACGTGTGAGCTTCGTGAACGATGTAGTTCGTTTGAGCTGAAAAGTGACTGCCCTTACCTGAAACGAAGTCTTGCTTGTAGGAAGACTCAGAGCCTGGGATTTAACTCCATTTCTGAAGTGAAACACACAGCATAGTTCTCATCCACTGATCACACTCTGCTTTAGAACAAGAAGCACGCTCTTGTTTTCTAGAATCTCTAAGACAGCAGGAAACGTGAGTTTGCTGAGAACAAAAGAACGGTGTTTCCTACACATACGGACCATATCTAGTCCAACTCTTCTTCTGAAACTGATACTAAGCACTGGTCCTCTACCATCCAATGCTTGTCTGTTAAGATGAGAAACGTGTGAGCTCCGTGAAAGATGTAGTTCGTTTGAGCTGAAAAGTGACTGCCCTTACCTGAAACGAAGTCTTGCTTGTAGGGAGACTCAGAGCCTGGGATTTAACTCCATCTGAAGGGAAACACACAGCATAGTTCTCATCCATTGATCACACTCTGCTTTAGAACAAGAAGCACGCTCTTGCTTTCTAGAATCTCTAAGACAGCAGGAAACGTGAGTTTGCTGAGAAGAAAAGAACGGTGTTTCCTACACATACGGACCATATCTAGTCCAACTCTGCTTCTGAAACTGATACAAATCACTTGTCCTCTAACATCCAATGCTTGTCTGTTAAGATGAGAAACGTGTGAGCTCCGTGAATGATGTAGTTCGTTTGAGCTGAAAAGTGACTGCCCTTACCTGAAACGAAGTCTTGCTTGTAGTAAGACACAGAGCCTGGGATTTAACTCCATTTCTGAAGGGAAACACACAGCATAGTTCTCATCCATGGATCACACTCTGCTTTAGAGCGAGAAGCACACTCTAGCTTTCTAGAGTCTCTAATACAGCAGGAAATCTGAGTGTGCCCAGAACAAAAGAACGGTGTTTCCTACACATATGGACCATATGTAGTCCAAATCTGCTTCTGAAACTGATACAAAGCACTGACCCTCTAACATCCAATGCTTGTCAGTTAAGATGAGAAATGTGTGAGCTCAGTGAACGATGTAGTTCGTTTGAGCAGAAAAGTGACTGCCCTTACCTGAATTGAAGTCTTGCTTGTTGGAAGACTCAGAGCCTGGGATTTAACTCCATTTCTGAAGTAAAACACACAGCAGTGTTAACATCCATTGATCACACTCTGCTTTAGAATAAGAAGCACGCTCTTGCTTTCTAGACTCTCTAAGACAGCAGGAAACGTGAGTGTGCTGAGAACAAAAGAACGGTGTTTCCTACACATACAGACATTATATAGTCCAACTCTGCTTCTGAAACTGATAAAAAGCACTGGTCCTCTAAAATCTAATGCTTGTCTGTTAAAATGAGAAACGTGTGAGCTTCGTAAACGATGTAGTTCGTTTGAGCTCAAAATTGACTGCCCTTACCTGAAACGAAGTCTTGCCTGTAGGAAGACACAGAGCCTGGGATTTAACACCATTTCTGAAGGGAAACACACAGCATAGTTTTCATCCATGGATCACACTCTGCTTTAGAGCAAGAAGCACGCTGTTGCTTTCTAGATTCTTTAATACAGCAGGAAATCTGAATGTGCCCAGAACAAAAGAACGGTGTTTCCTACACATACAGACCATATCTAGTCCAACTCTGCTTCTGAAACTGATACAAAGCTCTGGTCCTCTAATATCCAATGCTTGTCTGTTAAGATGAGAAACGTGTGAGCTCAGTGAACGATGTAGATCGTTTGAGCTGAAAAGTGACTGCGCTTAAATGAAACGAAGTCTTGCTTGTAGGAAGACATAGATCCTGGAATTTAACTACTTTTCTGAAGGGAAACACACAGCATAGTTCTCATCCATGGATCACAATCTGCTTTAGAGCAAGAAGCACACTCTTGCTTTATAGAGACTCTAAGACAGTAGGAAATCTGAGTCTGCCCAGAACAAAAGAACGGTGTTTCCTACACATACGGACTATATGTAGTCCAAATCTTCTTCTGAAACTGATAGAATGCACTGGTCCTCTAACATCCAATGCTTGTCAGTTAAGATGAGAAACGTGTGAGCTTTGTGAATGATGTAGTTCCTTTGAATTGAAAAGTGAATGCCCTTACCTGAAACGAAGTCTTGCTTGTAGGAATTCTCAGAGCCTGGGATTTTACTCCATTTCTGAAGTGAAACACACAGCATTGTTCTCATCCATTGATCACTCTCTGCTTTAGCACAAGAAGCACGATCTTGCTTTCTAGAATCTCTAAGACAGCAGGAAACCTGAGTTTGCTGAGAACAAAAGAACGGTGTTTCCCACACATACAGACCATATCTAGTCCAACTCTGCTTCTGAAACTGATACAAAGCACTGGTCCTCTAAAATCTAATGTTTGTCTGTTAAGATGAGAAACGTGTGAGCTTCGTGAACGATGTAGTTCGTTTGAGCTGAAAAGTGACTGCCCTTACCTGAAATGAAATCTTGCTTGTAGGAAGACTCAGAGCCTGGGATTTAACTCCATTTCTGAAGTGAAACACACAGCATAGTTCTCATCCATTGATCACACTCTGCTTTAGAACAAGAAGCACGCTCTTGCTTTCTAGAATCTCTAAGACAGCAGGAAACGTGAGTTTGCTGAGAAGAAAAGAACGGTGTTTCCTACACATACGGACCATATCTAGTCCAACTCTGCTTCTGAAACTGATACAAAGCACTTGTCCTCTAACATCCAATGCTTGTCTGTTAAGATGAGAAACGTGTGAGCTCCGTGAATGATGTAGTTCGTTTGAGCTGAAAAGTGACAGCCCTTACCTGAAACGAAGTCTTGCTTGTAGTAAGACACAGAGCCTGGGATTTAACTCCATTTCTGAAGGGAAACACACAGCATAGTTCTCATCCATGGATCACACTCTGATTTAGAGCGAGAAGCACTCTCTAGCTTTCTAGAGTCTCTAATACAGCAGGAAATCTGAGTGTGCCCAGAACAAAAGAACGGTGTTTCCTACACATATGGACCATATGTAGTCCAAATCTGCTTCTGAAACTGATACAAAGCACTGACCCTCTAACATCCAATGCTTGTCAGTTAAGATGAGAAATGTGTGAGCTCGTGAACGATGTAGTTCTTTTGAGCAGAAAAGTGACTGCCCTTACCTGAATTGAAGTCTTGCTTGTAGGAAGACTCAGAGCCTTGGATTAAACTCCATTTCTGAAGTAAAACACACAGCAGTGTAATCATCCATTGATCACACTCTGCTTTAGAATAAGAAGCACGCTCTTGCTTTCTAGAGTCTCTAAGACAGCCGGAAACGTGAGTGTGCTGAGAACAAAAGAATGGTGTTTCCTACACATACGGACATTATATAGTCCAACTCTGCTTCTGAAACTGATAAAAAAGCACTGGTCCTCTAAAATCTAATGCTTGTCTGTTAAGATGAGAAACGTGTGAGCTTTGTGAATGATGTAGTTCGTTTGAGCTGAAAAGTGACAGCCCTTACCTGAAACGAAGTCTTGCCTGTAGGAAGACATAGAGCCTGGGATTTAACTCCATTTCTGAAGGGAAACACACAGCATAGTTTTCATCCATGTATCACACTCTGCTTTAGAGCAAGAAGCACACTCTTGCTTTCTAGAGACTCTAAGACAGCAGGAAATCTGAGTCTGCCCAGAACAAAAGAACGGTGTTTCCTACACATACAGACCATATCTGGTCCAACTCTGCTTCTGAAACTGATACAAAGCACTGGTCCTCTAACATCCAATGCTTCTCAGTTAAGATGAGAAACGTGTGGGCTTTGTGAATGATGTTGTTCCTTTGAACTGAAAAGTGACTGCCCTTACCTGAAACGAATTCTTGCTTGTAGTAAGACACAGAGCCTTGGATTTAAGTCCATTTCTGAAGGGAAACACACAGCATAGTTCTCATCCATGGATCACACTCTTCTTCTGTGCAAGAAGCACGCTCTTGCTTTCTAGAGTCTCTAATACAGAAGGAAATCTGAGTGTGCCCAGAACAAAAGAACATTGTTTCCTACACATAAGGACCATATCTGGTCCAACTCTTCTTCTGAAACTGATACAAAGCACTGGTCCTTTAACATCCAATGCTTGTGAGTTAAGATGAGAAACGTGTGAGCTTCGTGAACGATGTAGTTCGTTTGAGCATAAAAGTGACTGCCCTTACCTGAAACGAAGTCTTGCTTGTAGGGAGACTCAGAGCCTGGGATTTAACTCCATTTCTGAAGGGAAACACACAGCAGTGTAATCATTCATTGATCACACTCTGCTTTAGAATAAGAAGCACGCTCTTGCTTTCTAGACTCTCTAAGACAGCAGGAAACGTGAGTGTGCTGAGAACAAAAGAACGGTGTTTCCTACACATACGGACATTATATAGTCCAACTCTGCTTCTGAAACTGATAAAAAGCACTGGTCGTCTAAAATCTAATGCTTGTCAGTTAAGATGAGAAACGTGTGAGCTTCGTGAATGATGTAGTTACTTTGATCAGAAAAGTGACTGCCCTTACCTGAAATGAAGTCTTGCTTGTAGGGAGACTCAGAGCATGGGATTTAACTCCATTTCTGAAGTGAAACACACAGCATTGTCTCATCCATTGATCACACTTTGCTTTAGAACAAGAAGCACGCTCTTGCTTTCTAGAGTCTCTAAGACAGCAGGAAACGTGAGTGTGCTGAGAACAAAAGAACGGTGTTTCCTACACATACGGACCATATCTAGTCCAACACTGCTTCTGAAACTGATACAAAGGACTGGTCCTCCACCATCCAATGCTTGACTGTTAAGATGAGAAACGTGTGAGATCAGTGAACGATGTAGTTCGTTTGAGCTGAAAAGTGACTGCCCTTACCTGAAACGAAGTCTTGATTGTAGGGAGACTCAGAGCCTGGGATTTAACTCCATTTCTGAAGGGAAACACACAGCAGTGTAATCATCCATTGATCACACTCTGCTTTAGAATAAGAAGCACGCTCTTGCTTTCTAGACTCTCTAAGACAGCAGGAAACGTGAGTGTGCTGAGAACAAAAGAACGGTGTTTCCTACACATACGGACATTATATAGTCCAACTCTGCTTCTGAAACTGATACAAAGCACTGGTCCTCTAAAATCTAATGCATGTCTGTTAAGATGAGAAACGTGTGAGCTTCGTGAAAGATGTAGTTCTTTGAGCTGAAAAGTGACTGCCCTTACCTGAAACGAAGTCTTGCCTGTAGGAAGACACAGAGCCTGGGATTTAACTCCATTTCTGAAGGGAAACAGACAGCATAGTTCTCATCCGTGGATCACACTCTGCTTTAGAGCAAGAAGCACGCTCTTGCTTTCTAGAGTCTTTAATACAGCAGGAAATCTGAGTGTGCCCACAACAAAAGAACGGTGTTTCCTACACATATGGACCATATGTAGTCCAAATCTGCTTCTGAAACTGATACAAAGCCCTGACCCTCTAACATCCAATGCTTGTCAGTTAAGATGAGAAATGTGTGAGCTCAGTGAACGATGTAGTTCCTTTGAGCAGAAAAGTGACTGCCCTTACCTGAATTGAAGTCTTGCTTGTTGGAAGAATCAGAGCCTGGGATTTAACTCCATTTCTGAAGTAAAACACACAGCAGTGTAATCATCCATTGATCACACTCTGCTTTAGAATAAGAAGCACGCTCTTGCTTTCTAGACTCTCTAAGACAGCAGGAAACGTGAGTGTGCTGAGAACAAAAGAACGGTGTTTCCTACACATACAGACATTATATAGTCCAACTCTGCTTCTGAATCTGATAAAAAGCACTGGTCCTCTAAAATCTAATGCTTGTCTTTTAAAATGAGAAACGTGTGAGCTTCGTGAACGATGTAGTTCGTTTGAGCTGAAAAGTGACTGCCCTTACCTGAAACGAAGTCTTGCTTGTAGGAAGACTCAGAGCCTGGGATTTAACTCCATTTCTGAAGTGAAACACACAGCATAGTTCTCATCCATTGATCACACTCTGCTTTAGAACAAGAAGCACGCTCTTGCTTTCTAGAATCTCTAAGACAGCAGGAAACGTGAGTTTGCTGAGAACAAAAGAACGGTGTTTCCTACACATACGGACCATATCTAGTCCAACTCTTCTTCTGAAACTGTTACAAAGCACTGGTCCTCTACCATCCAATGCTTGTCTGTTAAGATGAGAAACGTGTGAGCTCCGTGAAAGATGTAGATCGTTTGAGCAGAAAAGTGACTGCCATTACCTGAATTGAAGTCTTGCTTGTAGGAAGACTCAGAGCCTGGGATTTAACTCCATTTCTGAAGTAAAACACACAGCAGTGTAATCATCCATTGATCACACTCTGCTTTAGAACAAGAAGCACGCTCTTGCTTTCTAGATTCTCTAAGACAGCAGGAAACGTGAGTGTGCTGAGAACAAAAGAACGGTGTTTCCTACACATACGGACATTATATAGTCCAACTCTGCTTCTGAAACTGATAAAAAGCACTGGTCCTCTAAAATCTAATGATTGTCTATTAAGATGAGAAAAGTGTGAGCTTCGTGAACGATGTAGTTCGTTTGAGCTGAAAAGTGACTGCCCTTACCTGAAATGAAGTCTTGCCTGTAGGAAGATTCAGAGCCTGGGATTTACCTCCATTTCTGAAGTGAAACACACAGCATAGTTCTCATCCATTGATCACACTCTGCTTTAGAACAAGCAGCACGATCTTGCTTTCTAGAATCTCTAAGACAGCAGGAAACGTGAGTTTGCTGAGAACAAAAGAACGGTGTTTCCCACACATACGGACCATATCTAGTCCAACTCTGCTTCTGAAACTGATACAATGCACTGGTCCTCTAACATCCAATTCTTGTCAGTTAAGATGAGAAACGTGTGAGCTTCGTGAACGATGTAGTTACTTTGAGCAGAAAAGTGACTGCCCTTACCTGAAACGAATTCTTGCTTGTAGTAAGACACAGAGCCTGGGATTTAAGTCCATTTCTGAAGGGAAACACACAGCATAGTTCTCATCCATGGATCACACTCTGCTTTAGAGCGAGAAGCACACTCTAGCTTTCTAGAATCTCTAATACAGCAGGAAATCTGAGTGTGCCCAGAACAAAAGAACGGTGTTTCCTACACATATGGACCATATGTAGTCCAAATCTGCTTCTGAAACTGATACAAAGCACTGACCCTCTAACATCCAATGCTTGTCAGTTAAGATGAGAAATGTGTGAGCTCAGTGAACGATGTAGTTCCTTTGAGCAGAAAAGTGACTGCCCTTACCTGAATTGAAGTCTTGCTTGTTGGAAGACTCAGAGCCTGGGATTTAACTCCATTTCAGAAGTAAAACACACAGCAGTGTAATCATCCATTGATCACACTCTGCTTTAGAATAAGAAGCACGCTCTTGCTTTCTAGACTCTCTAAGACAGCAGGAAACGTGAGTGTGCTGAGAACAAAAGAAAGGTGTTTCCTACACATACAGACATTATATAGTCCAACTCTGCTTCTGAAACTGATAAAAAGCACTGGTCCTCTAAAATCTAATGCTTGTCTGTTAAAATGAGAAACGTGTGAGCTTCGTGAACTATGTAGTTCGTTTGAGCTCAAAATTGACTGCCCTTACCTGAAACGAAGTCTTGCCTGTAGGAAGACACAGAGCCTGGGATTTAACACCATTTCTGAAGGGAAACACACAGCATAGTTCTCATCCATTGATCACACTCTGCTTTAGAACAAGAAGCACACTCTTGCTTTATAGAGACTCTAAGACAGTAGGAAATCTGAGTCTGCCCAGAAGAAAAGAACGGTGTTTCCTACACATACGGACTATATGTAGTCCAAATCTCTTTCTGAAACTGATAGAATGCACTGGTCCTCTAACATCCAATGCTTGTCAGTTAAGATGAGAAACGTGTGAGCTTTGTGAATGATGTAGTTCCTTTGAACTGAAAAGTGAATGCCCTTACCTGAAACGAAGTCTTGCTTGTAGGAAGACTCAGAGCCTGGGATTTTACTCCATTTCTGAAGTGAAACACACAGCATTGTTCTCATCCATTGATCACTCTCTGCTTTAGCACAAGAAGCACGATCATGCTTTCTAGACTCTCTAAGACAGCAGGAAACCTGAGTTTGCTGAGAACAAAAGAACGGTGTTTCCCACACATACAGACCATATCTAGTCCAACTCTGCTTCTGAAACTGATACAAAGCACTGGTCCTCTAAAATCTAATGTTTGTCTGTTAAGATGAGAAACGTGTGAGCTTCGTGAACGATGTAGTTCGTTTGAGCTGAAAAGTGACTGCCCTTACCTGAAACGAAGTCTTGCTTGTAGTAAGACACAGAGCCTGGGATTTAACTCCATTTCTGAAGGGAAACACACAGCATAGTTCTCATCCATGGATCACACTCTGCTTTAGAGCGAGAAGCACACTCTAGCTTTCTAGAGTCTCTAATACAGCAGGAAATCTGAGTGTGCCCAGAACAAAAGAACGGAGTTTCCTACACATATGGACCATATGTAGTCCAAATCTGCTTCTGAAACTGATACAAAGCACTGACCCTCTAACATCCAATGCTTGTCAGTTAAGATGAGAAATGTGTGAGCTCGTGAACGATGTAGTTCTTTTGAGCAGAAAAGTGACTGCCCTTACCTGAATTGAAGTCTTGCTTGTAGGAAGACTCAGAGTCTTGGATTAAACTCCATTTCTGAAGTAAAACACACAGCAGTGTAATCATCCATTGATCACACTCTGATTTAGAATAAGAAGCACGCTCTTGCTTTCTAGAGTCTCTAAGACAGCCGGAAACGTGAGTGTGCTGAGAACAAAAGAATGGTGTTTCCTACACATACGGACATTATATAGTCCAACTCTGCTTCTGAAACTGATAAAAAGCACTGGTCCTCTAAAATCTAATGCTTGTCTGTTAAGATGAGAAACGTGTGAGCTTCGTGAATGATGTAGTTCGCTTGAGCTGAAAAGTGACAGCCCTTACCTGAAACGAAGTCTTGCCTGTAGGAAGACATAGAGCCTGGGATTTAACTCCATTTCTGAAGGGAAACACACAGCATAGTTTTCATCCTTGGATCACACTCTGCTTTAGAGCAAGAAGCACGCTCTTGCTTTCTAGATTCTCTAATACAGCAGGAAATATGAGTGTGCCCAGAACAAAAGAACGGTGTTTCCTACACATACAGACTATATGTAGTCCAAATCTTCTTCTGAAACTGATACAATGCACTGGTCCTCTAACATCCAATTCTTGTCAGGTAAGATGAGAAACGTGTGAATTCGTGAACGATGTAGTTCGTTTGAGCAGAAAAGTGACTGCCCTTACTTGAAACGAAGTCTTGCTCGTAGGGAGACTCAGAGCATGGGATTTAACTCCATTTCTGAAGGGAAACACACAGCATAGTTCTCATCCATGCATCACACTCTGCTTTAGAGCAAGAAGCACACTCTTGCTTTCTAGAGACTCTAAGACAGCAGGAAATCTGAGTCTGCCCAGAACAAAAGAACGGTGTTTCCTACACATACAGACCATATCTAGTCCAACTCTGCTTCTGAAACTGATACAAAGCACTGGTCCTCTAACATCCAATGCTTGTCAGTTAAGATGAGAAACGTGTGAGCTTTGTGAATGAAGTGGTTCCTTTGAACTGAAAAGTGACTGCCCTTACCTGAAATGAATTCTTGCTTGTAGTAAGACACAGAGCCTGGGATTTAAGTCCATTTCTGAAGGGAAACACACAGCACTGTCTCATCCATTGATCACACTCTGCCTTAGAACAAGAAGCACGCTCTTGCTTTCTAGACTCTCTAAGACAGCAGGAAACATGAGTGTGCTGAGAACAAAAGAATGGTGTTTCCTACACATACAGACCATATCTGGTCCAACTCTGCTTCTGAAACTGATACAAAGCACTGGTCCTCTAACATCCAATGCTTCTCAGTTAAGATGAGAAACGTGTGAGCTTTGTGAATGATGTTGTTCCTTTGAACTGAAAAGTGACTGCCCTTACCTGAAACGAATTCTTGCTTGTAGTAAGACACAGAGCCTGGGATTTAAGTCCATTTCTGAAGAGAAACACATAGCATAGTTCTCATCCATGGATCACACTCTTCTTCTGAGCAAGAAGCACGCTCTTGCTTTCTAGAGTCTCTAATACAGCAGGAAATCTGAGTGTGCCCAGAACAAAAGAACATTGTTTCCTACACATAAGGACCATATCTGCTCCAACTCTTCTTCTGAAACTGATACAAAGCACTGGTCCTTTAACATCCAATGCTTGTCAGTTAAGATGAGAAACGTGTGAGCTTCGTGAACGATGTAGTTCGTTTGAGCAGAAAAGTGACTGCCATTACCTGAATTGAAGTCTTGCTTGTAGGAAGACTCAGAGCCTGGGATTTAACTCCATTTCTGAAGTAAAACACACAGCAGTGTAATCATCCATTGATCACACTCTGCTTTAGAACAAGAAGCACGCTCTTGCTTTCTAGACTCTCTAAGACAGCAGGAAACCTGTGTGTGCTGAGAACAAAAGAACGGTGTTTCCTACACATACGGACATTATATAGTCCAACTATGCTTCTGAAAATGATAAAAAGCACTGGTCCTCTAAAATCTAATGCTTGTCTATTAAGATGAGAAACGTGTGAGCTTCGTGAACGATGTAGTTCGTTTGAGCTGAAAAGTGACTGCCCTTACCTGAAACGAAGTCTTGCTTGTAGGAAGACTCAGAGCCTGGGATTTAACTCCATTTCTGAAGTGAAACACACAGCATAGTTCTCATCCATTGATCACACTCTGCTTTAGAACAAGAAGCACGCTCTTGCTTTCTAGAATCTCTAATACAGCAGGAAACGTGAGTTTGCTGAGAACAAAAGAACGGTGTTTCCTACACATACGGACCATATCTAGTCCAACTCTTCTTCTGAAACTGATACTAAGCACTGGTCCTCTACCATCCAATGCTTGTCTGTTAAGATGAGAAACGTGTGAGCTCCGTGAAAGATGTAGTTCGTTTGAGCTGAAAAGTGACTGCCCTTACCTGAAACGAAGTCTTGCTTGTAGGGAGACTCAGAGCCTGGGATTTAACTCCATCTGAAGGGAAACACACAGCATAGTTCTCATCCATGGATCACACTCTGCTTTAGAGCGAGAAGCACACTCTTGCTTTCTAGAGTCTCTAAGACAGCAGGAAACGTGAGTGTGCTGACAACAAAAGAACAGTGCTTCCTACACATACGGACCATATCTAGTCCAACTCTTCTTCTGAAACAGATACAAAGGACTGGTACTCTAACATCCAATGCTTGTCAGTTAAGATGAGAAACGTGTGAGCTCAGTGAACGATGTAGTTCGTTTGAGCTGAAAAGTGACTGCCCTTACCTGAAACGAAGTCTTGTTTGTAGGGAGACTCAGAGCCTGGGATTTAACTCCATTTCTGAAGGGAAACACACAGCAGTGTAATCATTCATTGATCACACTCTGCTTTAGAATAAGAAGCACGCTCTTGCTTTCTACACTCTCTAAGACAGCAGGAAACGTGAGTGTGCTGAGAACAAAAGAACGGTTTTCCTACACATACGGACATTATATAGTCCAACTCTGCTTCTGAAACTGATAAAAAGCACTGGTCGTCTAAAATCTAATGCTTGTCAGTTAAGATGAGAAACGTGTGAGCTTCGTGAACGATGTAGTTACTTTGAGCAGAAAAGTGACTGCCCTTACCTGAAATGAAGTCTTGCTTGTAGGGAGACTCAGAGCATGGGATTTAACTCCATTTCTGAAGTGAAACACACAGCATTGTCTCATCCATTGATCACACTTTGCTTTAGAACAAGAACCACGCTCTTGTTTTCTAGAATCACTAAGACAGCAGGAAACGTGAGTTTGCTGAGAACAAAAGAACGGTGTTTCCTACACATACGGACCATATCTAGTCCAACTCTTCTTCTGAAACTGATACTAAGCACTGGTCCTCTACCATCCAATGCTTGTCTGTTAAGATGAGAAACGTGTGAGCTCCGTGAACGATGTAGTTCGTTTGAGCTGAAAAGTGACTGCCCTTACCTGAAACGAAGTCTTGCTTGTAGGGAGACTCAGAGCCTGGGATTTAACTCCATCTGAAGGGAAACACACAGCATAGTTCTCATCCATGGATCACACTCTGCTTTAGAGCGAGAAGCACACTCTTGCTTTCTAGAGTCTCTAAGACAGCAGGAAACGTGAGTGTGCTGACAACAAAAGAACGGTGTTTCCTACACATACGGACCATATCTAGTCCAACTCTTCTTCTGAAACAGATACAAAGGACTGGTACTCTAACATCCAATGCTTGTCAGTTAAGATGAGAAACGTGTGAGCTCAGTGAACGATGTAGTTCGTTTGAGCTGAAAAGTGACTGCCCTTACCTGAAACGAAGTCTTGCTTGTAGGGAGACTCAGAGCCTGGGATTTAACTCCATTTCTGAAGGGAAACACACAGCAGTGTAATCATTCATTGATCACACTCTGCTTTAGAATAAGAAGCACGCTCTTGCTTTCTAGACTCTCTAAGACAGCAGGAAACGTGAGTGTGCTGAGAACAAAAGAACGGTGTTTCCTACACATACGGACATTATATAGTCCAACTCTGCTTCTGAAACTGATAAAAGGCACTGGTCGTCTAAAATCTAATGCTTGTCAGTTAAGATGAGAAACGTGTGAGCTTCGTGAACGATGTAGTTACTTTGAGCAGAAAAGTGACTGCCCTTACCTGAAATGAAGTCTTGCTTGTAGGGAGACTCAGAGCATGGGATTTAACTCCATTTCTGAAGTGAAACACACAGCATTGTCTCATCCATTGATCACACTTTGCTTTAGAACAAGAAGCACGCTCTTGCTTTCTAGAGTCTCTAAGACAGCAGGAAACGTGAGTGTGCTGAGAACAAAAGAACGGTGTTTCCTACACATACGGACCATATCTAGTCCAACACTGCTTCTGAAACTGATACAAAGGACTGGTCCTCCACCATCCAATGCTTGACTGTTAAGATGAGAAACGTGTGAGATCAGTGAACGATGTAGTTCGTTTGAGCTGAAAAGTGACTGCCCTTACCTGAAACGAAGTCTTGATTGTAGGGAGACTCAGAGCCTGGGATTTAACTCCATTTCTGAAGGGAAACACACAGCAGTGTAATCATCCATTGATCACACTCTGCTTTAGAATAAGAAGCACGCTCTTGCTTTCTAGACTCTCTAAGACAGCAGGAAACGTGAGTGTGCTGAGAACAAAAGAACGGTGTTTCCTACACATACGGACATTATATAGTCCAACTCTGCTTCTGAAACTGATACAAAGCACTGGTCCTCTAAAATCTAATGCATGTCTGTTAAGATGAGAAACGTGTGAGCTTCGTGAAAGATGTAGTTCTTTGAGCTGAAAAGTGACTGCCCTTACCTGAAACGAAGTCTTGCCTGTAGGAAGACACAGAGCCTGGGATTTAAGTCCATTTCTGAAGGGAAACAGACAGCATAGTTCTCATCCGTGGATCACACTCTGCTTTAGAGCAAGAAGCACGCTCTTGCTTTCTAGAGTCTTTAATACAGCAGGAAATCTGAGTGTGCCCACAACAAAAGAACGGTGTTTCCTACACATATGGACCATATGTAGTCCAAATCTGCTTCTGAAACTGATACAAAGCCCTGACCCTCTAACATCCAATGCTTGTCAGTTAAGATGAGAAATGTGTGAGCTCAGTGAACGATGTAGTTCCTTTGAGCAGAAAAGTGACTGCCCTTACCTGAATTGAAGTCTTGCTTGTTGGAAGAATCAGAGCCTGGGATTTAACTCCATTTCTGAAGTAAAACACACAGCAGTGTAATCATCCATTGATCACACTCTGCTTTAGAATAAGAAGCACGCTCTTGCTTTCTAGACTCTCTAAGACAGCAGGAAACGTGAGTGTGCTGAGAACAAAAGAACGGTGTTTCCTACACATACAGACATTATATAGTCCAACTCTGCTTCTGAAACTGATAAAAAGCACTGGTCCTCTAAAATCTAATGCTTGTCTTTTAAAATGAGAAACGTGTGAGCTTCGTGAACGATGTAGTTCGTTTGAGCTGAAAAGTGACTGCCCTTACCTGAAACGAAGTCTTGCTTGTAGGAAGACTCAGAGCCTGGGATTTAACTCCATTTCTGAAGTGAAACACACAGCATAGTTCTCATCCATTGATCACACTCTGCTTTAGAACAAGAAGCACGCTCTTGCTTTCTAGAATCTCTAAGACAGCAGGAAACGTGAGTTTGCTGAGAACAAAAGAACGGTGTTTCCTACACATACGGACCATATCTAGTCCAACTCTTCTTCTGAAACTGATACAAAGCACTGGTCCTCTACCATCCAATGCTTGTCTGTTAAGATGAGAAACGTGTGAGCTCCGTGAAAGATGTAGTTCGTTTGAGCTGAAAAGTGACTGCCCTTACCTGAAACGAAGTCTTGCTTGTAGGGAGACTCAGAGCCTGGGATTTAACTCCATTTCTGAAGGGAAACAGACAGCATAGTTCTCATCCGTGGATCACACTCTGCTTTAGAGCAAGAAGCACGCTCTTGCTTTCTAGAGTCTTTAATACAGCAGGAAATCTGAGTGTGCCCAGAACAAAAGAACGGTGTTTCCTACACATACGGACCATATCTAGTCCAACTCTTTTCTGAAACTGATACAAAGCACTGGTCCTTTAACATCCAATGCTTGTCAGTTAAGATGAGAAACGTGTGAGCTTCGTGAACGATGTAGTTCGTTTGAGCAGAAAAGTGACTGCCATTACGTGAATTGAAGTCTTGCTTGTAGGAAGACTCAGAGCCTGGGATTTAACTCCATTTCTGAAGTAAAACACACAGCAGTGTAATCATCCATTGATCACACTCTGCTTTAGAACAAGAAGCACGCTCTTGCTTTCTAGATTCTCTAAGACAGCAGGAAACGTGAGTGTGCTGAGAACAAAAGAACGGTGTTTCCTACACATACGGACATTATATAGTCCAACTCTGCTTCTGAAACTGATAAAAAGCACTGGTCCTCTAAAATCTAATGATTGTCTATTAAGATGAGAAAAGTGTGAGCTTCGTGAACGATGTAGTTCGTTTGAGCTGAAAAGTGACTGCCCTTACCTGAAACGAAGTCTTGCCTGTAGGAAGATTCAGAGCCTGGGATTTACCTCCATTTCTGAAGTGAAACACACAGCATAGTTCTCATCCATTGATCACACTCTGCTTTAGAACAAGCAGCACGATCTTGCTTTCTAGAATCTCTAAGACAGCAGGAAACGTGAGTTTGCTGAGAACAAAAGAACGGTGTTTCCCACACATACGGACCATATCTAGTCCAACTCTGCTTCTGAAACTGATACAATGCACTGGTCCTCTAACATCCAATTCTTGTCAGTTAAGATGAGAAACGTGTGAGCTTCGTGAACGATGTAGTTACTTTGAGCAGAAAAGTGACTGCCCTTACCTGAAACGAATTCTTGCTTGTAGTAAGACACAGAGCCAGGGATTTAAGTCCATTTCTGAAGGGAAACACACAGCATAGTTCTCATCCATGGATCACACTCTGCTTTAGAGCGAGAAGCACACTCTAGCTTTCTAGAATCTCTAATACAGCAGGAAATCTGAGTGTGCCCAGAACAAAAGAA
Organism: Onychomys leucogaster; assembly: GCA_949786385.1. NCBI lineage: Eukaryota > Metazoa > Chordata > Mammalia > Rodentia > Cricetidae > Onychomys > Onychomys leucogaster. Next base: position 1,327,053 of record CATKUP010000039.1, on the reverse strand, counting down.
CGGTGTTTCCTACACATATGGACCATATGTAGTCCAAATCTGCTTCTGAAACTGATACAAAGCACTGACCCTCTAACATCCAATGCTTGTCAGTTAAGAAGAGAAATGTGTGAGCTCAGTGAACGATGTAGTTCCTTTGAGCAGAAAAGTGACTGCCCTTACCTGAATTGAAGTCTTGCTTGTTGGAAGACTCAGAGCCTGGGATTTAACTCCATTTCTGAAGTAAAACACACAGCAGTGTAATCATCCATTGATCACACTCTGCTTTAGAATAAGAAGCACGCTCTTGCTTTCTAGACTCTCTAAGACAGCAGGAAACGTGAGTGTGCTGAGAACAAAAGAAAGGTGTTTCCTACACATACAGACATTATATAGTCCAACTCTGCTTCTGAAACTGATAAAAAGCACTGGTCCTCTAAAATCTAATGCTTGTCTGTTAAAATGAGAAACGTGTGAGCTTCGTGAACGATGTAGTTCGTTTGAGCTCAAAATTGACTGCCCTTACCTGAAACGAAGTCTTGCCTGTAGGAAGACACAGAGCCTGGGATTTAACACCATTTCTGAAGGGAAACACACAGCATAGTTCTCATCCATTGATCACACTCTGCTTTAGAACAAGAAGCACACTCTTGCTTTATAGAGACTCTAAGACAGTAGGAAATCTGAGTCTGCCCAGAAGAAAAGAACGCAGTTTCCTACACATACGGACTATATGTAGTCCAAATCTCTTTCTGAAACTGATAGAATGCACTGGTCCTCTAACATCCAATGCTTGTCAGTTAAGATGAGAAACGTGTGAGCTTTGTGAATGATGTAGTTCCTTTGAACTGAAAAGTGAATGCCCTTACCTGAAACGAAGTCTTGCTTGTAGGAAGACTCAGAGCCTGGGATTTTACTCCATTTCTGAAGTGAAACACACAGCATTGTTCTCATCCATTGATCACTCTCTGCTTTAGCACAAGAAGCACGATCTTGCTTTCTAGAGTCTCTAAGACAGCAGGAAACCTGAGTTTGCTGAGAACAAAAGAACGGTGTTTCCCACACATACAGACCATATCTAGTCCAACTCTGCTTCTGAAACTGATACAAAGCACTGGTCCTCTAAAATCTAATGTTTGTCTGTTAAGATGAGAAACGTGTGAGCTTCGTGAACGATGTAGTTCGTTTGAGCTGAAAAGTTACTGCCCTTACCTGAAATGAAATCTTGCTTGTCGGAAGACTCAGAGCCTCGGATTTAACTCCATTTCTGAAGTGAAACACACAGCATAGTTCTCATCCATTGATCACACTCTGCTTTAGAACAAGAAGCACGCTCTTGCTTTCTAGAATCTCTAAGACAGCAGGAAACGTGAGTTTGCTGAGAACAAAAGAACGGTGTTTCCCACACATACGGACCATATCTAGTCCAACTCTGCTTCTGAAACTGATACAAAGCACTTGTCCTCTAACATCCAATGCTTGTCTGTTAAGATGAGAAACGTGTGAGCTCCGTGAATGATGTAGTTCGTTTGAGCTGAAAAGTGCCTGCCCTTACCTGAAACGAAGTCTTGCTTGTAGTAAGACACAGAGCCTGGGATTTAACTCCATTTCTGAAGGGAAACACACAGCATAGTTCTCATCCATGGATCACACTCTGCTTTAGAGCGAGAAGCACACTCTAGCTTTCTAGAGTCTCTAATACAGCAGGAAATCTGAGTGTGCCCAGAACAAAAGAACGGAGTTTCCTACACATATGGACCATATGTAGTCCAAATCTGCTTCTGAAACTGATACAAAGCACTGACCCTCTAACATCCAATGCTTGTCAGTTAAGATGAGAAATGTGTGAGCTCGTGAACGATGTAGTTCTTTTGAGCAGAAAAGTGACTGCCCTTACCTGAATTGAAGTCTTGCTTGTAGGAAGACTCAGAGTCTTGGATTAAACTCCATTTCTGAAGTAAAACACACAGCAGTGTAATCATCCATTGATCACACTCTGCTTTAGAATAAGAAGCACGCTCTTGCTTTCTAGAGTCTCTAAGACAGCCGGAAACGTGAGTGTGCTGAGAACAAAAGAATGGTGTTTCCTACACATACGGACATTATATAGTCCAACTCTGCTTCTGAAACTGATAAAAAGCACTGGTCCTCTAAAATCTAATGCTTGTCTGTTAAGATGAGAAACGTGTGAGCTTCGTGAATGATGTAGTTCGCTTGAGCTAAAAAGTGACAGCCCTTACCTGAAACGAAGTCTTGCCTGTAGGAAGACATAGAGCCTGGGATTTAACTCCATTTCTGAAGGGAAACACACAGCATAGTTTTCATCCTTGGATCACACTCTGCTTTAGAGCAAGAAGCACGCTCTTGCTTTCTAGATTCTCTAATACAGCAGGAAATATGAGTGTGCCCAGAACAAAAGAACGGTGTTTCCTACACATACAGACTATATGTAGTCCAAATCTTCTTCTGAAACTGATACAATGCACTGGTCCTCTAACATCCAATTCTTGTCAGGTAAGATGAGAAACGTGTGAATTCGTGAACGATGTAGTTCGTTTGAGCAGAAAAGTGACTGCCCTTACTTGAAACGAAGTCTTGCTCGTAGGGAGACTCAGAGCATGGGATTTAACTCCATTTCTGAAGGGAAACACACAGCATAGTTCTCATCCATGCATCACACTCTGCTTTAGAGCAAGAAGCACACTCTTGCTTTCTAGAGACTCTAAGACAGCAGGAAATCTGAGTCTGCCCAGAACAAAAGAACGGTGTTTCCTACACATACAGACCATATCTAGTCCAACTCTGCTTCTGAAACTGATACAAAGCACTGGTCCTCTAACATCCAATGCTTGTCAGTTAAGATGAGAAACGTGTGAGCTTTGTGAATGAAGTGGTTCCTTTGAACTGAAAAGTGACTGCCCTTACCTGAAATGAATTCTTGCTTGTAGTAAGACACAGAGCCTGGGATTTAAGTCCATTTCTGAAGGGAAACACACAGCACTGTCTCATCCATTGATCACACTCTGCCTTAGAACAAGAAGCACGCTCTTGCTTTCTAGACTCTCTAAGACAGCAGGAAACGTGAGTGTGCTGAGAACAAAAGAATGGTGTTTCCTACACATACAGACCATATCTGGTCCAACTCTGCTTCTGAAACTGATACAAAGCACTGGTCCTCTAACATCCAATGCTTCTCAGTTAAGATGAGAAACGTGTGAGCTTTGTGAATGATGTTGATCCTTTGAACTGAAAAGTGACTGCCCTTACCTGAAACGAATTCTTGCTTGTAGTAAGACACAGAGCCTGGGATTTAAGTCCATTTCTGAAGAGAAACACATAGCATAGTTCTCATCCATGGATCACACTCTTCTTCTGAGCAAGAAGCACGCTCTTGCTTTCTAGAGTCTCTAATACAGCAGGAAATCTGAGTGTGCCCAGAACAAAAGAACATTGTTTCCTACACATAAGGACCATATCTGCTCCAACTCTTCTTCTGAAACTGATACAAAGCACTGGTCCTTTAACATCCAATGCTTGTCAGTTAAGATGAGAAACGTGTGAGCTTCGTGAACGATGTAGTTCGTTTGAGCATAAAAGTGACTGCCATTACCTGAATTGAAGTCTTGCTTGTAGGAAGACTCAGAGCCTGGGATTTAACTCCATTTCTGAAGTAAAACACACAGCAGTGTAATCATCCATTGATCACACTCTGCTTTAGAACAAGAAGCACGCTCTTGCTTTCTAGACTCTCTAAGACAGCAGGAAACCTGTGTGTGCTGAGAACAAAAGAACGGTGTTTCCTACACATACGGACATTATATAGTCCAACTATGCTTCTGAAAATGATAAAAAGCACTGGTCCTCTAAAATCTAATGCTTGTCTATTAAGATGAGAAACGTGTGAGCTTCGTGAACGATGTAGTTCGTTTGAGCTGAAAAGTGACTGCCCTTACCTGAAACGAAGTCTTGCTTGTAGGAAGACTCAGAGCCTGGGATTTAACTCCATTTCTGAAGTGAAACACACAGCATAGTTCTCATCAATTGATCACACTCTGCTTTAGAACAAGAAGCACGCTCTTGCTTTCTAGAATCTCTAATACAGCAGGAAACGTGAGTTTGCTGAGAACAAAAGAACGGTGTTTCCTACACATACGGACCATATCTAGTCCAACTCTTCTTCTGAAACTGATACTAAGCACTGGTCCTCTACCATCCAATGCTTGTCTGTTAAGATGAGAAACGTGTGAGCTCCGTGAAAGATGTAGTTCGTTTGAGCTGAAAAGTGACTGCCCTTACCTGAAACGAAGTCTTGCTTGTAGGGAGACTCAGAGCCTGGGATTTAACTCCATCTGAAGGGAAAGACACAGCATAGTTCTCATCCATGGATCACACTCTGCTTTAGAGCGAGAAGCACACTCTTGCTTTCTTGAGTCTCTAAGACAGCAGGAAACCTGTGTGTGCTGAGAACAAAAGAACGGTGTTTCCTACACATACGGACCATATCTAGTCCAACTCTTCTTCTGAAACAGATACAAAGGACTGGTACTCTAACATCCAATGCTTGTCAGTTAAGATGAGAAACGTGTGAGCTCAGTGAACGATGTAGTTCGTTTGAGCTGAAAAGTGACTGCCCTTACCTGAAACGAAGTCTTGTTTGTAGGGAGACTCAGAGCCTGGGATTTAACTCCATTTCTGAAGGGAAACACACAGCAGTGTAATCATTCATTGATCACACTCTGCTTTAGAATAAGAAGCACGCTCTTGCTTTCTACACTCTCTAAGACAGCAGGAAACGTGAGTGTGCTGAGAACAAAAGAACGGTGTTTCCTACACATATGGACATTATATAGTCCAACTCTGCTTCTGAAACTGATAAAAAGCACTGGTCGTCTAAAATCTAATGCTTGTCAGTTAAGATGAGAAACGTGTGAGCTTCGTGAACGATGTAGTTACTTTGAGCAGAAAAGTGACTGCCCTTACCTGAAATGAAGTCTTGCTTGTAGGGAGACTCGGAGCATGGGATTTAACTCCATTTCTGAAGTGAAACACACAGCATTGTCTCATCCATTGATCACACTTTGCTTTAGAACAAGAAGCACGCTCTTGCTTTCTAGAGTCTCTAAGACAGCAGGAAACGTGAGTGTGCTGAGAACAAAAGAACGGTGTTTCCTACACATACGGACCATATCTAGTCCAACACTGCTTCTGAAACTGATACAAAGGACTGGTCCTCCACCATCCAATGCTTGACTGTTAAGATGAGAAACGTGTGAGATCAGTGAACGATGTAGTTCGTTTGAGCTGAAAAGTGACTGCCCTTACCTGAAACGAAGTCTTGATTGTAGGGAGACTCAGAGCCTGGGATTTAACTCCATTTCTGAAGGGAAACACACAGCAGTGTAATCATCCATTGATCACACTCTGCTTTAGAATAAGAAGCACGCTCTTGCTTTCTAGACTCTCTAAGACAGCAGGAAACGTGAGTGTGCTGAGAACAAAAGAACGGTGTTTCCCACACATACGGACCATATCTAGTCCAACTCTGCTTCTGAAACTGATACAAAGCACTTGTCCTCTAACATCCAATGCTTGTCTGTTAAGATGAGAAACGTGTGAGCTCCGTGAATGATGTAGTTCGTTTGAGCTGAAAAGTGACTGCCCTTACCTGAAACGAAGTCTTGCTTGTAGTAAGACACAGAGCCTGGGATTTAACTCCATTTCTGAAGGGAAACACACAGCATAGTTCTCATCCATGGATCACACTCTGCTTTAGAGCGAGAAGCACACTCTAGCTTTCTAGAGTCTCTAATACAGCAGGAAATCTGAGTGTGCCCAGAACAAAAGAACGGAGTTTCCTACACATATGGACCATATGTAGTCCAAATCTGCTTCTGAAACTGATACAAAGCACTGACCCTCTAACATCCAATGCTTGTCAGTTAAGATGAGAAATGTGTGAGCTCGTGAACGATGTAGTTCTTTTGAGCAGAAAAGTGACTGCCCTTACCTGAATTGAAGTCTTGCTTGTAGGAAGACTCAGAGTCTTGGATTAAACTCCATTTCTGAAGTAAAACACACAGCAGTGTAATCATCCATTGATCACACTCTGCTTTAGAATAAGAAGCACGCTCTTGCTTTCTAGAGTCTCTAAGACAGCCGGAAACGTGAGTGTGCTGAGAACAAAAGAATGGTGCTTCCTACACATACGGACATTATATAGTCCAACTCTGCTTCTGAAACTGACAAAAAGCACTGGTCCTCTAAAATCTAATGCTTGTCTGTTAAGATGAGAAACGTGTGAGCTTCGTGAATGATGTAGTTCGCTTGAGCTGAAAAGTGACAGCCCTTACCTGAAACGAAGTCTTGCCTGTAGGAAGACATAGAGCCTGGGATTTAACTCCATTTCTGAAGGGAAACACACAGCATAGTTTTCATCCTTGGATCACACTCTGCTTTAGAGCAAGAAGCACGCTCTTGCTTTCTAGATTCTCTAATACAGCAGGAAATATGAGTGTGCCCAGAACAAAAGAACGGTGTTTCCTACACATACGGACTATATGTAGTCCAAATCTTCTTCTGAAACTGATACAATGCACTGGTCCTCTAACATCCAATTCTTGTCAGTTAAGATGAGAAACGTGTGAATTCGTGAACGATGTAGTTCGTTTGAGCAGAAAAGTGACTGCCCTTACTTGAAACGAAGTCTTGCTCGTAGGGAGACTCAGAGCATGGGATTTAACTCCATTTCTGAAGGGAAACACACAGCATAGTTCTCATCCATGGATCACACTCTGCTTTAGAGCAAGAAGCACACTCTTGCTTTCTAGAGACTCTAAGACAGCAGGAAATCTGAGTCTGCACAGAACAAAAGAACGGTGTTTCCTACACATACAGACCATATCTAGTCCAACTCTGCTTCTGAAACTGATACAAAGCACTGGTCCTCTAACATCCAATGCTTGTCAGTTAAGATGAGAAACGTGTGAGCTTTGTGAATGAAGTGGTTCCTTTGAACTGAAAAGTGACTGCCCTTACCTGAAATGAATTCTTGCTTGTAGTAAGACACAGAGCCTGGGATTTAAGTCCATTTCTGAAGGGAAACACACAGCATTGTCTCATCCATTGATCACACTCTGCCTTAGAACAAGAAGCACGCTCTTGCTTTCTAGACTCTCTAAGACAGCAGGAAACGTGAGTGTGCTGAGAACAAAAGAACGGTGTTTCCTACACATACAGACCATATCTGGTCCAACTCTGCTTCTGAAACTGATACAAAGCACTGGTCCTCTAACATCCAATGCTTCTCAGTTAAGATGAGAAACGTGTGAGCTTTGTGAATGATGTTGTTCCTTTGAACTGAAAAGTGACTGCCCTTACCTGAAACGAATTCTTGCTTGTAGTAAGACACAGAGCCTGGGATTTAAGTCCATTTCTGAAGGGAAACACATAGCATAGTTCTCATCCATGGATCACACTCTTCTTCTGAGCAAGAAGCACGCTCTTGCTTTCTAGAGTCTCTAATACAGCAGGAAATCTGAGTGTGCCCAGAACAAAAGAACATTGTTTCCTACACATAAGGACCATATCTGGTCCAACTCTTCTTCTGAAACTGATACAAAGCACTGGTCCTTTAACATCCAATGCTTGTCAGTTAAGATGAGAAACGTGTGAGCTTCGTGAACGATGTAGTTCGTTTGAGCATAAATGTGACTGCCATTACCTGAATTGAAGTCTTGCTTGTAGGAAGACTCAGAGCCTGGGATTTAACTCCATTTCTGAAGTAAAACACACAGCAGTGTAATCATCCATTGATCACACTCTGCTTTAGAACAAGAAGCACGCTCTTGCTTTCTAGACTCTCTAAGACAGCAGGAAACCTGTGTGTGCTGAGAACAAAAGAACGGTGTTTCCTACACATACCGACATTATATAGTCCAACTATGCTTCTGAAACTGATAAAAAGCACTGGTCCTCTAAAATCTAATGCTTGTCTATTAAGATGAGAAACGTGTGAGCTTCGTGAACGATGTAGTTCGTTTGAGCTGAAAAGTGACTGCCCTTACCTGAAACGAAGTCTTGCTTGTAGGGAGACTCAGAGCCTGGGATTTAACTCCATTTCTGAAGGGAAACACACAGCAGTGTAATCATCCATTGATCACACTCTGCTTTAGAATAAGAAGCACGCTCTTGCTTTCTAGACTCTCTAAGACAGCAGGAAACGTGAGTGTGCTGAGAACAAAAGAACGGTGTTTCCCACACATACGGACCATATCTAGTCCAACTCTGCTTCTGAAACTGATACAAAGCACTTGTCCTCTAACATCCAATGCTTGTCTGTTAAGATGAGAAACGTGTGAGCTCCGTGAATGATGTAGTTCGTTTGAGCTGAAAAGTGACTGCCCTTACCTGAAACGAAGTCTTGCTTGTAGTAAGACACAGAGCCTGGGATTTAACTCCATTTCTGAAGGGAAACACACAGCATAGTTCTCATCCATGGATCACACTCTGCTTTAGAGCGAGAAGCACACTCTAGCTTTCTAGAGTCTCTAATACAGCAGGAAATCTGAGTGTGCCCAGAACAAAAGAACGGAGTTTCCTACACATATGGACCATATGTAGTCCAAATCTGCTTCTGAAACTGATACAAAGCACTGACCCTCTAACATCCAATGCTTGTCAGTTAAGATGAGAAATGTGTGAGCTCGTGAACGATGTAGTTCTTTTGAGCAGAAAAGTGACTGCCCTTACCTGAATTGAAGTCTTGCTTGTAGGAAGACTCAGAGTCTTGGATTAAACTCCATTTCTGAAGTAAAACACACAGCAGTGTAATCATCCATTGATCACACTCTGCTTTAGAATAAGAAGCACGCTCTTGCTTTCTAGAGTCTCTAAGACAGCCGGAAACGTGAGTGTGCTGAGAACAAAAGAATGGTGCTTCCTACACATACGGACATTATATAGACCAACTCTGCTTCTGAAACTGACAAAAAGCACTGGTCCTCTAAAATCTAATGCTTGTCTGTTAAGATGAGAAACGTGTGAGCTTCGTGAATGATGTAGTTCGCTTGAGCTGAAAAGTGACAGCCCTTACCTGAAACGAAGTCTTGCCTGTAGGAAGACATAGAGCCTGGGATTTAACTCCATTTCTGAAGGGAAACACACAGCATAGTTTTCATCCTTGGATCACACTCTGCTTTAGAGCAAGAAGCACGCTCTTGCTTTCTAGATTCTCTAATACAGCAGGAAATATGAGTGTGCCCAGAACAAAAGAACGGTGTTTCCTACACATACGGACTATATGTAGTCCAAATCTTCTTCTGAAACTGATACAATGCACTGGTCCTCTAACATCCAATTCTTGTCAGTTAAGATGAGAAACGTGTGAATTCGTGAACGATGTAGTTCGTTTGAGCAGAAAAGTGACTGCCCTTACTTGAAACGAAGTCTTGCTCGTAGGGAGACTCAGAGCATGGGATTTAACTCCATTTCTGAAGGGAAACACACAGCATAGTTCTCATCCATGGATCACACTCTGCTTTAGAGCAAGAAGCACACTCTTGCTTTCTAGAGACTCTAAGACAGCAGGAAATCTGAGTCTGCACAGAACAAAAGAACGGTGTTTCCTACACATACAGACCATATCTAGTCCAACTCTGCTTCTGAAACTGATACAAAGCACTGGTCCTCTAACATCCAATGCTTGTCAGTTAAGATGAGAAACGTGTGAGCTTTGTGAATGAAGTGGTTCCTTTGAACTGAAAAGTGACTGCCCTTACCTGAAATGAATTCTTGCTTGTAGTAAGACACAGAGCCTGGGATTTAAGTCCATTTCTGAAGGGAAACACACAGCATTGTCTCATCCATTGATCACACTCTGCCTTAGAACAAGAAGCACGCTCTTGCTTTCTAGACTCTCTAAGACAGCAGGAAACGTGAGTGTGCTGAGAACAAAAGAACGGTGTTTCCTACACATACAGACCATATCTGGTCCAACTCTGCTTCTGAAACTGATACAAAGCACTGGTCCTCTAACATCCAATGCTTCTCAGTTAAGATGAGAAACGTGTGAGCTTTGTGAATGATGTTGTTCCTTTGAACTGAAAAGTGACTGCCCTTACCTGAAACGAATTCTTGCTTGTAGTAAGACACAGAGCCTGGGATTTAAGTCCATTTCTGAAGGGAAACACATAGCATAGTTCTCATCCATGGATCACACTCTTCTTCTGAGCAAGAAGCACGCTCTTGCTTTCTAGAGTCTCTAATACAGCAGGAAATCTGAGTGTGCCCAGAACAAAAGAACATTGTTTCCTACACATAAGGACCATATCTGGTCCAACTCTTCTTCTGAAACTGATACAAAGCACTGGTCCTTTAACATCCAATGCTTGTCAGTTAAGATGAGAAACGTGTGAGCTTCGTGAACGATGTAGTTCGTTTGAGCATAAATGTGACTGCCATTACCTGAATTGAAGTCTTGCTTGTAGGAAGACTCAGAGCCTGGGATTTAACTCCATTTCTGAAGTAAAACACACAGCAGTGTAATCATCCATTGATCACACTCTGCTTTAGAACAAGAAGCACGCTCTTGCTTTCTAGACTCTCTAAGACAGCAGGAAACCTGTGTGTGCTGAGAACAAAAGAACGGTGTTTCCTACACATACCGACATTATATAGTCCAACTATGCTTCTGAAACTGATAAAAAGCACTGGTCCTCTAAAATCTAATGCTTGTCTATTAAGATGAGAAACGTGTGAGCTTCGTGAACGATGTAGTTCGTTTGAGCTGAAAAGTGACTGCCCTTACCTGAAACGAAGTCTTGCTTGTAGGAAGACTCAGAGCCTGGGATTTAACTCCATTTCTGAAGTGAAACACACAGCATAGTTCTCATCCATTGATCACACTCTGCTTTAGAACAAGAAGCACGCTCTTGCTTTCTAGAATCTCTAAGACAGCAGGAAACGTGAGTTTGCTGAGAACAAAAGAACGGTGTTTCCTACACATATGGACCATATCTAGTCCAACTCTTCTTCTGAAACTGATACTAAGCACTGGTCCTCTACCATCCAATGCTTGTCTGTTAAGATGAGAAACGTGTGAGCTCCGTGAAAGATGTAGTTCGTTTGAGCTGAAAAGTGACTGCCCTTACCTGAAACGAAGTCTTGCTTGTAGGGAGACTCAGAGCCTGGGATTTAACTCCATCTGAAGGGAAACACACAGCATAGTTCTCATCCATGGATCACACTGTGCTTTAGAGCGAGAAGCACACTCTTGCTTTCTAGAGTCTCTAAGACAGCAGGAAACGTGAGTGTGCTGACAACAAAAGAACGGTGTTTCCTACACATACGGACCATATCTAGTCCAACTCTTCTTCTGAAACAGATACAAAGGACTGGTACTCTAACATCCAATGCTTATCAGTTAAGATGAGAAACGTGTGAGCTCAGTGAACGATGTAGTTCGTTTGAGCAGAAAAGTGACTGCCCTTACCTGAATTGAAGTCTTGCTTGTAGGGAGACTCAGAGCCTGGGATTTAACTCCATCTGAAGGGAAACACACAGCATAGTTCTCATCCATGGATCACACTCTGCTTTAGAACAAGAAGCACACTCTTGCTTTCTAGACTCTCTAAGACAGCAGGAAACGTGAGTGTGCTGAGAACAAAAGAACGGTGTTTCCTACACATACGGACCATATCTAGTCCAACACTGCTTCTGAAACTGATACATAGGACTGGTCCTCCACCATCCAATGCTTGACTGTTAAGATGAGAAACGTGTGAGCTTCGAGAACGATGTAGTTCGTTTGAGCTCAAAATTGACTGCCCTTACCTGAAACGAAGTCTTGCCTGTAGGAAGACACATAGCCTGGGATTTAACACCATTTCTGAAGGGAAACACACAGCATAGTTTTCATCCATGGATCACACTCTGCTTTAGAGCAAGAAGCACGCTGTTGCTTTCTAGATTCTCTAATACAGCAGGAAATCTGAATGTGCCCAGAACAAAAGAACGGTGTTTCCTACACATACAGACCATATCTAGTCCAACTCTGCTTCTGAAACTGATACAAAGCTCTGGTCCTCTAATATCCAATGCTTGTCTGTTAAGATGAGAAACGTGTGAGCTCAGTGAACGATGTAGTTCGTTTGAGCTGAAAAGTGACTGCGCTTAAATGAAACGAAGTCTTGCTTGTAGGAAGACATAGATCCTGGAATTTAACTACTTTTCTGAAGGGAAACACACAGCATAGTTCTCATCCATGGATCACACTCTGCTTTAGAGCAAGAAGCACACTCTTGCTTTATAGAGACTCTAAGACAGTAGGAAATCTGAGTCTGCCCAGAACAAAAGAACGGTGTTTCCTACACATACGGACTATATGTAGTCCAAATCTTCTTCTGGAACTGATAGAATGCACTGGTCCTCTAACATCCAATGCTTGTCAGTTAAGATGAGAAACGTGTGAGCTTTGTGAATGATGTAGTTCCTTTCAACTGGAAAGTGAATGCCCTTACCTGAAACGAAGTCTTGCTTGTAGAAAGACTCAGAGCCTGGGATTTTACTCCATTTCTGAAGTGAAACACACAGCATTGTTCTCATCCATTGATCACTCTCTGCTTTAGCACAAGAAGCACGATCTTGCTTTCTAGAGTCTCTAAGACAGCAGGAAACCTGAGTTTGCTGAGAACAAAAGAACGGTGTTTCCCACACATACACACCATGTCTAGTCCAACTCTGCTTCTGAAACTGATACAAAGCACTGGTCCTCTAAAATCTAATGTTTGTCTTTTACGATGAGAAACGTGTGAGCTTCGTGAACGATGTAGTTCGTTTGAGCTGAAAAGTGACTGCCCTTACCTGAAATGAAATCTTGCTTGTCGGAAGACTCAGAGCCTGGGATTTAACTCCATTTCTGAAGTGAAACACACAGCATAGTTCTCATCAATTGATCACACTCTGATTTAGAACAAGAAGCACGCTCTTGCTTTCTAGAATCTCTAAGACAGCAGGAAACGTGAGTTTGCTGAGAACAAAAGAACGGTGTTTCCCACACATACGGACCATATCTAGTCCAACTCTGCTTCTGAAACTGATACAAAGCACTTGTCCTCTAACATCCAATGCTTGTCTGTTAAGATGAGAAACATGTGAGCTCCGTGAATGATGTAGTTCGTTTGAGCTGAAAAGTGACTGCCCTTACCAGAAACGAAGTCTTGCTTGTAGTAAGACACAGAGCCTGGGATTTAACTCCATTTCTGAAGGGAAACACACAGCATAGTTCTCATCCATGGATCACACTCTGCTTTAGAGCGAGAAGCACACTCTAGCTTTCTAGAGTCTCTAATACAGCAGGAAATCTGAGTGTGCCCAGAACAAAAGAACGGTGTTTCCTACACATATGGACCATATGTAGTCCAAATCTGCTTCTGAAACTGATACAAAGCACTGACCCTCTAACATCCAATGCTTGTCAGTTAAGATGAGAAATGTGTGAGCTCGTGAACGATGTAGTTCTTTTGAGCAGAAAAGTGACTGCCCTTACCTGAATTGAAGTCTTGCTTGTAGGAAAACTCAGAGCCTTGGATTAAACTCCATTTCTGAAGTAAAACACACAGCAGTGTAATCATCCATTGATCACACTCTGCTTTAGAATAAGAAGCACGCTCTTGCTTTCTAGAGTCTCTAAGACAGCCGGAAACGTGAGTGTGCTGAGAACAAAAGAATGGTGCTTCCTACACATACCGACATTATATAGTCCAACTCTGCTTCTGAAACTGATAAAAAGCACTGGTCCTCTAAAATCTAATGCTTGTCTGTTAAGATGAGAAACGTGTGAGCTTCGTGAATGATGTAGTTCGTTTGAGCTGAAAAGTGACAGCCCTTACCTGAAACGAAGTCTTGCCTGTAGGAAGACATAGAGCCTGGGATTTAACTCCATTTCTGAAGGGAAACACACAGCATAGTTTTCATCCATGGATCACACTCTGCTTTAGAGCAAGAAGCACGCTCTTGCTTTCTAGATTCTCTAATACAGCAGGAAATATGAGTGTGCCCAGAACAAAAGAACGGTGTTTCCTACACATACGGACTATATGTAGTCAAATTCTTCTTCTGAAACTGATAGAATGCACTGGTCCCCTAACATCCAATTCTTGTCAGTTAAGATGAGAAACGTGTGAATTCGTGAACGATGTAGTTCGTTTGAGCAGAAAAGTGACTGCCCTTACTTGAAACGAAGTCTTGCTCATAGGGAGACTCAGAGCATGGGATTTAACTCCATTTCTGAAGGGAAACACACAGCATAGTTCTCATCCATGGATCACACTCTGCTTTAGAGCAAGAAGCACACTCTTGCTTTCTAGAGACTCTAAGACAGCAGGAAATCTGAGTCTGCCCAGAACAAAAGAACGGTGTTTCCTACACATACAGACCATATCTAGTCCAACTCTGCTTCTGAAACTGATACAAAGCACTGGTCCTCTAACATCCAATGCTTGTCAGTTAAGATGAGAAACGTGTGAGCTTTGTGAATGATGTGGTTCCTTTGAACTGAAAAGTGACTGCCCTTACCTGAAATGAATTCTTGCTTGTAGTAAGACACAGAGCCTGGGATTTAAGTCCATTTCTGAAGGGAAACACACAGCATAGTTCTCATCCATGGATCACACTCTGCTTTAGAGCAAGAAGCACGCTCTTGCTTTCTAGAGTCTCTAATACAGCAGGAAATCTGAGTGTGCCCAGAACAAAAGAACGGTGTTTCCTACACATACCGACCATATCTAGTCCAACACTGCTTCTGAAACTGATACAAAGCACTGGTCCTTTAACATCCAATGCTTGTCAGTTAAGATGAGAAACGTGTGAGCTTCGTGAATGATGTAGTCCGTTTGAGCAGAAAAGTGACTGCCCTTACCTGAATTGAAGTCTTGCTTGTAGGAAGACTCAGAGCCTTGGATTTAACTCCATTTCTGAGGTAAAACACACAGCAGTGTAATCATCCATTGATCACACTCTGCTTTAGAACAAGAAGCACGCTCTTGCTTTCTAGACTCTCTAAGACAGCAGGAAACGTGAGTGTGCTGAGAAAAAAGAACGGTGTTTCCTACACATACGGACATTATATAGTCCAACTCTGCTCCTGAAACTGATAAAAAGCACTGGTCCTCTAAAACATAATGTTTGTCTGTTAAGATGAGAAACGTGAGAGCTTCGTGAACGATGTAGTTCGTTTGAGCTGAAAAGTGACTGCCCTTACCTGAAATGAAATCTTGCTTGTCGGAAGACTCAGAGCCTGGGATTTAACTCCATTTCTGAAGTGAAACACACAGCATAGTTCTCATCCATTGATCACACTCTGCTTTAGAACAAGAAGCACGCTCTTGCTTTCTAGAATCTCTAAGACAGCAGGAAACGTGAGTTTGCTGAGAAGAAAAGACCGGTGTTTCCTACACATACGGACAATATCTAGTCCAACTCTGCTTCTGAAACTGATACAAAGCACTTGTCCTCTAACATCCAATGCTTGTCTGTTAAGATGAGAAACGTGTGAGCTCCGTGAACGATGTAGTCCGTTTGAGCTGAAAAGTGATTGCCCGTACCTGAAACGAAGTCTTGCTTGTAGTAAGACACAGAGCCTGGGATTTAAGTCCATTTCTGAAGGGAAACACACAGCATAGTTCTCATCCATGGATCACACTCTGCTTTAGAGCAAGAAGCACACTCTAGCTTTCTAGAGTCTCTAATACAGCAGGAAATCTGAGTGTGCCCAGAACAAAAGAACGGTGTTTCCTACACATATGTACCATATGTAGTCCAAATCTGCTTCTGAAACTGATACAAAGCTCTGACCCTCTAACATCCAATGCTTGTCAGTTAAGATGAGAAACGTGTGAGCTTCGTGAACGATGTAGTAACTTTGAGCAGAAAAGTGACTGCCCTTACCTGAAATGAAGTCTTGCTTGTAGGGAGACTCAGAGCATGGGATTTAACTCCATTTCTGAAGTGAAACACACAGCATTGTCTCATCCATTGATCACACTTTGCTTTAGAACAAGAAGCACGCTCTTGCTTTCTAGAGTCTCTAATACAGCAGGAAATCTGAATGTGCCCAGAACAAAAGAACGGTGTTTCCTACACATACAGACCATATCTAGTCCAACTCTGCTTCTGAAACTGATACAAAGCTCTGGTCCTCTAATATCCAATGCTTGTCTGTTAAGATGAGAAACGTGTGAGCTCAGTGAACGATGTAGTTCGTTTGAGCTGAAAAGTGACTGCGCTTAAATGAAACGAAGTCTTGCTTGTAGGAAGACATAGATCCTGGAATTTAACTACTTTTCTGAAGGGAAACACACAGCATAGTTCTCATCCATGGATCACACTCTGCTTTAGAGCAAGAAGCACACTCTTGCTTTATAGAGACTCTAAGACAGTAGGAAATCTGAGTCTGCCCAGAACAAAAGAACGGTGTTTCCTACACATACGGACTATATGTAGTCCAAATCTTCTTCTGAAACTGATAGAATGCACTGGTCCTCTAACATCCAATGCTTGTCAGTTAAGATGAGAAACGTGTGAGCTTTGTGAATGATGTAGTTCCTTTCAACTGGAAAGTGAATGCCCTTACCTGAAACGAAGTCTTGCTTGTAGAAAGACTCAGAGCCTGGGATTTTACTCCATTTCTGAAGTGAAACACACAGCATTGTTCTCATCCATTGATCACTCTCTGCTTTAGCACAAGAAGCACGATCTTGCTTTCTAGAGTCTCTAAGACAGCAGGAAACCTGAGTTTGCTGAGAACAAAAGAACGGTGTTTCTCACACATACACACCATATCTAGTCCAACTCTGCTTCTGAAACTGATACAAAGCACTGGTCCTCTAACATCCAATGCTTGTCTGTTAAGATGAGAAACATGTGAGCTCCGTGAATGATGTAGTTCGTTTGAGCTGAAAAGTGACTGCCCTTACCAGAAACGAAGTCTTGCTTGTAGTAAGACACAGAGCCTGGGATTTAACTCCATTTCTGAAGGGAAACACACAGCATAGTTCTCATCCATGGATCACACTCTGCTTTAGAGCGAGAAGCACACTCTAGCTTTCTAGAGTCTCTAATACAGCAGGAAATCTGAGTGTGCCCAGAACAAAAGAACGGTGTTTCCTACACATATGGACCATATGTAGTCCAAATCTGCTTCTGAAACTGATACAAAGCACTGACCCTCTAACATCCAATGCTTGTCAGTTAAGATGAGAAATGTGTGAGCTCGTGAACGATGTAGTTCTTTTGAGCAGAAAAGTGACTGCCCTTACCTGAATTGAAGTCTTGCTTGTAGGAAAACTCAGAGCCTTGGATTAAACTCCATTTCTGAAGTAAAACACACAGCAGTGTAATCATCCATTGATCACACTCTGCTTTAGAATAAGAAGCACGCTCTTGCTTTCTAGAGTCTCTAAGACAGCCGGAAACGTGAGTGTGCTGAGAACAAAAGAATGGTGCTTCCTACACATACCGACATTATATAGTCCAACTCTGCTTCTGAAACTGATAAAAAGCACTGGTCCTCTAAAATCTAATGCTTGTCTGTTAAGATGAGAAACGTGTGAGCTTCGTGAATGATGTAGTTCGTTTGAGCTGAAAAGTGACAGCCCTTACCTGAAACGAAGTCTTGCCTGTAGGAAGACATAGAGCCTGGGATTTAACTCCATTTCTGAAGGGAAACACACAGCATAGTTTTCATCCATGGATCACACTCTGCTTTAGAGCAAGAAGCACGCTCTTGCTTTCTAGATTCTCTAATACAGCAGGAAATATGAGTGTGCCCAGAACAAAAGAACGGTGTTTCCTACACATACGGACTATATGTAGTCAAATTCTTCTTCTGAAACTGATAGAATGCACTGGTCCCCTAACATCCAATTCTTGTCAGTTAAGATGAGAAACGTGTGAATTCGTGAACGATGTAGTTCGTTTGAGCAGAAAAGTGACTGCCCTTACTTGAAACGAAGTCTTGCTCATAGGGAGACTCAGAGCATGGGATTTAACTCCATTTCTGAAGGGAAACACACAGCATAGTTCTCATCCATGGATCACACTCTGCTTTAGAGCAAGAAGCACACTCTTGCTTTCTAGAGACTCTAAGACAGCAGGAAATCTGAGTCTGCCCAGAACAAAAGAACGGTGTTTCCTACACATACAGACCATATCTAGTCCAACTCTGCTTCTGAAACTGATACAAAGCACTGGTCCTCTAACATCCAATGCTTGTCAGTTAAGATGAGAAACGTGTGAGCTTTGTGAATGATGTGGTTCCTTTGAACTGAAAAGTGACTGCCCTTACCTGAAATGAATTCTTGCTTGTAGTAAGACACAGAGCCTGGGATTTAAGTCCATTTCTGAAGGGAAACACACAGCATAGTTCTCATCCATGGATCACACTCTGCTTTAGAGCAAGAAGCACGCTCTTGCTTTCTAGAGTCTCTAATACAGCAGGAAATCTGAGTGTGCCCAGAACAAAAGAACGGTGTTTCCTACACATACCGACCATATCTAGTCCAACACTGCTTCTGAAACTGATACAAAGCACTGGTCCTTTAACATCCAATGCTTGTCAGTTAAGATGAGAAACGTGTGAGCTTCGTGAATGATGTAGTCCGTTTGAGCAGAAAAGTGACTGCCCTTACCTGAATTGAAGTCTTGCTTGTAGGAAGACTCAGAGCCTTGGATTTAACTCCATTTCTGAGGTAAAACACACAGCAGTGTAATCATCCATTGATCACACTCTGCTTTAGAACAAGAAGCACGCTCTTGCTTTCTAGACTCTCTAAGACAGCAGGAAACGTGAGTGTGCTGAGAACAAAAGAACGGTGTTTCCTACACATACGGACATTATATAGTCCAACTCTGCTCCTGAAACTGATAAAAAGCACTGGTCCTCTAAAACATAATGTTTGTCTGTTAAGATGAGAAACGTGAGAGCTTCGTGAACGATGTAGTTCGTTTGAGCTGAAAAGTGACTGCCCTTACCTGAAATGAAATCTTGCTTGTCGGAAGACTCAGAGCCTGGGATTTAACTCCATTTCTGAAGTGAAACACACAGCATAGTTCTCATCCATTGATCACACTCTGCTTTAGAACAAGAAGCACGCTCTTGCTTTCTAGAATCTCTAAGACAGCAGGAAACGTGAGTTTGCTGAGAAGAAAAGACCGGTGTTTCCTACACATACGGACAATATCTAGTCCAACTCTGCTTCTGAAACTGATACAAAGCACTTGTCCTCTAACATCCAATGCTTGTCTGTTAAGATGAGAAACGTGTGAGCTCCGTGAACGATGTAGTCCGTTTGAGCTGAAAAGTGATTGCCCGTACCTGAAACGAAGTCTTGCTTGTAGTAAGACACAGAGCCTGGGATTTAAGTCCATTTCTGAAGGGAAACACACAGCATAGTTCTCATCCATGGATCACACTCTGCTTTAGAGCAAGAAGCACACTCTAGCTTTCTAGAGTCTCTAATACAGCAGGAAATCTGAGTGTGCCCAGAACAAAAGAACGGTGTTTCCTACACATATGTACCATATGTAGTCCAAATCTGCTTCTGAAACTGATACAAAGCTCTGACCCTCTAACATCCAATGCTTGTCAGTTAAGATGAGAAACGTGTGAGCTTCGTGAACGATGTAGTAACTTTGAGCAGAAAAGTGACTGCCCTTACCTGAAATGAAGTCTTGCTTGTAGGGAGACTCAGAGCATGGGATTTAACTCCATTTCTGAAGTGAAACACACAGCATTGTCTCATCCATTGATCACACTTTGCTTTAGAACAAGAAGCACGCTCTTGCTTTCTAGAGTCTCTAATACAGCAGGAAATCTGAATGTGCCCAGAACAAAAGAACGGTGTTTCCTACACATACAGACCATATCTAGTCCAACTCTGCTTCTGAAACTGATACAAAGCTCTGGTCCTCTAATATCCAATGCTTGTCTGTTAAGATGAGAAACGTGTGAGCTCAGTGAACGATGTAGTTCGTTTGAGCTGAAAAGTGACTGCGCTTAAATGAAACGAAGTCTTGCTTGTAGGAAGACATAGATCCTGGAATTTAACTACTTTTCTGAAGGGAAACACACAGCATAGTTCTCATCCATGGATCACACTCTGCTTTAGAGCAAGAAGCACACTCTTGCTTTATAGAGACTCTAAGACAGTAGGAAATCTGAGTCTGCCCAGAACAAAAGAACGGTGTTTCCTACACATACGGACTATATGTAGTCCAAATCTTCTTCTGAAACTGATAGAATGCACTGGTCCTCTAACATCCAATGCTTGTCAGTTAAGATGAGAAACGTGTGAGCTTTGTGAATGATGTAGTTCCTTTCAACTGGAAAGTGAATGCCCTTACCTGAAACGAAGTCTTGCTTGTAGAAAGACTCAGAGCCTGGGATTTTACTCCATTTCTGAAGTGAAACACACAGCATTGTTCTCATCCATTGATCACTCTCTGCTTTAGCACAAGAAGCACGATCTTGCTTTCTAGAGTCTCTAAGACAGCAGGAAACCTGAGTTTGCTGAGAACAAAAGAACGGTGTTTCTCACACATACACACCATATCTAGTCCAACTCTGCTTCTGAAACTGATACAAAGCACTGGTCCTCTAAAATCTAATGTTTGTCTTTTACGATGAGAAACGTGTGAGCTTCGTGAACGATGTAGTTCGTTTGAGCTGAAAAGTGACTGCCCTTACCTGAAATGAAATCTTGCTTGTCGGAAGACCCAGAGCCTGGGATTTAACTCCATTTCTGAAGTGAAACACACAGCATAGTTCTCATCCATTGATCACACTCTGCTTTAGAACAAGAAGCACGCTCTTGCTTTCTAGAATCTCTAAGACAGCAGGAAACGTGAGTTTGCTGAGAACAAAAGAACGGTGTTTCCCACACATACGGACCATATCTAGTCCAACTCTGCTTCTGAAACTGATACAAAGCACTTGTCCTCTAACATCCAATGCTTGTCTGTTAAGATGAGAAACGTGTGAGCTCCGTGAATGATGTAGTTCGTTTGAGCTGAAAAGTGACTGCCCTTACCTGAAACGAAGTCTTGCTTGTAGTAAGACACAGAGCCTGGGATTTAACTCCATTTCTGAAGGGAAATACACAGCATAGTTCTCATCCATGGATCACACTCTGCTTTAGAGCGAGAAGCACACTCTAGCTTTCTAGAGTCTCTAATACAGCAGGAAATCTGAGTGTGCCCAGAACAAAAGAACGGTGTTTCCTACACATATGGACCATATGTAGTCCAAATCTGCTTCTGAAACTGATACAAAGCACTGACCCTCTAACATCCAATGCTTGTCAGTTAAGATGAGAAATGTGTGAGCTCGTGAACGATGTAGTTCTTTTGAGCAGAAAAGTGACTGCCCTTACCCGAATTGAAGTCTTGCTTGTAGGAAAACTCAGAGCCTTGGATTAAACTCCATTTCTGAAGTAAAACACACAGCAGTGTAATCATCCATTGATCACACTCTGCTTTAGAATAAGAAGCACGCTCTTGCTTTCTAGAGTCTCTAAGACAGCCGGAAACGTGAGTGTGCTGAGAACAAAAGAATGGTGTTTCCTACACATACGGACATTATATAGTCCAACTCTGCTTCTGAAACTGATAAAAAGCACTGGTCCTCTAAAATCTAATGCTTGTCTGTTAAGATGAGAAACGTGTGAGCTTCGTGAATGATGTAGTTCGTTTGAGCTGAAAAGTGACAGCCCTTACCTGAAACGAAGTCTTGCCTGTAGGAAGACATAGAGCCTGGGATTTAACTCCATTTCTGAAGGGAAACACACAGCATAGTTTTCATCCATGGATCACACTCTGCTTTAGAGCAAGAAGCACGCTCTTGCTTTCTAGATTCTCTAATACAGCAGGAAATATGAGTGTGCCCAGAACAAAAGAATGGTGTTTCCTACACATACGGACTATATGTAGTCCAAATCTTCTTCTGAAACTGATAGAATGCACTGGTCCCCTAACATCCAATTCTTGTCAGTTAAGATGAGAAACGTGTGAATTCGTGAACGATGTAGTTCGTTTGAGCAGAAAAGTGACTGCCCTTACTTGAAACGAAGTCTTGCTCGTAGGGAGACTCAGAGCATGGGATTTAACTCCATTTCTGAAGGGAAACACACAGCATAGTTCTCATCCATGGATCACACTCTGCTTTAGAGCAAGAAGCACACTCTTGCTTTCTAGAGACTCTAAGACAGCAGGAAATCTGAGTCTGCCCAGAACAAAAGAACGGTGTTTCCTACACATACAGACCATATCTAGTCCAACTCTGCTTCTGAAACTGATACAAAGCACTGGTCCTCTAACATCCAATGCTTGTCAGTTAAGATGAGAAACGTGTGAGCTTTGTGAATGATGTGGTTCCTTTGAACTGAAAAGTGACTGCCCTTACCTGAAATGAATTCTTGCTTGTAGTAAGACACAGAGCCTGGGATTTAAGTCCATTTCTGAAGGGAAACACACAGCATAGTTCTCATCCATGGATCACACTCTGCTTTAGAGCAAGAAGCACGCTCTTGCTTTCTAGAGTCTCTAATACAGCAGGAAATCTGAGTGTGCCCAGAACAAAAGAACGGTGTTTCCTACACATACCGACCATATCTAGTCCAACTATTCTTCTGAAACTGATACAAAGCACTGGTCCTTTAACATCCAATGCTTGTCAGTTAAGATGAGAAACGTGTGAGCTTCGTGAATGATGTAGTCCGTTTGAGCAGAAAAGTGACTGCCCTTACCTGAATTGAAGTCTTGCTTGTAGGAAGACTCAGAGCCTTGGATTTAACTCCATTTCTGAGGTAAAACACACAGCAGTGTAATCATCCATTGATCACACTCTGCTTTAGAACAAGAAGCACGCTCTTGCTTTCTAGACTCTCTAAGACAGCAGGAAACGTGAGTGTGCTGAGAACAAAAGAACGGTGTTTCCTACACATACGGACATTATATAGTCCAACTCTGCTTCTGAAACTGATAAAAAGCACTGGTCCTCTAAAACATAATGTTTGTCTGTTAAGATGAGAAACGTGTGAGCTTCGTGAACGATGTAGTTCGTTTGAGCTGAAAAGTGACTGCCCTTACCTGAAATGAAATCTTGCTTGTCGGAAGACTCAGAGCCTGGGATTTAACTCCATTTCTGAAGTGAAACACACAGCATAGTTCTCATCCATTGATCACACTCTGCTTTAGAACAAGAAGCACGCTCTTGCTTTATAGAATCTCTAAGACAGCAGGAAACGTGAGTTTGCTGAGAAGAAAAGACCGGTGTTTCCTACACATACGGACCATATCTAGTCCAACTCTGCTTCTGAAACTGATACAAAGCACTTGTCCTCTAACATCCAATGCTTGTCTGTTAAGATGAGAAACGTGTGAGCTCCGTGAACGATGTAGTCCGTTTGAGCTGAAAAGTGATTGCCCGTACCTGAAACGAAGTCTTGCTTGTAGTAAGACACAGAGCCTGGGATTTAAGTCCATTTCTGAAGGGAAACACACAGCATAGTTCTCATCCATGGATCACACTCTGCTTTAGAGCAAGAAGCACACTCTAGCTTTCTAGAGTCTCTAATACAGCAGGAAATCTGAGTGTGCCCAGAACAAAAGAACGGTGTTTCCTACACATATGTACCATATGTAGTCCAAATCTGCTTCTGAAACTGATACAAAGCACTGACCCTCTAACATCCAATGCTTGTCAGTTAAGATGAGAAACGTGTGAGCTTCGTGAACGATGTAGTAACTTTGAGCAGAAAAGTGACTGCCCTTACCTAAAATGAAGTCTTGCTTGTAGGGAGACTCAGAGCATGGGATTTAACTCCATTTCTGAAGTGAAACACACAGCATTGTCTCATCCATTGATCACACTTTGCTTTAGAACAAGAAGCACGCTCTTGCTTTCTAGAGTCTCTAATACAGCAGGAAATCTGAATGTGCCCAGAACAAAAGAACGGTGTTTCCTACACATACAGACCATATCTAGTCCAACTCTGCTTCTGAAACTGATACAAAGCTCTGGTCCTCTAATATCCAATGCTTGTCTGTTAAGATGAGAAACGTGTGAGCTCAGTGAACGATGTAGTTCGTTTGAGCTGAAAAGTGACTGCGCTTAAATGAAACGAAGTCTTGCTTGTAGGAAGACATAGATCCTGGAATTTAACTACTTTTCTGAAGGGAAACACACAGCATAGTTCTCATCCATGGATCACACTCTGCTTTAGAGCAAGAAGCACACTCTTGCTTTATAGAGACTCTAAGACAGTAGGAAATCTGAGTCTGCCCAGAACAAAAGAACGGTGTTTCCTACACATACGGACTATATGTAGTCCAAATCTTCTTCTGAAACTGATAGAATGCACTGGTCCTCTAACATCCAATGCTTGTCACTTAAGATGAGAAACGTGTGAGCTTTGTGAATGATGTAGTTCCTTTGAACTGGAAAGTGAATGCCCTTACCTGAAACGAAGTCTTGCTTGTAGGAAGACTCAGAGCCTGGGATTTTACTCCATTTCTGAAGTGAAACACACAGCATTGTTCTCATCCATTGATCACTCTCTGCTTTAGCACAAGAAGCACGATCTTGCTTTCTAGAGTCTCTAAGACAGCAGGAAACCTGAGTTTGCTGAGAACAAAAGAACGGTGTTTCCCACACATACAGACCATATCTAGAACAACTCTGCTTCTGAAACTGATACAAAGCACTGGTCCTCTAAAATCTAATGTTTGTCTGTTACGATGAGAAACGTGTGAGCTTCGTGAACGATGTAGTTCGTTTGAGCTGAAAAGTGACTGCCCTTACCTGAAATGAAATCTTGCTTGTCGGAAGACTCACAGCCTGGGATTTAACTCCATTTCTGAAGTGAAACACACAGCATAGTTCTCATCCATTGATCACACTCTGCTTTAGAGCAAGAAGCACACTCTAGCTTTCTAGAGTCTCTAATACAGCAGGAAATCTGAGTGTGCCCAGAACAAAAGAACGGAGTTTCCTACACATATGGACCATATGTAGTCCAAATCTGCTTCTGAAACTGATACAAAGCACTGACCCTCTAACATCCAATGCTTGTCAGTTAAGATGAGAAATGTGTGAGCTCGTGAACGATGTAGTTCTTTTGAGCAGAAAAGTGACTGCCCTTACCTGAATTGAAGTCTTGCTTGTAGGAAAACTCAGAGCCTTGGATTAAACTCCATTTCTGAAGTAAAACACACAGCAGTGTAATCATCCATTGATCACACTCTGCTTTAGAATAAGAAGCACGCTCTTGCTTTCTAGAGTCTCTAAGACAGCTGGAAACGTGAGTGTGCTGAGAACAAAAGAATGGTGTTTCCTACACATACGGACATTATATAGTCCAACTCTGCTTCTGAAACTGATAAAAAGCACTGGTCCTCTAAAATCTAATGCTTGTCTGTTAAGATGAGAAACGTGTGAGCTTCGTGAATGATGTAGTTCGTTTGAGCTGAAAAGTGACAGCCCTTACCTGAAACGAAGTCTTGCCTGTAGGAAGACATAGAGCCTGGGATTTAACTCCATTTCTGAAGGGAAACACACAGCATAGTTTTCATCCATGGATCACACTCTGCTTTAGAGCAAGAAGCACGCTCTTGCTTTCTAGATTCTCTAATACAGCAGGAAATGTGAGTGTGCCCAGAACAAAAGAACGGTGTTTCCTACACATACGGACTATATGTAGTCCAAATCTTCTTCTGAAACTGATAGAATGCACTGGTCCCCTAACATCCAATTCTTGTCAGTTAAGATGAGAAACGTGTGAATTCGTGAACGATGTAGTTCGTTTGAGCAGAAAAGTGACTGCCCTTACTTGAAACGAAGTCTTGCTCATAGGGAGACTCAGAGCATGGGATTTAACTCCATTTCTGAAGGGAAACACACAGCATAGTTCTCCTCCATGGATCACACTCTGCTTTAGAGCAAGAAGCACACTCTTGCTTTCTAGAGACTCTAAGACAGCAGGAAATCTGAGTCTGCCCAGAACAAAAGAACGGTGTTTCCTACACATACAGACCATATCTAGTCCAACTCTGCTTCTGAAACTGATACAAAGCACTGGTCCTCTAACATCCAATGCTTGTCAGTTAAGATGAGAAACGTGTGAGCTTTGTGAATGATGTGGTTCCTTTGAGCAGAAAAGTGACTGCCCTTACCTAAATTGAAGTCTTGCTTGTAGGAAGACTCAGAGCCTTGGATTTAACTCCATTTCTGAGGTAAAACACACAGCAGTGTAATCATCCATTGATCACACTCTGCTTTAGAACAAGAAGCACGCTCTTGCTTTCTAGACTCTCTAAGACAGCAGGAAACTTGAGTGTGCTGAGAACAAAAGAACGGTGTTTCCTACACATATGGACATTATATAGTCCAACTCTGCTTCTGAAACTGATAAAAAGCACTGGTCCTCTAAAACATAATGTTTGTCTGTTAAGATGAGAAACGTGTGAGCTTCGTGAACGATGTAGTTCGTTTGAGCTGAAAAGTGACTGCCCTTACCTGAAATGAAATCTTGCTTGTCGGAAGACTCAGAGCCTGGGATTTAACTCCATTTCTGAAGTGAAACACACAGCATAGTTCTCATCCATTGATTACACTCTGCTTTAGAACAAGAAGCACGCTCTTGCTTTATAGAATCTCTAAGACAGCAGGAAACGTGAGTTTGCTGAGAAGAAAAGACCGGTGTTTCCTACACATACGGACCATATCTAGTCCAACTCTGCTTCTGAAACTGATACAAAGCACTTGTCCTCTAACATCCAATGCTTGTCTGTTAAGATGAGAAACGTGTGAGCTCCGTGAACGATGTAGTCCGTTTGAGCTGAAAATTGATTGCCCGTACCTGAAACGAAGTCTTGCTTGTAGTAAGACACAGAGCCTGGGATTTAAGTCCATTTCTGAAGGGAAACACACAGCATAGTTCTCATCCATGGATCACACTCTGCTTTAGAGCGAGAAGCACACTCTAGCTTTCTAGAGTCTCTAATACAGCAGGAAATCTGAGTGTGCCCAGAACAAAAGAACGGTGTTTCCTACACATATGTACCATATGTAGTCCAAATCTGCTTCTGAAACTGATACAAAGCACTGACCCTCTAACATCCAATGCTTGTCAGTTAAGATGAGAAACGTGTGAGCTTCGTGAACGATGTAGTAACTTTGAGCAGAAAAGTGACTGCCCTTACCTGAAATGAAGTCTTGCTTGTAGGGAGACTCAGAGCATGGGATTTAACTCCATTTCTGAAGTGAAACACACAGCATTGTCTCATCCATTGATCACACTTTGCTTTAGAACAAGAAGCACGCTCTTGCTTTCTAGAGTCTCTAAGACAGCAGGAAACGTGAGTGTGCTGAGAACAAAAGAACGGTGTTTCCTACACATACGGACCATATCTAGTCCAACACTGCTTCTGAAACTGATACAAAGGACTGGTCCTCCATCATCCAATGCTTGACTGTTAAGATGAGAAACGTGTGAGCTTCGTGAAAGATGTAGTTCTTTGAGCTGAAAAGTGACTGCCCTTACCTGAAACGAAGTCTTGCCTGTAGGAAGACACAGAGCCTGGGATTTAACTCCATTTCTGAAGGGAAACAGACAGCATAGTTCTCATCCGTGGATCACACTCTGCTTTAGAGCAAGAAGCACGCTCTTGCTTTCTAGAGTCTTTAATACAGCATGAAATCTGAGTGTGCCCACAACAAAAGAACGGTGTTTCCTACACATATGGACCATATGTAGTCCAAATCTGCTTCTGAAACTGATACAAAGCCCTGACCCTCTAACATCCAATGCTTGTCAGTTAAGATGAGAAATGTGTGAGCTCAGTGAATGATGTAGTTCCTTTGAGCAGAAAAGTGACTGCCCTTACCTGAATTGAAGTCTTGCTTGTTGGAAGACTCAGAGCCTGGGATTTAACTCCATTTCTGAAGTAAAACACACAGCAGTGTAATCATCCATTGATCACACTCTGCTTTAGAATAAGAAGCACGCTCTTGCTTTCTAGACTCTCTAAGACAGCAGGAAACGTGAGTGGGCTGAGAACAAAAGAACGGTGTTTCCTACACATACAGACATTATATAGTCCAACTCTGCTTCTGAAACTGATAAAAAGCACTGGTCCTCTAAAATCTAATGCTTGTCTGTTAAAATGAGAAACGTGTGAGCTTCGTGAACGATGTAGTTCGTTTGAGCTCAAAATTGACTGCCCTTACCTGAAACGAAGTCTTGCCTGTAGGAAGACACAGAGCCTGGGATTTAACACCATTTCTGAAGGGAAACACACAGCATAGTTTTCATCCATGGATCACACTCTGCTTTAGAGCAAGAAGCACGCTGTTGCTTTCTAGATTCTCTAATACAGCAGGAAATCTGAATGTGCCCAGAACAAAAGAACGGTGTTTCCTACACATACAGACCATATCTAGTCCAACTCTGCTTCTGAAACTGATACAAAGCTCTGGTCCTCTAATATCCAATGCTTGTCTGTTAAGATGAGAAACGTGTGAGCTCAGTGAACGATGTAGTTCGTTTGAGCTGAAAAGTGACTGCGCTTAAATGAAACGAAGTCTTGCTTGTAGGAAGACATAGATCCTGGAATTTAACTACTTTTCTGAAGGGAAACACACAGCATAGTTCTCATCCATGGATCACACTCTGCTTTAGAGCAAGAAGCACACTCTTGCTTTATAGAGACTCTAAGACAGTAGGAAATCTGAGTCTGCCCAGAACAAAAGAACGGTGTTTCCTACACATACGGACTATATGTAGTCCAAATCTTCTTCTGAAACTGATAGAATGCACTGGTCCTCTAACATCCAATGCTTGTCAGTTAAGATGAGAAACGTGTGAGCTTTGTGAATGATGTAGGTCCTTTGAACTGGAAAGTGAATGCCCTTAACTGAAACGAAGTCTTGCTTGTAGGAAGACTCAGAGCCTGGGATTTTACTCCATTTCTGAAGTGAAACACACAGCATTGTTCTCATCCATTGATCACTCTCTGCTTTAGCACAAGAAGCACGATCTTGCTTTCTAGAGTCTCTAAGACAGCAGGAAACGTGAGTTTGCTGAGAACAAAAGAACGGTGTTTCCCACACATACAGACCATATCTAGTC
Source organism: Onychomys leucogaster (assembly GCA_949786385.1). NCBI lineage: Eukaryota > Metazoa > Chordata > Mammalia > Rodentia > Cricetidae > Onychomys > Onychomys leucogaster. The sequence continues at coordinate 1,297,894 of CATKUP010000039.1, read as the reverse complement.
CAACTCTGCTTCTGAAACTGATACAAAGCACTGGTCCTCTAAAATCTAATGTTTGTCTGTTACGATGAGAAACGTGTGAGCTTCGTGAACGATGTAGTTCGTTTGAGCTGAAAAGTGACTGCCCTTACCTGAAATGAAATCTTGCTTGTCGGAAGACTCAGAGCCTGGGATTTAACTCCATTTCTGAAGTGAAACACACAGCATAGTTCTCATCCATTGATCACACTCTGCTTTAGAACAAGAAGCACGCTCTTGCTTTCTAGAATCTCTAAGACAGCAGGAAACGTGAGTTTGCTGAGAACAAAAGAACGGTGTTTCCCACACATACGGACCATATCTAGTCCAACTCTGCTTCTGAAACTGATACAAAGCACTTGTCCTCTAACATCCAATGCTTGTCTGTTAAGATGAGAAACGTGTGAGCTCCGTGAATGATGTAGTTCGTTTGAGCTGAAAAATGACTGCCCTTACCTGAAACGAAGTCTTGCTTGTAGTAAGACACAGAGCCTGGGATTTAACTCCATTTCTGAAGGGAAACACACAGCATAGTTCTCATCCATGGATCACACTCTGCTTTAGAGCGAGAAGCACACTCTAGCTTTCTAGAGTCTCTAATACAGCAGGAAATCTGAGTGTGCCCAGAACAAAAGAACGGTGTTTCCTACACATATGGACCATATGTAGTCCAAATCTGCTTCTGAAACTGATACAAAGCACTGACCCTCTAACATCCAATGCTTGTCAGTTAAGATGAGAAATGTGTGAGCTCGTGAACGATGTAGTTCTTTTGAGCAGAAAAGTGACTGCCCTTACCTGAATTGAAGTCTTGCTTGTAGGAAAACTCAGAGCCTTGGATTAAACTCCATTTCTGAAGTAAAACACACAGCAGTGTAATCATCCATTGATCACACTCTGCTTTAGAATAAGAAGCACGCTCTTGCTTTCTAGAGTCTCTAAGACAGCCGGAAACGTGAGTGTGCTGCTAACAAAAGAATGGTGTTTCCTACACATACGGACATTATATAGTCCAACTCTGCTTCTGAAACTGATAAAAAGCACTGGTCCTCTAAAATCTAATGCTTGTCTGTTAAGATGAGAAACGTGTGAGCTTCGTGAATGATGTAGTTCGTTTGAGCTGAAAAGTGACAGCCCTTACCTGAAACGAAGTTTTGCCTGTAGGAAGACATAGAGCCTGGGATTTAACTCCATTTCTGAAGGGAAACACACAGCATAGTTTTCATCCATGGATCACACTCTGCTTCAGAGCAAGAAGCACACTCTTGCTTTCTAGATTCTCTAATACAGCAGGAAATATGAGTGTGCCCAGAACAAAAGAAAGGTGTTTCCTACACATACGGACTATATGTAGTCCAAATCTTCTTCTGAAACTGATAGAATGCACTGGTCCCCTAACATCCAATTCTTGTCAGTTAAGATGAGAAACGTGTGAATTCGTGAACGATGTAGTTCGTTTGAGCAGAAAAGTGACTGCCCTTACTTGAAACGAAGTCTTGCTCGTAGGGAGACTCAGAGCATGGGATTTAACTCCATTTCTGAAGGGAAACACACAGCATAGTTCTCATCCATGGATCACACTCTGCTTTAGAGCAAGAAGCACACTCTTGCTTTCTAGAGACTCTAAGACAGCAGGAAATCTGAGTCTGCCCAGAACAAAAGAACGGTGTTTCCTACACATACAGACCATATCTAGTCCAACTCTGCTTCTGAAACTGATACAAAGCACTGGTCCTCTAACATCCAATGCTTGTCAGTTAAGATGAGAAACGTGTGAGCTTTGTGAATGATGTGGTTCCTTTGAACTGAAAAGTGACTGCCCTTACCTGAAATGAATTCTTGCTTGTAGTAAGACACAGAGCCTGGGATTTAAGTCCATTTCTGAAGGGAAACACACAGCATAGTTCTCATCCATGGATCACACTCTGCTTTAGAGCAAGAAGCACGCTCTTGCTTTCTAGAGTCTCTAATACAGCAGGAAATCTGAGTGTGCCCAGAACAAAAGAACGGTGTTTCCTACACATACAGACCATATCTAGTCCAACTCTTCTTCTGAAACTGATACAAAGCACTGGTCCTTTAACATCCAATGCTTGTCAGTTAAGATGAGAAACGTGTGAGCTTCGTGAATGATGTAGTCCGTTTGAGCAGAAAAGTGACTGCCCTTACCTAAATTGAAGTCTTGCTTGTAGGAAGACTCAGAGCCTTGGATTTAACTCCATTTCTGAGGTAAAACACACAGCAGTGTAATCATCCATTGATCACACTCTGCTTTAGAACAAGAAGCACGCTCTTGCTTTCTAGACTCTCTAAGACAGCAGGAAACGTGAGTGTACTGAGAACAAAAGAACGGTGTTTCCTACACATACGGACATTATATAGTCCAACTCTGCTTCTGAAACTGATAAAAAGCACTGGTCCTCTAAAAGATAATGTTTGTCTGTTAAGATGAGAAACGTGTGAGCTTCGTGAACGATGTAGTTCGTTTGAGCTGAAAAGTGACTGCCCTTACCTGAAATGAAATCTTGCTTGTCGGAAGACTCAGAGCCTGGGATTTAACTCCATTTCTGAAGTGAAACACACAGCATAGTTCTCATCCATTGATCACACTCTGCTTTAGAACAAGAAGCACGCTCTTGCTTTCTAGAATCTCTAAGACAGCAGGAAACGTGAGTTTGCTGAGAAGAAAATACCGGTGTGTCCTACACATACGGACCATATCTAGTCCAACTCTGCTTCTGAAACTGATACAAAGCCCTTGTCCTCTAACATCCAATGCTTGTCTGTTAAGATGAGAAACGTGTGAGCTCCGTGAACGATGTAGTCCGTTTGAGCTGAAAAGTGATTGCCCGTACCTGAAACGAAGTCTTGCTTGTAGTAAGACACAGAGCCTGGGATTTAAGTCCATTTCTGAAGTGAAACACACAGCATTGTCTCATCCATTGATCACACTCTGCTTTAGAACAAGAAGCACGCTCTTGCTTTCTAGAGTCTCTAAGACAGCAGAAAACGAGAGTGTGCTGAGAACAAAAGAACGGTGTTTCCTACACATACGGACATCATATAGTCCTACTCTGCTTCTGAAACTGATAAGAAGCACTGGTTCTCTAAAATCCAATGCTTGTCAGTTAAGATGAGAAACGTGTGAGCTTCGTGAATGATTTAGTTCGTTTGAGCTGAAAAGTGACTGCCCTTACCTGAAACGAAGTCTTGCTTGCAGGAAGACTCAGAGCCTGGGATTTAACTCCATTTCTGAAGTGAAACACACAGCATAGTTCTCATCCATTGATCACACTCTGCTTTAGAACAAGAAGCACGCTCTTGCTTTCTAGAATCTCTAAGACAGCAGGAAACGTGAGTTTGCTGAGAACAAATGAACGGTGTTTCCTACACATATGGAGCATATCTAGTCCAACTCTGCTTCTGAAACTGATACAAAGCACTGACCCTCTAACATCCAATGCTTGTCAGTTAAGATGAGAAACGTGTGAGCTTCGTGAACGATGTAGTAACTTTGAGCAGAAAAGTGACTACCCTTACCTGAAATGAAGTCTTGCTTGTTGGAAGACTCAGAGCCTGGGATTTAACTCCATTTCTGAAGTAAAACACACAGCAGTGTAATCATCCATTGATCACACTCTGCTTTAGAGCGAGAAGCACACTCTTGCTTTCTAAAATCTCTAAGACAGCAGGAAACATGAGTGTGCTGAGAACAAAAGAACGGTGTTTCCTACACATACGGACCATATCTAGTCCAACTCTTCTTCTGAAACTGATACAAAGCACTGGTCCTCTAACATCCAATGCTTGTCAGTTAAGATGAGAAACGTGTGAGCTTCGTGAACGATGTAGTAACTTTGAGCAGAAAAGTGACTACCCTTACCTGAAATGAAGTCTTGCTTGTTGGAAGACTCAGAGCCTGGGATTTAAATCCATTTCTGAAGTGAAACACACAGCATTGTTCTCATCCATTGATCACTCTCTGCTTTAGCACAAGAAGCACGATCTTGCTTTCTAGAGTCTCTAAGACAGCAGGAAACCTGAGTTTGCTGAGAACAAAAGAACGGTGTTTCCCACACATACAGACCATATCTAGTCCAACTCTGCTTCTGAAACTGATACAACGCACTGGTCCTCTAAAATCTAATGTTTGTCTGTTACGATGAGAAACGTGTGAGCTTCGTGAACGATGTAGTTCGTTTGAGCTGAAAAGTGACTGCCCTTACCTGAAATGAAATCTTGCTTGTCGGAAGACTCAGAGCCTGGGATTTAACTCCATTTCTGAAGTGAAACACACAGCATAGTTCTCATCCATTGATCACACTCTGCTTTAGAACAAGAAGCACGCTCTTGCTTTCTAGAGTCTCTAAGACAGCAGGAAACGTGAGTGTGCTGAGAACAAAAGAACGGTGTTTCCTACACATACAGACCATATCTAGTCCAACACTGCTTCTGAAACTGATACAAAGCACTGGTCCTCTACCATCCAATGCTTGTCTGTTAAGATGAGAAACGTGTGAGCTCAGTGAACGATGTAGTTCGTTTGAGCTTAAAAGTGACTGCCCTTACCTGAAATGAAGTCTTGCTTGTAGGAAGACATAGATCCTGGGATTTAACTACTATTCTGAAGGGAAACACACAGCATAGTGTTCATCCATGGATCACACTCTGCTTTAGAGCGAGAAGCACGCTCTTGCTTTCTAAAATCTCTAAGACAGCAGGAAACATGAGTGTGCTGAGAACAAAAGAACGGTGTTTCCTACACATACGGACCATATCTAGTCCAACTCTTCTTCTGAAACTGATAAAAAGCACTGGTCCTCTAACATCCAATGCTTGTCAGTTAAGATGAGAAACGTGTGAGCTTCGTGAACAATGTAGTTCGTTTGAGCAGAAAAGTGACTGCCCTTACCTGAAATGAAGTCTTGCTTGTAGTAAGACACAGAGCCTGGGATTTAAATCCATTTCTGAAGGGAAACACACAGCATAGTTCTCATCCATGCATCACACTCTGCTTTAGAGCGAGAAGCACACTCTAGCTTTCTAGGGTCTCTAATACAGCAGGTAATCTGAGTGTGCCCAGAACAAAAGAACGGTGTTTCCTACACATACGGACATCATATAGTCCTACTCTGCTTCTGAAACTGATAAGAAGCACTGGTTCTCTAAAATCCAATGCTTGTCAGTTAAGATGAGAAACGTGTGAGCTTCGTGAATGATTTAGTTCGTTTGAGCTGAAAAGTGACTGCCCTTACCTGAAACGAAGTCTTGCTTGCAGGAAGACTCAGAGCCTGGGATTTAACTCCATTTCTGAAGTGAAACACACAGAATAGTTCTCATCCATTGATCACACTCTTCTTTAGAACAAGAAGCACGCTCTTGCTTTCTAGAATCTCTAAGACAGCAGGAAACGTGAGTTTGCTGAGAACAAATGAACGGTGTTTCCTACACATATGGAGCATATCTAGTCCAACTCTGCTTCTGAAACTGATACAAAGCACTGACCCTCTAACATCCAATGCTTGTCAGTTAAGATGAGAAACGTGTGAGCTTCGTGAACGATGTAGTAACTTGAGCAGAAAAGTGACTACCCTTACCTGAAATGAAGTCTTGCTTGTTGGAAGACTCAGAGCCTGGGATTTAACTCCATTTCTGAAGTAAAACACACAGCAGTGTAATCATCCATTGATCACACTCTGCTTTAGAATAAGAAGCACGCTCTTGCTTTCTAGACTCTCTAAGACAGCAGGAAACGTGAGTGTGCTGAGAACAAAAGAACGGTGTTTCCTACACATACAGACATTATATAGTCCAACTCTGCTTCTGAAACTGATAAAAAGCACTGGTCCTCTAAAATCTAATGCTTGTCTTTTAAAATGAGAAACGTGTGAGCTTCGTGAACGATGTAGTTCGTTTGAGCTCAAAATTGACTGCCCTTACCTGAAACGAAGTCTTGCCTGTAGGAAGACACAGAGCCTGGGATTTAACACCATTTCTGAAGGGAAACACACAGCATAGTTTTCATCCATGGATCACACTCTGCTTTAGAGCAAGAAGCACGCTGTTGCTGTCTAGATTCTCTAATACAGCAGGAAATCTGAATGTGCCCAGAACAAAAGAACAGTGTTTCCTACACATACAGAACATATCTAGTCCAACTCTGCTTCTGAAACTGATACAAAGCTCTGGTCCTCTAATATCCAATGCTTGTCTGTTAAGATGAGAAACGTGTGAGCTCAGTGAACGATGTAGTTCGTTTGAGCTGAAAAGTGACTGCGCTTAAATGAAACGAAGTCTTGCTTGTAGGAAGACATAGATCCTGGAATTTAACTACTTTTCTGAAGGGAAACACACAGCATAGTTCTCATCCATGGATCACACTCTGCTTTAGAGCAAGAAGCACACTCTTGCTTTATAGAGACTCTAAGATAGTAGGAAATCTGAGTCTGCCCAGAACAAAAGAACGGTGTTTCCTACACATACGGACTATATGTAGTCCAAATCTTCTTCTGAAACTGATAGAATGCACTGGTCCTCTAACATCCAATGCTTGTCAGTTAAGATGAGAAAAGTGTGAGCTTTGTGAATGATGTAGTTCCTTTGAACTGGAAAGTGAATGCCCTTACCTGAAACGAAGTCTTGCTTGTAGGAAGACTCAGAGCCTGGGATTTTACTCCATTTCTGAAGTGAAACACACAGCATTGTTCTCATCCATTGATCACTCTCTGCTTTAGCACAAGAAGCACGATCTTGCTTTCTAGAGTCTCTAAGACAGCAGGAAACCTGAGTTTGCTGAGAACAAAAGAACGGTGTTTCCCACACATACAGACCATATCTAGTCCAACTCTGCTTCTGAAACTGATACAAAGCACTGGTCCTCTAAAATCTAATGTTTGTCTGTTACGATGAGAAACGTGTGAGCTTCGTGAACGATGTAGTCCGTTTGAGCTGAAAAGTGACTGCCCTTACCTGAAATGAAATGTTGCTTGTCAGAAGACTCAGAGCCTGGGATTTAACTCCATTTCTGAAGTGAAACACACAGCATAGTTCTCATCCATTGATCACACTCTGCTTTAGAACAAGAAGCACGCTCTTGCTTTCTAGAATCTCTAAGACAGCAGGAAACGTGAGTTTGCTGAGAAGAAAATACCGGTGTGTCCTACACATACGGACCATATCTAGTCCAACTCTGCTTCTGAAACTGATACAAAGCCCTTGTCCTCTAACATCCAATGCTTGTCTGTTAAGATGAGAAACGTGTGAGCTCCGTGAACGATGTAGTCCGTTTGAGCTGAAAAGTGATTGCCCGTACCTGAAACGAAGACTTGCTTGTAGTAAGACACAGAGCCTGGGATTTAAGTCCATTTCTGAAGTGAAACACACAGCATTGTCTCATCCATTGATCACACTCTGCTTTAGAACAAGAAGCACGCTCTTGCTTTCTAGAGTCTCTAAGACAGCAGAAAACGAGAGTGTGCTGAGAACAAAAGAACGGTGTTTCCTACACATACGGACATCATATAGTCCTACTCTGCTTCTGAAACTGATAAGAAGCACTGGTTCTCTAAAATCCAATGCTTGTCAGTTAAGATGAGAAACGTGTGAGCTTCGTGAATGATTTAGTTCGTTTGAGCTGAAAAGTGACTGCCCTTACCTGAAACGAAGTCTTGCTTGCAGGAAGACTCAGAGCCTGGGATTTAACTCCATTTCTGAAGTGAAACACACAGCATAGTTCTCATCCATTGATCACACTCTGCTTTAGAACAAGAAGCACGCTCTTGCTTTCTAGAATCTCTAAGACAGCAGGAAACGTGAGTTTGCTGAGAACAAATGAACGGTGTTTCCTACACATATGGAGCATATCTAGTCCAACTCTGCTTCTGAAACTGATACAAAGCACTGACCCTCTAACATCCAATGCTTGTCAGTTAAGATGAGAAACGTGTGAGCTTCGTGAACGATGTAGTAACTTTGAGCAGAAAAGTGACTACCCTTACCTGAAATGAAGTCTTGCTTGTTGGAAGACTCAGAGCCTGGGATTTAACTCCATTTCTGAAGTAAAACACACAGCAGTGTAATCATCCATTGATCACACTCTGCTTTAGAGCGAGAAGCACACTCTTGCTTTCTAAAATCTCTAAGACAGCAGGAAACATGAGTGTGCTGAGAACAAAAGAACGGTGTTTCCTACACATACGGACCATATCTAGTCCAACTCTTCTTCTGAAACTGATACAAAGCACTGGTCCTCTAACATCCAATGCTTGTCAGTTAAGATGAGAAACGTGTGAGCTTCGTGAACGATGTAGTAACTTTGAGCAGAAAAGTGACTACCCTTACCTGAAATGAAGTCTTGCTTGTTGGAAGACTCAGAGCCTGGGATTTAAATCCATTTCTGAAGTGAAACACACAGCATTGTTCTCATCCATTGATCACTCTCTGCTTTAGCACAAGAAGCACGATCTTGCTTTCTAGAGTCTCTAAGACAGCAGGAAACCTGAGTTTGCTGAGAACAAAAGAACGGTGTTTCCCACACATACAGACCATATCTAGTCCAACTCTGCTTCTGAAACTGATACAACGCACTGGTCCTCTAAAATCTAATGTTTGTCTGTTACGATGAGAAACGTGTGAGCTTCGTGAACGATGTAGTTCGTTTGAGCTGAAAAGTGACTGCCCTTACCTGAAATGAAATCTTGCTTGTCGGAAGACTCAGAGCCTGGGATTTAACTCCATTTCTGAAGTGAAACACACAGCATAGTTCTCATCCATTGATCACACTCTGCTTTAGAACAAGAAGCACGCTCTTGCTTTCTAGAGTCTCTAAGACAGCAGGAAACGTGAGTGTGCTGAGAACAAAAGAACGGTGTTTCCTACACATACAGACCATATCTAGTCCAACACTGCTTCTGAAACTGATACAAAGCACTGGTCCTCTACCATCCAATGCTTGTCTGTTAAGATGAGAAACGTGTGAGCTCAGTGAACGATGTAGTTCGTTTGAGCTTAAAAGTGACTGCCCTTACCTGAAATGAAGTCTTGCTTGTAGGAAGACATAGATCCTGGGATTTAACTACTATTCTGAAGGGAAACACACAGCATAGTGTTCATCCATGCATCACACTCTGCTTTAGAGCGAGAAGCACACTCTAGCTTTCTAGGGTCTCTAATACAGCAGGTAATCTGAGTGTGCCCAGAACAAAAGAACGGTGTTTCCTACACATACGGACATCATATAGTCCTACTCTGCTTCTGAAACTGATAAGAAGCACTGGTTCTCTAAAATCCAATGCTTGTCAGTTAAGATGAGAAACGTGTGAGCTTCGTGAATGATTTAGTTCGTTTGAGCTGAAAAGTGACTGCCCTTACCTGAAACGAAGTCTTGCTTGCAGGAAGACTCAGAGCCTGGGATTTAACTCCATTTCTGAAGTGAAACACACAGAATAGTTCTCATCCATTGATCACACTCTTCTTTAGAACAAGAAGCACGCTCTTGCTTTCTAGAATCTCTAAGACAGCAGGAAACGTGAGTTTGCTGAGAACAAATGAACGGTGTTTCCTACACATATGGAGCATATCTAGTCCAACTCTGCTTCTGAAACTGATACAAAGCACTGACCCTCTAACATCCAATGCTTGTCAGTTAAGATGAGAAACGTGTGAGCTTCGTGAACGATGTAGTAACTTGAGCAGAAAAGTGACTACCCTTACCTGAAATGAAGTCTTGCTTGTTGGAAGACTCAGAGCCTGGGATTTAACTCCATTTCTGAAGTAAAACACACAGCAGTGTAATCATCCATTGATCACACTCTGCTTTAGAATAAGAAGCACGCTCTTGCTTTCTAGACTCTCTAAGACAGCAGGAAACGTGAGTGTGCTGAGAACAAAAGAACGGTGTTTCCTACACATACAGACATTATATAGTCCAACTCTGCTTCTGAAACTGATAAAAAGCACTGGTCCTCTAAAATCTAATGCTTGTCTTTTAAAATGAGAAACGTGTGAGCTTCGTGAACGATGTAGTTCGTTTGAGCTCAAAATTGACTGCCCTTACCTGAAACGAAGTCTTGCCTGTAGGAAGACAGAGAGCCTGGGATTTAACACCATTTCTGAAGGGAAACACACAGCATAGTTTTCATCCATGGATCACACTCTGCTTTAGAGCAAGAAGCACGCTGTTGCTGTCTAGATTCTCTAATACAGCAGGAAATCTGAATGTGCCCAGAACAAAAGAACAGTGTTTCCTACACATACAGAACATATCTAGTCCAACTCTGCTTCTGAAACTGATACAAAGCTCTGGTCCTCTAATATCCAATGCTTGTCTGTTAAGATGAGAAACGTGTGAGCTCAGTGAACGATGTAGTTCGTTTGAGCTGAAAAGTGACTGCGCTTAAATGAAACGAAGTCTTGCTTGTAGGAAGACATAGATCCTGGAATTTAACTACTTTTCTGAAGGGAAACACACAGCATAGTTCTCATCCATGGATCACACTCTGCTTTAGAGCAAGAAGCACACTCTTGCTTTATAGAGACTCTAAGATAGTAGGAAATCTGAGTCTGCCCAGAACAAAAGAACGGTGTTTCCTACACATACGGACTATATGTAGTCCAAATCTTCTTCTGAAACTGATAGAATGCACTGGTCCTCTAACATCCAATGCTTGTCAGTTAAGATGAGAAACGTGTGAGCTTTGTGAATGATGTAGTTCCTTTGAACTGGAAAGTGAATGCCCTTACCTGAAACGAAGTCTTGCTTGTAGGAAGACTCAGAGCCTGGGATTTTACTCCATTTCTGAAGTGAAACACACAGCATTGTTCTCATCCATTGATCACTCTCTGCTTTAGCACAAGAAGCACGATCTTGCTTTCTAGAGTCTCTAAGACAGCAGGAAACCTGAGTTTGCTGAGAACAAAAGAACGGTGTTTCCCACACATACAGACCATATCTAGTCCAACTCTGCTTCTGAAACTGATACAAAGCACTGGTCCTCTAAAATCTAATGTTTGTCTGTTACGATGAGAAACGTGTGAGCTTCGTGAACGATGTAGTTCGTTTGAGCTGAAAAGTGACTGCCCTTACCTGAAATGAAATCTTGCTTGTCAGAAGACTCAGAGCCTGGGATTTAACTCCATTTCTGAAGTGAAACACACAGCATAGTTCTCATCCATTGATCACACTCTGCTTTAGAACAAGAAGCACGCTCTTGCTTTCTAGAATCTCTAAGACAGCAGGAAACGTGAGTTTGCTGAGAACAAAAGAACGGTGTTTCCCACACATACGGACCATATCTAGTCCAACTCTGCTTCTGAAACTGATACAAAGCACTTGTCCTCTAACATCCAATGCTTGTCTGTTAAGATGAGAAACGTGTGAGCTCCGTGAATGATGTAGTTCGTTTGAGCTGAAAAGTGACTGCCCTTACCTGAAACGAAGTCTTGCTTGTAGTAAGACACAGAGCCTGGGATTTAACTCCATTTCTGAAGGGAAACACACAGCATAGTTCTCATCCATGGATCACACTCTGCTTTAGAGCGAGAAGCACACTCTAGCTTTCTAGAGTCTCTAATACAGCAGGAAATCTGAGTGTGCCCAGAACAAAAGAACGGTGTTTCCTACACATATGGACCATATGTAGTCCAAATCTGCTTCTGAAACTGATACAAAGCACTGACACTCTAACATCCAATGCTTGTCAGTTAAGATGAGAAATGTGTGAGCTCGTGAACGATGTAGTTCTTTTGAGCAGAAAAGTGACTGCCCTTACCTGAATTGAAGTCTTGCTTGTAGGAAAACTCAGAGCCTTGGATTAAACTCCATTTCTGAAGTAAAACACACAGCAGTGTAATCATCCATTGATCACACTCTGCTTTAGAAAAAGAAGCACGCTCTTGCTTTCTAGAGTCTCTAAGACAGCCGGAAACGTGAGTGTGCTGAGAACAAAAGAATGGTGTTTCCTACACATACGGACATTATATAGTCCAACTCTGCTTCTGAAACTGATAAAAAGCACTGGTCCTCTAAAATCTAATGCTTGTCTGTTAAGATGAGAAACGTGTGAGCTTCGTGAATGATGTAGTTCGTTTGAGCTGAAAAGTGACAGCCCTTACCTGAAACGAAGTCTTGCCTGTAGGAAGACATAGAGCCTGGGATTTAACTCCATTTCTGAAGGGAAACACACAGCATAGTTTTCATCCATGGATCACACTCTGCTTTAGAGCAAGAAGCACGCTCTTGCTTTCTAGATTCTCTAATACAGCAGGAAATATGAGTGTGCCCAGAACAAAAGAACGGTGTTTCCTACACATATGGACGATATGTAGTCCAAATATTCTTCTGAAACTGATACAATGCACTGTTCCTCTAACATCCAATTCTTGTCAGTTAAGATGAGAAACGTGTGAGCTTCGTGAACGATGTAGTTCCTTTGAGCAGAAAAGTGACTGCCCTTACCTGAAACGAAGTCTTGCTTGTAGGGAGACTCAGAGCCTGGTATTTAACTCCATTTCTGAAGTGAAACACACAGCATTGTCTCATCCATTGATCACACTCTGCTTTAGAACAAGAAGCACGCTCTTGCTTTCTAGAGTCTCTAAGACAGCAGGAAACGTGAGTGTGCTGAGAACAAAAGAACGGTGTTTCCTACACATACGGACCATATCTAGTCCAACTCTTCTTCTGAAACTGATACAAAGCACTGGTCCTCTAACATCCAATGCTTGTCTGTTAAGATGAGAAACGTGTAGCTTCGTGAAAGATGTAGTTCGTTTGAGCAGAAAAGTGACTGCCCTTACCTGAAACGAAGTCTTCCTTGTAGGAAGACTCAGAGCCTGGGATTTTATTCCATATTTGAAGTGAAACACACAGCATAGTTCTCATCCATTGATCACACTCTGCTTTAGAACAAGAAGCACGATCTTGCTTTCTAGAGTCTCTAAGAGAGCAGTCAACATGAGTGTGCTGAGAACAAAAGAACGGTGTTTCCTACACGTACGGACCATATCTAGTCCAACTCTTCTTCTGAAACTGATACAAAGCACTGGTCCTCTAACATCCAATGCTTGTCAGTTAAGATGAGAAACGTGTGAGCTTTGTAAACGATGTAGTTCGTTTGAGCAGAAAAGTGACTGCCCTTACCTGAAACGAAGTCTTGCTTGTAGTAAGACACAGAGCCTGGGAATTAAGTCCATTTCTGAAGGGAAACACACAGCATAGTTCTCATCCATGGATCACACTCTGCTTTAGAGCGAGAAGCACACTCTAGCTTTCTAGAGTCTCCAATACAGCAGGAAATCTGAGTGTGCCCAGAACAAAAGAACGTTGTTCCCTCACATACAGACTATATGTAGTCCAAACCTTCTTCTGAAACTGATACAATGCACTGGTCCTCTAACATCCAATGCTTGTCAGTTATGATGAGAAACGTGTGAGCTTCGTGAAATATGTAGTTCGTTCGAGCAGAAAAGTGACTACCCTTACCTGAAACGAAGTCTTGCTTGTAGGAAGACTCAGAGCCTGGGATTTTACTCCATTTCTGAAGTGAATCACACAGCAGTGTTCTCATCCATCGATCACACTCTGCTTTAGAACAAGAAGCACGCTCTTGCTTTCTAGACTCTCTAAGACAGCAGGAAACGTGAGTGTGCGGAGAACAAAAGAACGGTGTTTCCTACACATACGGACCATATCTAGTCCAACTCTTCTTCTGAAACTGATACAAAGCACTGGTCCTCTAACATCCAATGCTTGTCTGTTAAGATGAGAAACGTGTAGCTTCGTGAAAGATGTAGTTCGTTTGAGCAGAAAAGTGACTGCCCTTACCTGAAACGAAGTCTTCCTTGTAGGAAGACTCAGAGCCTGGGATTTTATTCCATATTTGAAGTGAAACACACAGCATAGTTCTCATCCATTGATCACACTCTGCTTTAGAACAAGAAGCACGATCTTGCTTTCTAGAGTCTCTAAGACAGCAGGAAACATGAGTGTGCTGAGAACAAAAGAACGGTGTTTCCTACACATACGGACCATATCTAGTCCAACTCTTCTTCTGAAACTGATACAAAGCACTGGTCCTCTAACATCCAATGCTTGTCAGTTAAGATGAGAAACGTGTGAGCTTCGTGAACGATGTAGTTCGTTTGAGCAGAAAAGTGACTGCCCTTACCTGAAACGAAGTCTTGCTTGTAGTAAGACACAGAGCCTGGGATTTAAATCCATTTCTGAAGGGAAACACACAGCATAGTTCTCATCCATGCATCACACTCTGCTTTAGAGCGAGAAGCACACTCTAGCTTTCTAGGGTCTCTAATACAGCAGGTAATCTGAGTGTGCCCAGAACAAAAGAACGGTGTTTCCTACACATACGGACTATATGTAGTCCAAATCTTCTTCTGAAACTGATACAATGCACTGGTCCTCTAACATTCAATGCTTGTCTGTTAAGATGAGAAACGTGTGAGCTTCGTGAAATATGTAGTTCGTTTGAGCAGAAAAGTGACTGCCCTTACCTGAAACGAAGTCTTGCTTGTAGGAAGACTCAGAGCATGGGATTTTACTCCATTTCTGAAGTGAAACACACAGCAGTGTTCTCATCCATTGATCACACTCTGCTTTAGAACAAGAAGCACGATCTTGCTTTCTAGAGTCTCTAAGACAGCAGGAAACGTGAGTTTGCTGAGAACAAAAGAACGGTGTTTCCTACACATGCAGACCATATCTAGTCCAACTCTGCTTCTGAAACTGATACAAAGCACTGGTCCTCTAACATCCAATGCTTGTCAGTTAAGATAAGAAACGTGTGAGCTTTGTGAATGATGTAGTTCCTTTGAGCAGAAAAGTGACTGCCCTTACCTGAAATGAATTCTTGCTTGTAGTAAGACAAAGATCCTGGGATTTACGTCCATTTCTGAAGGGAAACACACAGCATAGTTCTCATCCATGGATCACACTCTGCTTTAGAGCGAGAAGCACACTCTAGCTTTCTAGGGTCTCTAATACAGCAGGTAATCTGAGTGAGACCAGAACAAAAGAACGGTGTTTCCTACACATATGGACCATATGTAGTCCAAATCTGCTTCTGAAACTGATACAAAGCACTGACCCTCTAACATCCAATGCTTGTCAGTTAAGATGAGAAACGTGTGAGCTTCGTGAACGATGTAGTGCGTTTGAGCAGAAAAGTGACTGCCCGTACCTGAATTGAAGTCTTGCTTGTAGGAAGACTCAGAGCCTGGGATTTAACTCCATTTCTGAGGTAAAAAACGCAGCAGTGTAATCATCCATTGATCACACTCTGCTTTAGAACAAGAAGCACGCTCTTGCTTTCTAGACTCTCTAAGACAGCAGGAAACGTGAGTGTGCTGAGAACAAAAGAACGGTGTTTGCTACACATACGGACTATATGTAGTCCAAATCTTCTTCTGAAACTGATACAATGCACTGGTCTTCTAACATCCAATTCTTGTCAGTTAAGATGAGAAACGTGTGAGCTTCGTGAACGATGTAGTTCCTTTGAGCAGAAAAGTGACTGCCCTTACCTGAAACGAAGTCTTGCTTGTAGGGAGACTCAGAGCATGGCATTTAACTCCATTTCTGAAGTGAAACACACAGCATTGTCTCATCCATTGATCACACTCTGCTTTAGAACAAGAAGCACGCTCTTGCTTTCTAGAGTCTCTAAGACAGCAGGAAACGTGAGTGTGCTGAGAACAAAAGAACGGTGTTTCCTAAACATACGGACATCATATAGTCCTACTCTGCTTCTGAAACTGATAAGAAGCACTGGTTCTCTAAAATCCAATGCTTGTCAGTTAAGATGAGAAACGTGTGAGCTTCGTGAATGATTTAGTTCCTTTGAGCTGAAAAGTGGCTGCCCTTACCTGAAACGAAGTCTTGTTTGCAGGAAGACTCAGAGCCTGGGATTTAACTCCATTTCTGAAGTGAAACACACAGCATAGTTCTCATCCATTGATCACACTCTGCTTTAGAACAAGAAGCACGCTCTTGCTTTCTAGAATCTCTAAGACAGCAGGAAACGTGAGTTTGCTGAGAACAAATGAACGGTGTTTCCTACACATATGGAGCATATCTAGTCCAACTCTGCTTCTGAAACTGATACAAAGCACTGACCCTCTAACATCCAATGCTTGTCAGTTAAGATGAGAAACGTGTGAGCTTCGTGAACGATGTAGTGCGTTTGAGCATAAAAGTGACTGCCATTACCTGAATTGAAGTCTTGCTTGTAGGAAGACTCAGAGCCTGGGATTTAATTCCATTTCTGAAGTAAAACACACAGCAGTGTAATCATCCATTGATCACACTCTGCTTTAGAACAAGAAGCACGCTCTTGCTTTCTAGACTCTCTAAGACAGCAGGAAACGTGAGTGTGCTGAGAACAAAAGAACGGTGTTTCCTACACATATGGAGTATATGTAGTCCAAATATTCTTCTGAAACTGATACAATGCACTGTTCCTCTAACATCCAATTCTTGTCAGTTAAGATGAGAAACGTGTGAGCTTCGTGAACGATGTAGTTCCTTTGAGCAGAAAAGTGACTGCCCTTACCTGAAACGAAGTCTTGCTTGTAGGGAGACTCAGAGCCTGGGATTTAACTCCATTTCTGAAGTGAAACACACAGCATTGTCTCATCCATTGATCACACTCTGCTTTAGAACAAGAAGCACGCTCTTGCTTTCTAGAGTCTCTAAGACAGCAGGAAACGTGAGTGTGCTGAGAACAAAAGAACGGTGTTTCCTACACATACGGACCATATCTAGTCCAACTCTTCTTCTGAAACTGATACAAAGCACTGGTCCTCTAACATCCAATGCTTGTCTGTTAAGATGAGAAACGTGTAGCTTCGTGAAAGATGTAGTTCGTTTGAGCAGAAAAGTGACTGCCCTTACCTGAAACGAAGTCTTCCTTGTAGGAAGACTCAGAGCCTGGGATTTTATTCCATATTTGAAGTGAAACACACAGCATAGTTCTCATCCATTGATCACACTCTGCTTTAGAACAAGAAGCACGATCTTGCTTTCTAGAGTCTCTAAGACAGCAGGAAACATGAGTGTGCTGAGAACAAAAGAACGGTGTTTCCTACACATACGGACCATATCTAGTCCAACTCTTCTTCTGAAACTGATACAAAGCACTGGTCCTTTAACATCCAATGCTTGTCAGTTAAGATGAGAAACGTGTGAGCTTTGTAAACGATGTAGTTCGTTTGAGCAGAAAAGTGACTGCCCTTACCTGAAACGAAGTCTTGCTTGTAGTAAGACACAGAGCCTGGGAATTAAGTCCATTTCTGAAGGGAAACACACAGCATAGTTCTCATCCATGGATCACACTCTGCTTTAGAGCGAGAAGCACACTCTAGCTTTCTAGAGTCTCCAATACAGCAGGAAATCTGAGTGTGCCCAGAACAAAAGAACGGTGTTCCCTCACATACGGACTATATGTAGTCCAAATCTTCTTCTGAAACTGATACAATGCACTGGTCCTCTAACATCCAATGCTTGTCAGTTATGATGAGAAACGTGTGAGCTTCGTGAAATATGTAGTTCGTTCGAGCAGAAAAGTGACTACCCTTACCTGAAACGAAGTCTTGCTTGTAGGAAGACTCAGAGCCTGGGATTTTACTCCATTTCTGAAGTGAATCACACAGCAGTGTTCTCATCCATTGATCACACTCTGCTTTAGAACAAGAAGCACGCTCTTGCTTTCTAGACTCTCTAAGACAGCAGGAAACGTGAGTGTGCTGAGAACAAAAGAACGGTGTTTCCTACACATACGGACAATATATAGTCCAACTCTGCTTCTGCAACTGATACAAAGCACTGGTCCTCTAACATCCAGTGCTTGTCTGTTAAGATGAGAAACGTGTGAGCTCAGTGAACGATGTAGATCGTTTGAGCAGAAAAGTGACTGCCCTTACCTGAAACGAAGTCTTGCTTGTAGTAAGACACAGAGCCTGGGATTTAAGTCCATTACTGAAGGGAAACACACAGCATAGTTCTCATCCATGGATCACACTCTGCTTTAGAGCGAGAAGCACACTCTAGCTTTCCAGAGTCTCTAATACAGCAGGTAATCTGAGTGTGCCCAGAACAAAAGAATGGTGTTTCCTACACATACGGATTATATGTAGTCCAAATCTTCTTCTGAAACTGATACAATGCACTGACCCTCTAACATCCAATTCTTGTCAGTTAAGATGAGAAACGTGTGAGCTTAGTGAACGATGTAGTTCCTTTGAGCAGAAAAGTGACTGCCCTTACCTGAACTAAGTCTTGCTTGTAGGGAGACTCAGAGCATGGCATTTAACTCAATTTCTGAAGTGAAACACACAGCATTGTCTCATCCATTGATCACACTCTGCTTTAGAACAAGAAGCACGCTCTTGCTTTCTAGAGTCTCTAAGAGAGCAGGAAACGTGAGTGTGCTGAGAACAAAAGAACGGTGTTTCCTACACATACAGACATCATATAGTCCAACTCTGCTTCTGAAACTGATAAAAAGCACTGGTTCTCTAAAATCTAATGCTTGTCTGTTAAGATGAGAAACGTGTGAGCTTCGTGAATGATTTAGTTCGTTTGAGTTGAAAAGTGACTGCCCTTACCTGAAACGAAGTCTTGCTTGCAGGAAGACTCAGAGCCTGGGATTTAACTCCATTTCTGAAGTGAAACACACAGCATAGTTCTCATCCATTGATCACACTCTGCGTTAAAACAAGAAGCACGCTCTTGCTTTCTAGAATCTCTAAGACAGCAGGAAACGTGAGTTTGCTGAGAACAAACGAACGGTGTTTCCTTCACATATGGACCTTATCTAGTCCAACTCTGCTTCTGAAACTGATACAAAGCACTGACCCTCTAACATCCAATGCTTGTCAGTTAAGATGAGAAACGTGTGAGCTTCGTGAACGATGTAGTGCGTTTGAGCAGAAAAGTGACTGCCCTTACCTGAATTGAAGTCTTGCTTGTAGGAAGACTCAGAGCCTGGGATTTAACTCCATTTCTGAAGTAAAACACACAGCAGTGTAATCATCCATTGATCACACTCTGCTTTAGAACAAGAAGCACGCTCTTGCTTTCTAGACTCTCTAAGACAGCAGGAAACGTGAGTGTGCTGAGAACAAAAGAAGGGTGTTTCCTACACATATGGACCATATGTAGTCCAAATCTGCTTCTGAAACTGATACAAAGCATTGACCATCTTGCATCCAATGCTTGACAGTTAAGATGAGAAACGTGTGAGCTTCGTGAACGGTGTAGTACGTTTGAGCAGAAAAGTGACTGCCCTTACCTGAATTGAAGTCTTCCTTATATGAAGACTCAGAGCCTGGGATTTAACTCCATTTCTGAAGTAAAACACACAGCCGTGTATTCATCTATTGATCAAAATCTGCTTTAGAACAAGAAGCACGCTCTTGCTTTCTAGAGTCTCTAAGACAGCAGGAAACGTGAGTGTGCTGAGAACAAAAGAACGGTGTTTCCTACACATACAGACCATA
Organism: Onychomys leucogaster; assembly: GCA_949786385.1. NCBI lineage: Eukaryota > Metazoa > Chordata > Mammalia > Rodentia > Cricetidae > Onychomys > Onychomys leucogaster. The sequence goes on along the minus strand of CATKUP010000039.1, from coordinate 1,278,367 downwards.
TCTAGTCCAACACTGCTTCTGAAACTGATACAAAGCACTGGTCCTCTACCATGCAATGCTTGTCTGTGAAGATGAGAAACGTGTGAGCTCAGTGAACGATGTAGTTCGTTTGAGCTTAAAAGTGACTGCCCTTACCTGAAATGAAGTCTTGCTTGTAGGAAGACATAGATCCTGGGATTTAACTACTATTCTGAAGGGAAACACACAGCATAGTGTTCATCCATGGATCACACTTTGCTTTAGAGCGAGAAGCACACTCTTGCTTTCTAAAATCTCTAAGACAGCAGGAAACATGAGTGTGCTGAGAACAATAGAACGGTGTTTCCTACACATACGGACCATATCTAGTCCAACTCTTCTTCTGAAACTGATACAAAGCACTGGTCCTCTAACATCCAATGCTTGTCAGTTAAGATAAGAAACGTGTGAGCTTTGTGAATGATGTAGTTCCTTTGAACTGAAAAGTGACTGCCCTTACCTGAAATGAATTCTTGCTTGTAGTAAGACACAGATCCTGGGATTTACGTCCATTTCTGAAGGGAAACACACAGCATAGTTCTCATCCATGGATCACACTCTGCTTTAGAGCGAGAAGCACACTCTAGCTTTCTAGGGTCTCTAATACAGCAGGTAATCTGAGTGTGACCAGAACAAAAGAACGGTGTTTCCTACACATATGGACCATATGTAGTCCAAATCTGCTTCTGAAACTGATACAAAGCACTGACCCTCTAACATCCAATGCTTGTCAGTTAAGATGAGAAACGTGTGAGCTTCGTGAACGATGTAGTGCGTTTGAGCAGAAAAGTGACTGCCCGTACCTGAATTGAAGTCTTGCATGTAGGAAGACTCAGAGCCTGGGATTTAACTCCATTTCTGAGGTAAAACACACAGCAGTGTAATCATCCATTGATCACACTCTGCTTTAGAACAAGAAGCACGCTCTTGCTTTCTAGACTCTCTAAGACAGCAGGAAACGTGAGTGTGCTGAGAACAAAAGAACGGTGTTTCCTACACATACGGACTATATGTAGTCCAAATCTTCTTCTGAAACTGATACAATGCACTGGTCTTCTAACATCCAATTCTTGTCAGTTAAGATGAGAAACGTGTGAGCTTCGTGAACGATGTAGTTCCTTTGAGCAGAAACGTGACTGCCCTTACCTGAAACGAAGTCTTGCTTGTAGGGAGACTCAGAGCATGGCATTTAACTCCATTTCTGAAGTGAAACACACAGCATTGTCTCATCCATTGATCACACTCTGCTTTAGAACAAGAAGCACGCTCTTGCTTTCTAGAGTCTCTAAGACAGCAGGAAACGTGAGTGTGCTGAGAACAAAAGAACGGTGTTTCCTACACATACGGACATCATATAGTCCTACTCTACTTCTGAAACTGATAAGAAGCACTGGTTCTCTAAAATCCAATGCTTGTCAGTTAAGATGAGAAACGTGTGAGCTTCGTGAATGATTTAGTTCGTTTGAGCTGAAAAGTGGCTGCCCTTACCTGAAACGAAGTCTTGCTTGCAGGAAGACTCAGAGCCTGGGATTTAACTCCATTTCTGAAGGGAAACACACAGCATAGTTCTCATCCATTGATCAAACTCTGCTTTAGAACAAGAAGCACGCTCTTGCTTTCTAGAATCTCTAAGACAGCAGGAAACGTGAGTTTGCTGACAACAAATGAACGGTGTTTCCTACACATATGGACTATATGTAGTCCAAATATTCTTCTGAAACTGATACAATGCACTGTTCCTCTAACATCCAATTCTTGTCAGTTAAGATGAGAAACGTGTGAGCTTCGTGAACGATGTAGTTCCTTTGAGCAGAAAAGTGACTGCCCTTACCTAAACGAAGTCTTGCTTGTAGGGAGACTCAGAGCCTGGGATTTAACTCCATTTCTGAAGTGAAACACACAGCATTGTCTCATCCATTGATCACACTCTGCTTTAGAACAAGAAGCACCCTCTTGCTTTCTAGAGTCTCTAAGACAGCAGGAAACGTGAGTGTGCTGAGAACAAAAGAACGGTGTTTCCTACACATACGGACCATATCTAGTCCAACTCTTCTTCTGAAACTGATACAAAGCACTGGTCCTCTAACATCCAATGCTTGTCTGTTAAGATGAGAAACGTGTAGCTTCGTGAAAGATGTAGTTCGTTTGAGCAGAAAAGTGACTGCCCTTACCTGAAACGAAGTCTTCCTTGTAGGAAGACTCAGAGCCTGGGATTTTATTCCATATTTGAAGTGAAACACACAGCATAGTTCTCATCCATTGATCACACTCTGCTTTAGAACAAGAAGCACGATCTTGCTTTCTAGAGTCTCTAAGACAGCAGGAAACATGAGTGTGCTGAGAACAAAAGAACGGTGTTTCCTACACATACGGACCATATCTAGTCCAACTCTTCTTCTGAAACTGATACAAAGCACTGGTCCTCTAACATCCAATGCTTGTCAGTTAAGATGAGAAACGTGTGAGCTTTGTAAACGATGTAGTTCGTTTGAGCAGAAAAGTGACTGCCCTTACCTGAAACGAAGTCTTGCTTGTAGTAAGACACAGAGCCTGGGAATTAAGTCCATTTCTGAAGGGAAACACACAGCATAGTTCTCATCCATGGATCACACTCTGCTTTAGAGCGAGAAGCACACTCTAGCTTTCTAGAGTCTCCAATACAGCAGGAAATCTGAGTGTGCCCAGAACAAAAGAACGGTGTTCCCTCACATACGGACTATATGTAGTCCAAATCTTCTTCTGAAACTGATACAATGCACTGGTCCTCTAACATCCAATGCTTGTCAGTTATGATGAGAAACGTGTGAGCTTCGTGAAATATGTAGTTCGTTCGAGCAGAAAAGTGACTACCCTTACCTGAAACGAAGTCTTGCTTGTAGGAAGACTCAGAGCCTGGGATTTTACTCCATTTCTGAAGTGAATCACACAGCAGTGTTCTCATCCATTGATCACACTCTGCTTTAGAACAAGAAGCACGCTCTTGCTTTCTAGACTCTCTAAGACAGCAGGAAACGTGAGTGTGCTGAGAACAAAAGAACGGTGTTTCCTACACATACGGACAATATATAGTCCAACTCTGCTTCTGCAACTGATACAAAGCACTGGTCCTCTAACATCCAGTGCTTGTCTGTTAAGATGAGAAACGTGTGAGCTCAGTGAACGATGTAGATCGTTTGAGCAGAAAAGTGACTGCCCTTACCTGAAACGAAGTCTTGCTTGTAGTAAGACACAGAGCCTGGGATTTAAGTCCATTACTGAAGGGAAACACACAGCATAGTTCTCATCCATGGATCACACTCTGCTTTAGAGCGAGAAGCACACTCTAGCTTTCCAGAGTCTCTAATACAGCAGGTAATCTGAGTGTGCCCAGAACAAAAGAATGGTGTTTCCTACACATACGGATTATATGTAGTCCAAATCTTCTTCTGAAACTGATACAATGCACTGGTCCTCTAACATCCAATTCTTGTCAGTTAAGATGAGAAACGTGTGAGCTTAGTGAACGATGTAGTTCCTTTGAGCAGAAAAGTGACTGCCCTTACCTGAAACGAAGTCTGGCTTGTAGGGAGACTCAGAGCATGGGATTTAACTCAATTTCTGAAGTGAAACACACAGCATTGTCTCATCCATTGATCACACTCTGCTTTAGAACAAGAAGCACGCTCTTGCTTTCTAGAGTCTCTAAGAGAGCAGGAAACGGGAGTGTGCTGAGAACAAAAGAACGGTGTTTCCTACACATACAGACATCATATAGTCCAACTCTGCTTCTGAAACTGATAAAAAGCACTGGTTCTCTAAAATCTAATGCTTGTCTGTTAAGATGAGAAACGTGTGAGCTTCGTGAATGATTTAGTTCGTTTGAGTTGAAAAGTGACTGCCCTTACCTGAAACGAAGTCTTGCTTGCAGGAAGACTCAGAGCCTGGGATTTAACTCCATTTCTGAAGTGAAACACACAGCATAGTTCTCATCCATTGATCACACTCTGCGTTAAAACAAGAAGCACGCTCTTGCTTTCTAGAATCTCTAAGACAGCAGGAAACGTGAGTTTGCTGAGAACAAACGAACGGTGTTTCCTACACATATGGACCTTATCTAGTCCAACTCTGCTTCTGAAACTGATACAAAGCACTGACCCTCTAACATCCAATGCTTGTCAGTTAAGATGAGAAACGTGTGAGCTTCGTGAACGATGTAGTGCGTTTGAGCAGAAAAGTGACTGCCCTTACCTGAATTGAAGTCTTGCTTGTAGGAAGACTCAGAGCCTGGGATTTAACTCCATTTCTGAAGTAAAACACACAGCAGTGTAATCATCCATTGATCACACTCTGCTTTAGAACAAGAAGCACGCTCTTGCTTTCTAGACTCTCTAAGACAGCAGGAAACGTGAGTGTGCTGAGAACAAAAGAACGGTGTTTCCTACACATACGGACTATATGTAGTCCAAATCTTCTTCTGAAACTGATAAAATGCACTGGTCCTCTAACATCCAATTCTTGTCAGTTAAGATGAGAAACGTGTGAGCTTCGTGAACGATGTAGTTCCTTTGAGCAGAAAAGTGACTGCCATTACTTGAAACGAAGTCTTGCTTGTTGGAGACTCAGAGCATGGGATTTAACTCCATTTCTGAAGTGAAACACACAGCATTGTCTCATCCATTGATCACACTCTGCTTTAGAACAAGAAGCACGCTCTTGCTTTCTAGACTCTCTAAGACAGCAGGAAACGTGAGTGTGCTGAGAACAAAAGAACGGTGTTTCCTACACATAGGGACCATATCTAGTCCAACTCTTCTTCTGAAACTGATACAAAGCACTGGTCCTCTAACATCCAATGCTTGTCTGTTAAGATGAGAAACGTGTAGCTTCGTGAAATATGTAGTTCGTTCGAGCAGAAAAGGGACTGCCCTTACCTGAAACGAAGTCTTGCTTGTAGGAAGGCACAGAGCCTGGGATTTAACTCCTTTTCTGAAGGGAAACACAAAGCATAGTTCTCATCCATGGATCACACTCTGCTTTAGAGCGAGACGCACGCTCTTGCTTTCTAGAGTCTCTAATATAGCAGGAAATCTGAGTGTGCTCAGAACAAAAGAAGGGTGTTTCCTACACATATGGACCATATGTAGTCCAAATCTGCTTCTGAAACTGATACAAAGCATTGACCATCTTGCATCCAATGCTTGTCAGTTAAGATGAGAAACGTGTGAGCTTCGTGAACGGTGTAGTACGTTTGAGCAGAAAAGTGACTGCCCTTACCTGAATTGAAGTCTTCCTTATATGAAGACTCAGAGCCTGGGATTTAACTCCATTTCTGAAGTAAAACACACAGCCGTGTATTCATCTATTGATCAAAATCTGCTTTAGAACAAGAAGCACGCTCTTGCTTTCTAGAGTCTCTAAGACAGCAGGAAACGTGAGTGTGCTGAGAACAAAAGAACGGTGTTTCCTACACATACAGACCATATCTAGTCCAACACTGCTTCTGAAACTGATACAAAGCACTGGTCCTCTACCATCCAATGCTTGTCTGTGAAGATGAGAAACGTGTGAGCTCAGTGAACGATGTAGTTCGTTTGAGCTTAAAAGTGACTGCCCTTACCTGAAATGAAGTCTTGCTTGTAGGAAGACATAGATCCTGGGATTTAACTACTATTCTGAAGGGAAACACACAGCATAGTGTTCATCCATGGATCACACTCTGCATTAGAGCGAGAAGCACACTCTTGCTTTCTAAAATCTCTAAGACAGCAGGAAACATGAGTGTGCTGAGAACAAAAGAACGGTGTTTCCTACACATACGGACCATATCTAGTCCAACTCTTCTTCTGAAACTGATACAAAGCACTGGTCCTCTAACATCCAATGCTTGTCAGTTAAGATGAGAAACGTGTGAGCTTCGTGAACGATGTAGTTCGTTTGAGCAGAAAAGTGACTGCCCTTACCTGAAACGAAGTCTTGCTTGTAGTAAGACACAGAGCCTGGGATTTAAATCCATTTCTGAAGTGAAACACACAGCATTGTTCTCATCCATTGATCACTCTCTGCTTTAGCACAAGAAGCACGATCTTGCTTTCTAGAGTCTCTAAGACAGCAGGAAACCTGAGTGTGCTGAGAACAAAAGAACGGTGTTTCCTACACATACAGACCATACCTAGTCCAACACTGCTTCTGAAACTGATACAAAGCACTGGTCCTCTACCATCCAATGCTTGTCTGTTAAGATGAGAAACGTGTGAGCTCAGTGAACGATGTAGTTCCTTTGAGCTTAAAAGTGACTGCCCTTACCTGAAATGAAGTCTTGCTTGTAGGAAGACATAGATCCTGGGATTTAACTACTAATCTGAAGGGAAACACACAGCATAGTGTTCATCCATGGATCACACTCTGCTTTAGAGCGAGAAGCACGCTCTTGCTTTCTAAAATCTCTAAGACAGCAGGAAACATGAGTGTGCTGAGAACAAAAGAACGGTGTTTCCTACACATACGGACCATATCTAGTCCAACTCGTCTTCTGAAACTGATACAAAGCACTTGTCCTCTAACATCCAATGCTTGTCAGTTAAGATGAGAAACGTGTGAGCTTCGTGAACGATGTAGTTCGTTTGAGCAGAAAAGTGACTGCCCTTACCTGAAACGAAGTCTTGCTTGTAGTAAGACACAGAGCCTGGGATTTAAATCCATTTCTGAAGGGAAACACACAGCATAGTTCTCATCCATGCATCACACTCTGCTTTAGAGCGAGAAGCACACTCTAGCTTTCTAGGGTCTCTAATACAGCAGGTAATCTGAGTGTGCCCAGAACAAAAGAACGGTGTTTCCTACACATACGGACTATATGTAGTCCAAATCTTCTTCTGAAACTGATACAATGCACTGGTCCTCTAACATCCAATGCTTGTCAGTTAAGATGAGAAACGTGTGAGCTTCGTGAAATATGTAGTTCGTTTGAGCAGAAAAGTGACTGCCCTTACCTGAAACGAAGTCTTGCTTGTAGGAAGACTCAGAGCATGGGATTTTACTCCATTTCTGAAGTGAAACACACAGCAGTGTTCTCATCCATTGATCACACTCTGCTTTAGAACAAGAAGCACGATCTTGCTTTCTAGAGTCTCTAAGACAGCAGGAAACGTGAGTTTGCTGAGAACAAAAGAACGGTGTTTCCTACACATGCAGACCATATCTAGTCCAACTCTGCTTCTGAAACTGATACAAAGCACTGGTCCTCTAACATCCAATGCTTGTCAGTTAAGATAAGAAACGTGTGAGCTTTGTGAATGATGTAGTTCCTTTGAACTGAAAAGTGACTGCCCTTACCTGAAATGAATTCTTGCTTGTAGTAAGACACAGATCCTGGGATTTATGTCCATTTCTGAAGGGAAACACACAGCATAGTTCTCATCCATGGATCACACTCTGCTTTAGAGCGAGAAGCACACTCTAGCTTTCTAGGGTCTCTAATACAGCAGGTAATCTGAGTGTGATCAGAACAAAAGAACGGTGTTTCCTACACATATGGACCATATGTAGTCCAAATCTGCTTCTGAAACTGATACAAAGCACTGACCCTCTAACATCCAATGCTTGTCAGTTAAGATGAGAAACGTGTGAGCTTCGTGAACGATGTAGTGCGTTTGAGCAGAAAAGTGACTGCCCGTACCTGAATTGAAGTCTTGCTTGTAGGAAGACTCAGAGCCTGGGATTTAACTCCATTTCTGAGGTAAAACACACAGTAGTGTAATCATCCATTGATCACACTCTGCTTTAGAACAAGAAGCACGCTCTTGCTTTCTAGACTCTCTAAGACAGCAGGAAACGTGAGTGTGCTGAGAACAAAAGAACGGTGTTTCCTACACCTACGGACTATATGTAGTCCAAATCTTCTTCTGAAACTGATACAATGCACTGGTCTTCTAACATCCAATTCTTGTCAGTTAAGATGAGAAACGTGTGAGCTTCGTGAACGATGTAGTTCCTTTGAGCAGAAAAGTGACTGCCCTTACCTGAAACGAAGTCTTGCTTGTAGGGAGACTCAGAGCATGGCATTTAACTCCATTTCTGAAGTGAAACACACAGCATTGTCTCATCCATTGATCACACTCTGCTTTAGAACAAGAAGCACGCTCTTGCTTTCTAGAGTCTCTAAGACAGCAGGAAACGAGAGTGTGCTGAGAACAAAAGAACGGTGTTTCCTACACATACGGACATCATATAGTCCTACTCTGCTTCTGAAACTGATAAGAAGCACTGGTTCTCTAAAATCCAATGCTTGTCAGTTAAGATGAGAAACGTGTGAGCTTCGTGAATGATTTAGTTCGTTTGAGCTGAAAAGTGGCTGCCCTTACCTGAAACGAAGTCTTGCTTGCAGGAAGACTCAGAGCCTGGGATTTAACTCCATTTCTGAAGTGAAACACACAGCATAGTTCTCATCCATTGATCACACTCTGCTTTAGAACAAGAAGCACGCTCTTGCTTTCTAGAATCTCTAAGACAGCAGGAAACGTGAGTTTGCTGAGAACAAATGAACGGTGTTTCCTACACATATGGAGCATATCTAGTCCAACTCTGCTTCTGAAACTGATACAAAGCACTGACCCTCTAACATCCAATGCTTGTCAGTTAAGATGAGAAACGTGTGAGCTTCGTGAACGATGTAGTGCGTTTGAGCAGAAAAGTGACTGCCCTTACCTGAATTGAAGTCTTGCTTGTAGGAAGACTCAGAGCCTGGGATTTAATTCCATTTCTGAAGTAAAACACACAGCAGTGTAATCATCCATTGATCACACTCTGCTTTAGAACAAGAAGCACGCTCTTGCTTTCTAGACTCTCTAAGACAGCAGGAAACGTGAGTGTGCGGAGAACAAAAGAACGGTGTTTCCTACACATATGGACTATATGTAGTCCAAATATTCTTCTGAAACTGATACAATGCACTGTTCCTCTAACATCCAATTCTTGTCAGTTAAGATGAGAAACATGTGAGCTTCGTGAACGATGTAGTTCCTTTGAGCAGAAAAGTGACTGCCCTTACCTGAAACGAAGTCTTGCTTGTAGGGAGACTGAGAGCCTGGGATTTAACTCCATTTCTGAAGTGAAACACACAGCATTGTCTCATCCATTGATCACACTCTGCTTTAGAACAAGAAGCACGCTCTTGCTTTCTAGAGTCTCTAAGACAGCAGGAAACGTGAGTGTGCTGAGAACAAAAGAACGGTGTTTCCTACACATACGGACCATATCTAGTCCAACTCTTCTTCTGAAACTGATACAAAGCACTGGTCCTCTAACATCCAATGCTTGTCTGTTAAGATGAGAAACGTGTAGCTTCGTGAAAGATGTAGTTCGTTTGAGCAGAAAAGTGACTGCCCTTACCTGAAACGAAGTCTTCCTTGTAGGAAGACTCAGAGCCTGGGATTTTATTCCATATTTGAAGTGAAACACACAGCATAGTTCTCATCCATTGATCACACTCTGCTTTAGAACAAGAAGCACGATCTTGCTTTCTAGAGTCTCTAAGACAGCAGGAAACATGAGTGTGCTGAGAACAAAAGAACGGTGTTTCCTACACATACGGACCATATCTAGTCCAACTCTTCTTCTGAAACTGATACAAAGCACTGGTCCTCTAACATCCAATGCTTGTCAGTTAAGATGAGAAACGTGTGAGCTTTGTAAACGATGTAGTTCGTTTGAGCAGAAAAGTGACTGCCCTTACCTGAAACGAAGTCTTGCTTGTAGTAAGACACAGAGCCTGGGAATTAAGTCCATTTCTGAAGGGAAACACACAGCATAGTTCTCATCCATGGATCACACTCTGCTTTAGAGCGAGAAGCACACTCTAGCTTTCTAGAGTCTCCAATACAGCAGGAAATCTGAGTGTGCCCAGAACAAAAGAACGGTGGTCCCTCACATACGGACTATATGTAGTCCAAATCTTCTTCTGAAACTGATACAATGCACTGGTCCTCTAACATCCAATTCTTGTCAGTTAAGATGAGAAACGTGTGAGCTTCGTGAACGATGTAGTTCCTTTGAGCAGAAAAGTGACTGCCATTACTTGAAATGAAGTCTTGCTTGTTGGAGACTCAGAGCATGGGATTTAACTCCATTTCTGAAGTGAAACACACAGCATTGTCTCATCCATTGATCACACTCTGCTTTAGAACAAGAAGCACGCTCTTGCTTTCTAGACTCTCTAAGACAGCAGGAAACGTGAGTGTGCTGAGAACAAAAGAACGGTGTTTCCTACACATAGGGACCATATCTAGTCCAACTCTTCTTCTGAAACTGATACAAAGCACTGGTCCTCTAACATCCAATGCTTGTCTGTTAAGATTAGAAACGTGTAGCTTCGTGAAATATGTAGTTCGTTCGAGCAGAAAAGTGACTGCCCTTACCTGAAACGAAGTCTTGCTTGTAGTAAGACACAGAGCCTGGGATTTAACTCCTTTTCTGAAGGGAAACACAAAGCATAGTTCTCATCCATGGATCACACTCTGCTTTAGAGCGAGACGCACGCTCTTGCTTTCTAGAGTCTCTAATATAGCAGGAAATCTGAGTGTGCTCAGAACAAAAGAAGGGTGTTTCCTACACATATGGACCATATGTAGTCCAAATCTGCTTCTGAAACTGATACAAAGCATTGACCATCTTGCATCCAATGCTTGTCAGTTAAGATGAGAAACGTGTGAGCTTCGTGAACGGTGTAGTACGTTTGAGCATAAAAGTGACTGCCCTTACCTGAATTGAAGTCTTCCTTATATGAAGACTCAGAGCCTGGGATTTAACTCCATTTCTGAAGTAAAACACACAGCCGTGTATTCATCTATTGATCAAAATCTGCTTTAGAACAAGAAGCACGCTCTTGCTTTCTAGAGTCTCTAAGACAGCAGGAAACGTGAGTGTGCTGAGAACAAAAGAACGGTGTTTCCTACACATACAGACCATATCTAGTCCAACACTGCTTCTGAAACTGATACAAAGCACTGGTCCTCTACCATGCAATGCTTGTCTGTGAAGATGAGAAACGTGTGAGCTCAGTGAACGATGTAGTTCGTTTGAGCTTAAAAGTGACTGCCCTTACCTGAAATGAAGTCTTGCTTGTAGGAAGACATAGATCCTGGGATTTAACTACTATTCTGAAGGGAAACACACAGCATAGTGTTCATCCATGGATCACACTCTGCATTAGAGCGAGAAGCACACTCTTGCTTTCTAAAATCTCTAAGACAGCAGGAAACATGAGTGTGCTGAGAACAAAAGAACGGTGTTTCCTACACATACGGACCATATCTAGTCCAACTCTTCTTCTGAAACTGATACAAAGCACTGGTCCTCTAACATCCAATGCTTGTCAGTTAAGATGAGAAACGTGTGCGCTTCGTGAACGATATAGTTCGTTTGAGCAGAAAAGTGACTGCCCTTACCTGAAACGAAGTCTTGCTTGTAGTAAGACACAGAGCCTGGGATTTAAATCCATTTCTGAAGTGAAACACACAGCATTGTTCTCATCCATTGATCACTCTCTGCTTTAGCACAAGAAGCACGATCTTGCTTTCTAGAGTCTCTAAGACAGCAGGAAACCTGAGTGTGCTGAGAACAAAAGAACGGTGTTTCCTACACATACGGACTATATGTAGTCCAAATCTTCTTCTGAAACTGATACAATGCACTGGTCCTCTAACATCCAATGCTTGTCAGTTAAGATGAGAAACGTGTGAGCTTCGTGAAATATGTAGTTCGTTTGAGCAGAAAAGTGACTGCCCTTACCTGAAACGAAGTCTTGCTTGTAGGAAGACTCAGAGCATGGGATTTTACTCCATTTCTGAAGTGAAACACACAGCAGTGTTCTCATCCATTGATCACACTCTGCTTTAGAACAAGAAGCACGATCTTGCTTTCTAGAGTCTCTAAGACAGCAGGAAACGTGAGTTTGCTGAGAACAAAAGAACGGTGTTTCCTACACATGCAGACCATATCTAGTCCAACTCTGCTTCTGAAACTGATACAAAGCACTGGTCCTCTAACATCCAATGCTTGTCAGTTAAGATAAGAAACGTGTGAGCTTTGTGAATGATGTAGTTCCTTTGAACTGAAAAGTGACTGCCCTTACCTGAAATGAATTCTTGCTTGTAGTAAGACACAGATCCTGGGATTTATGTCCATTTCTGAAGGGAAACACACAGCATAGTTCTCATCCATGGATCACACTCTGCTTTAGAGCGAGAAGCACACTCTAGCTTTCTAGGGTCTCTAATACAGCAGGTAATCTGAGTGTGACCAGAACAAAAGAACGGTGTTTCCTACACATATGGAGCATATCTAGTCCAACTCTGCTTCTGAAACTGATACAAAGCACTGACCCTCTAACATCCAATGCTTGTCAGTTAAGATGAGAAACGTGTGAGCTTCGTGAACCATGTAGTGCGTTTGAGCAGAAAAGTGACTGCCCTTACCTGAATTGAAGTCTTGCTTGTAGGAAGACTCAGAGCCTGGGATTTTATTCCATATTTGAAGTGAAACACACAGCATAGTTCTCATCCATTGATCACACTCTGCTTTAGAACAAGAAGCACGATCTTGCTTTCTAGAGTCTCTAAGACAGCAGGAAACATGAGTGTGCTGAGAACAAAAGAACGGTGTTTCCTACACATACGGACCATATCTAGTCCAACTCTTCTTCTGAAACTGATACAAAGCACTGGTCCTCTAACATCCAATGCTTGTCAGTTAAGATGAGAAACGTGTGAGCTTTGTAAACGATGTAGTTCGTTTGAGCAGAAAAGTGACTGCCCTTACCTGAAACGAAGTCTTGCTTGTAGTAAGACACAGAGCCTGGGAATTAAGTCCATTTCTGAAGGGAAACACACAGCATAGTTCTCATCCATGGATCACACTCTGCTTTAGAGCGAGAAGCACACTCTAGCTTTCTAGAGTCTCCAATACAGCAGGAAATCTGAGTGTGCCCAGAACAAAAGAACGGTGGTCCCTCACATACGGACTATATGTAGTCCAAATCTTCTTCTGAAACTGATACAATGCACTGGTCCTCTAACATCCAATGCTTGTCAGTTATGATGAGAAACGTGTGAGCTTCGTGAAATATGTAGTTCGTTCGAGCAGAAAAGTGACTACCCTTACCTGAAACGAAGTCTTGCTTGTAGGAAGACTCAGAGCCTGGGATTGTACTCCATTTCTGAAGTGAATCACACAGCAGTGTTCTCATCCATTGATCATACTCTGCTTTAGAACAAGAAGCACGCTCTTGCTTTCTAGACTCTCTAAGACAGCAGGAAACGTGAGTGTGCTGAGAACAAAAGAACGGTGTTTCCTACACATACGGACAATATATAGTCCAACTCTGCTTCTGCAACTGATACAAAGCACTGGTCCTCTAACATCCAGTGCTTGTCTGTTAAGATGAGAAACGTGTGAGCTCAATGAACGATGTAGATCGTTTGAGCAGAAAAGTGACTGCCCTTACCTGAAACGAAGTCTTGCTTGTAGTAAGACACAGAGCCTGGGATTTAAGTCCATTACTGAAGGGAAACACACAGCATAGTTCTCATCCATGGATCACACTCTGCTTTAGAGCGAGAAGCACTCTCTAGCTTTCCAGAGTCTCTAATACAGCAGGTAATCTGAGTGTGCCCAGAACAAAAGAATGGTGTTTCCTACACATACGGATTATATGTAGTCCAAATCTTCTTCTGAAACTGATACAATGCACTGGTCCTCTAACATCCAATTCTTGTCAGTTAAGATGAGAAACGTGTGAGCTTAGTGAACGATGTAGTTCCTTTGAGCAGAAAAGTGACTGCCCTTACCTGAAACGAAGTCTTGCTTGTAGGGAGACTCAGAGCATGGGATTTAACTCAATTTCTGAAGTGAAACACACAGCATTGTCTCATCCATTGATCACACTCTGCTTTAGAACAAGAAGCACGCTCTTGCTTTCTAGATTCTCTAAGAGAGCAGGAAACGTGAGTGTGCTGAGAACAAAAGAACGGTGTTTCCTACACATACAGACATCATATAGTCCAACTCTGCTTCTGAAACTGATAAAAAGCACTGGTTCTCTAAAATCTAATGCTTGTCTGTTAAGATGAGAAACGTGTGAGCTTTGTGAATGATTTAGTTCGTTTGAGTTGAAAAGTGACTGCCCTTACCTGAAACGAAGTCTTGCTTGCAGGAAGACTCAGAGCCTGGGATTTAACTCCATTTCTGAAGTGAAACACACAGCATAGTTCTCATCCATTGATCACACTCTGCGTTAAAACAAGAAGCACGCTCTTGCTTTCTAGAATCTCTAAGACAGCAGGAAACGTGAGTTTGCTGAGAACAAACGAACGGTGTTTCCTACACATATGGACCTTATCTAGTCCAACTCTGCTTCTGAAACTGATACAAAGCACTGACCCTCTAACATCCAATGCTTGTCAGTTAAGATGAGAAACGTGTGAGCTTCGTGAACGATGTAGTGCGTTTGAGCAGAAAAGTGACTGCCCTTACCTGAATTGAAGTCTTGCTTGTAGGAAGACTCAGAGCCTGGGATTTAACTCCATTTCTGAAGTAAAACACACAGCAGTGTAATCATCCATTGATCACACTCTGCTTTAGAACAAGAAGCACGCTCTTGCTTTCTAGACTCTCTAAGACAGCAGGAAACGTGAGTGTGCTGAGAACAAAAGAACGGTGTTTCCTACACATACGGACTATATGTAGTCCAAATCTTCTTCTGAAACTGATAAAATGCACTGGTCCTCTAACATCCAATTCTTGTCAGTTAAGATGAGAAACGTGTGAGCTTCGTGAACGATGTAGTTCCTTTGAGCAGAAAAGTGACTGCCATTACTTGAAACGAAGTCTTGCTTGTTGGAGACTCAGAGCATGGGATTTAACTCCATTTCTGAAGTGAAACACACAGCATTGTCTCATCCATTGATCACACTCTGCTTTAGAACAAGAAGCACGCTCTTGCTTTCTAGACTCTCTAAGACAGCAGGAAACGTGAGTGTGCTGAGAACAAAAGAACGGTGTTTCCTACACATACGGACCATATCTAGTCCAACTCTTCTTCTGAAACTGATACAAAGCACTGGTCCTCTAACATCCAATGCTTGTCTGTTAAGATGAGAAACGTGTAGCTTCGTGAAATATGTAGTTCGTTCGAGCAGAAAAGTGACTGCCCTTACCTGAAACGAAGTCTTGCTTGTAGGAAGGCACAGAGCCTGGGATTTAACTCCTTTTCTGAAGGGAAACACAAAGCATAGTTCTCATCCATGGATCACACTCTGCTTTAGAGCGAGACGCACGCTCTTGCTTTCTAGAGTCTCTAATATAGCAGGAAATCTGAGTGTGCTCAGAACAAAAGAAGGGTGTTTCCTACACATATGGACCATATGTAGTCCAAATCTGCTTCTGAAACTGATACAAAGCATTGACCATCTTGCATCCAATGATTGTCAGTTAAGATGAGAAACGTGTGAGCTTCGTGAACGGTGTAGTACGTTTGAGCAGAAAAGTGACTGCCCTTACCTGAAATGAAGTCTTGCCTGTAGGAAGACACAGAGTCTGGGATTTAACTCCATTTCTGAACGGAAACATACAGCATAATTCTCATCTACGGTTCACACTCTGCTTTAGAGCGAGAAGCACGCTCTTGCTTTCTAAAGTCTCTAAGACAGCAGGAAACGTGAGTGTGCTGAGAACAAAAGAACGGTGTTTCCTACACATACGGACCATATATAGTCCAACTCTGCTTCTGAAAGTGATACAAACACTGGTCCTCTAACATCCAATGCTTGTCACTTAAGATGAGAAACGTGTGAGCTTCTTGAACGATGTAGTTCCTTTAAACTGAAAAGTGACTGCCCTTACCTGAAACGAAGTCTTGCTTGTAGTAAGACACAGAGCCTGGGATTTAAGTCCATTTCTGAAGGGAAACACACAGCATAGTTCTCATCCATGGATCACACTCTGCTTTAGAGGGAGAAGCACACTCTTGCTTACTAGACTCTCTAATACAGAAGGAAATCTAAGTGTGCCCAGAACAAAAGAACGGTGTTTCCTACACAGATGGACCATATGTAGTCCAAATCTGCTTCTGAAACTGATACAAAGCACTGACCATCTAACATACAATGGTTGTCAGTTAAAATGAGAAACGTGTGAGCTTCGTGAACAATGTAGTTCGTTTGAGCTCAAAAGTGACTGCCCTTACCTGAAACGAAATCTTGCCTGTAGGAAGACACAGAGCCTGGGATTTAACTCCATTTCTGAAGGGAAACACACAGCATAGTTTTCATCCATGGATCACACTCTGCTTTAGAGCAAGAAGCAGGCTCTTGCTTTCTAGATTCTCTAATACAGCAGGGAATCTGAATGTGCCCAGAACAAAAGAACGGTGTTTCCTACACATACAGACCATATCTAGTCCAACTCTGCTTCTGAAACTGATACAAAGCACTGGTCCTCTAATATCCAATGCGTGTCTGTTAAGATGAGAAACGTGTGAGCTCAGTGAACGATGTAGTTCGTTTGAGCTTAAAAGTGACTGCGCTTACATGAAACGAAGTCTTGCTTGTAGGAAGACATAGATCCTGGGATTTAACTACTTTTCTGAAGGGAAACACACAGCATAGTTTTCATCCATGGATCACACTCTGCTTTAGAGCGAGAAGCACGCTCTTGCTATCTAAAGTCTCTAAGACAGCAGGAAATGTGAGTGTGCTGAGAAAAAAAGAACGGTGTTTCCTACACTTACGGACCATATCTAGTCCAACTCTGCTTCTGAAACAGATACAAAGCACTGGTACTCTAACATCCAATGCTTGTCAGTTAAGATGAGTAACGTGTGAGCTCAGTGAAGGATGTAGTTCGTTTGAGCTTAAAAGTGACTGCCCTTACCTGAAACAATTTCTTGCATGTAGGGAGACTCTGAGCCTGGGATATAACTCCATTTCTGAATGGAAACACACAGCATAGTTCTCATCCATGGTTCACACTCTGCTTTAGAGCAAGAAGCACACTCTTGCTTTCTAGAGACTCTAAGACAGCAGGAAATCTGAGTGTGCCCAGAACAAAAGAACGGTGTTTCCTACACATACAGACCATATCTAGTCCAACTCTTCTTCTGAAACTGATACAAAGCACTGGTCCTTTAACATCCAATGCTTGTCAGTTAAGATGAGAAACGTGTGAGCTTCGTGAACGATGTAGTTCGTTTGAGCAGAAAAGTGACTGCCCTTACCTGAATTGAAGTCTTGCTTGTAGGAAGACTCAGAGCCTTGGATTTAACTCCATTTCTGAGGTAAAACACACAGCAGTGTAATCATCCATTGATCACACTCTGCTTTAGAACAAGAAGCACGCTCTTGCTTTCTAGACTCTCTAAGACAGCAGGAAACGTGAGTGTGCTGAGAACAAAAGAACGGTGTTTCCTACACATACGGACATTATATAGTCCAACTCTGCTTCTGAAACTGATAAAAAGCACTGGTCCTCTAAAACATAATGTTTGTCTGTTAAGATGAGAAACGTGTGAGCTTCGTGAACGATGTAGTTCGTTTGAGCTGAAAAGTGACTGCCCTTACCTGAAATGAAATCTTGCTTGTCGGAAGACTCAGAGCCTGGGATTTAACTCCATTTCTGAAGTGAAACACACAGCATAGTTCTCATCCATTGATCACACTCTGCTTTAGAACAAGAAGCACGCTCTTGCTTTCTAGAATCTCTAAGACAGCAGAAAACGTGAGTTTGCTGAGAAGAAAAGACCGGTGTTTCCTACACATACGGACCATATCTAGTCCAACTCTGCTTCTGAAACTGATACAAAGCACTTGTCCTCTAACATCCAATGCTTGTCTGTTAAGATGAGAAACGTGTGAGCTCCGTGAACGATGTAGTTCGTTTGAGCTGAAAAGTGACTGCCCTTACCTGAAACGAAGTCTTGCTTGTAGTAAGACACAGAGC
The DNA here is from genome assembly GCA_949786385.1 of Onychomys leucogaster. Taxonomy (NCBI): domain Eukaryota; kingdom Metazoa; phylum Chordata; class Mammalia; order Rodentia; family Cricetidae; genus Onychomys; species Onychomys leucogaster. The sequence goes on along the minus strand of CATKUP010000039.1, from coordinate 1,260,382 downwards.
CTGGGATTTAAGTCCATTTTTGAAGGGAAACACACAGCATAGTTCTCATCCATGGATCACACTCTGCTTTAGAGCGAGAAGCACACTCTAGCTTTCTAGAGTCTCTAATACAGCAGGAAATCTGAGTGTGCCCAGAACAAAAGAACGGTGTTTCCTATACATATGGACTATATGTAGTCCAATTCTGCTTCTGAAACTGATACAATGCACTGGTCCTCTAACATCCAATGCTTGTCAGTTAAGATGAGAAACGTGTAGCTTCGTGAAAGATGTAGTTCGTTTGAGCAGAAAAGTGACTGCCCTTACCTGAAACGAAGTCTTCCTTGTAGGAAGACTCAGAGCCTGGGATTTTATTCCATATCTGAAGTGAAACACACAGCAGTGTTCTCATCCATTGATCACACTCTGCTTTAGAACAAGAAGCACGATCTTGCTTTCTAGAGTCTCTAAGACAGCAGGAAACGTGAGTGTGCTGAGAACAAAAGAACGGTGTTTCCTACACATACGGACCATATCTAGTCCAACTCTTCTTCTGAAACTGATACAAAGCACTGGTCCTCTAACATCCAATGCTTGTCTGTTAAGATGAGAAACGTGTGAGCTCCGTGAAAGATGTCGTTCGTTTGAGCTGAAAAGTGACTGCCCTTACCTGAAACGAAGTCTTGCTTGTAGGAAAGCACAGAGCCTGGGATTTAACTCCTTTTCTGAAGGGAAACACAAAGCATAGTTCTCAACCATGGATCACACTCTGCTTTAGAGCGAGAAGCACACTCTTGCTTTCTAGAGTCTCTAATACAGCAGGAAATCTGAGTGTGCTCAGAACAAAAGAAGGGTGTTTCCTACACATATGGACCATATGTAGTCCAAATCTGCTTCTGAAACTGATACAAAGAATTGACCATCTTACATCCAAAGCTTGTCAGTTAAGATGAGAAACGTGTGAGCTTCGTGAACGGTGTAGTACGTTTGAGCAGAAAAGTGACTGCCCTTACCTGAATTGAAGTCTTCCTTATATGAAGACTCAGAGCCTGGGATTTAACTCCATTTCTGAAGTAAAACACACAGCCGTGTATTCATCTATTGATCAAAATCTGCTTTAGAACAAGAAGCACGCTCTTGCTTTCTAGATTCTCTAAGACAGCAGGAAATCTGAGTGTGCTGAGAACAAAAGAACGGTGTTTCCTACCCTTACGGACATTATATAGTCCAACTCTGCATCTGAATCTGATACAAAACACTGGTCCTCTAAAATCCAATGCTTGTCTGTTAAGATGAGAAACGTGTGAGCTTCGTGAATGATGTAGTACGTTTTAGATGAAAAGTGACTGCCCTTACCTGAAATGAAGTCTTGCCTGTAGGAAGACACAGAGTCTGGGATTTAACTCCATTTCTGAACGGAAACATACAGCATAGTTCTCATCCATGGTTCACACTCTGCTTTATAGCGAGAAGCACGCTCTTGCTTTCTAAAGTCTCTAAGACAGCAGGAAACGTGAGTGTGCTGAGAACAAAAGAACGGTGTTTCCTACACATACGGACCATATATAGTCCAATTCTGCTTCTGAAAGTGATACAAAGCACTGGTCCTCTAACATCCAATGCTTGTCACTTAAGATGAGAAACGTGTGAGCTTCGTGAATGATGTAGTTCCTTTAAACTGAAAAGTGACTGCCCTTACCTGAAACGAAGTCTTGCTTGTAGTAAGACACAGAGCCTGGGATTTAAGTCCATTTCTGAAGGGAAACACACAGCATAGTTCTCATCCATGGATCACACTCTGCTTTAGAGCGAGAAGCACACTCTTGCTTACTAGAGTCTCTAATACAGCAGGAAATCTGAGTGTGCCCAGAACAAAAGAACGGTGTTTCCTACACATATGGACCATATGTAGTCCAAATCTGCTTCTGAAACTGATACAAAGCACTGACCATCTAACATCCAATGGTTGTCAGTTAAAATGAGAAACGTGTGAGCTTCGTGAACAATGTAGTTCGTTTGAGCTCAAAAGTGACTGCTCTTACCTGAAACGAAGTCTTGCCTGTAGGAAGACACAGAGCCTGGGATTTAACTCCATTTCTGAAGGGAAACACACAGCATAGTTTTCATCCATGGATCACACTCTGCTTTAGAGCAAGAAGCACGCTCTTGCTTTCTAGATTCTCTAATACAGCACGAAATCTGAATGTGCCCAGAACAAAAGAACGGTGTTTCCTACACATACAGACCATATCTAGTCCAACTCTGCTTCTGAAACTGATACAAAGCACTGGTACTCTAACATCCAATGCTTGTCAGTTAAGATGAGTAACGTGTGAGCTCAGTGAAGGATGTAGTTCGTTTGAGCTGAAAAGTGACTGCCCTTACCTGAAACAAATTCTTGCATGTAGGGAGACTCTGAGCCTGGGATATAACTCCATTTCTGAAGGGAAACACACAGCATAGTTCTCATCCATGGTTCACACTCTGCTTTAGAGCAAGAAGCACACTCTTGCTTTCTAGAGACTCTAAGACAGCAGGAAATCTGAGTCTGCCCAGAACAAAAGAACGGTGTTTCCTACAATACAGACCATATCTAGACCAACTCTGCTTCTGAAACTGATACAAAGCACTGGTCCTCTAACATCCAATGCTTGTCAGTTAAGATGAGAAACGTGTGAGTTTTGTGAATGATGTAGTTCCTTTGAACTGAAAAGTGACTGCCCTTACCTGAAATGAATTCTTGCTTGTAGTAAGACACACAGCCTGGGATATAAGTCCATTTCTGAAGGGAAACACACAGCATAGTTCTCATCCATGGATCACACTCTACTTTAGAGCAAGAAGCACGCTCTTGCTTTCTAGAGTCTCTAATACAGCAGGAAATCTGAGTGTGCCCAGAACAAAAGAACGGTGTTTCCTACACATACAGACCATATCTAGTCCAACTCTTCTTCTGAAACTGATACAAAGCACTGGTCCTTTAACATCCAATGCTTGTCAGTTAAGATGAGAAACGTGTGAGCTTCGTGAACGATGTAGTTCGTTTGAGCAGAAAAGTGACTGCCCTTACCTGAATTGAAGTCTTGCTTGCAGGAAGACTCAGAGCCTTGGATTTAACTCCATTTCTGAGGTAAAACACACAGCAGTGTAATGATCCATTGATCACACTCTGCTTTAGAACAAGAAGCACGTTCTTGCTTTCTAGACTCTCTAAGACAGCAGGAAACGTGAGTGTGCTGAGAACAAAAGAACGGTGTTTCCTACACATACGGACCATATCTAGTCCAACTCTGCTTCTGAAACTGATACAAAGCACTTGTCCTCTAACATCCAATGCTTGTCTGTTAAGATGAGAAACGTGTGAGCTCCGTGAACGATGTAGTTCGTTTGAGCTGAAAAGTGACTGCCCTTACCTGAACGAAGTCTTGCTTGTAGTAAGACACAGAGCCTGGGATTTAAGTCCATTTCTGAAGGGAAACACACAGCATAGTTCTCATCCATGGACCACACTCTGCTTTAGAGCAAGAAGCACACTCTAGCTTTCTAGAGTCTCTAATACAGCAGGAAATCTGAGTGTGCCCAGAACAAAAGAACGGTGTTTCCTACACATATGGACCATATGTAGTCCAAATCTGCTTCTGAAACTGATACAAAGCACTGACCCTCTAACATCCAATGCTTGTCAGTTAAGATGAGAAACGTGTGAGCTCGTGAACGATGTAGTTCGTTTGAGCAGAAAAGTGACTGCCCTTATCTGAATTGAAGTCTTGCTTGTAGGAAGACTCAGAGCCTTGGATTTAACTCCATTTCTGAGGTAAAACACACAGCAGTGTAATCATCCATTGATCACACTCTGCTTTAGAACAAGAAGCACGCTCTTGCTTTCTAGACTCTCTAAGACAGCAGGAAACGTGAGTGTGCTGAGAACAAAAGAACGGTGTTTCCTACACATACGGACATTATATAGTCCAACTCTGCTTCTGAAACTGATAAAAAGCACTGGTCCTCTAAAATCTAATGTTTGTCTGTTAAGATGAGAAACGTGTGAGCTTCGTGAACGATGTAGTTCGTTTGAGCTGAAAAGTGACTGCCCTTACCTGAAATGAAATCTTGCTTGTCGGAAGACTCAGAGCCTGGGATTTAAATCCATTTCTGAAGTGAAACACACAGCATAGTTCTCATCCATTGATCACACTCTTCTTTAGAACAAGAAGCACGCTCTTGCTTTCTAGAATCTCTAAGACAGCAGGAAACGTGAGTTTGCTGAGAACAAAAGAACGGTGTTTCCTACACATACGGACCATATCTAGTCCAACTCTGCTTCTGAAACTGATACAAAGCACTTGTCCTCTAACATCCAATGCTTGTCTGTTAAGATGAGAAACGTGTGAGCTCCGTGAACGATGTAGTTCGTTTGAGCTGAAAAGTGACTGCCCTTACCTGAAACGAAGTCTTGCTTGTAGTAAGACACAGAGCCTGGGATTTAAGTCCATTTCTGAAGGGAAACACACAGCATAGTTCTCATCCATGGATCACACTCTGCTTTAGAGCGAGAAGCACACTCTAGCTTTCTAGAGTCTCTAATACAGCAGGAAATCTGAGTGTGCCCAGAACAAAAGAACGGTGTTTCCTACACATATGGACTATATGTAGTCCAAATCTGCTTCTGAAACTGATACAATGCACTGGTCCTCTAACATCCAATGCTTGTCAGTTAAGATGAGAAACGTGTAGCTTCGTGAAAGATGTAGTTCTTTTGAGCAGAAAAGTGACTGCCCTTACCTGAAACGAAGTCTTCCTTGTAGGAAGACTCAGAGCCTGGGATTTTATTCCATATCTGAAGTGAAACACACAGCAGTGTTCTCATCCATTGATCACACTCTGCTTTAGAACAAGAAGCACGATCTTGCTTTCTAGAGTCTCTAAGACAGCAGGAAACATGAGTGTGCTGAGAACAAAAGAACGGTGTTTCCTACACTTACGGACCATATCTAGTCCAACTCTTCTTCTGAAACTGATACAAAGCACTGGTCTTCTAACATCCAATGCTTGTCAGTTAAGATGAGAATCGTGTGAGCTTTGTAAATGATGTAGTTCGTTTGAGCAGAAAAGTGACTGCCCTTACCAAAAACGAAGTCTTGCTTGTGGTAAGTCACAGAGCCTGGGATTTAAGTCCATTTCTGAAGGGAAACACACAGCATAGTTCTCATCCATGGTTCACACTCTGCTTTAGAGCAAGAAGCACACTCTTGCTTTCTAGAGACTCTAAGACAGCAGGAAATCTGAGTCTGCCCAGAACAAAAGAACGGTGTTTCCTACACATACAGACCATATCTAGTCCAACTCTGCTTCTGAAACTGATACAAAGCACTGGTCCTCTAACATCCAATGCTTGTCAGTTAAGATGAGAAACGTGTGAGTTTTGTGAATGATGTAGTTCCTTTGAACTGAAAAGTGACTGCCCTTACCTGAAATGAATTCTTGCTTGTAGTAAGACACACAGCCTGGGATATAAGTCCATTTCTGAAGGGAAACACACAGCATAGTTCTCATCCATGGATCACACTCTGCTTTAGAACAAGAAGCACGATCTTGCTTTCTAGAGTCTCTAAGACAGCAGGAAACGTGAGTTTGCTGAGAACAAAAGAACGGTGTTTCCTACACATACAGACCATATCTAGTCCAACTCTGCTTCTGAAACTGATACAAAGCACTGGTCCTCTAACATCCAATGCTTGTCTGTTAAGATGAGAAACGTGTGAGCTCCGTGAAAGATGTCGTTCGTTTGAGCTGAAAAGTGACTGCCCTTACCTGAAACGAAGTCTTGCTTGTAGGAAGGCACAGAGCCTGGGATTTAACACCTTTTCTGAAGGGAAACACAAAGCATAGTTCTCAACCATGGATCACACTCTGCTTTAGAGCGAGAAGCACGCTCTTGCTTTCTAGAGTCTCTAATACAGCAGGAAATCTGAGTGTGCTCAGAACAAAAGAAGGGTGTTTCCTACACATATGGACCATATGTAGTCCAAATCTGCTTCTGAAACTGATACAAAGCATTGACCATCTTACATCCAATGCTTGTCAGTTAAGATGAGAAACGTGTGAGCTTCGTGAACGGTGTAGTACGTTTGAGCAGAAAAGTGACTGCCCTTACCTGAATTGAAGTCTTCCTTATATGAAGACTCAGAGCCTGGGATTTAACTCCATTTCTGAAGTAAAACACACAGCCGTGTATTCATCTATTGATCAAAATCTGCTTTAGAACAAGAAGCACGCTCTTGCTTTCTAGATTCTCTAAGACAGCAGGAAATCTGAGTGTGCTGAGAACAAAAGAACGGTGTTTCCTACCCTTACGGACATTATATAGTCCAACTCTGCATCTGAATCTGATACAAAACACTGGTCCTCTAAAATCCAATGCTTGTCTGTTAAGATGAGAAACGTGTGAGCTTCGTGAATGATGTAGTTCGTTTGAGATGAAAAGTGACTGTCCTTACCTGAAATGAAGTCTTGCCTGTAGGAAGACACAGAGTCTGGGATTTAACTCCATTTCTGAACGGGAACATACAGCATAGTTCTCATCCATGGTTCACACTCTGCTTTAGAGCGAGAAGCACAATCCTGCTTTCTAAAGTCTCTAAGACAGCAGGAAACGTGAGTGTGCTGAGAACAAAAGAACGGTGTTTCCTACACATACGGACCATATATAGTCCAATTTTGCTTCTGAAAGTGATCCAAAGCACTGGTCCTCTAACATCCAATGCTTGTCACTTAAGATGAGAAACGTGTGAGCTTCGTGAATGATGTAGTTCCTTTAAACTGAAAAGTGACTGCCCTTACCTGAAACGAAGTCTTGCTTGTAGTAAGACACAGAGCCTGGGATTTAAGTCCATTTCTGAAGGGAAACACACAGCATAGTTCTCATCCATGGATCACACTCTGCTTTAGAGTGAGAGGCACACTCTTGCTTACTAGAGTCTCTAATACAGCAGGAAATCTGAGTGTGCCCAGAACAAAAGAACGGTGTTTCCTACACATACGGACAATATATAGTCCAAATCTGCTTCTGAAACTGATACAAAGCACTGACCATCTAACATCCAATGGTTGTCAGTTAAAATGAGAAACGTGTGAGCTCCGTGAAAGATGTAGTTCGTTTGAGCTGAAAAGTGACTGCCCTTACCTAAAACGAAGTCTTGCTTGTTGGAAGACACAGAGCCTGGGATTTAACTCCTTTTCTGAAGGGAAACACACAGCATAGTTTTCATCCATGATTCACACTCTGCTTTAGAGCGAGAAGCACGCTCTTGCTTTCTAGAGTCTCTAAGACAGCAGGAAACGTGAGTTTGCCGAGAAAAAAAAGAACGGTGTTTCCTACACATAAAGACCCTATCTAGTCCAACTCTGCTTCTGAAACTGATACAAAGCACTGGTCCTCTAACATCCAATGCTTGTCTGTTAAGATGAGATATGTGTGAGCTCCGTGAAAGATGTAGTTCGTTTGAGCTGAAAAGTGACTGCCCTTACCTGAATCGAAGTCTTGCTTGTAGGAGGACTCAGAGCCTGGGATTTAACTCCATTTCTGAAGGGAAACACACAGCATAGTTCTCATCCATGGATCACACTCTGCTTTAGAGCGAGAAGCACACTCTTGCTTTCTAGAGTCTCTAATAGAGCAGGAAATCTGAGTGTGCCCAGAATAAAAGAACGGTGTTTCCTACACATACGGATTATGTAATCCAAAACTTTTTATGAAACTGATTGAATGCACTGGTCCTCTAACATCCAATGCTTGTCAGTTAAGATGAGAAACGTGTGAGCTTTGTGAACGATATAGTTCCTTTAAACTGAAAAGTGACTGCCCTTACCTGAAAAGAAGTCTTGCTTGTAGGAAGACACAGAGCCTGGGATTTAACTCCATTTCTGAAGGGAAACACACAGAATAGTTCTCATCCATGGATCACACTCTGCTTTAGAGCGAGAAGAACACTCTTGCTTTCTAGAGTCTCTAAGACAGCAGGAAACGTGAGTGTGCTGAGAACAAAAGAACGGTGTTTCCTACACATAGGGACCATATCCAGTCCAACTTGCTTCTTAAACTGATACAGAGCACAGGTCCTCTAACATCCAATGCTTGTCAATTGAGATGAGAAACATGTGAGCGTCGTGAACGATGTAGTTCGTTTGAGCAGAAAACTGACTGCCCTTACCTGTAACGAAGTCTTGCTTATAGGAAGACTCAGAGCCTGGGATTTAACTCCATTTCTGAAGTGAAACACACAGCAGTGTTCTCATCCATTAATCACACTCTGCTTTAGAACAAGAAGCACGCTCTTGCTTTCTAGAGTCTCTAAGACAGCAGGAAACGTGAGTTTGCTGAGAACAAAAGAACGGTGTTTCCTACACATACAGACCATATCTAGTCCAACTCTGCTTCTGAAACTGATACAAAGCACTGGTCCTCTAACATGCAATGCTTGTCTGTTAAGATGAGAAACCTGTGAGCTCCGTGAAAGATGTAGTTCGTTTGAGCTGAAAAGTGACTGCCCATACCTGAAACGAAGTCTTGCTTGTTGGAAGACATAGAGCCTGGGATTTAACTCCTTTTCTGAAGGGAAACACACAGCATAGTTTTCATCCATGGTTCACACTCTGATTTAGAGCGAGAAGCATGCTCTTGCTTTCTAAAATCTCTAAGACAGCAGGAAACGTGAGTGTGCTGAGAATAAGAGAACGGTGTTTCCTACACATACAGACCATATCTAGTCCAACTCTGCTTCTGAAACTGATACAAAGCACTGACACTCTAACGTCCAATGCTTGTCAGTTAAGATGAGAAACGTGTGAGCTCAGGGAACGATGTAGTTCGTTTGAGCTGAAAAGTGACTGCCCTTACCTGAAACGAAGTCTTGCTTGTAGGAAGACACAGAGCCTGGGATTTAACTCCATTTCTGAAGGGAAACACACAGCATAGTTCTCATCCATCGATCACACTGTGCTTTAGAGCGAGAATCATACTCTTGCTTTCTAGATTCTCTAATACAGCAGGAAATCTGAGTGTGCTGAGAATAAGAGAACGGTGTTTCCTACACATACAGACCATATCTAGTCCAACTCTGCTTCTGAAACTGATACAAAGCACTGGTCCTCTAACATCCAATGCTGGTCAATTAAGATGAGAAACGTGTGAGCTTTGTGAATGATGTAGGTCGTTTGAGCAGAAAACTGACTGCCCTTACCTGAAACGAAGTCTTGCTTGTAGGAAGACTCAGAGCCTGGGATTTAACTCCATTTCTGAAGTGAAACACACAGCAGTGTTCTCATCCATTAATCACACTCTGCTTTAGAACAAGAAGCACGCTCTTGCTTTCTAGAGTCTCTAAGACAGCAGGAAACGTGAGTTTGCTGAGAACAAAAGAACGGTGTTTCCTACACATACAGACCATATCTAGTCCAACTCTGCTTCTGAAACTGATACAAAGCACTGGTCCTCTAACATGCAATGCTTGTCTGTTAAGATGAGAAACGTTTGAGCTCCGTGAAAGATGTAGTTCGTTTGAGCTGAAAAGTGACTGCCCATACCTGAAACGAAGTCTTGCTTTTTGGAAGACATAGAGCCTGGGATTTAACTCCTTTTCTGAAGGGAAACACACAGCATAGTTTTCATCCATGGTTCACACTCTGCTTTAGAGCGAGAAGCACGCTCTTGCTTTCTAAAATCTCTAAGACAGCAGGAAACGTGAGTGTGCTGAGAATAAGAGAACGGTGTTTCCTACACATACAGACCATATCTAGTCCAACTCTGCTTCTGAAACTGATACAAAGCACTGACACTCTAACGTCCAATGCTTGTCAGTTAAGATGAGAAACGTGTGAGCTCAGTGAACGATGTAGTTCGTTTGAGCTGAAAAGTGACTGCCCTTACCTGAAACGAAGTCTTCCTTGTAGGAAGACACAGAGCCTGGGATTTAACTCCATTTCTGAAGGGAAACACACAGCATAGTTCTCATCCATCGATCACACTGTGCTTTAGAGCGAGAATCATACTCTTGCTTTCTAGATTCTCTAATACAGCAGGAAATCTGAGTGTGCCCAGAACAAAAGAACGGTGTTTCCTACACATACGGACTATATGTAGTCCAAATCTTCTTCTGAAACTGATACAAAGCACTGGTCCTCTAACATCCAATGCTGGTCAATTAAGATGAGAAACGTGTGAGCTTTGTGAATGATGTAGTTCGTTTGAGCAGAAAACTGACTGCCCTTACCTGAAACGAAGTCTTGCTTGTAGGAAGACTCAGAGCCTGGGATTTAACTCCATTTCTGAATTGAAACACACAGCAGTGTTCTCATCCATTAATCACACTCTGCTTTAGAACAAGAAGCACGCTCTTGCTTTCTAGATTCTCTAAGACAGCAGGAAACGTGAGTTTGCTGAGAAAAAAAAAAGGTGTTTCCTACACATAAAGACCCTATCTAGTCCAACTCTGCTTCTGAAACTGATACAAAGCACTGGTCCTCTAAAATCCAATGCTTGTCTGTTAAGATGAGAAACGTGTGAGCTCCGTGAAAGATGTAGTTCGTTTGAGCTGAAAAGTGACTGCCCTTACCTAAAACGAAGTCTTGCTTGTTGGAAGACACAGAGCCTGGGATTTAACTCCTTTTCTGAAGGGAAACACACAGCATAGTTTTCATCCATGATTCACACTCTGCTTTAGAGCGAGAAGCACGCTCTTGCTTTCTAGAGTCTCTAAGACAGCAGGAAACGTGAGTTTGCCGAGAAAAAAAAGAACGGTGTTTCCTACACATAAAGACCCTATCTAGTCCAACTCTGCTTCTGAAACTGATACAAAGCACTGGTCCTCTAACATCCAATGCTTGTCTGTTAAGATGAGATATGTGTGAGCTCCGTGAAAGATGTAGTTCGTTTGAGCTGAAAAGTGACTGCCCTTACCTGAATCGAAGTCTTGCTTGTAGGAGGACTCAGAGCCTGGGATTTAACTCCATTTCTGAAGGGAAACACACAGCATAGTTCTCATCCATGGATCACACTCTGCTTTAGAGCGAGAAGCACACTCTTGCTTTCTAGAGTCTCTAATAGAGCAGGAAATCTGAGTGTGCCCAGAATAAAAGAACGGTGTTTCCTACACATACGGACTATATGTAATCCAAAACTTTTTATGAAACTGATTGAATGCACTGGTCCTCTAACATCCAATGCTTGTCAGTTAAGATGAGAAACGTGTGAGCTTTGTGAACGATATAGTTCCTTTAAACTGAAAAGTGACTGCCCTTACCTGAAAAGAAGTCTTGCTTGTAGGAAGACACAGAGCCTGGGATTTAACTCCATTTCTGAAGGGAAACACACAGAATAGTTCTCATCCATGGATCACACTCTGCTTTAGAGCGAGAAGAACACTCTTGCTTTCTAGAGTCTCTAAGACAGCAGGAAACGTGAGTGTGCTGAGAACAAAAGAACGGTGTTTCCTACACATAGGGACCATATCCAGTCCAACTTGCTTCTTAAACTGATACAGAGCACAGGTCCTCTAACATCCAATGCTTGTCAATTGAGATGAGAAACATGTGAGCGTCGTGAACGATGTAGTTCGTTTGAGCAGAAAACTGACTGCCCTTACCTGTAACGAAGTCTTGCTTATAGGAAGACTCAGAGCCTGGGATTTAACTCCATTTCTGAAGTGAAACACACAGCAGTGTTCTCATCCATTAATCACACTCTGCTTTAGAACAAGAAGCACGCTCTTGCTTTCTAGAGTCTCTAAGACAGCAGGAAACGTGAGTTTGCTGAGAACAAAAGAACGGTGTTTCCTACACATACAGACCATATCTAGTCCAACTCTGCTTCTGAAACTGATACAAAGCACTGGTCCTCTAACATGCAATGCTTGTCTGTTAAGATGAGAAACGTGTGAGCTCCGTGAAAGATGTAGTTCGTTTGAGCTGAAAAGTGACTGCCCATACCTGAAACGAAGTCTTGCTTGTTGGAAGACATAGAGCCTGGGATTTAACTCCTTTTCTGAAGGGAAACACACAGCATAGTTTTCATCCATGGTTCACACTCTGATTTAGAGCGAGAAGCACGCTCTTGCTTTCTAAAATCTCTAAGACAGCAGGAAACGTGAGTGTGCTGAGAATAAGAGAACGGTGTTTCCTACACATACAGACCATATCTAGTCCAACTCTGCTTCTGAAACTGATACAAAGCACTGACACTCTAACGTCCAATGCTTGTCAGTTAAGATGAGAAACGTGTGAGCTCAGTGAACGATGTAGTTCGTTTGAGCTGAAAAGTGACTACCCTTACCTGAAACGAAGTCTTGCTTGTAGGAAGACACAGAGCCTGGGATTTAACTCCATTTCTGAAGGGAAACACACAGCATAGTTCTCATCCATCGATCACACTGTGCTTTAGAGCGAGAATCATACTCTTGCTTTCTAGATTCTCTAATACAGCAGGAAATCTGAGTGTGCCCAGAACAAAAGAACGGTGTTTCCTACACATACGGACTATATGTAGTCCAAATCTTCTTCTGAAACTGATACAAAGCACTGGTCCTCTAACAACCAATGCTGGTCAATTAAGATGAGAAACGTGTGAGCTTTGTGAATGATGTAGTTCGTTTGAGCAGAAAACTGACTGCCCTTACCTGAAACGAAGTCTTGCTTGTAGGAAGACTCAGAGCCTGGGATTTAACTCCATTTCTGAATTGAAACACACAGCAGTGTTCTCATCCATTAATCACACTCTGCTTTAGAACAAGAAGCACGCTCTTGCTTTCTAGATTCTCTAAGACAGCAGGAAACGTGAGTTTGCTGAGAAAAAAAAAAGGTGTTTCCTACACATAAAGACCCTATCTAGTCCAACTCTGCTTCTGAAACTGATACAAAGCACTGGTCCTCTAACATCCAATGCTTGTCTGTTAAGATGAGAAACGTGTGAGCTCCGTGAAAGATGTAGTTCGTTTGAGCTGAAAAGTGACTGCCCTTACCTAAAACGAAGTCTTGCTTGTTGGAAGACACAGAGCCTGGGATTTAACTCCTTTTCTGAAGGGAAACACACAGCATAGTTTTCATCCATGATTCACACTCTGCTTTAGAGCGAGAAGCACGCTCTTGCTTTCTAGATTCTCTAAGACAGCAGGAAACGTGAGTTTGCTGAGAAAAAAAGAACGGTGTTTCCTACACATAAATACCCTATCTAGTCCAACTCTGCTTCTGAAACTGATACAAATCACTGGTCCTCTAACATCCAATGCTTGTCTGTTAAGATGAGATATGTGTGAGCTCCGTGAAAGATGTAGTTCATTTGAGCTGAAAAGTGACTGCCCTTACCTGAAATGAAGTCTTGCTTGTTGGAAGACATAGAGCATGGGATTTAACTCATTTTCTGAAGGGAAACACACAGCATAGTTTTCATCCATGGATCACACTCAGCTTTAGAGCGAGAAGCACGCTCTTGCTTTCTAGAGTCTGTAAGACAGCAGGAAACGTGAGTGTGCTGAGAACAAAAGAACGGTGTTTCTACACATACGGGACATATCTAGTACAACTCTGCTTCTAAAACTGAAACAAAGCACTGACCCTCTAACATCCAATGGTGGTCAGTTAAGATGGGAAACGTGTGAGCTTCATGAACGATGTAGTTCGTTTGAGCAGAAAAGTGACTGCCCTTACCGGAATTGAAGTCTTGCTTGTAGGAAGACTCAGAGCATGGGATTTAACTCCATTTCTGAAGTAAAACACACAGCAGTGTAATCCTCCATTGATCACACTCTGCTTTAGAAGAAGAAGCACGCTCTTGCTTTCTAGAGTCTCTAAGACAGCAGGAAACGTGATTTTGCTGAGAACAAAAGAACGGTGTTTCCTACACATACGGACATTATGTAGTCCAACTCTGCTTCTGGAACTGATACAAAACACTGGTCCTCTAACATCCAATGCTTGTCAGTTAAGATGAGAAACATGTGAGCTTCGTGAACGATGTAGTTCGTTTGAGCAGAAAAGTGACTGCCATTACCTGAAACGAAGTCTTGCTTGGAGGAAGACTCAGAGCCTGGGATTTAACTCCATTTCTGAAGTGAAACACACAGCGTAGTTCTCATCCATGGATCATACTCTGCTTTAGAGCAAGGAGCACACTCTTGCTTTCTAGAGTCTCTAAGACAGCAGGAAATCTGAGTGTGCCCAGAAAAAAAGAACGGTGTTTCCTACACATACGGACCATATCGAGTCCAACTCTTATTCTGAAACTGATACAAAGCACTGGTCCTCTAACATCCAATGCTTGTCAGTTAAGATGAGAAACATGTGAGCTTCGTGAATGATGTAGTTCCTTTGAGCAGAAAAGTGACTGCCCTTACCTTAAACGAAGTCTTGCTTGTAGGAAGACTCAGAGCCTGGGATTTAACTCCATTTCTGAAGTGAAGCACACAGCATAGTTCTCATCCATGGAACATACTCTGCTTTAGAGCAAGAAGCACACTCTTGCTTTCTAGAGTCTCTAATGCAGCAGGAAATCTGAGTGTGCCCAGAACAAAAGAACGGTGTTTCCTACACATACTGACTATATGTTGTCCAAATCTTCTTTAGAAGCTGATACAATGCACTGGTCCTCTAACATCCAATGCTTGTCAGTTAAGATGAGAAACGTGTGAGCTTCGTGAACGATTTAGTTCCTTTGAGCAGAAATGTGACTGCCCTTACCTGAAACGAAGTCTTGCTTGGAGGAAGACTCAGAGCCTGGGATTTAACTCCATTTCTGAAGTGAAACACACAGCATTGTCTCATCCATTGATCACACTCTGCTTTAGAACAAGAAGCACGCTCTTGCTTTCTAGAGTCTCTAAGACAGCAGGAAACGTGAGTGTGCTGAGAACAAAAGAACGGTGTTTCCTACACATACGGACCATATCTAGTCCAACACTGCTTCTTAAATTGATACAAAGCACTGGTCCTCTAACATCCAATGCTTGTCAATTAAGATGAGAATCATGTGAGCTTCGTGAACAATGTAGTTCGTTTGAGCAGAAAACTGACTGCCCTTACCAGAAACGAAGTCTTGCTTGTAGGAAGACTCAGAGCCTGGGATTTAACTCCATTTCTAAATGGAAACACACAGCAGTGTTTTCATCCATTAATCACACTCTGCTTTAGAACAAGAAGCACGCTCTTGCTTTCTAGAGTCTCTAAGACAGCAGGAAACGTGAGTTTGCTGAGAACAAAAGAACGGTGTTTCCTACACATAAAGACCCTATCTAGTCCATCTCTGCTTCTGAAACTGATACAAAGCCCTGGTCCTCTAACATCCAATGCTTGTCTGTTAAGATGAGAAACGTGTGAGCTTCGTGAACGATGTAGTTCCTTTGAGCATAAAAGTGACTACACTTACCTTAAACGAAGTCTTGATTGTTAGGAGACACAGAGCATCGGATTTAACTCCATTTCTGAAGTGAAACACACAGCATAGTCTCATCTATGGATCACAATCTGCTTTAGAGGGAGAAGCAAGTTCTTGCTTTCTAGAGTCTCTAAGACAGCAGGAAACGTGAGTGTGCCCAGAACAAAAGATCGGGGTTTCCTACACATATGGATCATATGTAGTTCAACTCTGCTTCTGAAACTGACACAAAGCACTGACCCTCTAACATCCAATGCTTGTCAGTTAAGCTGAGAAACGCGTGAACTCAGAGAACGATGTAGTTCGTTTGAGCTGAAAAGTGACTGCCCTTACCTGAAACGAAGTCTTGCTTGTAGGAAGACTCAGAGCCTGGGATTTAACTCCATTTCTGAAGGCAAACACACAGCATAGTTCTCATCCATGGATCACACTCTGCTTTAGAGCGAGAAGCACGCTCTTGCTTTCCAGAGTCTCTAAGACAGCAGGAAACGTGAGTGTGCTGAGAACAAAAGAACGGTGTTTCCTACACATACGGACCATATCTAGTCCAACTCTTCTTCTGAAACTGATACAAAGCACTGGTCCTCTAACATCCAATGCTTGTCAATTAAGATGAGAATCATGTGAGCTTCGTGAACACTGTAGTTCGTTTGAGCAGAAAACTGACTGCCCTTACCAGAAACGAAGTCTTGCTTGTAGGAAGACTCAGAGCCTGGGATTTAACTCCATTTCTAAATGGAAACACACAGCAGTGTTCTCATCCATTAATCACACTCTGCTTTAGAACAAGAAGCACGCTCTTGCTTTCTAGAGTCTCTAAGACAGCAGGAAACGTGAGTTTGCTGAGAACAAAAGAACGGTGTTTCCTACACATAAAGACCCTATCTAGTCCATCTCTGCTTCTGAAACTGATACAAAGCCCTGGTCCTCTAACATCCAATGCTTGTCTGTTAAGATGAGAAACGTGTGAGCTTCGTGAATGATGTAGTTCGTTTGAGCAGAAAAGTGACTGCCATTACCTGAAACGAAGTCTTGCTTGGAGGAAGACTCAGAGCCTGGGATTTAACTCCATTTCTGAAGTGAAACACACAGCGTAGTTCTCATCCATGGATCACACTCTGCTTTAGAGCAAGAAGCACACTCTTGCTTTCTAGAGTCTCTAAGACAGCAGGAAAAGTGAGTGTGCTGAGAACAAAAGAACGGTGTTTCCTACACATACGGACCACATCTAGTCCAACTCTTCTTCTGAAACTGATACAAAGCACTGGTCCTCTAACATCCAATGCTGGTCTGTTAAGGTGAGAAACGTGTGAGCTTCGTGAACGATGTAGTTCGTTTGAGCTGAAAAGTGACTGCCCTTACCTGAAAAGAAGTCTTGCTTGTTGGAAGACTCAGAGCCTGGGATTTAACTCCATTTCTGAAGGCAAACACACAGCATAGTTCTCATCCATGGATCACACTCTGCTTTAGAGCAAGAAGCACACGCTTGCTTTCTAGAGCCTCTAAGACAGAGGAAATCTGAGTGTGCCAAGAACAAAAGAACGGTGTTTCCTACACATACAGACTATATGTAGTCCAAAACTTCTTCTGAAACTGATTTAATGCACTGGTCCTCTAACATCCAATGCTTGTCAGTTAAGATGAGAAACGTGTGAGCTTCGTGAAAGATGTAGTTCGTTTGAGCAGAAAAGTGACTGCCGTCACCTGAAACGAAGTCTTGCTTGTAGGGAGACTCAGATCCTGGGATTTAACTCCTTTTCTCAAGTGAAACACACAGCATAGTTTTCATCCATGGATCACACTCTGCTTTAGAACGAGAAGCACGCTCTTGCTTTCTAGAGTCTCTAAGACAGCAGGAAACGAGAGTGTGCTGAGAACAAAAGAATGGTGTTTCCTACACATACGGACCATATCTAGTCCAAATCTGCTTCTGAAACTGATACAAAGCACTGACCCTCTAACATCCAATGCTTGTCAGTTAAGATGGGAAAAGTGTGAGCTTCATGAACGATGTAGTTCCTTTGAGCAGAAAAGTGACTGCCCTTACCTGATTTGAAGTCTTGCTTGTAGGAAGACTCAGAGCCTGGGATTTAACTCCATTTCTGAAGGCAAACACACAGCATAGTTCTCATCCATGGATCACACTCTGCTTTAGAGCGAGAAGCACACTCTTGCTTTCTAGAGTCTCTAATAGAGCAGGAAATCTGAGTGTGCCCAGAATAAAAGAACGGTGTTTCCTACACATACGGACTATATGTAATCCAAAACTTTTTATGAAACTGATTGAATGCACTGGTCCTCTAACATCCAATGCTTGTCAGTTAAGATGAGAAACGTGTGAGCTTTGTGAACGATATAGTTCCTTTAAACTGAAAAGTGACTGCCCTTACCTGAAAAGAAGTCTTGCTTGTAGGAAGACACAGAGCCTGGGATTTAACTCCATTTCTGAAGGGAAACACACAGAATAGTTCTCATCCATGGATCACACTCTGCTTTAGAGCGAGAAGAACACTCTTGCTTTCTAGAGTCTCTAAGACAGCAGGAAACGTGAGTGTGCTGAGAACAAAAGAACGGTGTTTCCTACACATAGGGACCATATCCAGTCCAACTTGCTTCTTAAACTGATACAGAGCACAGGTCCTCTAACATCCAATGCTTGTCAATTGAGATGAGAAACATGTGAGCGTCGTGAACGATGTAGTTCGTTTGAGCAGAAAACTGACTGCCCTTACCTGTAACGAAGTCTTGCTTATAGGAAGACTCAGAGCCTGGGATTTAACTCCATTTCTGAAGTGAAACACACAGCAGTGTTCTCATCCATTAATCACACTCTGCTTTAGAACAAGAAGCACGCTCTTGCTTTCTAGAGTCTCTAAGACAGCAGGAAACGTGAGTTTGCTGAGAACAAAAGAACGGTGTTTCCTACACATACAGACCATATCTAGTCCAACTCTGCTTCTGAAACTGATACAAAGCACTGGTCCTCTAACATGCAATGCTTGTCTGTTAAGATGAGAAACGTGTGAGCTCCGTGAAAGATGTAGTTCGTTTGAGCTGAAAAGTGACTGCCCATACCTGAAACGAAGTCTTGCTTGTTGGAAGACATAGAGCCTGGGATTTAACTCCTTTTCTGAAGGGAAACACACAGCATAGTTTTCATCCATGGTTCACACTCTGATTTAGAGCGAGAAGCACGCTCTTGCTTTCTAAAATCTCTAAGACAGCAGGAAACGTGAGTGTGCTGAGAATAAGAGAACGGTGTTTCCTACACATACAGACCATATCTAGTCCAACTCTGCTTCTGAAACTGATACAAAGCACTGACACTCTAACGTCCAATGCTTGTCAGTTAAGATGAGAAACGTGTGAGCTCAGTGAACGATGTAGTTCGTTTGAGCTGAAAAGTGACTACCCTTACCTGAAACGAAGTCTTGCTTGTAGGAAGACACAGAGCCTGGGATTTAACTCCATTTCTGAAGGGAAACACACAGCATAGTTCTCATCCATCGATCACACTGTGCTTTAGAGCGAGAATCATACTCTTGCTTTCTAGATTCTCTAATACAGCAGGAAATCTGAGTGTGCCCAGAACAAAAGAACGGTGTTTCCTACACATACGGACTATATGTAGTCCAAATCTTCTTCTGAAACTGATACAAAGCACTGGTCCTCTAACAACCAATGCTGGTCAATTAAGATGAGAAACGTGTGAGCTTTGTGAATGATGTAGTTCGTTTGAGCAGAAAACTGACTGCCCTTACCTGAAACGAAGTCTTGCTTGTAGGAAGACTCAGAGCCTGGGATTTAACTCCATTTCTGAATTGAAACACACAGCAGTGTTCTCATCCATTAATCACACTCTGCTTTAGAACAAGAAGCACGCTCTTGCTTTCTAGATTCTCTAAGACAGCAGGAAACGTGAGTTTGCTGAGAAAAAAAAAAGGTGTTTCCTACACATAAAGACCCTATCTAGTCCAACTCTGCTTCTGAAACTGATACAAAGCACTGGTCCTCTAACATCCAATGCTTGTCTGTTAAGATGAGAAACGTGTGAGCTCCGTGAAAGATGTAGTTCGTTTGAGCTGAAAAGTGACTGCCCTTACCTAAAACGAAGTCTTGCTTGTTGGAAGACACAGAGCCTGGGATTTAACTCCTTTTCTGAAGGGAAACACACAGCATAGTTTTCATCCATGATTCACACTCTGCTTTAGAGCGAGAAGCACGCTCTTGCTTTCTAGATTCTCTAAGACAGCAGGAAACGTGAGTTTGCTGAGAAAAAAAGAACGGTGTTTCCTACACATAAATACCCTATCTAGTCCAACTCTGCTTCTGAAACTGATACAAAGCACTGGTCCTCTAACATCCAATGCTTGTCTGTTAAGATGAGATATGTGTGAGCTCCGTGAAAGATGTAGTTCATTTGAGCTGAAAAGTGACTGCCCTTACCTGAAATGAAGTCTTGCTTGTTGGAAGACATAGAGCATGGGATTTAACTCATTTTCTGAAGGGAAACACACAGCATAGTTTTCATCCATGGATCACACTCAGCTTTAGAGCGAGAAGCACGCTCTTGCTTTCTAGAGTCTGTAAGACAGCAGGAAACGTGAGTGTGCTGAGAACAAAAGAACGGTGTTTCTACACATACGGGACA
Organism: Onychomys leucogaster; assembly: GCA_949786385.1. NCBI lineage: Eukaryota > Metazoa > Chordata > Mammalia > Rodentia > Cricetidae > Onychomys > Onychomys leucogaster. Next base: position 1,240,334 of record CATKUP010000039.1, on the reverse strand, counting down.
TATCTAGTACAACTCTGCTTCTAAAACTGAAACAAAGCACTGACCCTCTAACATCCAATGGTGGTCAGTTAAGATGGGAAACGTGTGAGCTTCATGAACGATGTAGTTCGTTTGAGCAGAAAAGTGACTGCCCTTACCGGAATTGAAGTCTTGCTTGTAGGAAGACTCAGAGCATGGGATTTAACTCCATTTCTGAAGTAAAACACACAGCAGTGTAATCCTCCATTGATCACACTCTGCTTTAGAAGAAGAAGCACGCTCTTGCTTTCTAGAGTCTCTAAGACAGCAGGAAACGTGATTTTGCTGAGAACAAAAGAACGGTGTTTCCTACACATACGGACATTATGTAGTCCAACTCTGCTTCTGGAACTGATACAAAACACTGGTCCTCTAACATCCAATGCTTGTCAGTTAAGATGAGAAACATGTGAGCTTCGTGAACGATGTAGTTCGTTTGAGCAGAAAAGTGACTGCCATTACCTGAAACGAAGTCTTGCTTGGAGGAAGACTCAGAGCCTGGGATTTAACTCCATTTCTGAAGTGAAACACACAGCGTAGTTCTCATCCATGGATCATACTCTGCTTTAGAGCAAGGAGCACACTCTTGCTTTCTAGAGTCTCTAAGACAGCAGGAAATCTGAGTGTGCCCAGAAAAAAAGAACGGTGTTTCCTACACATACGGACCATATCGAGTCCAACTCTTATTCTGAAACTGATACAAAGCACTGGTCCTCTAACATCCAATGCTTGTCAGTTAAGATGAGAAACATGTGAGCTTCGTGAATGATGTAGTTCCTTTGAGCAGAAAAGTGACTGCCCTTACCTTAAACGAAGTCTTGCTTGTAGGAAGACTCAGAGCCTGGGATTTAACTCCATTTCTGAAGTGAAGCACACAGCATAGTTCTCATCCATGGAACATACTCTGCTTTAGAGCAAGAAGCACACTCTTGCTTTCTAGAGTCTCTAATGCAGCAGGAAATCTGAGTGTGCCCAGAACAAAAGAACGGTGTTTCCTACACATACTGACTATATGTTGTCCAAATCTTCTTTAGAAGCTGATACAATGCACTGGTCCTCTAACATCCAATGCTTGTCAGTTAAGATGAGAAACGTGTGAGCTTCGTGAACGATTTAGTTCCTTTGAGCAGAAATGTGACTGCCCTTACCTGAAACGAAGTCTTGCTTGGAGGAAGACTCAGAGCCTGGGATTTAACTCCATTTCTGAAGTGAAACACACAGCATTGTCTCATCCATTGATCACACTCTGCTTTAGAACAAGAAGCACGCTCTTGCTTTCTAGAGTCTCTAAGACAGCAGGAAACGTGAGTGTGCTGAGAACAAAAGAACGGTGTTTCCTACACATACGGACCATATCTAGTCCAACACTGCTTCTTAAATTGATACAAAGCACTGGTCCTCTAACATCCAATGCTTGTCAATTAAGATGAGAATCATGTGAGCTTCGTGAACAATGTAGTTCGTTTGAGCAGAAAACTGACTGCCCTTACCAGAAACGAAGTCTTGCTTGTAGGAAGACTCAGAGCCTGGGATTTAACTCCATTTCTAAATGGAAACACACAGCAGTGTTTTCATCCATTAATCACACTCTGCTTTAGAACAAGAAGCACGCTCTTGCTTTCTAGAGTCTCTAAGACAGCAGGAAACGTGAGTTTGCTGAGAACAAAAGAACGGTGTTTCCTACACATAAAGACCCTATCTAGTCCATCTCTGCTTCTGAAACTGATACAAAGCCCTGGTCCTCTAACATCCAATGCTTGTCTGTTAAGATGAGAAACGTGTGAGCTTCGTGAACGATGTAGTTCCTTTGAGCATAAAAGTGACTACACTTACCTTAAACGAAGTCTTGATTGTTAGGAGACACAGAGCATCGGATTTAACTCCATTTCTGAAGTGAAACACACAGCATAGTCTCATCTATGGATCACAATCTGCTTTAGAGGGAGAAGCAAGTTCTTGCTTTCTAGAGTCTCTAAGACAGCAGGAAACGTGAGTGTGCCCAGAACAAAAGATCGGGGTTTCCTACACATATGGATCATATGTAGTTCAACTCTGCTTCTGAAACTGACACAAAGCACTGACCCTCTAACATCCAATGCTTGTCAGTTAAGCTGAGAAACGCGTGAACTCAGAGAACGATGTAGTTCGTTTGAGCTGAAAAGTGACTGCCCTTACCTGAAACGAAGTCTTGCTTGTAGGAAGACTCAGAGCCTGGGATTTAACTCCATTTCTGAAGGCAAACACACAGCATAGTTCTCATCCATGGATCACACTCTGCTTTAGAGCGAGAAGCACGCTCTTGCTTTCCAGAGTCTCTAAGACAGCAGGAAACGTGAGTGTGCTGAGAACAAAAGAACGGTGTTTCCTACACATACGGACCATATCTAGTCCAACTCTTCTTCTGAAACTGATACAAAGCACTGGTCCTCTAACATCCAATGCTTGTCAATTAAGATGAGAATCATGTGAGCTTCGTGAACACTGTAGTTCGTTTGAGCAGAAAACTGACTGCCCTTACCAGAAACGAAGTCTTGCTTGTAGGAAGACTCAGAGCCTGGGATTTAACTCCATTTCTAAATGGAAACACACAGCAGTGTTCTCATCCATTAATCACACTCTGCTTTAGAACAAGAAGCACGCTCTTGCTTTCTAGAGTCTCTAAGACAGCAGGAAACGTGAGTTTGCTGAGAACAAAAGAACGGTGTTTCCTACACATAAAGACCCTATCTAGTCCATCTCTGCTTCTGAAACTGATACAAAGCCCTGGTCCTCTAACATCCAATGCTTGTCTGTTAAGATGAGAAACGTGTGAGCTTCGTGAATGATGTAGTTCGTTTGAGCAGAAAAGTGACTGCCATTACCTGAAACGAAGTCTTGCTTGGAGGAAGACTCAGAGCCTGGGATTTAACTCCATTTCTGAAGTGAAACACACAGCGTAGTTCTCATCCATGGATCACACTCTGCTTTAGAGCAAGAAGCACACTCTTGCTTTCTAGAGTCTCTAAGACAGCAGGAAAAGTGAGTGTGCTGAGAACAAAAGAACGGTGTTTCCTACACATACGGACCACATCTAGTCCAACTCTTCTTCTGAAACTGATACAAAGCACTGGTCCTCTAACATCCAATGCTGGTCTGTTAAGGTGAGAAACGTGTGAGCTTCGTGAACGATGTAGTTCGTTTGAGCTGAAAAGTGACTGCCCTTACCTGAAAAGAAGTCTTGCTTGTTGGAAGACTCAGAGCCTGGGATTTAACTCCATTTCTGAAGGCAAACACACAGCATAGTTCTCATCCATGGATCACACTCTGCTTTAGAGCAAGAAGCACACGCTTGCTTTCTAGAGCCTCTAAGACAGAGGAAATCTGAGTGTGCCAAGAACAAAAGAACGGTGTTTCCTACACATACAGACTATATGTAGTCCAAAACTTCTTCTGAAACTGATTTAATGCACTGGTCCTCTAACATCCAATGCTTGTCAGTTAAGATGAGAAACGTGTGAGCTTCGTGAAAGATGTAGTTCGTTTGAGCAGAAAAGTGACTGCCGTCACCTGAAACGAAGTCTTGCTTGTAGGGAGACTCAGATCCTGGGATTTAACTCCTTTTCTCAAGTGAAACACACAGCATAGTTTTCATCCATGGATCACACTCTGCTTTAGAACGAGAAGCACGCTCTTGCTTTCTAGAGTCTCTAAGACAGCAGGAAACGAGAGTGTGCTGAGAACAAAAGAATGGTGTTTCCTACACATACGGACCATATCTAGTCCAAATCTGCTTCTGAAACTGATACAAAGCACTGACCCTCTAACATCCAATGCTTGTCAGTTAAGATGGGAAAAGTGTGAGCTTCATGAACGATGTAGTTCCTTTGAGCAGAAAAGTGACTGCCCTTACCTGATTTGAAGTCTTGCTTGTAGGAAGACTCAGAGCCTGGGATTTAACTCCATTTCTGAAGGGAAACATACAGCATAGTACTTATCCATGGATCACACTCTGCTTTAGAACGAGAAGCACGCTCTTGCTTTCTAGAGTCTCTAATACAGCAGGAAATCTGAGTGTGCCCAGAACAAAAGAACGGAGTTTCCTACACATACGGACCATATGTAGTCCAAATCTGCTTGTGAAACTGATACAAAGAACTGACCCTCTAACATCCAATGCTTGTCATTTGAGATGGGAAACGTGTGAGCTTCGTGAACAATGTAGTTCCTTTGAGCAGAAAAGTGACTGCCCTTACCGGAATTGAAGTCTTGCTTGTAGGAAGACTCAGAGCCTGGGATTTAACTCCATTTCTGAAGTAAAACACACAGCAGTGTAATCATCCATTGATCACACTCTGCTTTAGAACAAGAAGCACGCTCTTGCTTTCTAGAGTCTCTAAGACAGCAGGAAACGTGATATTGCTGAGAACAAAAGAACGGTGTTTCCTACACATACGGACATTATATAGTCCAACTCTTCTTCTGGAACTGATACAAAACTCTGGTCCTCTAACATAAATTGCTTGTCTGTTAAGGTGAGAAACGTGTGAGCTTTGTGAACGATGTAGTTTGTTTGAGCTGAAAAGTGACTGCCCTTACCTGAAACGAAGTCTTGCTTGTAGGAAGACTCAGAGCCTGGGATTTACTCCATTTCAGAAGGCAAACACACAGCATAGTTCTCATCCATGGATCACACTCTGCTTTAGAGCGAGAAGCACGCTCTTGCTTTCTAGAGTCTCTAAGACAGCAGAAAACGTGAGTGTGCTGACAACAAAAGAACGGTGTTTCCTACATATACGGACATTATATAGTCCAACTCTGCTTCTGAAACTGATACAAAGCACTGGTCCTCTAACATCCAATGCTTGTCAGTTAAGATGAGAAACGTGTGAGCTCAGTGAACGATGTAGTTCGTTTGAGCTGAAAAGTGACTGCCCTTACCTGAAACAAAGTCTTGCTTGTAGGAAGACACAGAGGCTGGGATTTAACTCCATTTCTGAAGGGAAACACACAGCATAGTTCTCATCCATGGATCACACTCTGCTTTAGAGCGAGAATCATACTCTTGCTTTCTAGATTCTCTAATACAGCAGGAAATCAGAGTGTGCCCAGAACAAAAGAACGGAGTTTCCTACACATACGGACTATATGTAGTCCAAATCTTCTTTTGAAACTGATACAATGCACTGGTCCTCGAACATCCAATGCTTGTCAATTAAGATGAGAAACGTGTGAGCTCAGTGAACAATGTAGTTCGTTTGAGCTGAAAAGTGACTGCCCTTACCTGAAACGAAGTCTTGCTTGTAGGGAGACTCAGAGCATGGGATTTAACTCCATTTCTGAAGTGAAACACACAGCATAGTCCCATCCATTGATCTCACTCCGCTTTAGAGCGAGAAGCACGCTCTTGCTTTCTAAAGTCTCTAAGACAGCAGGAAATGTGAGTGTGCTGTGAACAAAAGAACGGTGTTTCCTACACATATGGGACATATCTAGTACAACTCTGCTTCTAAAACTGATACAAAGCACTGACCCTCTAACATCCAATGGTGGTCAGTTAAGATGGGAAACGTGTGAGCTTCATGAACGATGTAGTTCGTTTGAGCAGAAAAGTGACTGCCCTTACCAGAATTGAAGTCTTGCTTGTAGGAAGACTCAGAGCCTGGGATTTAACTCCATTTCTGAAGTAAAACACACAGCAGTGTAATCATCCATTGATCACACTCTGCTTTAGAACAAGAAGCACGCTCTTTCTTTCTAGAGTCTCTAAGACAGCAGGAAATGTGAGTGTGCTGAGAAGAAAAGAACGGTGTTTCCTACACATACGGACCATATCTAGTCCAACTCTTGTTCTGAAACTGATACAAAGCACTGGTCCTCTAACATCCAATGCTTGTCTGTTAAGGTGAGAAACGTGTGAGCTTCGTGAACGATGTAGTTCTTTTGAGCTGAAAAGTGACTGCCCTTACCTGAAAAGAAGTCTTGCTTGTTGGAAGACTCAGAGCCTGGGATTTAACTCCATTTCTGAAGGCAAACACACAGCATAGTTCTCATCCATGGATCACACTCTGCTTTAGAGCAAGAAGCACACCCTTGCTTTATAGAGTCTCTAAGACAGCAGGAAATCTGAGTGTGCCCAGAACAAAAGAACGGTGTTTCCTACACATATGGACTATATGTAGTCCAAAACTTCTTCTGAAACTGATTGAATGCACTGGTCCTCTAACATCCAATGCTTGTCAGTTAAGATGAGAAACGTGTGAGCTGCGTGAAAGATGTAGTTCGTTTGAGCAGAAAAGTGACTGCCCTCTCCTGAAACGAAGTCTTGCTTGTAGGGAGACTCAGAGCCTGGGATTTAACTCCTTTTCTGAAGTGAAACACAAAGCATAGTTTTCATCCATGGATCACACTCTGCTTTAGAACGAGAAGCACGCTCTTGCTTTCTAGAGTCTCTAAGACAGCAGGAAACGTGAGTGTTCTAGGAACAAAAGAACGGTGGTTCCCACACATACAGACCATATCTAGTCCAAATCTGCTTCTTAAACTGATACAAAGCACTGGTCCTCTAACATCAAATGCTTCTCTGTTAAGATGAGAAACGTGTGAGCTTTGTGAACGATATAGTTCCTTTGAACTGAAAAGTGACTGCCCTTACCTGAAAAGAATTCTTGCTTGTAGGAAGACACAGAGCCTGGGATTTAAGTCCATTTCTGAAGGGAAACACACAGCATAGTTCTCATCCATGGATCACACTCTGCTTTAGAGCGAGAAGAACACTCTTGCTTTCTAGAGTCTCTAATACAGCAGGAAATCTGAGTGTGCCCAGAACAAAAGAACGGTGTTTCCTACACATCCGGACCATATGTAGTCCAAATCTGCTTCTGAAACTAATACAAAGCACTGACCCTCTAGCATCCAATGCTTGTCAGTTAAGATGGGAAACGTGTGAGCTTCATGAACGATGTAGTTCGTTTGAGCAGAAATGTGACTGCTCTTACCTGATTTGAAGTCTTGCTTGTAGGAAGACTCAGAGCCTGGGATTTACCTCCATTTTTGAAGTAAAACACACAGCAGTGTAATCATCCATTGATCACAATCTGCTTTAGAACAAGAAGCATGCCCTTGCTTTCTAGAGTCTCTAAGACAGCAGGAACCGTGATTTTGCTGAGAACAAAAGAACGGTGTTTCGTACACATACGGACATTATATAGTCCAACTCTGCTTCTGAAACTGACACAAAGCACTGGTCCTCTAACATCCAATGCTTGTCTGTTAAGATGAGAAACGTGTGAGCTTCGTGAAAGATGTAGTTCGTTTGAGCTGAAAAGTGACTGCCCTTACCTGAAACGAAGTCTTGCTTGTTGGAAGACATAGAGCCTGGGATTTAACTCCTTTTATGAAGGGAAACACACAGCATAGTTTTCATCCATGGATCACACTCTGCTTTAGAGCGAGAAGCACGCTCTTGATTTCTAAAGTCTCTAAGGCAGCAGGAAACATGAGTGTGCTGTGAACAAAAGAATGATGTTTCCTACACATACGGACCATATCTAGTCCAACTCTTCTTCTGAAACTGATACAAAGCACTGGTCCTCTAACATCCAATGCCTGTCAGTTAAGATGAGAAACGTGTGAGCTTCGTGAATGATGTAGTTCGTTTGAGCAGAAAAGTGACTGCCATTACCTGAAACGAAGTCTTGCTTGGAGGAAGACTCAGAGCCTGGGATTTAACTCCATTTCTGAAGTGAAACACACAGCGTAGTTCTCTTCCATGGATCACACTCTGCTTTAGAGCAAGAAGCACATGCTTGCTTTCTAGAGTCTCTAAGACAGCAGGAAATCTGAGTGTGCCAAGAACAAAAGAACGGTGTTTCCTACACATACAGACTATATGTAGCCCAAAACTTCTTCTGAAACTGATTTAATGCACTGGTCCTCTAACATCCAATGCTTGTCAGTTAAGATGAGAAACGTGTGAGCTTCGTGAAAGATGTAGTTCGTTTGAGCAGAAACGTGACTGCCGTCACCTGAAACGAAGTCTTGCTTGTAGGGAGACTCAGATCCTGGGATTTAACTCCTTTTCTCAAGTGAAACACACAGCATAGTTTTCATCCATGGATCACACTCTGCTTTAGAATGAGAAGCACGCTCTTGCTTTCTAGAGTCTCTAAGACAGCAGGAAACGAGAGTGTGCTGAGAACAAAAGAATGGTGTTTCCTACACATACGGACCATATCTAGTCCAAATCTGCTTCTGAAACTGATACAAAGCACTGACCCTCTAACATCCAATGCTTGTCAGTTAAGATGGGAAAAGTGTGAGCTTCATGAACGATGTAGTTCCTATGAGCAGAAAAGTGACTGCCCTTACCTGATTTGAAGTCTTGCTTGTAGGAAGACTCAGAGCCTGGGATTTAACTCCATTTATGAAGTAAAACACACAGCAGTGTAATCATCCATTGTTCACACTCTGCTTTAGATGAAGAAGCACGCTCTTGCTTCTAGAGTCTCTAAGACAGCAGGAAACGTGATGTTGCTGAGAACAAAAGAACGTTGTTTCCTACACATATGGACATTATATAGTCCAACTCTGCTTCTGAAACTGATACAAAGCACTGGTCCTCTAACATCCAATGCTTGTCTGTTAAGATGAGAAACGTGTGAGCTTCGTGAAAGATGTAGTTCGTTTGAGCTGAAAAGTGACTGCCCTTACCTGAAACGAAGTCTTGCTTGTTGGAAGACATAGAGCCTGGGATTTAACTCCTTTTATGAAGGGAAACACACAGCATAGTTTTCATCCATGGATCACACTCTGCTTTAGAGCGAGAAGCACGCTCTTGATTTCTAAAGTCTCTAAGGCAGCAGGAAACATGAGTGTGCTGTGAACAAAAGAATGATGTTTCCTACACATACGGACCATATCTAGTCCAACTCTTCTTCTGAAACTGATACAAAGCACTGGTCCTCTAACATCCAATGCTTGTCAGTTAAGATGAGAAACGTGTGAGCTTCGTGAACGATGTAGTTCGTTTGAGCAGAAAAGTGACTGCCATTACCTGAAACGAAGTCTTGCTTGGAGGAAGACTCAGAGCCTGGGATTTAACTCCATTTCTGAAGTGAAACACACAGCATAGTTCTCTTCCATGGATCACACTCTGCTTTAGAGCAAGAAGAACACGCTTGCTTTCTAGAGTCTCTAAGACAGCAGGAAATCTGAGTGTGCCCAGAACAAAAGAACGGTGTTTCCTACACATACAGACAATATGTAGTCCAAATCTGCTTCTGAAACTGATACAAAGCACTGACCCTCTAACATCCAATGCTTGTCAGTTAAGATGGGAAAAGTGTGAGCTTCATGAACGATGTAGTTCCTTTGAGCAGAAAAGTGACTGCCCTTACCTGATTTGAAGTCTTGCTTGTAGGAAGACTCAGAGCCTGGGATTTAACTCCATTTATGAAGTAAAACACACAGCAGTGTAATCATCCATTGTTCACACTCTGCTTTAGATGAAGAAGCACGCTCTTGCTTCTAGAGTCTCTAAGACAGCAGGAAACGTGATGTTGCTGAGAACAAAAGAACGTTGTTTCCTACACATATGGACATTATATAGTCCAACTCTGCTTCTGAAACTGATACAAAGCACTGGTCCTCTAACATCCAATGCTTGTCTGTTAAGATGAGAAACGTGTGAGCTTCGTGAAAGATGTAGTTCGTTTGAGCTGAAAAGTGACTGCCCTTACCTGAAACGAAGTCTTGCTTGTTGGAAGACATAGAGCCTGGGATTTAACTCCTTTTATGAAGGGAAACACACAGCATAGTTTTCATCCATGGATCACACTCTGCTTTAGAGCGAGAAGCACGCTCTTGATTTCTAAAGTCTCTAAGGCAGCAGGAAACATGAGTGTGCTGTGAACAAAAGAATGATGTTTCCTACACATACGGACCATATCTAGTCCAACTCTTCTTCTGAAACTGATACAAAGCACTGGTCCTCTAACATCCAATGCTTGTCAGTTAAGATGAGAAACGTGTGAGCTTCGTGAACGATGTAGTTCGTTTGAGCAGAAAAGTGACTGCCATTACCTGAAACGAAGTCTTGCTTGGAGGAAGACTCAGAGCCTGGGATTTAACTCCATTTCTGAAGTGAAACACACAGCATAGTTCTCTTCCATGGATCACACTCTGCTTTAGAGCAAGAAGCACACGCTTGCTTTCTAGAGTCTCTAAGACAGCAGGAAATCTGAGTGTGCCCAGAACAAAAGAACGGTGTTTCCTACACATACAGACAATATGTAGTCCAAAACTTCTTCTGAAACTGATTTAATGCACTGGTCGTCCAACATCCAATGCTTGTCAGTTAAGATGAGAAACGTGTGAGCTTCGTGAAAGATGTATTTCCTTTGAGCAGAAAAGTGACTGCCGTCACCTTAAATGAAGTCTTGATTGTAGGGAGACTCAGATCCTGGGATTTAACTCCTTTTCTCAAGTGAAACACACAGCATAGTTTTCATCCATGGATCACACTCTGCTTTAGACGAGAAGCACGCTCTTGCTTTCTAGAGTCTCTAAGACAGCAGGAAACGTGAGTGTGCTGAGAACAAAAGATCGGTGTTTCCTACACATACAGACCATATCTAGTCCAAATCTGCTTCTTAAACTGATACAAAGCACTGGTCCTGTAACATCCAATGCTTGTCTGTTAAGATGAGAAACGTGTGAGCTTTGTGAACGATATAGTTCCTTTGAACTGAAAAGTGACTGCCCTTACCTTCAAAGAAGTCATGCTTGTAGGAAGACACAGAGCCTGGGATTTACGTCCATTTCTGAAGGGAAACACACAGCATAGTACTTATCCATGGATCACACTCTGCTTTAGAACGAGAAGCACGCTCTTGCTTTCTAGAGTCTCTAATACAGCAGGAAATCTGAGTGTGCCCAGAACAAAAGAACGGAGTTTCCTACACATACGGACCATATGTAGTCCAAATCTGCTTGTGAAACTGATACAAAGAACTGACCCTCTAACATCCAATGCTTGTCATTTGAGATGGGAAACTTGTGAGCTTCGTGAACAATGTAGTTCCTTTGAGCAGAAAAGTGACTGCCCTTACCGGAATTGAAGTCTTGCTTGTAGGAAGACTCAGAGCCTGGGATTTAACTCCATTTCTGAAGTAAAACACACAGCAGTGTAATCATCCATTGATCACACTCTGCTTTAGAACAAGAAGCACGCTCTTGCTTTCTAGAGTCTCTAAGACAGCAGGAAACGTGATATTGCTGAGAACAAAAGAACGGTGTTTCCTACACATAAGGACATTATATAGTCCAACTCTGCTTCTGGAACTGATACAAAACTCTGGTCCTCTAACATAAATTGCTTGTCTGTTAAGGTGAGAAACGTGTGAGCTTTGTGAACGATGTAGTTTGTTTGAGCTGAAAAGTGACTGCCCCTACCTGAAACGAAGTCTTGCTTGTAGGAAGACTCAGAGCCTGGGATTTACTCCATTTCAGAAGGCAAACACACAGCATAGTTCTCATCCATGGATCACACTCTGCTTTAGAGCGAGAAGCACGCTCTTGCTTTCTAGAGTCTCTAAGACAGCAGAAAACGTGAGTGTGCTGACAACAAAAGAACGGTGTTTCCTACACATACGGACATTATATAGTCCAACTCTGCTTCTGAAACTGATACAAAGCACTGGTCCTCTAACATCCAATGCTTGTCAGTTAAGATGAGAAACGTGTGAGCTCAGTGAACGATGTAGTTCGTTTGAGCTGAAAAGTGACTGCCCTTACCTGAAACAAAGTCTTGCTTGTAGGAAGACACAGAGGCTGGGATTTAACTCCATTTCTGAAGGGAAACACACAGCATAGTTCTCATCCATGGATCACACTCTGCTTTAGAGCGAGAATCATACTCTTGCTTTCTAGATTCTCTAATACAGCAGGAAATCAGAGTGTGCCCAGAACAAAAGAACGGAGTTTCCTACACATACGGACTATATGTAGTCCAAATCTTCTTTTGAAACTGATACAATGCACTGGTCCTCGAACATCCAATGCTTGTCAGTTAAGATGAGAAACGTGTGAGCTCAGTGAACAATGTAGTTCATTTGAGCTGAAAAGTGACTGCCCTTACCTGAAACGAAGTCTTGCTTGTAGGGAGACTCAGAGCATGGGATTTAACTCCATTTCTGAAGTGAAACACACAGCATAGTTCTCTTCCATGGATCACACTCTGCTTTAGAGCAAGAAGCACACGCTTGCTTTCTAGAGTCTCTAAGACAGCAGGAAATCTGAGTGTGCCAAGAACAAAAGAACGGTGTTTCCTACACATACAGACTATATGTAGCCCAAAACTTCTTCTGAAACTGATTTAATGCACTGGTCCTCTAACATCCAATGCTTGTCAGTTAAGATGAGAAACGTGTGAGCTTCGTGAAAGATGTAGTTCGTTTGAGCAGAAAAGTGACTGCCGTCACCTGAAACGAAGTCTTGCTTGTAGGGAGACTCAGATCCTGGGATTTAACTCCTTTTCTCAAGTGAAACACACAGCATAGTTTTCATCCATGGATCACACTCTGCTTTAGAACGAGAAGCACGCTCTTGCTTTCTAGAGTCTCTAAGACAGCAGGAAACGAGAGTGTGCTGAGAACAAAAGAATGGTGTTTCCTACACATACGGACCATATCTAGTCCAAATCTGCTTCTGAAACTGATACAAAGCACTGACCCTCTAACATCCAATGCTTGTCAGTTAAGATGGGAAAAGTGTGAGCTTCATGAACGATGTAGTTCCTTTGAGCAGAAAAGTGACTGCCCTTACCTGATTTGAAGTCTTGCTTGTAGGAAGACTCAGAGCCTGGGATTTAACTCCATTTATGAAGTAAAACACACAGCAGTGTAATCATCCATTGTTCACACTCTGCTTTAGATGAAGAAGCACGCTCTTGCTTCTAGAGTCTCTAAGACAGCAGGAAACGTGATGTTGCTGAGAACAAAAGAACGGTGTTTCCTACACATATGGACTATATGTAGTCCAAAACTTCTTCTGAAACTGATTGAATGCACTGGTCCTCTAACATCCAATGCTTGTCAGTTAAGATGAGAAACGTGTGAGCTGCGTGAAAGATGTAGTTCGTTTGAGCAGAAAAGTGACTGCCCTCTCCTGAAACGAAGTCTTGCTTGTAGGGAGACTCAGAGCCTGGGATTTAACTCCTTTTCTGAAGTGAAACACAAAGCATAGTTTTCATCCATGGATCACACTCTGCTTTAGAACGAGAAGCACGCTCTTGCTTTCTAGAGTCTCTAAGACAGCAGGAAACGTGAGTGTTCTAGGAACAAAAGAACGGTGGTTCCCACACATACAGACCATATCTAGTCCAAATCTGCTTCTTAAACTGATACAAAGCACTGGTCCTCTAACATCAAATGCTTCTCTGTTAAGATGAGAAACGTGTGAGCTTTGTGAACGATATAGTTCCTTTGAACTGAAAAGTGACTGCCCTTACCTGAAAAGAATTCTTGCTTGTAGGAAGACACAGAGCCTGGGATTTAAGTCCATTTCTGAAGGGAAACACACAGCATAGTTCTCATCCATGGATCACACTCTGCTTTAGAGCGAGAAGAACACTCTTGCTTTCTAGAGTCTCTAATACAGCAGGAAATCTGAGTGTGCCCAGAACAAAAGAACGGTGTTTCCTACACATCCGGACCATATGTAGTCCAAATCTGCTTCTGAAACTAATACAAAGCACTGACCCTCTAGCATCCAATGCTTGTCAGTTAAGATGGGAAACGTGTGAGCTTCATGAACGATGTAGTTCGTTTGAGCAGAAATGTGTCTGCTCTTACCTGATTTGAAGTCTTGCTTGTAGGAAGACTCAGAGCCTGGGATTTACCTCCATTTTTGAAGTAAAACACACAGCAGTGTAATCATCCATTGATCACACTCTGCTTTAGAACAAGAAGCATGCCCTTGCTTTCTAGAGTCTCTAAGACAGCAGGAACCGTGATTTTGCTGAGAACAAAAGAACGGTGTTTCGTACACATACGGACATTATATAGTCCAACTCTGCTTCTGAAACTGATACAAAGCACTGGTCCTCTAACATCCAATGCTTGTCTGTTAAGATGAGAAACGTGTGAGCTTCGTGAAAGATGTAGTTCGTTTGAGCTGAAAAGTGACTGCCCTTACCTGAAACGAAGTCTTGCTTGTTGGAAGACATAGAGCCTGGGATTTAACTCCTTTTATGAAGGGAAACACACAGCATAGTTTTCATCCATGGATCACACTCTGCTTTAGAGCGAGAAGCACGCTCTTGCTTTCTAAAGTCTCTAAGGCAGCAGGAAACATGAGTGTGCTGTGAACAAAAGAATGATGTTTCCTACACATACGGACCATATCTAGTCCAACTCTTCTTCTGAAACTGATACAAAGCACTGGTCCTCTAACATCCAATGCTTGTCAGTTAAGATGAGAAACGTGTGAGCTTCGTGAACGATGTAGTTCGTTTGAGCAGAAAAGTGACTGCCATTACCTGAAACGAAGTCTTGCTTGGAGGAAGACTCAGAGCCTGGGATTTAACTCCTTTTCTGAAGTGAAACACACAGCGTAGTTCTCTTCCATGGATCACACTCTGCTTTAGAGCAAGAAGCACACGCTTGCTTTCTAGAGTCTCTAAGACAGCAGGAAATCAGAGTGTGCCCAGAACAAAAGAACGGAGTTTCCTACACATACGGACTATATGTAGTCCAAATCTTCTTTTGAAACTGATACAATGCACTGGTCCTCGAACATCCAATGCTTGTCAGTTAAGATGAGAAAAGTGTGAGCTCAGTGAACAATGTAGTTCGTTTGAGCTGAAAAGTGACTTCCCTTACCTGAAACGAAGTCTTGCTTGTAGGGAGACTCAGAGCATGGGATTTAACTCCATTTCTGAAGTGAAACACACAGCATAGTCCCATCCATTGATCTCACTCCGCTTTAGAGCGAGAAGCACGCTCTTGCTTTCTAAAGTCTCTAAGACAGCAGGAAACGTGAGTGTGCTGTGAACAAAAGAACGGTGTTTCCTACACATATGGGACATATCTAGTACAACTCTGCTTCTAAAACTGATACAAAGCACTGACCCTCTAACATCCAATGGTGGTCAGTTAAGATGGGAAACGTGTGAGCTTCATGAACGATGTAGTTCGTTTGAGCAGAAAACTGACTGCCCTTACCAGAAACGAAGTCTTGCTTGTAGGAAGACTCAGAGCCTGGGATTTAACTCCATTTCTGAATGGAAACACACAGCAGTGTTCTCATCCATTAATCACACTCTGCTTTAGAACAAGAAGCACGCTCTTGCTTTCTAGAGTCTCTAAGACAGCAGGAAACGTGAGTTTGCTGAGAACAAAAGAACGGTGTTTCCTACACATAAAGACCCTATCTAGTCCATCTCTGCTTCTGAAACTGATACAAAGCCCTGGTCCTCTAACATCCAATGCTTGTCTGTTAAGATGAGAAACGTGTGAGCTTCGTGAACGATGTAGTTCCTTTGAGCATAAAAGTGACTACACTTACCTTAAACGAAGTCTTGCTTGTTAGGAGACACAGAGCATCGGATTTAACTCCATTTCTGAAGTGAAACACACAGCATAGTCTCATCTATGGATCACAATCTGCTTTAGAGGGAGAAGCAAGTTCTTGCTTTCTAGAGTCTCTAAGACAGCAGGAAACGTGAGTGTGCCCAGAACAAAAGATCGGGGTTTCCTACACATATGGATCATATGTAGTTCAACTCTGCTTCTGAAACTGACACAAAGCACTGACCCTCTAACATCCAATGCTTGTCAGTTAAGCTGAGAAACGCGTGAACTCAGTGAACGATGTTGTTCATTTGAGCTGAAAATTGACTGCCCTTACCTGAAACGAAGTCTTGCTTGTAGGAAGACTCAGAGCCTGGGATTTAACTCCATTTCTGAAGGCAAACACACAGGATAGTTCTCATCCATGGATCACACTCTGCTTTAGAGCGAGAAGCACGCTCTTGCTTTCTAGAGTCTCTAAGACAGCAGGAAACGTGAGTGTGCTGTGAACAAAAGAATGGTGTTTCGTACACATACGGACCATATCTAGTCCAACCCTTCTTCTGAAACTGATACATAGCACTGGTCCTCTAACATCCAATGCTTATCAGTTAAGATGAGAAACGTGTGAGCTTCGTGAATGATGTAGTTCGTTTGAGCAGAAAAGTGACTGCCATTACCTGAAACGAAGTCTTGCTTGGAGGAAGACTCAGAACCTGGGATTTAACTCCATTTCTGAAGTGAAACACACAGCGTAGTTCTCATCCATGGATCACACTCTGCTTTAGAGCAAGAAGCACACTCTTGCTTTCTAGAGTCTCTAAGACAGCAGGAAAAGTGAGTGTGCTGAGAACAAAAGAACGGTGTTTCCTACACATACGGACCATATCTAGTCCAACTCTTCTTCTGAAACTGATACAAAGCACTGGTCCTCTAACATCCAATGCTTGTCTGTTAAGGTGAGAAACGTGTGAGCTTCGTGAACGATGTAGTTCGTTTGAGCTGAAAAGTGACTGCCCTTACCTGAAAAGAAGTCTTGCTTGTTGGAAGACTCAGAGCCTGGGATTTAACTCCATTTCTGAAGGCAAACACACAGCATAGTTCTCATCCATGGATCACACTCTGCTTTAGAGCAAGAAGCACACCCTTGCTTTCTAGAGTCTCTAAGACAGCAGGAAATCTGAGTGTGCCAAGAACAAAAGAACGGTGTTTCCTACACATATGGACTATATGTAGTCCAAAACTTCTTCTGAAACTGATTGAATGCACTGGTCCTCTAACATCCAATGCTTGTCAGTTAAGATGAGAAACGTGTGAGCTGCGTGAAAGATGTAGTTCGTTTGAGCAGAAAAGTGACTGCCCTCTCCTGAAACGAACTCTTGCTTGTAGGGAGACTCAGAGCCTGGGATTTAACTCCTTTTCTGAAGTGAAACACAAAGCATAGTTTTCATCCATGGATCACACTCTGCTTTAGAACGAGAAGCATGCTCTTGCTTTCTAGAGTCTCTAAGACAGCAGGAAACGTGAGTGTTCTAGGAACAAAAGAACGGTGGTTCCCACACATACAGACCATATCTAGTCCAAATCTGCTTCTTAAACTGATACAAAGCACTGGTCCTCTAACATCAAATGCTTCTCTGTTAAGATGAGAAACGTGTGAGCTTTGTGAACGATATAGTTCCTTTGAACTGAAAAGTGACTGCCCTTACCTGAAAAGAATTCTTGCTTGTAGGAAGACACAGAGCCTGGGATTTAAGTCCATTTCTGAAGGGAAACACACAGCATAGTTCTCATCCATGGATCACACTCTGCTTTAGAGCGAGAAGAACACTCTTGCTTTCTAGAGTCTCTAATACAGCAGGAAATCTGAGTGTGCCCAGAACAAAAGAACGGTGTTTCCTACACATCCGGACCATATGTAGTCCAAATCTGCTTCTGAAACTAATACAAAGCACTGACCCTCTAGCATCCAATGCTTGTCAGTTAAGATGGGAAACGTGTGAGCTTCATGAACGATGTAGTTCGTTTGAGCAGAAATGTGACTGCTCTTACCTGATTTGAAGTCTTGCTTGTAGGAAGACTCAGAGCCTGGGATTTACCTCCATTTTTGAAGTAAAACACACAGCAGTGTAATCATCCATTGATCACAATCTGCTTTAGAACAAGAAGCATGCCCTTGCTTTCTAGAGTCTCTAAGACAGCAGGAACCGTGATTTTGCTGAGAACAAAAGAACGGTGTTTCGTACACATACGGACATTATATAGTCCAACTCTGCTTCTGAAACTGATACAAAGCACTGGTCCTCTAACATCCAATGCTTGTCTGTTAAGATGAGAAACGTGTGAGCTTCGTGAAAGATGTAGTTCGTTTGAGCTGAAAAGTGACTGCCCTTACCTGAAACGAAGTCTTGCTTGTTGGAAGACATAGAGCCTGGGATTTAACTCCTTTTATGAAGGGAAACACACAGCATAGTTTTCATCCATGGATCACACTCTGCTTTAGAGCGAGAAGCACGCTCTTGATTTCTAAAGTCTCTAAGGCAGCAGGAAACATGAGTGTGCTGTGAACAAAAGAATGATGTTTCCTACACATACGGACCATATCTAGTCCAACTCTTCTTCTGAAACTGATACAAAGCACTGGTCCTCTAACATCCAATGCCTGTCAGTTAAGATGAGAAACGTGTGAGCTTCGTGAACGATGTAGTTCGTTTGAGCAGAAAAGTGACTGCCATTACCTGAAACGAAGTCTTGCTTGGAGGAAGACTCAGAGCCTGGGATTTAACTCCATTTCTGAAGTGAAACACACAGCGTAGTTCTCTTCCATGGATCACACTCTGCTTTAGAGCAAGAAGCACACGCTTGCTTTCTAGAGTCTCTAAGACAGCAGGAAATCTGAGTGTGCCAAGAACAAAAGAACGGTGTTTCCTACACATACAGACTATATGTAGCCCAAAACTTCTTCTGAAACTGATTTAATGCACTGGTCCTCTAACATCCAATGCTTGTCAGTTAAGATGAGAAACGTGTGAGCTTCGTGAAAGATGTAGTTCGTTTGAGCAGAAAAGTGACTGCCGTCACCTGAAACGAAGTCTTGCTTGTAGGGAGACTCAGATCCTGGGATTTAACTCCTTTTCTCAAGTGAAACACACAGCATAGTTTTCATCCATGGATCACACTCTGCTTTAGAACGAGAAGCACGCTCTTGCTTTCTAGAGTCTCTAAGACAGCAGGAAACGAGAGTGTGCTGAGAACAAAAGAATGGTGTTTCCTACACATACGGACCATATCTAGTCCAAATCTGCTTCTGAAACTGATACAAAGCACTGACCCTCTAACATCCAATGCTTGTCAGTTAAGATGGGAAAAGTGTGAGCTTCATGAACGATGTAGTTCCTTTGAGCAGAAAAGTGACTGCCCTTACCTGATTTGAAGTCTTGCTTGTAGGAAGACTCAGAGCCTGGGATTTAACTCCATTTATGAAGTAAAACACACAGCAGTGTAATCATCCATTGATCACACTCTGCTTTAGATGAAGAAGCACGCTCTTGCTTCTAGAGTCTCTAAGACAGCAGGAAACGTGATGTTGCTGAGAACAAAAGAACGTTGTTTCCTACACATATGGACATTATATAGTCCAACTCTGCTTCTGAAACTGATACAAAGCACTGGTCCTCTAACATCCAATGCTTGTCTGTTAAGATGAGAAACGTGTGAGCTTCGTGAAAGATGTAGTTCGTTTGAGCTGAAAAGTGACTGCCCTTACCTGAAACGAAGTCTTGCTTGTTGGAAGACATAGAGCCTGGGATTTAACTCCTTTTATGAAGGGAAACACACAGCATAGTTTTCATCCATGGATCACACTCTGCTTTAGAGCGAGAAGCACGCTCTTGATTTCTAAAGTCTCTAAGGCAGCAGGAAACATGAGTGTGCTGTGAACAAAAGAATGATGTTTCCTACACATACGGACCATATCTAGTCCAACTCTTCTTCTGAAACTGATACAAAGCACTGGTCCTCTAACATCCAATGCTTGTCAGTTAAGATGAGAAACGTGTGAGCTTCGTGAACGATGTAGTTCGTTTGAGCAGAAAAGTGACTGCCATTACCTGAAACGAAGTCTTGCTTGGAGGAAGACTCAGAGCCTGGGATTTAACTCCATTTCTGAAGTGAAACACACAGCATAGTTCTCTTCCATGGATCACACTCTGCTTTAGAGCAAGAAGCACACGCTTGCTTTCTAGAGTCTCTAAGACAGCAGGAAATCTGAGTGTGCCCAGAACAAAAGAACGGTGTTTCCTACACATACAGACAATATGTAGTCCAAAACTTCTTCTGAAACTGATTTAATGCACTGGTCGTCCAACATCCAATGCTTGTCAGTTAAGATGAGAAACGTGTGAGCTTCGTGAAAGATGTATTTCCTTTGAGCAGAAAAGTGACTGCCGTCACCTTAAATGAAGTCTTGATTGTAGGGAGACTCAGATCCTGGGATTTAACTCCTTTTCTCAAGTGAAACACACAGCATAGTTTTCATCCATGGATCACACTCTGCTTTAGACGAGAAGCACGCTCTTGCTTTCTAGAGTCTCTAAGACAGCAGGAAACGTGAGTGTGCTGAGAACAAAAGATCGGTGTTTCCTACACATACAGACCATATCTAGTCCAAATCTGCTTCTTAAACTGATACAAAGCACTGGTCCTGTAACATCCAATGCTTGTCTGTTAAGATGAGAAACGTGTGAGCTTTGTGAATGATATAGTTCCTTTGAACTGAAAAGTGACTGCCCTTACCTTCAAAGAAGTCATGCTTGTAGGAAGACACAGAGCCTGGGATTTACGTCCATTTCTGAAGGGAAACACACAGCATAGTACTTATCCATGGATCACACTCTGCTTTAGAACGAGAAGCACGCTCTTGCTTTCTAGAGTCTCTAATACAGCAGGAAATCTGAGTGTGCCCAGAACAAAAGAACGGAGTTTCCTACACATACGGACCATATGTAGTCCAAATCTGCTTGTGAAACTGATACAAAGAACTGACCCTCTAACATCCAATGCTTGTCATTTGAGATGGGAAACGTGTGAGCTTCGTGAACAATGTAGTTCCTTTGAGCAGAAAAGTGACTGCCCTTACCGGAATTGAAGTCTTGCTTGTAGGAAGACTCAGAGCCTGGGATTTAACTCCATTTCTGAAGTAAAACACACAGCAGTGTAATCATCCATTGATCACACTCTGCTTTAGAACAAGAAGCACGCTCTTGCTTTCTAGAGTCTCTAAGACAGCAGGAAACGTGATATTGCTGAGAACAAAAGAACGGTGTTTCCTACACATACGGACATTATATAGTCCAACTCTGGTTCTGGAACTGATACAAAACTCTGGTCCTCTAACATAAATTGCTTGTCTGTTAAGGTGAGAAACGTGTGAGCTTTGTGAACGATGTAGTTTGTTTGAGCTGAAAAGTGACTGCCCTTACCTGAAACGAAGTCTTGCTTGTAGGAAGACTCAGAGCCTGGGATTTACTCCATTTCAGAAGGCAAACACACAGCATAGTTCTCATCCATGGATCACACTCTGCTTTAGAGCGAGAAGCACGCTCTTGCTTTCTAGAGTCTCTAAGACAGCAGAAAACGTGAGTGTGCTGACAACAAAAGAACGGTGTTTCCTACACATACGGACATTATATAGTCCAACTCTGCTTCTGAAACTGATACAAAGCACTGGTCCTCTAACATCCAATGCTTGTCAGTTAAGATGAGAAACGTGTGAGCTCAGTGAACGATGTAGTTCGTTTGAGCTGAAAAGTGACTGCCCTTACCTGAAACAAAGTCTTGCTTGTAGGAAGACACAGAGGCTGGGATTTAACTCCATTTCTGAAGGGAAACACACAGCATAGTTCTCATCCATGGATCACACTCTGCTTTAGAGCGAGAATCATACTCTTGCTTTCTAGATTCTCTAATACAGCAGGAAATCAGAGTGTGCCCAGAACAAAAGAACGGAGTTTCCTACACATACGGACTATATGTAGTCCAAATCTTCTTTTGAAACTGATACAATGCACTGGTCCTCGAACATCCAATGCTTGTCAGTTAAGATGAGAAACATGTGAGCTCAGTGAACAATGTAGTTCATTTGAGCTGAAAAGTGACTGCCCTTACCTGAAACGAAGTCTTGCTTGTAGGGAGACTCAGAGCATGGGATTTAACTCCATTTCTGAAGTGAAACACACAGCATAGTTCTCTTCCATGGATCACACTCTGCTTTAGAGCAAGAAGCACACGCTTGCTTTCTAGAGTCTCTAAGACAGCAGGAAATCTGAGTGTGCCAAGAACAAAAGAACGGTGTTTCCTACACATACAGACTATATGTAGCCCAAAACTTCTTCTGAAACTGATTTAATGCACTGGGCCTCTAACATCCAATGCTTGTCAGTTAAGATGAGAAACGTGTGAGCTTCGTGAAAGATGTAGTTCGTTTGAGCAGAAAAGTGACTGCCGTCACCTGAAACGAAGTCCTGCTTGTAGGGAGACTCAGATCCTGGGATTTAACTCCTTTTCTCAAGTGAAACACACAGCATAGTTTTCATCCATGGATCACACTCTGCTTTAGAACGAGAAGCACGCTCTTGCTTTCTAGAGTCTCTAAGACAGCAGGAAACGAGAGTGTGCTGAGAACAAAAGAATGGTGTTTCCTACACATACGGACCATATCTAGTCCAAATCTGCTTCTGAAACTGATACAAAGCACTGACCCTCTAACATCCAATGCTTGTCAGTTAAGATGGGAAAAAGTGTGAGCTTCATGAACGATGTAGTTCCTTTGAGCAGAAAAGTGACTGCCCTTACCTGATTTGAAGTCTTGCTTGTAGGAAGACTCAGAGCCTGGGATTTAACTCCATTTATGAAGTAAAACACACAGCAGTGTAATCATCCATTGTTCACACTCTGCTTTAGATGAAGAAGCACGCTCTTGCTTCTAGAGTCTCTAAGACAGCAGGAAACGTGATGTTGCTGAGAACAAAAGAACGTTGTTTCCTACACATATGGACATTATATAGTCCAACTCTGCTTCTGAAACTGATACAAAGCACTGGTCCTCTAACATCCAATGCTTGTCTGTTAAGATGAGAAACGTGTGAGCTTCGTGAAAGATGTAGTTCGTTTGAGCTGAAAAGTGACTGCCCTTACCTGAAACGAAGTCTTGCTTGTTGGAAGACATAGAGCCTGGGATTTAACTCCTTTTATGAAGGGAAACACACAGCATAGTTTTCATCCATGGATCACACTCTGCTTTAGAGCGAGAAGCACGCTCTTGATTTCTAAAGTCTCTAAGGCAGCAGGAAACATGAGTGTGCTGTGAACAAAAGAATGATGTTTCCTACACATACGGACCATATCTAGTCCAACTCTTCTTCTGAAACTGATACAAAGCACTGGTCCTCTAACATCCAATGCTTGTCAGTTAAGATGAGAAACGTGTGAGCTTCGTGAACGATGTAGTTCGTTTGAGCAGAAAAGTGACTGCCATTACCTGAAACGAAGTCTTGCTTGGAGGAAGACTCAGAGCCTGGGATTTAACTCCATTTCTGAAGTGAAACACACAGCGTAGTTCTCTTCCATGGATCACACTCTGCTTTAGAGCAAGAAGCACACGCTTGCTTTCTAGAGTCTCTAAGACAGCAGGAAATCTGAGTGTGCCCAGAACAAAAGAACGGTGTTTCCTACACATACAGACAATATGTAGTCCAAAACTTCTTCTGAAACTGATTTAATGCACTGGTCGTCCAACATCCAATGCTTGTCAGTTAAGATGAGAAACGTGTGAGCTTCGTGAAAGATGTATTTCCTTTGAGCAGAAAAGTGACTGCCGTCACCTTAAATGAAGTCTTGATTGTAGGGAGACTCAGATCCTGGGATTTAACTCCTTTTCTCAAGTGAAACACACAGCATAGTTTTCATCCATGGATCACACTCTGCTTTAGACGAGAAGCACGCTCTTGCTTTCTAGAGTCTCTAAGACAGCAGGAATCGTGAGTGTGCTGAGAACAAAAGATTGGTGTTTCCTACACATACAGACCATATCTAGTCCAAATCTGCTTCTTAAACTGATACAAAGCACTGGTCCTGTAACATCCAATGCTTGTCTGTTAAGATGAGAAACATGTGAGCTTTGTGAACGATATAGTTCCTTTGAACTGAAAAGTGACTGCCCTTACCTTCAAAGAAGTCTTGCTTATAGGAAGACACAGAGCCTGGGATTTATGTCCATTTCTGAAGGGAAACACACAGCATAGTACTTATCCATGGATCACACTCTGCTTTAGAACGAGAAGCACGCTCTTGCTTTCTAGAGTCTCTAATACAGCAGGAAATCTGAGTGTGCCCAGAACAAAAGAACGGAGTTTCCTACACATACGGACCATATGTAGTCCAAATCTGCTTGTGAAACTGATACAAAGAACTGACCCTCTAACATCCAATGCTTGTCATTTGAGATGGGAAAAGTGTGAGCTTCGTGAACAATGTAGTTCCTTTGAGCAGAAAAGTGACTGCCCTTACCGGAATTGAAGTCTTGCTTGTAGGAAGACTCAGAGCCTGGGATTTAACTCCATTTCTGAAGTAAAACACACAGCAGTGTAATCATCCATTGATCACACTCTGCTTTAGAACAAGAAGCACGCTCTTGCTTTCTAGAGTCTCTAAGACAGTAGGAAAAGTGAGTGTGCTGAGAACAAAAGAACGGTGTTTCCTACACATACGGACCATATCTAGTCCAACTCTTCTTCTGAAACTGATACAAAGCACTGGTCCTCTAACATCCAATGCTTGTCTGTTAAGGTGAGAAACGTGTGAGCTTCGTGAACGATGTAGTTCGTTTGAGCTGAAAAGTGACTGCCCTTACCTGAAAAGAAGTCTTGCTTGTTGGAAGACTCAGAGCCTGGGATTTAACTCCATTTCTGAAGGCAAACACACAGCATAGTTCTCATCCATGGATCACACTCTGCTTTAGAGCAAGAAGCACACCCTTGCTTTATAGAGTCTCTAAGACAGCAGGAAATCTGAGTGTGCCCAGAACAAAAGAACGGTGTTTCCTACACATATGGACTATATGTAGTCCAAAACTTCTTCTGAAACTGATTGAATGCACTGGTCCTCTAACATCCAATGCTTGTCAGTTAATATGAGAAACGTGTGAGCTGCGTGAAAGATGTAGTTCGTTTGAGCAGAAAAGTGACTGCCCTCTCCTGAAACGAAGTCTTGCTTGTAGGGATACTCAGAGCCTGGGATTTAACTCCTTTTCTGAAGTGAAACACAAAGCATAGTTTTCATCCATGGATCACACTCTGCTTTAGAACGAGAAGCACGCTCTTGCTTTCTAGAGTCTCTAAGACAGCAGGAAACGTGAGTGTTCTAGGAACAAAAGAACGGTGGTTCCCACACATAAAGACCATATCTAGTCCAAATCTGCTTCTTAAACTGATACAAAGCACTGGTCCTCTAACATCAAATGCTTCTCTGTTAAGATGAGAAACGTGTGAGCTTTGTGAACGATATAGTTCCTTTGAACTGAAAAGTGACTGCCCTTACCTGAAAAGAATTCTTGCTTGTAGGAAGACACAGAGCCTGGGATTTAAGTCCATTTCTGAAGGGAAACACACAGCATAGTTCTCATCCATGGATCACACTCTGCTTTAGAGCGAGAAGAACACTCTTGCTTTCTAGAGTCTCTAATACAGCAGGAAATCTGAGTGTGCCCAGAACAAAAGAACGGTGTTTCCTACACATACGGACCATATGTAGTCCAAATCTGCTTCTGAAACTAATACAAAGCACTGACCCTCTAGCATCCAATGCTTGTCAGTTAAGATGGGAAACGTGTGAGCTTCATGAACGATGTAGTTCGTTTGAGCAGAAATGTGACTGCTCTTACCTGATTTGAAGTCTTGCTTGTAGGAAGACTCAGAGCCTGGGATTTACCTCCATTTTTGAAGTAAAACACACAGCAGTGTAATCATCCATTGATCACACTCTGCTTTAGAACAAGAAGCATGCCCTTGCTTTCTAGAGTCTCTAAGACAGCAGGAACCGTGATTTTGCTGAGAACAAAAGAACTGTGTTTCGTACACATACGGACATTATATAGTCCAACTCTGCTTCTGAAACTGATACAAAGCACTGGTCCTCTAACATCCAATGCTTGTCTGTTAAGATGAGAAACGTGTGAGCTTCGTGAAAGATGTAGTTCGTTTGAGCTGAAAAGTGACTGCCCTTACCTGAAACGAAGTCTTGCTTGTTGGAAGACATAGAGCCTGGGATTTAACTCCTTTTATGAAGGGAAACACACAGCATAGTTTTCATCCATGGATCACACTCTGCTTTAGAGCGAGAAGCACGCTCTTGCTTTCTAAAGTCTCTAAGGAAGCAGGAAACATGAGTGTGCTGTGAACAAAAGAATGATGTTTCCTACACATACGGACCATATCTAGTCCAACTCTTCTTCTGAAACTGATACAAAGCACTGGTCCTCTAACATCCAATGCTTGTCAGTTAAGATGAGAAACGTGTGAGCTTCGTGAACGATGTAGTTCGTTTGAGCAGAAAAGTGACTGCCATTACCTGAAACGAAGTCTTGCTTGGAGGAAGACTCAGAGCCTGGGATTTAACTCCTTTTCTGAAGTGAAACACACAGCGTAGTTCTCTTCCATGGATCACACTCTGCTTTAGAGCAAGAAGCACGCTCTTGCTTTCTAGAGTCTCTAAGACAGCAGGAAATCACAGTGTGCCCAGAACAAAAGAACGGAGTTTCCTACACATACGGACTATATGTAGTCCAAATCTTCTTTTGAAACTGATACAATGCACTGGTCCTCGAACATCCAATGCTTGTCAGTTAAGATGAGAAAAGTGTGAGCTCAGTGAACAATGTAGTTCGTTTGAGCTGAAAAGTGACTGCCCTTACCTGAAACGAAGTCTTGCTTGTAGAGAGACTCAGAGCATGGGATTTAACTCCATTTCTGAAGTGAAACACACAGCATAGTCCCATCCATTGATCTCACTCCGCTTTAGAGCGAGAAGCACGCTCTTGCTTTCTAAAGTCTCTAAGACAGCAGGAAACGTGAGTGTGCTGTGAACAAAAGAACGGTGTTTCCTACACATATGGGACATATCTAGTACAACTCTGCTTCTAAAACTGATACAAAGCACTGACCCTCTAACATCCAATGGTGGTCAGTTAAGATGGGAAACGTGTGAGCTTCATGAACGATGTAGTTCGTTTGAGCAGAAAAGTGACTGCCCTTACCGGAATTGAAGTCTTTCTTGTAGGAAGACTCAGAGCCTGGGATTTAACTCCATTTCTGAAGTAAAACACACAGCAGTGTAATCATCCATTGATCACACTCTGCTTTAGAACAAGAAGCACGCTCTTTCTTTCTAGAGTCTCTAAGACAGCAGGAAAAGTGAGTGTGCTGAGAAAAAAAGAACGGTGTTTCCTACACATACGGACCATATCTAGTCCAACTCTTCTTCTGAAACTGATACAAAGCACTGGTCCTCTAACATCCAATGCTTGTCTGTTAAGGTGAGAAACGTGTGAGCTTCGTGAACGATGTAGTTCGTTTGAGCTGAAAAGTGACTGCCCTTACCTGAAAAGAAGTCTTGCTTGTTGGAAGACTCAGAGCCTGGGATTTAACTCCATTTCTGAAGGCAAACACACAGCATAGTTCTCATCCATGGATCACACTCTGCTTTAGAGCAAGAAGCACACCCTTGCTTTATAGAGTCTCTAAGACAGCAGGAAATCTGAGTGTGCCCAGAACAAAAGAACGGTGTTTCCTACACATATGGACTATATGTAGTCCAAAACTTCTTCTGAAACTGATTGAATGCACTGGTCCTCTAACATCCAATGCTTGTCAGTTAAGATGAGAAACGTGTGAGCTGCGTGAAAGATGTAGTTCGTTTGAGCAGAAAAGTGACTGCCCTCTCCTGAAACGAAGTCTTGCTTGTAGGGAGACTCAGAGCCTGGGATTTAACTCCTTTTCTGAAGTGAAACACAAAGCATAGTTTTCATCCATGGATCACACTCTGCTTTAGAACGAGAAGCACGCTCTTGCTTTCTAGATTCTCTAAGACAGCAGGAAACGTGAGTGTTCTAGGAACAAAAGAACGGTGGTTCCCACACATACAGACCATATCTAGTCCAAATCTGCTTCTTAAACTGATACAAAGCACTGGTCCTCTAACATCAAATGCTTCTCTGTTAAGATGAGAAACGTGTGAGCTTTGTGAACGATATAGTTCCTTTGAACTGAAAAGTGACTGCCCTTACCTGAAAAGAATTCTTGCTTGTAGGAAGACACAGAGCCTGGGATTTAAGTCCATTTCTGAAGGGAAACACACAGCATAGTTCTCATCCATGGATCACACTCTGCTTTAGAGCGAGAAGAACACTCTTGCTTTCTAGAGTCTCTAATACAGCAGGAAATCTGAGTGTGCCCAGAACAAAAGAACGGTGTTTCCTACACATACGGACCATATGTAGTCCAAATCTGCTTCTGAAACTAATACAAAGCACTGACCCTCTAGCATCCAATGCTTGTCAGTTAAGATGGGAAACGTGTGAGCTTCATGAACGATGTAGTTCGTTTGAGCAGAAATGTGACTGCTCTTACCTGATTTGAAGTCTTGCTTGTAGGAAGACTCAGAGCCTGGGATTTACCTCCATTTTTGAAGTAAAACACACAGCAGTGTAATCATCCATTGATCACACTCTGCTTTAGAACAAGAAGCATGCCCTTGCTTTCTAGAGTCTCTAAGACAGCAGGAACCGTGATTTTGCTGAGAACAAAAGAACTGTGTTTCGTACACATACGGACATTATATAGTCCAACTCTGCTTCTGAAACTGATACAAAGCACTGGTCCTCTAACATCCAATGCTTGTCTGTTAAGATGAGAAACGTGTGAGCTTCGTGAAAGATGTAGTTCGTTTGAGCTGAAAAGTGACTGCCCTTACCTGAAACGAAGTCTTGCTTGTTGGAAGACATAGAGCCTGGGATTTAACTCCTTTTATGAAGGGAAACACACAGCATAGTTTTCATCCATGGATCACACTCTGCTTTAGAGCGAGAAGCACGCTCTTGCTTTCTAAAGTCTCTAAGGCAGCAGGAAACATGAGTGTGCTGTGAACAAAAGAATGATGTTTCCTACACATACGGACCATATCTAGTCCAACTCTTCTTCTGAAACTGATACAAAGCACTGGTCCTCTAACATCCAATGCTTGTCAGTTAAGATGAGAAACGTGTGAGCTTCGTGAACGATGTAGTTCGTTTGAGCAGAAAAGTGACTGCCATTACCTGAAACGAAGTCTTGCTTGGAGGAAGACTCAGAGCCTGGGATTTAACTCCTTTTCTGAAGTGAAACACACAGCGTAGTTCTCTTCCATGGATCACACTCTGCTTTAGAGCAAGAAGCACACGCTTGCTTTCTAGAGTCTCTAAGACAGCAGGAAATCACAGTGTGCCCAGAACAAAAGAACGGAGTTTCCTACACATACGGACTATATGTAGTCCAAATCTTCTTTTGAAACTGATACAATGCACTGGTCCTCGAACATCCAATGCTTGTCAGTTAAGATGAGAAAAGTGTGAGCTCAGTGAACAATGTAGTTCGTTTGAGCTGAAAAGTGACTGCCCTTACCTGAAACGAAGTCTTGCTTGTAGGGAGACTCAGAGCATGGGATTTAACTCCATTTCTGAAGTGAAACACACAGCATAGTCCCATCCATTGATCTCACTCCGCTTTAGAGCGAGAAGCACGCTCTTGCTTTCTAAAGTCTCTAAGACAGCAGGAAACGTGAGTGTGCTGTGAACAAAAGAACGGTGTTTCCTACACATATGGGACATATCTAGTACAACTCTGCTTCTAAAACTGATACAAAGCACTGACCCTCTATCATCCAATGGTGGTCAGTTAAGATGGGAAACGTGTGAGCTTCATGAACGATGTAGTTCGTTTGAGCAGAAAAGTGACTGCCATTACCTGAAACGAAGTCTTGCTTGGAGGAAGACTCAGAGCCTGGGATTTAACTCCATTTCTGAAGTGAAACACACAGCGTAGTTCTCTTCCATGGATCACACTCTGCTTTAGAGCAAGAAGCACACGCTTGCTTTCTAGAGTCTCTAAGACAGCAGGAAATCTGAGTGTGCCCAGAACAAAAGAACGGTGTTTCCTACACATACAGACAATATGTAGTCCAAAACTTCTTCTGAAACTGATTTAATGCACTGGTCGTCCAACATCCAATGCTTGTCAGTTAAGATGAGAAACGTGTGAGCTTCGTGAAAGATGTATTTCCTTTGAGCAGAAAAGTGACTGCCGTCACCTTAAATGAAGTCTTGATTGTAGGGAGACTCAGATCCTGGGATTTAACTCCTTTTCTCAAGTGAAACACACAGCATAGTTTTCATCCATGGATCACACTCTGCTTTAGACGAGAAGCACGCTCTTGCTTTCTAGAGTCTCTAAGACAGCAGGAATCGTGAGTGTGCTGAGAACAAAAGATTGGTGTTTCCTACACATACAGACCATATCTAGTCCAAATCTGCTTCTTAAACTGATACAAAGCACTGGTCCTGTAACATCCAATGCTTGTCTGTTAAGATGAGAAACATGTGAGCTTTGTGAACGATATAGTTCCTTTGAACTGAAAAGTGACTGCCCTTACCTTCAAAGAAGTCTTGCTTATAGGAAGACACAGAGCCTGGGATTTATGTCCATTTCTGAAGGGAAACACACAGCATAGTACTTATCCATGGATCACACTCTGCTTTAGAACGAGAAGCACGCTCTTGCTTTCTAGAGTCTCTAATACAGCAGGAAATCTGAGTGTGCCCAGAACAAAAGAACGGAGTTTCCTACACATACGGACCATATGTAGTCCAAATCTGCTTGTGAAACTGATACAAAGAACTGACCCTCTAACATCCAATGCTTGTCATTTGAGATGGGAAAAGTGTGAGCTTCGTGAACAATGTAGTTCCTTTGAGCAGAAAAGTGACTGCCCTTACCGGAATTGAAGTCTTGCTTGTAGGAAGACTCAGAGCCTGGGATTTAACTCCATTTCTGAAGTAAAACACACAGCAGTGTAATCATCCATTGATCACACTCTGCTTTAGAACAAGAAGCACGCTCTTGCTTTCTAGAGTCTCTAAGACAGTAGGAAAAGTGAGTGTGCTGAGAACAAAAGAACGGTGTTTCCTACACATACGGACCATATCTAGTCCAACTCTTCTTCTGAAACTGATACAAAGCACTGGTCCTCTAACATCCAATGCTTGTCTGTTAAGGTGAGAAACGTGTGAGCTTCGTGAACGATGTAGTTCGTTTGAGCTGAAAAGTGACTGCCCTTACCTGAAAAGAAGTCTTGCTTGTTGGAAGACTCAGAGCCTGGGATTTAACTCCATTTCTGAAGGCAAACACACAGCATAGTTCTCATCCATGGATCACACTCTGCTTTAGAGCAAGAAGCACACCCTTGCTTTATAGAGTCTCTAAGACAGCAGGAAATCTGAGTGTGCCCAGAACAAAAGAACGGTGTTTCCTACACATATGGACTATATGTAGTCCAAAACTTCTTCTGAAACTGATTGAATGCACTGGTCCTCTAACATCCAATGCTTGTCAGTTAATATGAGAAACGTGTGAGCTGCGTGAAAGATGTAGTTCGTTTGAGCAGAAAAGTGACTGCCCTCTCCTGAAACGAAGTCTTGCTTGTAGGGATACTCAGAGCCTGGGATTTAACTCCTTTTCTGAAGTGAAACACAAAGCATAGTTTTCATCCATGGATCACACTCTGCTTTAGAACGAGAAGCACGCTCTTGCTTTCTAGAGTCTCTAAGACAGCAGGAAACGTGAGTGTTCTAGGAACAAAAGAACGGTGGTTCCCACACATAAAGACCATATCTAGTCCAAATCTGCTTCTTAAACTGATACAAAGCACTGGTCCTCTAACATCAAATGCTTCTCTGTTAAGATGAGAAACGTGTGAGCTTTGTGAACGATATAGTTCCTTTGAACTGAAAAGTGACTGCCCTTACCTGAAAAGAATTCTTGCTTGTAGGAAGACACAGAGCCTGGGATTTAAGTCCATTTCTGAAGGGAAACACACAGCATAGTTCTCATCCATGGATCACACTCTGCTTTAGAGCGAGAAGAACACTCTTGCTTTCTAGAGTCTCTAATACAGCAGGAAATCTGAGTGTGCCCAGAACAAAAGAACGGTGTTTCCTACACATACGGACCATATGTAGTCCAAATCTGCTTCTGAAACTAATACAAAGCACTGACCCTCTAGCATCCAATGCTTGTCAGTTAAGATGGGAAACGTGTGAGCTTCATGAACGATGTAGTTCGTTTGAGCAGAAATGTGACTGCTCTTACCTGATTTGAAGTCTTGCTTGTAGGAAGACTCAGAGCCTGGGATTTACCTCCATTTTTGAAGTAAAACACACAGCAGTGTAATCATCCATTGATCACACTCTGCTTTAGAACAAGAAGCATGCCCTTGCTTTCTAGAGTCTCTAAGACAGCAGGAACCGTGATTTTGCTGAGAACAAAAGAACTGTGTTTCGTACACATACGGACATTATATAGTCCAACTCTGCTTCTGAAACTGATACAAAGCACTGGTCCTCTAACATCCAATGCTTGTCTGTTAAGATGAGAAACGTGTGAGCTTCGTGAAAGATGTAGTTCGTTTGAGCTGAAAAGTGACTGCCCTTACCTGAAACGAAGTCTTGCTTGTTGGAAGACATAGAGCCTGGGATTTAACTCCTTTTATGAAGGGAAACACACAGCATAGTTTTCATCCATGGATCACACTCTGCTTTAGAGCGAGAAGCACGCTCTTGCTTTCTAAAGTCTCTAAGGAAGCAGGAAACATGAGTGTGCTGTGAACAAAAGAATGATGTTTCCTACACATACGGACCATATCTAGTCCAACTCTTCTTCTGAAACTGATACAAAGCACTGGTCCTCTAACATCCAATGCTTGTCAGTTAAGATGAGAAACGTGTGAGCTTCGTGAACGATGTAGTTCGTTTGAGCAGAAAAGTGACTGCCATTACCTGAAACGAAGTCTTGCTTGGAGGAAGACTCAGAGCCTGGGATTTAACTCCTTTTCTGAAGTGAAACACACAGCGTAGTTCTCTTCCATGGATCACACTCTGCTTTAGAGCAAGAAGCACGCTCTTGCTTTCTAGAGTCTCTAAGACAGCAGGAAATCACAGTGTGCCCAGAACAAAAGAACGGAGTTTCCTACACATACGGACTATATGTAGTCCAAATCTTCTTTTGAAACTGATACAATGCACTGGTCCTCGAACATCCAATGCTTGTCAGTTAAGATGAGAAAAGTGTGAGCTCAGTGAACAATGTAGTTCGTTTGAGCTGAAAAGTGACTGCCCTTACCTGAAACGAAGTCTTGCTTGTAGAGAGACTCAGAGCATGGGATTTAACTCCATTTCTGAAGTGAAACACACAGCATAGTCCCATCCATTGATCTCACTCCGCTTTAGAGCGAGAAGCACGCTCTTGCTTTCTAAAGTCTCTAAGACAGCAGGAAACGTGAGTGTGCTGTGAACAAAAGAACGGTGTTTCCTACACATATGGGACATATCTAGTACAACTCTGCTTCTAAAACTGATACAAAGCACTGACCCTCTAACATCCAATGGTGGTCAGTTAAGATGGGAAACGTGTGAGCTTCATGAACGATGTAGTTCGTTTGAGCAGAAAAGTGACTGCCCTTACCGGAATTGAAGTCTTTCTTGTAGGAAGACTCAGAGCCTGGGATTTAACTCCATTTCTGAAGTAAAACACACAGCAGTGTAATCATCCATTGATCACACTCTGCTTTAGAACAAGAAGCACGCTCTTTCTTTCTAGAGTCTCTAAGACAGCAGGAAAAGTGAGTGTGCTGAGAAAAAAAGAACGGTGTTTCCTACACATACGGACCATATCTAGTCCAACTCTTCTTCTGAAACTGATACAAAGCACTGGTCCTCTAACATCCAATGCTTGTCTGTTAAGGTGAGAAACGTGTGAGCTTCGTGAACGATGTAGTTCGTTTGAGCTGAAAAGTGACTGCCCTTACCTGAAAAGAAGTCTTGCTTGTTGGAAGACTCAGAGCCTGGGATTTAACTCCATTTCTGAAGGCAAACACACAGCATAGTTCTCATCCATGGATCACACTCTGCTTTAGAGCAAGAAGCACACCCTTGCTTTATAGAGTCTCTAAGACAGCAGGAAATCTGAGTGTGCCCAGAACAAAAGAACGGTGTTTCCTACACATATGGACTATATGTAGTCCAAAACTTCTTCTGAAACTGATTGAATGCACTGGTCCTCTAACATCCAATGCTTGTCAGTTAAGATGAGAAACGTGTGAGCTGCGTGAAAGATGTAGTTCGTTTGAGCAGAAAAGTGACTGCCCTCTCCTGAAACGAAGTCTTGCTTGTAGGGAGACTCAGAGCCTGGGATTTAACTCCTTTTCTGAAGTGAAACACAAAGCATAGTTTTCATCCATGGATCACACTCTGCTTTAGAACGAGAAGCACGCTCTTGCTTTCTAGATTCTCTAAGACAGCAGGAAACGTGAGTGTTCTAGGAACAAAAGAACGGTGGTTCCCACACATACAGACCATATCTAGTCCAAATCTGCTTCTTAAACTGATACAAAGCACTGGTCCTCTAACATCAAATGCTTCTCTGTTAAGATGAGAAACGTGTGAGCTTTGTGAACGATATAGTTCCTTTGAACTGAAAAGTGACTGCCCTTACCTGAAAAGAATTCTTGCTTGTAGGAAGACACAGAGCCTGGGATTTAAGTCCATTTCTGAAGGGAAACACACAGCATAGTTCTCATCCATGGATCACACTCTGCTTTAGAGCGAGAAGAACACTCTTGCTTTCTAGAGTCTCTAATACAGCAGGAAATCTGAGTGTGCCCAGAACAAAAGAACGGTGTTTCCTACACATACGGACCATATGTAGTCCAAATCTGCTTCTGAAACTAATACAAAGCACTGACCCTCTAGCATCCAATGCTTGTCAGTTAAGATGGGAAACGTGTGAGCTTCATGAACGATGTAGTTCGTTTGAGCAGAAATGTGACTGCTCTTACCTGATTTGAAGTCTTGCTTGTAGGAAGACTCAGAGCCTGGGATTTACCTCCATTTTTGAAGTAAAACACACAGCAGTGTAATCATCCATTGATCACACTCTGCTTTAGAACAAGAAGCATGCCCTTGCTTTCTAGAGTCTCTAAGACAGCAGGAACCGTGATTTTGCTGAGAACAAAAGAACTGTGTTTCGTACACATACGGACATTATATAGTCCAACTCTGCTTCTGAAACTGATACAAAGCACTGGTCCTCTAACATCCAATGCTTGTCTGTTAAGATGAGAAACGTGTGAGCTTCGTGAAAGATGTAGTTCGTTTGAGCTGAAAAGTGACTGCCCTTACCTGAAACGAAGTCTTGCTTGTTGGAAGACATAGAGCCTGGGATTTAACTCCTTTTATGAAGGGAAACACACAGCATAGTTTTCATCCATGGATCACACTCTGCTTTAGAGCGAGAAGCACGCTCTTGCTTTCTAAAGTCTCTAAGGCAGCAGGAAACATGAGTGTGCTGTGAACAAAAGAATGATGTTTCCTACACATACGGACCATATCTAGTCCAACTCTTCTTCTGAAACTGATACAAAGCACTGGTCCTCTAACATCCAATGCTTGTCAGTTAAGATGAGAAACGTGTGAGCTTCGTGAACGATGTAGTTCGTTTGAGCAGAAAAGTGACTGCCATTACCTGAAACGAAGTCTTGCTTGGAGGAAGACTCAGAGCCTGGGATTTAACTCCTTTTCTGAAGTGAAACACACAGCGTAGTTCTCTTCCATGGATCACACTCTGCTTTAGAGCAAGAAGCACACGCTTGCTTTCTAGAGTCTCTAAGACAGCAGGAAATCACAGTGTGCCCAGAACAAAAGAACGGAGTTTCCTACACATACGGACTATATGTAGTCCAAATCTTCTTTTGAAACTGATACAATGCACTGGTCCTCGAACATCCAATGCTTGTCAGTTAAGATGAGAAAAGTGTGAGCTCAGTGAACAATGTAGTTCGTTTGAGCTGAAAAGTGACTGCCCTTACCTGAAACGAAGTCTTGCTTGTAGGGAGACTCAGAGCATGGGATTTAACTCCATTTCTGAAGTGAAACACACAGCATAGTCCCATCCATTGATCTCACTCCGCTTTAGAGCGAGAAGCACGCTCTTGCTTTCTAAAGTCTCTAAGACAGCAGGAAACGTGAGTGTGCTGTGAACAAAAGAACGGTGTTTCCTACACATATGGGACATATCTAGTACAACTCTGCTTCTAAAACTGATACAAAGCACTGACCCTCTATCATCCAATGGTGGTCAGTTAAGATGGGAAACGTGTGAGCTTCATGAACGATGTAGTTCGTTTGAGCAGAAAAGTGACTGCCCTTACCGGAATTGAAGTCTTGCTTGTAGGAAGACTCAGAGCCTGGGATTTAACTCCATTTCTGAAGTAAAACACACAGCAGTGTAATCATCCATTGATCACACTCTGCTTTAGAACAAGAAGCACGCTCTTTCTTTCTAGAGTCTCTAAGACAGCAGGAAAAGTGAGTGTGCTGAGAACAAAAGAACGGTGTTTCCTATACATACGGACCATATCTAGTCCAACTCTTCTTCTGAAACTGATACAAAGCACTGGTCCTCTAACATCCAATGCTTGTCTGTTAAGGTGAGAAACGTGTGAGCTTCGTGAACGATGTAGTTCGTTTGAGCTGAAAAGTGACTGCCCTTACCTGAAAAGAAGTCTTGCTTGTTGGAAGACTCAGAGCCTGGGATTTAACTCCATTTCTGAAGGCAAACACACAGCATAGTTCTCATCCATGGATCACACTCTGCTTTAGAGCAAGAAGCACACCCTTGCTTTATAGAGTCTCTAAGACAGCAGGAAATCTGAGTGTTTCCAGAACAAAAGAACGGTGTTTCCTACACATATGGACTATATGTAGTCCAAAACTTCTTCTGAAACTGATTGAATGCACTGGTCCTCTAACATCCAATGCTTGTCAGTTAAGATGAGAAACGTGTGAGCTGCGTGAAAGATGTAGTTCGTTTGAGCAGAAAAGTGACTGCCCTCTCCTGAAACGAAGTCTTGCTTGTAGGGAGACTCAGAGCCTGGGATTTAACTCCTTTTCTGAAGTGAAACACAAAGCATAGTTTTCATCCATGGATCACACTCTGCTTTAGAACGAGAAGCACGCTCTTGCTTTCTAGAGTCTCTAAGACAGCAGGAAACGTGAGTGTTCTAGGAACAAAAGAACGGTGGTTCCCACACATACAGACCATATCTAGTCCAAATCTGCTTCTTAAACTGATACAAAGCACTGGTCCTCTAACATCAAATGCTTCTCTGTTAAGATGAGAAACGTGTGAGCTTTGTGAACGATATAGTTCCTTTGAACTGAAAAGTGACTGCCCTTACCTGAAAAGAATTCTTGCTTGTAGGAAGACACAGAGCCTGGGATTTAAGTCCATTTCTGAAGGGAAACACACAGCATAGTTCTCATCCATGGATCACACTCTGCTTTAGAGCGAGAAGAACACTCTTGCTTTCTAGAGTCTCTAATACAGCAGGAAATCTGAGTGTGCCCAGAACAAAAGAACGGTGTTTCCTACACATCCGGACCATATGTAGTCCAAATCTGCTTCTGAAACTAATACAAAGCACTGACCCTCTAGCATCCAATGCTTGTCAGTTAAGATGGGAAACGTGTGAGCTTCATGAACGATGTAGTTCGTTTGAGCAGAAATGTGACTGCTCTTACCTGATTTGAAGTCTTGCTTGTAGGAAGACTCAGAGCCTTGGATTTACCTCCATTTTTGAAGTAAAACACACAGCAGTGTAATCATCCATTGATCACACTCTGCTTTAGAACAAGAAGCATGCCCTTGCTTTCTAGAGTCTCTAAGACAGCAGGAACCGTGATTTTGCTGAGAACAAAAGAACGGTGTTTCGTACACATACGGACATTATATAGTCCAACTCTGCTTCTGAAACTGATACAAAGCACTGGTCCTCTAACATCCAATGCTTGTCTGTTAAGATGAGAAACGTGTGAGCTTCGTGAAAGATGTAGTTCGTTTGAGCTGAAAAGTGACTGCCCTTACCTGAAACGAAGTCTTGCTTGTTGGAAGACATAGAGCCTGGGATTTAACTCCTTTTATGAAGGGAAACACACAGCATAGTTTTCATCCATGGATCACACTCTGCTTTAGAGCGAGAAGCACGCTCTTGCTTTCTAAAGTCTCTAAGACAGCAGGAAACGAGAGTGTGCTGAGAACAAAAGAATGGTGTTTCCTACACATACAGACCATATCTAGTGCAAATCTGCTTCTGAAACTGATACAAAGCACTGACCCTCTAACATCCAATGCTTGTCAGTTAAGATGGGAAAAGTGTGAGCTTCATGAACGATGTAGTTCCTTTGAGCAGAAAAGTGACTGCCCTTACCTGATTTGAAGTCTTGCTTGTAGGAAGACTCAGAGCCTGGGATTTAACTCCATTTATGAAGTAAAACACACAGCAGTGTAATCATCCATTGTTCACACTCTGCTTTAGATGAAGAAGCACGCTCTTGCTTCTAGAGTCTCTAATACAGCAGGAAACGTGATGTTGCTGAGAACAAAAGAACGTTGTTTCCTACACATATGGACATTATATAGTCCAACTCTGCTTCTGAAACTGATACAAAGCACTGGTCCTCTAACATCCAATGCTTGTCTGTTAAGGTGAGAAACGTGTGAGTTTCGTGAACGATGTAGTTCGTTTGAGCTGAAAAGTGACTGCCCTTACCTGAAACGAAGTCTTGCTTGTAGGAAGACTCAGAGCCTGGGATTTAACTCCATTTCTGAAGGCAAACACACAGCATAGTTCTCATCCATGGATCACACTCTGCTTTAGAGCAAGAAGCAGGCTCTTGCTTTCTAGAGTCTCTAAGACAGCAGGAAACGTGAGTGTGCTGTGACCAAAGAATGGTGTTTCCTACACATACGGACCATATCTAGTCCAACTATTCTTCTGAAACTGATACAAAGCACTGGTCCTCTAACATCCAATGCTTGTCAGTTAAGATGATAAACGTGTGAGCTTCGTGAACGCTGTAGTTCGTTTGAGCAGAAAAGTGACTGCCATTACCTGAAACGAAGTCTTGCTTGGAGGAAGACTCAGAGCCTGGGATTTAACTCCTTTTCTGAAGTGAAACACACAGCGTAGTTCTCTTCCATGGATCACACTCTGCTTTAGAGCAAGAAGCAAACGCTTGCTTTCTAGAGTCTCTAAGACAGCAGGAAATCTGAGTGTGCCCAGAACAAAAGAACGGTGTTTCCTACACATACAGACTATATGTCGTCCAAAACTTCTTCTGAAACTGATTTAATGCACTGGTCCTCTAACATCCAATGCTTGTCAGTTAAGATGAGAAACGTGTGAGCTTCGTGAAAGATGTAGTTCGTTTGAGCAGAAAAGTGACTGCCGTCACCTGAAACGAAGTCTTGCTTGTAGGGAGACTCAGATCCTGGGATTTAACTCCTTTTCTCAAGTGAAACACACAGCATAGTTTTCATCCATGGATCACACTCTGCTTTAGAACGAGAAGCACGCTCTTGCTTTCTAGAGTCTCTAAGACAGCAGGAAACGAGAGTGTGCTGAGAACAAAAGAATGGTGTTTCCTACACATACGGACCATATCTAGTCCAAATCTGCTTCTGAAACTGATACAAAGCACTGACCCTCTAACATCCAATGCTTGTCAGTTAAGATGGGAAAAGTGTGAGCTTCATGAACGATGTAGTTCCTTTGAGCAGAAAAGTGACTGCCCTTACCTGATTTGAAGTCTTGCTTGTAGGAAGACTCAGAGCCTGGGATTTAACTCCATTTATGAAGTAAAACACACAGCAGTGTAATCATCCATTGTTCACACTCTTCTTTAGATGAAGAAGCACGCTCTTGCTTCTAGAGTCTCTAAGACAGCAGGAAACGTGATGTTGCTGAGAACAAAAGAACGTTGTTTCCTACACATATGGACATTATATAGTCCAACTCTGCTTCTGAAACTGATACAAAGCACTGGTCCTCTAACATCCAATGCTTGTCTGTTAAGGTGAGAAACGTGTGAGTTTCGTGAACGATGTAGTTCGTTTGAGCTGAAAAGTGACTGCCCTTACCTGAAACGAAGTCTTGCTTGTAGGAAGACTCAGAGCCTGGGATTTAACTCCATTTCTGAAGGCAAACACACAGCATAGTTCTCATCCATGGATCACACTCTGCTTTAGAGCAAGAAGCAGGCTCTTGCTTTCTAGAGTCTCTAAGACAGCAGGAAACGTGAGTGTGCTGTGACCAAAGAATGGTGTTTCCTACACATACGGACCATATCTAGTCCAACTATTCTTCTGAAACTGATACAAAGCACTGGTCCACTAACATCCAATGCTTGTCAGTTAAGATGATAAACGTGTGAGCTTCGTGAACGCTGTAGTTCGTTTGAGCAGAAAAGTGACTGCCATTACCTGAAACGAAGTCTTGCTTGGAGGAAGACTCAGAGCCTGGGATTTAACTCCATTTCTGAAGTGAAACACACAGCGTAGTTCTCATCCATGGATCACACTCTGCTTTAGAGCAAGAAGCACACTCTTGCTTTCTAGAATCTCTAAGACAGCAGGAAATCTGAGTGTGCCCAGAACAAAAGAACGGTGTTTCCTACACATACAGACAATATGTAGTCCAAAACTTCTTCTGAAACTGATTTATTGCACTGGTCGTCCAACATCCAATGCTTGTCAGTTAAGATGAGAAACGTGTGAGCTTCGTGAAAGATGTATTTCCTTTGAGCAGAAAAGTGACTGCCGTCACCTTAAATGAAGTCTTGATTGTAGGGAGACTCAGATCCTGGGATTTAACTCCTTTTCTCAAGTGAAACACACAGCATAGTTTTCATCCATGGATCACACTCTGCTTTAGATGAGAAGCACGCTCTTGCTTTCTAGAGTCTCTAAGACAGCAGGAAACGTGAGTGTGCTGAGAACAAAAGATCGGTGTTTCCTACACATACAGACCATATCTAGTCCAAATCTGCTTCTTAAACTGATACAAAGCACTGGTCCTGTAACATCCAATGCTTGTCTGTTAAGATGAGAAACGTGTGAGCTTTGTGAACGATATAGTTCCATTGGACTGAAAAGTGACTGCCCTTACCTTCAAAGAAGTCTTGCTTATAGGAAGACACAGAGCCTGGGATTTACGTCCATTTCTGAAGGGAAACACACAGCATAGTACTTATCCATGAATCACACTCTGCTTTAGAATGAGAAGCACGCTCTTGCTTTCTAGAGTGTCTAATACAGCAGGAAATCTGAGTGTGCCCAGAACAAAAGAACGGAGTTTCCTACACATACGGACCATATGTAGTCCAAATCTGCTTGTGAAACTGATAAAAAGAACTGACCCTCTAACATCCAATGCTTGTCATTTGAGATGGGAAACGTGTGAGCTTCGTGAACAATGTAGTTCCTTTGAGCAGAAAAGTGACTGCCCTTACCGGAATTGAAGTCTTGCTTGTAGGAAGACTCAGAGCCTGGGATTTAACTCCATTTCTGAAGTAAAACACACAGCAGTGTAATCATCCATTGATCACACTCTGCTTTAGAACAAGAAGCACGCTCTTGCTTTCTAGAGTCTCTAAGACAGCAGGAAACGTGATATTGCTGAGAACAAAAGAACGGTGTTTCCTACACATACGGACATTATATAGTCCAACTCTGAATCTGGAACTGATACAAAACACTGGTCCTCTAACATAAATTGCTTGTCTGTTAAGGTGAGAAACGTGTGAGCTTTGTGAACGATGTAGTTTGTTTGAGCTGAAAAGTGACTGCCCTTACCTGAAACGAAGTCTTGCTTGTAGGAAGACTCAGAGCCTGGGATTTAACTCCATTTCAGAAGGCGAACACACAGCATAGTTCTCATCCATGGATCACACTCTGCTTTAGAGCGAGAAGCACGCTCTTGCTTTCTAGAGTCTCTAAGACAGCAGAAAACATGAGTGTGCTGACAACAAATGAACGGTGTTTCCTACACATACAGACATTATATAGTCCAACTCTGCTTCTGAAACTGATACAAAGCAGTGGTCCTCTAACATCCAATGCTTGTCAGTTAAGATGAGAAACGTGTGAGCTCAGTGAACGATGTAGTTCGTTTGAGCTGAAAAGTGACTGCCCTTACCTGAAACAAATTCTTGCTTGTAGGAAGACACAGAGGCTGGGATTTAACTCCATTTCTGAAGGGAAACACACAGCATAGTTCTCATCCATGGATCACACTCTGCTTTAGAGCGAGAATCATACTCTTGCTTTCTAGATTCTCTAATACAGCAGGAAATCAGAGTGTGCCCAGAACAAATGAACGGAGTTTCCTACACATACGGACTATATGTAGTCCAAATCTTCTTTTGAAACTGATACAATGCACTGGTCCTCGAACATCCAATGCTTGTCAGTTAAGATGAGAAACGTGTGAGCTCAGTGAACGATGTAGTTCGTTTGAGCTGAAAAGTGACTGCCCTTACCTGAAACGAAATCTTGCTTGTAGGGAGACTCAGAGCATGGGATTTAACTCCATTTCTGAAGTGAAACACACAGCATAGTCCCATCCATTGATCTCACTCCGCTTTAGAGCGAGAAGCACGCTCTTGCTTTCTAAAGTCTCTAAGACAGCAGGAAACGTGAGTGTGCTGTGAAAAAAAGAACGGTGTTTCCTACACATATGGGACATATCTAGTACAACTCTGCTTCTAAAACTGATACAAAGCACTGACCCTCTAACATCCAATGGTGGTCAGTTAAGATGGGAAACGTGTGAGCTTCATGAACGATGTAGTTCGTTTGAGCAGAAAAGTGACTGCCCTTACCGGAATTGAAGTCTTGCTTGTAGGAAGACTCAGAGCCTGGGATTTAACTCCATTTCTGAAGTAAAACACACAGCAGTGTAATCATCCATTGATCACACTCTGCTTTAGAACAAGAAGCACGCTCTTGCTTTCTAGAGTCTCTAAGACAGCAGGAAACGTGATTTTGCTGAGAACAAAAGAACGGTGTTTCCTACACATACGGACATTTTATAGTCCAACTCTGCTTCTGGAACTGAAAGAAAACACTGGTCCTCTAACATCCAATGCTTGTCTGTTAAGGTGAGAAACGTGTGAGCTTCGTGAACGATGTAGTTTGTTTGAGCTGAAAAGTGACTGCCCTTACCTGAAACGAAGTCTTGCTTGTAGGAAGACTCAGAGCCTGGGATTTAACTCCATTTCAGAAGGCACACACACAGCATAGTTCTCATCCATGGATCACACTCTGCTTTAGAGCAAGAAGCACGCTCTTGCTTTCTAGAGTCTCTAAGACAGCAGAAAACGTGAGTGTGCTGAGAACAAAAGAACGGTGTTTCCTACACATAAGGACCATATCGAGTCCAACTCTTCTTCTGAAACTGATACAAAGCACTGGTCCTCTAACATCCAATGCTTGTCAGTTAAGATGAGAAACATGTGAGCTTAGTGAACGATGTAGTTCGTTTGAGCAGAAAAGTGACTGCCATTACCTGAACCGAAGTCTTGCTTGGAGGAAGACTCAGAGCCTGGGATTTAACTCCATTTCTGAAGTGAAACACACAGCGTAGTTCTCATCCATGGATCATACTCTGCTTTAGAGCAAGGAGCACACTCTTGCTTTCTAGAGTCTCTAAGACAGCAGGAAATCTTAGTGTGCCCAGAACAAAAGAACGGTGTTTCCTACACATACGGACTATATGTAGTCCAAAACTTATTGTGAAACTGATTGAATGCACTGGTCCTCTAACATTCAATGCTTGCCAGGTTAGATGAGAAACGTGTGAGCTTTGTGAAAGATGTAATTCGTTTGAGTAGAAAAGTGACTGCCCTTACCTGAAATGAAGTCTTGATTGTAGGGTGACTCAGAGCCTGGGATTTAACTCCACTTCTGAAGTAAAACACACAGCAGTGTAATCATCCATTGATCACACTCTGCTTTAGAACAACAAGCATGCTCTTGCTTTCTAGATTGTCTAAGACAGCAGGAAACGTGATGTTGCTGAGAACAAAAGAACGGTATTTCCTACACATACGGACATTATATAGTCCAACTCTGCTTCTGAAACTGATACACAGCACTGGTCCTCTAACATCCAATGCTTGTCTGTTAAGATGAGAAACGTGTGAGCTTCTTGAACGATGTAGTTCGTTTGAGCTGAAAAGTGACTGCCCTTACCTGAAACGAAGTCTTGCCTGTAGGAAGACACAGAGATTGGGATTTAACTCCATTTCTGAAGGGAAACACACAGCATAGTTCTCATCCATGGATCACTCTCTGCTTTAGAGCGAGAAGCACGCTCTTGCTTTCTAAAGTCTCTAAGACAGCAGGAAACGTGAGTGTGCTGAGAACAAAAGAACGGTGTTTCCTACACATACGGCCCATATCTAGTCCAACTCTGCTTCTGAAACTGATAGAAAGCACTGGTCCTTTAACAACCAATGCTTGTCAGTTAAGATGAGAAACGTGTGAGCTTCGTGAACGATGTAGTTCCTTTGAGCAGAAAAGTGACTGCCCTTACCTTAAACGAAGTCTTGCTTGTAGGAAGACTCAGAGCCTGGGATATAACTCCATTTCTGAAGTGAAGCACACAGCATAGTTCTCATCCATGGAACATACTCTGCTTTAGAGCAAGAAGCACACTCTTGCTTTCTAGAGTCTCTAAGACAGCAGGAAATCTCAGTGTGTCCAGAACAAAAGAACGGTGTTTACTACACATACTGACTATATGTTGTCCAAATCTTCTTTTGAAGCTGATACAATGCACTGGTCCTCTAACATCCAATGCTTGTCAGTTAAGATGAGAAACGTGTGAGCTTCGTGAACGATGTAGTTCCTTTGAGCAGAAATTTTACTGCCC
The DNA here is from genome assembly GCA_949786385.1 of Onychomys leucogaster. Taxonomy (NCBI): domain Eukaryota; kingdom Metazoa; phylum Chordata; class Mammalia; order Rodentia; family Cricetidae; genus Onychomys; species Onychomys leucogaster. The sequence continues at coordinate 1,195,638 of CATKUP010000039.1, read as the reverse complement.
TTACCTGAAACGAAGTCTTGCTTGTAAGAAGACTCAGAGCCTGGGATTTAACTCCATTTCTGAAGTGAAACACACAGCATTGTCTCATCCATTGATCACACTCTGCTTTAGAACAAGAAGCACGCTCTTGCTTTCTAGATTCTCTAAGACAGCAGGAAACGTGAGTGTGCTGAGAACAAAAGAACGGTGTTTCCTACACATACGGACCATATCTAGTCCAACACTGCTTCTTAAAATGATACAAAGCACTGGTCCTCTAACATCCAATGCTTGTCTGTTAAGATGAGAAACGTGTGAGCTTCGTGAACGATGTAGTTCGTTTGAGCTGAAAAGTGACTGCCCTTACCTGAAACGAATTCTTGCTTGTAGGAAGACACAGAGCCTGGGATTTAAGTCCATATCTGAAGGTAAACACACAGCATAGTTCTCATCCATGGATCACACTCTTCTTTAGAGCGAGAAGCACGCTCTTGCTTTCCAGAGTCTCTAATACAGCAGGAAACGTGAGTGTGCTGAGAACAAGAGAACGGTGTTTCCTACACATACGGACCATATCTGGTCCAACTCTTCTTCTGAAACTGATACAAAGCACTGGTCCTCTAACATCCAATGCTTGTCAATTAAGATGAGAATCATGTGAGCTTCGTGAACGATATAGTTCTTTTGAGCAGAAAACTGACTGCCCTTACCTGAAACGAAGTCTTGCTTGTAGGAAGACTCAGAGCCTGGGATTTAACTCCATTTCTGAATTGAAACACACAGCAGTGTTCTCATCCATTAATCACACTCTGCTTTAGAACAAGAAGCATGCTCTTGCTTTCTAGAGTCTCTAAGACAGCAGGAAATGTGAGTTTGCTGAGAAAAAAAGAACGGTGTTTCCTACACATAAAGACCCTATCTAGACCAACTCTGCTTCTGAAACTGATAGAAAGCACTGGTCCTCTAACATCCAATGCTTGTCTGTTAAGATGAGAAACGTGTGAGCTCCGTGAAAGATGTAGTTCTTTTGAGCTGAAAAGTGACTGCCCTTACCTAAAACGAAGTCTTGCTTGTTTGAAGACACAGAGCCTGGGATTTAACTCCTTTTCTGAAGGGAAACACACAGCATAGTTCGCATCCATGGATCACACTCTGCTTTTGAGCGAGAAGCACGCTCTTGCTTTCTAAAATCTCTAAGACAGCAGGAAACGTGATTGTGCTGAGAACAAAAGAACGGTGTTTCCTACACATACGGACTATATGTAGTCCAAAACTTATTCTGAAACTGATTGAATGCACTGGTCCTCTAACATTCAATGCTTGTCAGTTAAGATGAGAAACGTGTGAGCTTCGTGAAAGATGTAGATTGTTTGAGCAGAAAAGTGACTGCCCTTACCTGAAACGAAGTCTTGCTTCTATGGAGACTCAGAGCCTGGGATTTAACTCCACATCTGAAGTAAAACACACAGCAGTTCAATCATCCATTGATCACACTCTGCTTAAGAACAACAAGCATGCTCTTGCTTTCTAGATTGTCTAAGACAGCAGGAAACGTGATTTTGCTGAGAACAAAAGAACGGTATTTCCTACACATACGGACATTATATAGTCCAACTCTGCTTCTGAAACTGATACACAGCACTGGTCCACTAACATCCAATGCTTGTCTGTTAAGATGAGAAACGTGTGAGCTTCGTGAACGATGTAGTTCGTTTGAGCTGAAAAGTAACTGCCCTTACCTGAAACGAAGTCTTGCCTGTAGGAAGACACAGAGATTGGGATTTAACTCCATTTCTGAAGGGAAACACACAGCATAGTTCTCATCCATGGATCACACTCTGCTTTAGAGCGAGAAGCACGCTCTTGCTTTCTAAAGTCTCTAAGACAGCAGGAAACGTGAGTGTGCTGAGAACAAAAGGACGGTGTTTCCTACACATACGGCCCATATCTAGTCCAACTCTGCTTCTGAAACTGATAGAAAGCACTGGTCCTCTAACATCCAATGCTTGTCAGTTAAGATGAGAAACGTGTGAGCTTCGTGAACGATGTAGTTCCTTTGAGCAGAAATGTGACTGCCCTTACCTGAAACGAAGTCTTGCTTGTAGGAAGACTCAGAGCCTGGGATTTAACTCCATTTCTGAAGTGAAACACACAGCATTGTCTCATCCTTTGATCACACTGTGCTTTAGAACAAGAAGCACGCTCTTGCTTTCTAGATTCTCTAAGACAGCAGAAAACGTGAGTGTGCTGAGAACAAAAGAACGGTGTTTCCTACACATACAGACCATATCTAGTCCAACACTGCTTCTTAAATTGATACAAAGCACTGGTCCTCTAACATCCAATGCTTGTCTGTTAAGATGAGAAACGTGTGAGCTTCGTGAACGATGTAGTTCGTTTGAGCTGAAAAGTGACTGCCCTTACCTGAAACGAATTCTTGCTTGTAGGAAGACACAGAGCCTGGGATTTAACTCCATTTCTGAAGGTAAACACACAGCATAGTTCTCATCCATGGATCACACTCTGCTTTAGAGCGAGAAGCACGCTCTTGCTTTCCAGAGTCTCTAAGACAGCAGGAAACGTGAGTGTGCTGAGAAAAAAAGAACGGTGTTTCCTACACATAAAGACCCTATCTAGACCAACTCTGCTTCTGAAACTGATACAAAGCACTGGTCCTCTAACATCCAATGCTTGTCTGTTAAGATGAGAAACGTGTGAGCTCCGTGAAAGATGTAGTTTGTTTGAGCTGAAAAGTGACTGCCCTTACCTAAAACGAAGTCTTGCTTGTTGGAAGACACAGAGCCTGGGATTTAACTCCATTTCTGAAGTGAAACACACAGCATTGTCTCATCCATTGAACACACTCTGCTTTAGAAGAAGAAGCATGCTCTTGCTTTCTAGAGTCTCTAAGACAGCAGGAAACGTGAGTGTGCTGAGAACAAAAGAACGGTGTTTTCTACACATACGGACCATATCTGGTCCAACTCTGCTTCTTAAACTGATACAAAGAACTGGTACTCTAACATCCAATGCTTGTCAATTAAGATGAGAAACGTGTGAGCTCGTGAACGATGTAGTTCATTTGAGCAGAAAACTGACTGCACTTACCTGAAAGGAAGTCTTGCTTGTAAGAAGACTCAGAGCCTGGGATTTAACTCCATTTCTGAAGTGAAACACACAGCAGTGTTCTCATCCATTAATCACACTCTGCTTTAGAACAAGAAGCACGCTCTTGCTTTCTAGAGTCTCTAAGAGAGCAGGAAACGTGAGTTTGCTGAGAACAAAAGAACGGTGTTTCCTACACATACAGACCATATCTAGTCCAACTCTGCTTCTGAAACTGATACAAAGCACTGGTCCTCTAACATTCAATGCTTGTCTGTTAAGATGAGATACGTGTGAGCTCCGTGAAAGATGTAGTTCGTTTGAGCTGAAAAGTGACTGCCCTTACCTGAAATGAAGTCTTGCTTGTTGGAAGACATAGAGCCTGGGATTTAACTCCTTTTCTGAAGGGAAACACACAGCATAGTTTTCATCCATGGATCACACTCTGCTTTAGAGCGAGAAGCACGCTCTTGCTTTCTAAAGTCTCTAAGACAGCAGGAAACGTGATTGTGCTGAGAACAAAAGAACGGTGTTTCCTACACATACGGACATTATATACTCCAACTCTGCTTCTGGAACTGATACAAAACCCTGGTCCTCTAACATCCAATGCTTGTCTGTTAAGGTGAGAAACGTGTGAGCTTCGTGAACGATGTAGTTTGTTTGAGCTGAAAAGTGACTGCCCTTACCTGAAACGATGTCTTGCTTGTAGAAAGACTCAGAGCCTGGGATTTAACTCCATTTCAGAAGGCAAACACACAGCATAGTTCTCATCCATGGATCACACTCTACTTTAGAGCGAGAAGCACGCTCTTGCTTTCTAGAGTCTCTAAGACAGCAGGAAACGTGAGTGTGCTGACAACAAAAGAACGGTGTTTCCTACACATACGGACCATATCGAGTCCAACTCTTCTTCTGAAACTGATACAAAGCACTGGTCCTCTAACATCCAATGCTTGTCAGTTAAGATGAGAAACATGTGAGCTTCGTGAACGATGTAGTTCGTTTGAGCTGAAAAGTGACTGCCCTCTCCTGAAACGAAGTCTTGCCTGTAGGAAGACAGAGCAAGGGATTTAACTCCATTTCTAAAGGGAAACACATCATAGTTCTCATCCATGGATCACACTCTGCTTTAGAGCGAGAAGCATGCTCTTGCTTTCTAAAGTATCTAAGACAGCAGGAAACGTGAGTGTGCTGAGAACAAAAGAACGGTGTTTCCTACACATAGGGGACATATCTAGTACAACTCTGCTTCTAAAACTGATAAAAAGCACTGACCCTCTAACATCCAATGGTGGTCAGTTAAGATGGGAAACGTGTGAGCTTCATGAACGATGTAGTTCGTTTGAGCAGAAAAGTGACTGCCCTTACCGCAATTGAATTCTTGCTTGTAGGAAGACTCAGAGCCTGGGATTTAACTCCATTTCTGAGGTAAAACACACAGCAGTGTAATCATCCATTGATCACACTCTGCTTTAGAACAAGAAGCACGCTCTTGCTTTCTAGAGTCTCTAAGACAGCAGGAAACTTGATTTTGCTGAGAACAAAAGAACGGTGTTTCCTACACATACGGACATTATATAGTCCAACTCTGCTTCTGGAACTGGTACAAAACACTGGTCCTCTAACATCCAATGCTTGTCTGTTAAGGTGAGAAACGTGTGAGCTTCGTGAACGATGTAGTTTGTTTGAGCTGAAAAGTGACTGCCCTTACCTGAAACGAAGTCTTGCTTGTAGGAAGACTCAGAGCCTGGGATTTAACTCCATTACAGAAGGCAAACACACAGCGTAGTTCTCATCCATGGATCATACTCTGCTTTAGAGCAAGGAGCACACTCTTGCTTTCTAGAGTCTCTAAGACAGCAGGAAATCTGAGTGTGCCCAGAACAAAAGAACGGTGTTTCCTACACATACGGACTATATGTAGTCCAAAACTTATTCTGAAACTGATTGAATGCACTGGTCCTCTAACATCCAATGCTTGTCAGTTAAGATGAGAAACGTGTGAGCTTCGTGAACGATGTATTTCCTTTGAGCAGAAAAGTGACTGCCCTTACCTGAAACGAAGTCTTGCTTGTAGGGAGACTCAGAGCATGGGATTTAACTCCATTTCTGAAGTGAAACACACAGCATTGTCTCATCCATGGATCACACTCTGCTTTAGAGCGAGAAGCACGCTCTTGCTTTCTAAAGTCTCTAAGACAGCAGGAAACGTGAGTGTGCTGAGAACAAAAGAACGGTGTTTCCTACACATACGGCCCATATCTAGTCCAACTCTGCTTCTGAAACTGATAGAAAGCACTGGTCCTCTAACATCCAATGCTTGTCAGTTAAGATGAGAAACGTGTTAGCTTCGTGAACGATGTAGTTCCTTTGAGCAGAAAAGTGACTGCCCTTACCTTAAACGAAGTCTTGCTTGTAGGAAGACTCAGAGCCTGGGATTTCACTCCATTTATGAAGTGAAGCACACAGCATAGTTCTCATCCATGGAACATACTCTGCTTTAGAGCAAGAAGCACACTCTTGCTTTCTAGAGTCTCTAAGACACCAGGAAATCTCAGTGTGCCCAGAACAAAAGAACGGTGTTTCCTACACCTACTGACTATATGTTGTCCGAATCTTCTTTTGAAGCTGATACAATGCACTGGTCCTCTAACATCCAATTCTTGTCAGTTAAGATGTGAAACGTGTGAGCTTCGTGAATGATGTAGTTCCTTTGAGCAGAAATGTGACTGCCCTTACCTGAAACGAAGTGTTGCTTGTAGGAAGACTCAGAGCCTGGGATTTAACTCCATTTCTGAAGTGAAACACACAGCATTGTCTCATCCATTGATCACACTCTGCTTTAGAATAAGAAGCACGCTCTTGCTTTCTAGAGTCTCTAAGACAGCAGGAAACGTGAGTGTGCTGAGAACAAAAGAACGGTGTTTCCTACACATACGGACCATATCTAGTCCAACACTGCTTCTTAAATTGACACAAAGCACTGGTCCTCTAACATCCAATGCTTGTCTTTTAAGATGAGAAACGTGTGAGCTCAGTGAACGATGTAGTTCGTTTAAGCTGAAAAGTGACTGCCCTTACCCGAAACGAATTCTTGCTTGTAGGAAGACACAGAGCCTGGGATTTAACTCCATTTCTGAAGGTAAACACACAGCATAGTTCTCATCCATGGATCACACTCTGCTTTAGAGCGAGAAGCACGCTCTTGCTTTCCAGAGTCTCTAAGACAACAGGAAACGTGAGTGTGCTGAGAACAAAGAACGGTGTTTCCTACACATAGGGACCATATCTGGTCCAACTCTTCTTCTGAAACTGATACAAAGCACTGGTCCTCTAACATCCAATGCTTGTCAGTTAAGATGAGAAACGTGTGAGCTCAGTGAACGATGTAGTTCGTTTGAGCTGAAAAGTGACTGCCCTTACCTGAAACGAAGTCTTGCTTGTAGGAAGACACAGAGCCTGGGATTTAACTCCATTTCTGAAGGGAAACACACAGCATAGTTCTCATCCATGGATCACACTCTGCTTTAGAGGGAGAATCATACACTTGCTTTCTAGATTCTATAATACAGCAGGAAATCAGAGTGTGCCCAGAACAAAAGAACGGAGTTTCCTACACATACGGACTATATGTAGTCCAAATCTTCTTTTGAAACTGATACAATGCACTGGTCCTCGAACATCCAATGCTTGTCAGTTAAGATGAGAAAGGTGTGAGCTTCGTGAACGATGTAGTTCCTTTGAGCAGAAAAGTGACTGCCCTTACCTGAAACGAAGTCTTGCTTGTAGGGAGACTCAGAGCATGGGATTTAACTCCATTTCTGAAGTGAAACACACAGCAATGTTCTCATCCATTAATCACACTCTGCTTTAGAACAAGAAGCACGCTCTTGCTTTCTAGAGTCTCTAAGACAGCAGGAAACGGGAGTTTCTTGAGAAAAAAAGAACGGTGTTTCCTACACATAAAGACCCTATCTAGTCCAACTCTGCTTCTGAAACTGATACAAAGCACTGGTCCTCTAACATCCAATGCTTGTCTGTTAAGATGAGAAACGTGTGAGCTCCGTGAAAGATGTAGTTCGTTTGAGCTGAAAAGTGACTGCCCTTACCTAAAACGAAGTCTTGCTTGTTGGAAGACACAGAGCCTGGGATTTAACTCCTTTTCTGAAGGGAAACACACAGCATAGTTTTCATCCATGGATCACACTCTGCTTTAGAGCGAGAAGCACGCTCTTGCTTTCTAAAATCTCTAAGACAGCAGGAAACGTGAGTGTGCTGAGAACAAAAGAACGGTGTTTCCTACACATATGGACCATATCTACTCCAACTCTGCTTGAAACTGATACAAAGCACTGGTCCTCTAACATCCAATGCTTGTCAGTTAAGATGAGAAACGTGTGAGCTCAGTGAACGATGTAGTTCGTTTGAGCTGAAAAGTGACTGCCCTTACCTGAAACGAAGTCTTACTTGTAGGGAGACTCAGAGCATGGGATTTAACTCCTTTTCTGAAGGGAAACACACAGCATAGTTTTCATCCATGGATCACACTCTGCTTTAGAGCGAGAAGCACGCTCTTGCTTTCTAAAATCTCTAAGACAGCAGGAAACGTGGGTGTGCTGAGAACAAAAGAACGGTGTTTCCTACACATACGGACCATATCTAGTCCAACTCTGCTTCTGAAACTGATACAAAGCACTGGTCCTCTAACATCCAATGCTTGTCAGTTAAGATGAGAAACGTGTGAGCTCAGTGAACGATGTAGTTCGTTTGAGCTGAAAAGTGACTGCCCTTACCTGAAACGAAGTCTTGCTTCTAGGAAGACACAGAGCCTGGGATTTAACTCCATTTCTGAAGTGAAACACACAGCATTGTCTCATCCATTGATCACACTCTGCTTTAGAACAAGAAGCACGCTCTTGCTTTCTAGAGTCTCTAAGACAGCAGGAAACGTGAGTGTGCTGAGAACAAAAGAACGGTGTTTTCTACACATACGGACCATATCTGGTCCAACTCTGCTTCTTAAACTGATACAAAGAACTGGTACTCTAACATCCAATACTTGTCAATTAAGATGAGAAACGTGTGAGCTTCTTGAACGATGTAGTTCATTTGAGCAGAAAACTGACTGCCCTTACCTGAAACGAAGTCTTGCTTGTAGGAAGACTCTGAACCTGGGATTTAACTCCATTTCTGAATTGAAACACACAGCAATGTTCTCATCCATTAATCACACTCTGCTTTAGAACAAGAAGCACGCTCTTGCTTTCTAGAGTCTCTAAGACAGCAGGAAACGGGAGTTTCTTGAGAAAAAAAGAACGGAGTTTCCTACACTTAAAGACCCTATCTAGTCCAACTCTGCTTCTGAAACTGATACAAAGCACTGGTCCTCTAACATCCAATGCTTGTCTGTTAAGATGAGAAACGTGTGAGCTCCGTGAAAGATGTAGTTCGTTTGAGCTGAAAAGTGACTGCCCTTACCTAAAACGAAGTCTTGCTTGTTGGAAGACACAGAGCCTGGGATTTAATTCCATTTATGAAGTGAAGCACACAGCATAGTTCTCATCCATGGAACATACTCTGCTTTAGAGCAAGAAGCACACTCTTGCTTTCTAGAGTCTCTAAGACACCAGGAAATCTCAGTGTGCCCAGAACAAAAGAACGGTGTTTCCTACACATACTGACTATATGTTGTCCAAATCTTCTTTTGAAGCTGATACAATGCACTGGTCCTCTAACATCCAATTCTTGTCAGTTAAGATGAGAAACGTGTGAGCTTCGTGAATGATGTAGTTCCTTTGAGCAGAAATGTGACTGCCCTTACCTGAAACGAAGTCTTGCTTGTAGGAAGACTCAGAGCCTGGGATTTAACTCCATTTCTGAAGTGAAACACACAGCATTGTCTCATCCATTGATCACACTCTGCTTTAGAACAAGAAGCACGCTCTTGCTTTCTAGAGTCTCTAAGACAGCAGGAAACGTGAGTGTGCTGAGAACAAAAGAACGGTGTTTCCTACACATACGGACCATATCTAGTCCAACACTGCTTCTTAAATTGACACAAAGCACTGGTCCTCTAACATCCAATGCTTGTCTGTTAAGATGAGAAACGTGTGAGCTCCGTGAAAGATGTAGTTCGTTTGAGCTGAAAAGTGACTGCCCTTACCTAAAACGAAGTCTTGCTTGTTGGAAGACACAGAGCCTGGGATTTAATTCCATTTATGAAGTGAAGCACACAGCATAGTTCTCATCCATGGAACATACTCTGCTTTAGAGCAAGAAGCACACTCTTGCTTTCTAGAGTCTCTAAGACACCAGGAAATCTCAGTGTGCCCAGAACAAAAGAACGGTGTTTCCTACACATACTGACTATATGTTGTCCAAATCTTCTTTTGAAGCTGATACAATGCACTGGTCCTCTAACATCCAATTCTTGTCAGTTAAGATGAGAAACGTGTGAGCTTCGTGAATGATGTAGTTCCTTTGAGCAGAAATGTGACTGCCCTTACCTGAAACGAAGTCTTGCTTGTAGGAAGACTCAGAGCCTGGGATTTAACTCCATTTCTGAAGTGAAACACACAGCATTGTCTCATACATTGATCACACTCTGCTTTAGAACAAGAAGCACGCTCTTGCTTTCTAGAGTCTCTAAGACAGCAGGAAACGTGAGTGTGCTGAGAACAAAAGAACGGTGTTTCCTACACATACGGACCATATCTAGTCCAACACTGCTTCTTAAATTGACACAAAGCACTGGTCCTCTAACATCCAATGCTTGTCTTTTAAGATGAGAAACGTGTGAGCTCAGTGAACGATGTAGTTCGTTTAAGCTGAAAAGTGACTGCCCTTACCCGAAACGAATTCTTGCTTGTAGGAAGACACAGAGCCTGGGATTTAACTCCATTTCTGAAGGTAAACACACAGCATAGTTCTCATCCATGGATCACACTCTGCTTTAGAGCGAGAAGCACGCTCTTGCTTTCCAGAGTCTCTAAGACAACAGGAAACGTGAGTGTGCTGACAACAAAAGAACGGTGTTTCCTACACATACGGACCATATCTGGTCCAACTCTTCTTCTGAAACTGATACAAAGCACTGGTCCTCTAACATCCAATGCTTGTCTGTTAAGATGAGAAACGTGTGAGCTCCGTGAAAGATGTAGTTCCTTTTGAGCTGAAAAGTGACTGCCCTTACCTAAAACGAAGTCTTGCTTATTGGAAGACACAGAGCCTGGGATTTAACTCCTTTTCTGAAGGGAAACACACAGCATAGTTTTCATCCATGGATCACACTCTGCTTTAGAGCGAGAAGCACGCTCTTGCTTTCTAAAATCTCTAAGACAGCAGGAAACGTGGGTGTGCTGAGAACAAAAGAACGGTGTTTCCTACACATACGGACCATATCTAGTCCAACTCTGCTTCTGAAACTGATACAAAGCACTGGTCCTCTAACATCCAATGCTTGTCAGTTAAGATGAGAAACGTGTGAGCTCAGTGAACGATGTAGTTCGTTTGAGCTGAAAAGTGACTGCCCTTACCTGAAACGAAGTCTTGCTTGTAGGAAGACACAGAGCCTGGGATTTAACTCCATTTCTGAAGGGAAACACACAGCATAGTTCTCATCCATGGATCACACTCTGCTTTAGAGGGAGAATCATACTCTTGCTTTCTAGATTCTCTAATACAGCAGGAAATCAGAGTGTGCCCAGAACAAAAGAACGGAGTTTCCTACACATACGGACTATATGTAGTCCAAATCTTCTTTTGAAACTGATACAATGCACTGGTCCTCGAACATCCAATGCTTGTCAGTTAAGATGAGAAAGGTGTGAGCTTCGTGAACGATGTAGTTCCTTTGAGCAGAAAAGTGACTGCCCTTACCTGAAACGAAGTCTTGCTTGTAGGGAGACTCAGAGCATGGGATTTAACTCCATTTCTGAAGTGAAACACACAGCATTGTCTCATCCATTGATCACACTCTGCTTTAGAACAAGAAGCACGCTCTTGCTTTCTAGAGTCTCTAAGACAGCAGGAAACGTGAGTGTGCTGAGAACAAAAGAACGGTGTTTTCTACACATACGGATCATATCTGGTCCAACTCTGCTTCTTAAACTGATACAAAGAACTGGTACTCTAACATCCAATACTTGTCAATTAAGATGAGAAACGTGTGAGCTTCGTGAACGATGTAGTTCATTTGAGCAGAAAACTGACTGCCCTTACCTGAAACGAAGTCTTGCTTGTAGGAAGACTCCGAACCTGGGATTTAACTCCATTTCTGAATTGAAACACACAGCAATGTTCTCATCCATTAATCACACTCTGCTTTAGAACAAGAAGCACGCTCTTGATTTCTAGAGTCTCTAAGACAGCAGGAAACGGGAGTTTCTTGAGAAAAAAAGAACGGTGTTTCCTACACATAAAGACCCTATCTAGTCCAACTCTGCTTCTGAAACTGATACAAAGCACTGGTCCTCTAACATCCAATGCTTGTCTGTTAAGATGAGAAACGTGTGAGCTCCGTGAAAGATGTAGTTTGTTTGAGCTGAAAAGTGACTGCCCTTACCTAAAACGAAGTCTTGCTTGTTGGAAGACACAGAGCCTGGGATTTAACTCCTTTTCTGAAGGGAAACACACAGCATAGTTTTCATCCATGGATCACACTCTGCTTTAGAGCGAGAAGCACGCTCTTGCTTTCTAAAATCTCTAAGACAGCAGGAAACGTGAGTGTGCTGAGAACAAAAGAACGGTGTTTCCTACACATATGGACCATATCTACTCCAACTCTGCTTGAAACTGATACAAAGCACTGGTCCTCTAACATCCAATGCTTGTCAGTTAAGATGAGAAACGTGTGAGCTCAGTGAACGATGTAGTTCGTTTGAGCTGAAAAGTGACTGCCCTTACCTGAAACGAAGTCTTACTTGTAGGGAGACTCAGAGCATGGGATTTAACTCCTTTTCTGAAGGGAAACACACAGCATAGTTTTCATCCATGGATCACACTCTGCTTTAGAGCGAGAAGCACGCTCTTGCTTTCTAAAATCTCTAAGACAGCAGGAAACGTGGGTGTGCTGAGAACAAAAGAACGGTGTTTCCTACACATACGGACCATATCTAGTCCAACTCTGCTTCTGAAACTGATACAAAGCACTGGTCCTCTAACATCCAATGCTTGTCAGTTAAGATGAGAAACGTGTGAGCTCAGTGAACGATGTAGTTCGTTTGAGCTGAAAAGTGACTGCCCTTACCTGAAACGAAGTCTTGCTTGTAGGAAGACACAGAGCCTGGGATTTAACTCCATTTCTGAAGGGAAACACACAGCATAGTTCTCATCCATGGATCACACTCTGCTTTAGAGGGAGAATCATACTCTTGCTTTCTAGATTCTCTAATACAGCAGGAAATCAGAGTGTGCCCAGAACAAAAGAACGGAGTTTCCTACACATACGGACTATATGTTGTCCAAATCTTCTTTTGAAACTGATACAATGCACTGGTCCTCGAACATCCAATGCTTGTCAGTTAAGATGAGAAAGGTGTGAGCTTCGTGAACGATGTAGTTCCTTTGAGCAGAAAAGTGACTGCCCTTACCTGAAACGAAGTCTTGCTTGTAGGGAGACTCAGAGCATGGGATTTAACTCCATTTCTGAAGTGAAACACACAGCATTGTCTCATCCATTGATCACACTCTGCTTTAGAACAAGAAGCACGCTCTTGCTTTCTAGAGTCTCTAAGACAGCAGGAAACGTGAGTGTGCTGAGAACAAAAGAACGGTGTTTTCTACACATACGGATCATATCTGGTCCAACTCTGCTTCTTAAACTGATACAAAGAACTGGTACTCTAACATCCAATACTTGTCAATTAAGATGAGAAACGTGTGAGCTTCGTGAACGATGTAGTTCATTTGAGCAGAAAACTGACTGCCCTTACCTGAAACGAAGTCTTGCTTGTAGGAAGACTCCGAACCTGGGATTTAACTCCATTTCTGAATTGAAACACACAGCAATGTTCTCATCCATTAATCACACTCTGCTTTAGAACAAGAAGCACGCTCTTGCTTTCTAGAGTCTCTAAGACAGCAGGAAACGGGAGTTTCTTGAGAAAAAAAGAACGGTGTTTCCTACACATAAAGACCCTATCTAGTCCAACTCTGCTTCTGAAACTGATAGAAAGCACTGGTCCTCTAACATCCAATGCTTGTCTGTTAAGATGAGAAACGTGTGAGCTCCGTGAAAGATGTAGTTCGTTTGAGCTGAAAAGTGACTGCCCTTACCTAAAACGAAGTCTTGCTTGTTGGAAGACACAGAGCCTGGGATTTAACTCCTTTTCTGAAGGGAAACACACAGCATAGTTTTCATCCATGGATCACACTCTGCTTTAGAGCGAGAAGCACGCTCTTGCTTTCTAAAATCTCTAAGACAGCAGGAAACGTGGGTGTGCTGAGAACAAAAGAACGGTGTTTCCTACACATACGGACCATATCTAGTCCAACTCTGCTTCTGAAACTGTAAAAAGCACTGGTCCTCTAACATCCAATGCTTGTCAGTTAAGATGAGAAACATGTGAGCTCACTGAACGATGTAGTTCGTTTGAGCTGAAAAGTGACTGCCCTTACCTGAAACGAAGTCTTGCTTGTAGGAAGACACAGAGCCTGGGATTTAACTCCATTTCTGAATTGAAACACACAGCATTGTCTCATCCATTGATCACACTCTGCTTTAGAACAAGAAGCACGCTCTTGCTTTCTAGAGTCTCTAAGACAGCAGGAAACTTGAGTGTGCTGAGAACAAAAGAACGGTGTTTTCTACACATACGGACCATATCTGGTCCAACTCTGCTTCTTAAACTGATACAAAGAACTGGTACTCTAACATCCAATACTTGTCAATTAAGATGAGAAACGTGTGAGCTTCGTGAACGATGTAGTTCATTTGAGCAGAAAACTGACTGCCCTTACCTGAAACGAAGTCTTGCTTGTAGGAAGACTCCGAACCTGGGATTTAACTCCATTTCTGAATTGAAACACACAGCAATGTTCTCATCCATTAATCACACTCTGCTTTAGAACAAGAAGCACGCTCTTGCTTTCTAGAGTCTCTAAGACAGCAGGAAACGGGAGTTTCTTGAGAAAAAAAGAACGGAGTTTCCTACACATAAAGACCCTATCTAGTCCAACTCTGCTTCTGAAACTGATACAAAGCACTGGTCCTCTAACATCCAATGCTTGTCTGTTAAGATGAGAAACGTGTGAGCTCCGTGAAAGATGTAGTTCGTTTGAGCTGAAAAGTGACTGCCCTTACCTAAAATGAAGTCTTGCTTGTTGGAAGACACAGAGCCTGGGATTGAACTCCTTTTCTGAAGGGAAACACACAGCATAGTTTTCATCCATGGATCACACTCTGCTTTACAGCGAGAAGCACGCTCTAGCTTTCTAAAGTCTCTAAGACAGCAGGAAACGTGAGTGTGCTGAGAACAAAAGAACGGTGTTTCCTACACATACGGACATTATATAGTCCAACTCTGCTTCTGGAACTGATACAAAACACTGATCCTCTAACATCCAATGCTTGTCTGTTAAGGTGAGAAACGTGTGAGCTTCGTGAACGATGTAGTTTGTTTGAGCTGAAAAGTGACTGCCCTTACCTGAAACGATGTCTTGCTTGTAGGAAGACTCAGAGCCTGGGATTTAACTCCATTTCAGAAGGCAAACACACAGCATAGTTCTCATCCATGGATCACACTCTGCTTTAGAGCGAGAAGCACGCTCTTGCTTTCTAGAGTCTCTAAGACAGCAGGAAACGTGAGTGTGCTGACAACAAAAGAACGGTGTTAACTACACATACGGACCATATCGAGTCCAACTCTTCTTCTGAAACTGATACAAAGCACTGGTCCTCTAACATCCAATGCTTGTCAGTTAAGATGAGAAACATGTGAGCTTCGTGAACGACGTAGTTCGTTTGAGCAGAAAAGTGACTGCTATTACCTGAAACGAAGTCTTGCTTGGAGGAAGACTCAGAGCTTGGGATTTAACTCCCTTTCTGAAGTGAAACACACAGCGTAGTTCTCATCCATGGATCATACTCTGATTTAGAGCAAGAAGCACACTCTTGCTTTCTAGAATCTCTAAGACAGCAGGAAACGTGAGTTTGCTGAGAACAAACGGTGTTTCCTACACATACAGACCATATATAGTCCAACTCTGCTTCTGAAAATGATACAAAGCACTGGTCCTCTAACATTCAATGCTTGTCTGTTAAGATGAGATACGTGTGAGCTCCATGAAAGATGTAGTTCGTTTGAGCTGAAAAGTGACTGCCCTTACCTGAAATGAAGTCTTGCTTGTTGGAAGACTCAGAGCCTGGGATTTAACTCCTATTCTGAAGGGAAACACACAGCATAGTTTTCATCCATGGATCACACTCTGCTTTAGAGCGAGAAGCACGCTCTTGCTTTCTAAAGTCTCTAAGACAGCAGGAAACGTGAGTTTGCTGAAAACAAAAGAACGGTGTTTCCTACACATAAAGACCCTATCTAGTCCAACTCTGCTTCTGAAACTGAGACAAAGCACTGGTCCTCTAACATTCAATGCTTGTCTGTTAAGATGAGATACGTGTGAGCTCCATGAAAGATGTAGTTCGTTTGAGCTGAAAAGTGACTGCCCTTACCTGAAATGAAGTCTTGCTTGTTGGAAGACTCAGAGCCTGGGATTTAACTCCTATTCTGAAGGGAAACACACAGCATAGTTTTCATCCATGGATCACACTCTGCTTTAGAGCGAGAAGCACGCTCTTGCTTTCTAAAGTCTCTAAGACAGCAGGAAACGTGAGTGTGCTGACAACAAAAGAACGGAGTTTCCTACACATACGGACTATATGTACTCCAAATCTTCTTTTGAAACTGATACAATGCACTGGTCCTCGGACATCCAATGCTTGTCAGTTAAGATGAGAAACGTGTGAGCTTCGTGAACGATGTAGTTCCTTTGAGCAGAAAAGTGACTGCCCTTACCTGAAACGAAGTCTTGCTTGTAGGGAGACTCAGAGCATGGGATTTAACTCCATTTCTGAAGTGAAACACACAGCATTGTCTCATCCATTGATCACACTCTGCTTTAGGACAAGAAGCATGCTCTTGCTTTCTAGAGTTTCTAAGACAGCAGGAAACGTGAGTGTGCTGAGAACAAAATAACGGTGTTTTCTACACATACAGACCATATCTAGTCCAAGTCTGCTTCTGAAACTGATACAAAGCACTGGTCCTCTAACATTCAATGCTTGTCTGTTAAGATGAGATACGTGTGAGCTCCGTGAAAGATGTAGTTCGTTTGAGCTGAAAAGTGACTGCCCTTACCTGAAACGAAGTCTTGCTTCTAGGAAGACTCAGAGCCTGGGATTTAACTCCATTTCAGAAGGCAAACACACAGCATAGTTCTCATCCATGGATCACACTCTGCTTTACAGCGAGAAGCATGCTCTTGCTTTCTAGAGTCTCTAAGACAGCAGGAAACGTGAGTGTGCTGACAACAAAAGAACGGTGTTTCCTACACATACGGACCATATCGAGTCCAACTCTTCTTCTGAAACTGATACAAAGCACTGGTCCTCTAACATCCAATGCTTGTCAGTTAAGATGAGAAACATGTGAGCTTCGTGAACGATGTAGTTCGTTTGAGCAGAAAAGTGACTGCCATTACCTGAAACGAAGTCTTGCTTGGAGGAAGACTCAGAGCCTGGGATTTAACTCCCTTTCTGAAGTGAAACACACAGCGTAGTTCTCATCCATGGATCATTCTCTGATTTAGAGCAAGAAGCAAACTCTTGCTTTCTAGAGTCTCTAAGACAGCAGGAAATCTGAGTGTGCCCAGAACAAAAGAACGGTGTTTCCTACACATACGGACTATATGTAGTCCAAAACTTATTCTGAAACTGATTGAATGCACTGGTCCTCTAACATCCAATGCTTGTCAGTTAAGATGAGAAACGTGTGAGCTTCGTGAAAGATGTAGTTCGTTTGAGCAGAAAAGTGACTGCCCTTACCTGAAACGAAGTCTTGCTTGTAGGGAGACCTAGAGCCTGGGATTAAACTCCATTTCTGAAGTAAAACACACAGCAGTGTAATCATCCATTGATCACACTCTGCTTTAGAACATGAAGCATGCTCTTGCTTTCTAGAGTGTCTAAGACAGCAGGAAACGTGAGTTTGCTGAGAACAAGAATGGTGTTTCCTACACATACAGACCATATCTAGTCCAACTCTGCTTCTGAAAATGATACAAAGCACTGGTCCTCTAACATTCAATGCTTGTCTGTTAAGATGAGATACGTGTGAGCTCCATGAAAGATGTAGTTCGTTTGAGCTGAAAAGTGACTGCCCTTACCTGAAACGATGTCTTGCTTGTAGGAAGACTCAGAGCCTGGGATTTAACTCCATTTCAGAAGGCAAACACACAGCATAGTTCTCATCCATGGATCACACTCTGCTTTAGAGCGAGAAGCACGCTCTTGCTTTCTAGATTCTCTAAGACAGCAGGAAACGTGAGTGTGCTGACAACAAAAGAACGGTGTTAACTACACATACGGACCATATCGAGTCCAACTCTTCTTGTGAAACTGATACAAAGCACTGGTCCTCTAACATCCAATGCTTGTCAGTTAAGATGAGAAACATGTGAGCTTCGTGAACGACGTAGTTCGTTTGAGCAGAAAAGTGACTGCTATTACCTGAAACGAAGTCTTGCTTGGAGGAAGACTCAGAGCTTGGGATTTAACTCCCTTTCTGAAGTGAAACACACAGCGTAGTTCTCATCCATGGATCATACTCTGATTTAGAGCAAGAAGCACACTCTTGCTTTCTAGAGTCTCTAAGACAGCAGGAAACGTGAGTTTGCTGAGAACAAACGGTGTTTCCTACACATACAGACCATATATAGTCCAACTCTGCTTCTGAAAATGATACAAAGCACTGGTCCTCTAACATTCAATGCTTGTCTGTTAAGATGAGATACGTGTGAGCTCCATGAAAGATGTAGTTCGTTTGAGCTGAAAAGTGACTGCCCTTACCTGAAATGAAGTCTTGCTTGTTGGAAGACTCAGAGCCTGGGATTTAACTCCTATTCTGAAGGGAAACACACAGCATAGTTTTCATCCATGGATCACACTCTGCTTTAGAGCGAGAAGCACGCTCTTGCTTTCTAAAGTCTCTAAGACAGCAGGAAACGTGAGTTTGCTGAAAACAAAAGAACGGTGTTTCCTACACATAAAGACCCTATCTAGTCCAACTCTGCTTCTGAAACTGAGACAAAGCACTGGTCCTCTAACATTCAATGCTTGTCTGTTAAGATGAGATACGTGTGAGCTCCATGAAAGATGTAGTTCGTTTGAGCTGAAAAGTGACTGCCCTTACCTGAAATGAAGTCTTGCTTGTTGGAAGACTCAGAGCCTGGGATTTAACTCCTATTCTGAAGGGAAACACACAGCATAGTTTTCATCCATGGATCACACTCTGCTTTAGAGCGAGAAGCACGCTCTTGCTTTCTAAAGTCTCTAAGACAGCAGGAAACGTGAGTGTGCTGACAACAAAAGAACGGAGTTTCCTACACATACGGACTATATGTAGTCCAAATCTTCTTTTGAAACTGATGCAATGCACTGGTCCTCGGACATCCAATGCTTGTCAGTTAAGATGAGAAACGTGTGAGCTTCGTGAACGATGTAGTTCCTTTGAGCAGAAAAGTGACTGCCCTTACCTGAAACGAAGTCTTGCTTGTAGGGAGACTCAGAGCATGGGATTTAACTCCATTTCTGAAGTGAAACACACAGCATTGTCTCATCCATTGATCACACTCTGCTTTAGGACAAGAAGCATGCTCTTGCTTTCTAGAGTTTCTAAGACAGCAGGAAACGTGAGTGTGCTGAGAACAAAATAACGGTGTTTTCTACACATACAGACCA
This sequence comes from Onychomys leucogaster, assembly GCA_949786385.1. Taxonomy (NCBI): domain Eukaryota; kingdom Metazoa; phylum Chordata; class Mammalia; order Rodentia; family Cricetidae; genus Onychomys; species Onychomys leucogaster. The sequence goes on along the minus strand of CATKUP010000039.1, from coordinate 1,176,596 downwards.
TATCTAGTCCAAGTCTGCTTCTGAAACTGATACAAAGCACTGGTCCTCTAACATTCAATGCTTGTCTGTTAAGATGAGATACGTGTGAGCTCCGTGAAAGATGTAGTTCGTTTGAGCTGAAAAGTGACTGCCCTTACCTGAAACGAAGTCTTGCTTCTAGGAAGACTCAGAGCCTGGGATTTAACTCCATTTCAGAAGGCAAACACACAGCATAGTTCTCATCCATGGATCACACTCTGCTTTACAGCGAGAAGCATGCTCTTGCTTTCTAGAGTCTCTAAGACAGCAGGAAACGTGAGTGTGCTGACAACAAAAGAACGGTGTTTCCTACACATACGGACCATATCGAGTCCAACTCTTCTTCTGAAACTGATACAAAGCACTGGTCCTCTAACATCCAATGCTTGTCAGTTAAGATGAGAAACATGTGAGCTTCGTGAACGATGTAGTTCGTTTGAGCAGAAAAGTGACTGCCATTACCTGAAACGAAGTCTTGCTTGGAGGAAGACTCAGAGCCTGGGATTTAACTCCCTTTCTGAAGTGAAACACACAGCGTAGTTCTCATCCATGGATCATTCTCTGATTTAGAGCAAGAAGCAAACTCTTGCTTTCTAGAGTCTCTAAGACAGCAGGAAATCTGAGTGTGCCCAGAACAAAAGAACGGTGTTTCCTACACATACGGACTATATGTAGTCCAAAACTTATTCTGAAACTGATTGAATGCACTGGTCCTCTAACATCCAATGCTTGTCAGTTAAGATGAGAAACGTGTGAGCTTCGTGAAAGATGTAGTTCGTTTGAGCAGAAAAGTGACTGCCCTTACCTGAAACGAAGTCTTGCTTGTAGGGAGACCTAGAGCCTGGGACTAAACTCCATTTCTGAAGTAAAACACACAGCAGTGTAATCATCCATTGATCACACTCTGCTTTAGAACATGAAGCATGCTCTTGCTTTCTAGAGTGTCTAAGACAGCAGGAAACGTGAGTTTGCTGAGAACAAGAATGGTGTTTCCTACACATACAGACCATATCTAGTCCAACTCTGCTTCTGAAAATGATACAAAGCACTGGTCCTCTAACATTCAATGCTTGTCTGTTAAGATGAGATACGTGTGAGCTCCATGAAAGATGTAGTTCGTTTGAGCTGAAAAGTGACTGCCCTTACCTGAAATGAAGTCTTGCTTGTAGGAAGACACAGAGCCTGGGATTTAACTCCATTTCTGAAGGGAAACACACAGCATAGTTCTCATCCATGGATCACACTCTGCTTTAGAGGGAGAATCATACTCTTGCTTTCTAGATTCTCTAATACAGCAGGAAATCAGAGTGTGCCCAGAACAAAAGAACGGAGTTTCCTACACATACGGACTATATGTTGTCCAAATCATCTTTTGAAACTGATACAATGCACTGGTCCTCGAACATCCAATGCTTGTCAGTTAAGATGAGAAAGGTGTGAGCTTCGTGAACGATGTAGTTCCTTTGAGCAGAAAAGTGACTGCCCTTACCTGAAACGAAGTCTTGCTTGTAGGGAGACTCAGAGCATGGGATTTAACTCCATTTCTGAAGTGAAACACACAGCATTGTCTCATCCATTGATCACACTCTGCTTTAGAACAAGAAGCACGCTCTTGCTTTCTAGAGTCTCTAAGACAGCAGGAAACGTGAGTGTGCTGAGAACAAAAGAACGGTGTTTTCTACACATACGGATCATATCTGGTCCAACTCTGCTTCTTAAACTGATACAAAGAACTGGTACTCTAACATCCAATACTTGTCAATTAAGATGAGAAACGTGTGAGCTTCGTGAACGATGTAGTTCATTTGAGCAGAAAACTGACTGCCCTTACCTGAAACGAAGTCTTGCTTGTAGGAAGACTCCGAACCTGGGATTTAACTCCATTTCTGAATTGAAACACACAGCAATGTTCTCATCCATTAATCACACTCTGCTTTAGAACAAGAAGCACGCTCTTGCTTTCTAGAGTCTCTAAGACAGCAGGAAACGGGAGTTTCTTGAGAAAAAAAGAACGGTGTTTCCTACACATAAAGACCCTATCTAGTCCAACTCTGCTTCTGAAACTGATAGAAAGCACTGGTCCTCTAACATCCAATGCTTGTCTGTTAAGATGAGAAACGTGTGAGCTCCGTGAAAGATGTAGTTCGTTTGAGCTGAAAAGTGACTGCCCTTACCTAAAACGAAGTCTTGCTTGTTGGAAGACACAGAGCCTGGGATTTAACTCCTTTTCTGAAGGGAAACACACAGCATAGTTTTCATCCATGGATCACACTCTGCTTTAGAGTGAGAAGCACGCTCTTGCTTTCTAAAATCTCTAAGACAGCAGGAAACGTGGGTGTGCTGAGAACAAAAGAACGGTGTTTCCTACACATACGGACCATATCTAGTCCAACTCTGCTTCTGAAACTGTAAAAAGCACTGGTCCTCTAACATCCAATGCTTGTCAGTTAAGATGAGAAACATGTGAGCTCAGTGAACGATGTAGTTCGTTTGAGCTGAAAAGTGACTGCCCTTACCTGAAACGAAGTCTTGCTTGTAGGAAGACACAGAGCCTGGGATTTAACTCCATTTCTGAATTGAAACACACAGCATTGTCTCATCCATTGATCACACTCTGCTTTAGAACAAGAAGCACGCTCTTGCTTTCTAGAGTCTCTAAGACAGCAGGAAACTTGAGTGTGCTGAGAACAAAAGAACGGTGTTTTCTACACATACGGACCATATCTGGTCCAACTCTGCTTCTTAAACTGATACAAAGAACTGGTAATCTATCATCCAATACTTGTCAATTAAGATGAGAAACGTGTGAGCTTCGTGAACGATGTAGTTCATTTGAGCAGAAAACTGACTGCCCTTACCTGAAACGAAGTCTTGCTTGTAGGAAGACTCCGAACCTGGGATTTAACTCCATTTCTGAATTGAAACACACAGCAATGTTCTCATCCATTAATCACACTCTGCTTTAGAACAAGAAGCACGCTCTTGCTTTCTAGAGTCTCTAAGACAGCAGGAAACGGGAGTTTCTTGAGAAAAAAAGAACGGAGTTTCCTACACATAAAGACCCTATCTAGTCCAACTCTGCTTCTGAAACTGATACAAAGCACTGGTCCTCTAACATCCAATGCTTGTCTGTTAAGATGAGAAACGTGTGAGCTCCGTGAAAGATGTAGTTCGTTTGAGCTGAAAAGTGACTGCCCTTACCTAAAATGAAGTCTTGCTTGTTGGAAGACACAGAGCCTGGGATTGAACTCCTTTTCTGAAGGGAAACACACAGCATAGTTTTCATCCATGGATCACACTCTGCTTTACAGCGAGAAGCACGCTCTAGCTTTCTAAAGTCTCTAAGACAGCAGGAAACGTGAGTGTGCTGAGAACAAAAGAACGGTGTTTCCTACACATACGGACATTATATAGTCCAACTCTGCTTCTGGAACTGATACAAAACACTGATCCTCTAACATCCAATGCTTGTCTGTTAAGGTGAGAAACGTGTGAGCTTCGTGAACGATGTAGATTGTTTGAGCTGAAAAGTGACTGCCCTTACCTGAAACGATGTCTTGCTTGTAGGAAGACTCAGAGCCTGGGATTTAACTCCATTTCAGAAGGCAAACACACAGCATAGTTCTCATCCATGGATCACACTCTGCTTTAGAGCGAGAAGCACGCTCTTGCTTTCTAGAGTCTCTAAGACAGCAGGAAACGTGAGTGTGCTGACAACAAAAGAACGGTGTTAACTACACATACGGACCATATCGAGTCCAACTCTTCTTCTGAAACTGATACAAAGCACTGGTCCTCTAACATCCAATGCTTGTCAGTTAAGATGAGAAACATGTGAGCTTCGTGAACGACGTAGTTCGTTTGAGCAGAAAAGTGACTGCTATTACCTGAAACGAAGTCTTGCTTGGAGGAAGACTCAGAGCTTGGGATTTAACTCCCTTTCTGAAGTGAAACACACAGCGTAGTTCTCATCCATGGATCATACTCTGATTTAGAGCAAGAAGCACACTCTTGCTTTCTAGAGTCTCTAAGACAGCAGGAAACGTGAGTTTGCTGAGAACAAACGGTGTTTCCTACACATACAGACCATATATAGTCCAACTCTGCTTCTGAAAATGATACAAAGCACTGGTCCTCTAACATTCAATGCTTGTCTGTTAAGATGAGATACGTGTGAGCTCCATGAAAGATGTAGTTCGTTTGAGCTGAAAAGTGACTGCCCTTACCTGAAATGAAGTCTTGCTTGTTGGAAGACTCAGAGCCTGGGATTTAACTCCTATTCTGAAGGGAAACACACAGCATAGTTTTCATCCATGGATCACACTCTGCTTTAGAGCGAGAAGCACGCTCTTGCTTTCTAGAGTCTCTAAGACAGCAGGAAACGGGAGTTTCTTGAGAAAAAAAGAACGGTGTTTCCTACACATAAAGACCCTATCTAGTCCAACTCTGCTTCTGAAACTGATAGAAAGCACTGGTCCTCTAACATCCAATGCTTGTCTGTTAAGATGAGAAACGTGTGAGCTCCGTGAAAGATGTAGTGCGTTTGAGCTGAAAAGTGACTGCCCTTACCTAAAACGAAGTCTTGCTTGTTGGAAGACACAGAGCCTGGGATTTAACTCCTTTTCTGAAGGGAAACACACAGCATAGTTTTCATCCATGGATCACACTCTGCTTTAGAGTGAGAAGCACGCTCTTGCTTTCTAAAATCTCTAAGACAGCAGGAAACGTGGGTGTGCTGAGAACAAAAGAACGGTGTTTCCTACACATACGGACCATATCTAGTCCAACTCTGCTTCTGAAACTGTAAAAAGCACTGGTCCTCTAACATCCAATGCTTGTCAGTTAAGATGAGAAACATGTGAGCTCAGTGAACGATGTAGTTCGTTTGAGCTGAAAAGTGACTGCCCTTACCTGAAACGAAGTCTTGCTTGTAGGAAGACACAGAGCCTGGGATTTAACTCCATTTCTGAATTGAAACACACAGCATTGTCTCATCCATTGATCACACTCTGCTTTAGAACAAGAAGCACGCTCTTGCTTTCTAGAGTCTCTAAGACAGCAGGAAACTTGAGTGTGCTGAGAACAAAAGAACGGTGTTTTCTACACATACGGACCATATCTGGTCCAACTCTGCTTCTTAAACTGATACAAAGAACTGGTAATCTATCATCCAATACTTGTCAATTAAGATGAGAAACGTGTGAGCTTCGTGAACGATGTAGTTCATTTGAGCAGAAAACTGACTGCCCTTACCTGAAACGAAGTCTTGCTTGTAGGAAGACTCCGAACCTGGGATTTAACTCCATTTCTGAATTGAAACACACAGCAATGTTCTCATCCATTAATCACACTCTGCTTTAGAACAAGAAGCACGCTCTTGCTTTCTAGAGTCTCTAAGACAGCAGGAAACGGGAGTTTCTTGAGAAAAAAAGAACGGAGTTTCCTACACATAAAGACCCTATCTAGTCCAACTCTGCTTCTGAAACTGATACAAAGCACTGGTCCTCTAACATCCAATGCTTGTCTGTTAAGATGAGAAACGTGTGAGCTCCGTGAAAGATGTAGTTCGTTTGAGCTGAAAAGTGACTGCCCTTACCTAAAATGAAGTCTTGCTTGTTGGAAGACACAGAGCCTGGGATTGAACTCCTTTTCTGAAGGGAAACACACAGCATAGTTTTCATCCATGGATCACACTCTGCTTTACAGCGAGAAGCACGCTCTAGCTTTCTAAAGTCTCTAAGACAGCAGGAAACGTGAGTGTGCTGAGAACAAAAGAACGGTGTTTCCTACACATACGGACATTATATAGTCCAACTCTGCTTCTGGAACTGATACAAAACACTGATCCTCTAACATCCAATGCTTGTCTGTTAAGGTGAGAAACGTGTGAGCTTCGTGAACGATGTAGATTGTTTGAGCTGAAAAGTGACTGCCCTTACCTGAAACGATGTCTTGCTTGTAGGAAGACTCAGAGCCTGGGATTTAACTCCATTTCAGAAGGCAAACACACAGCATAGTTCTCATCCATGGATCACACTCTGCTTTAGAGCGAGAAGCACGCTCTTGCTTTCTAGAGTCTCTAAGACAGCAGGAAACGTGAGTGTGCTGACAACAAAAGAACGGTGTTAACTACACATACGGACCATATCGAGTCCAACTCTTCTTCTGAAACTGATACAAAGCACTGGTCCTCTAACATCCAATGCTTGTCAGTTAAGATGAGAAACATGTGAGCTTCGTGAACGACGTAGTTCGTTTGAGCAGAAAAGTGACTGCTATTACCTGAAACGAAGTCTTGCTTGGAGGAAGACTCAGAGCTTGGGATTTAACTCCCTTTCTGAAGTGAAACACACAGCGTAGTTCTCATCCATGGATCATACTCTGATTTAGAGCAAGAAGCACACTCTTGCTTTCTAGAGTCTCTAAGACAGCAGGAAACGTGAGTTTGCTGAGAACAAACGGTGTTTCCTACACATACAGACCATATATAGTCCAACTCTGCTTCTGAAAATGATACAAAGCACTGGTCCTCTAACATTCAATGCTTGTCTGTTAAGATGAGATACGTGTGAGCTCCATGAAAGATGTAGTTCGTTTGAGCTGAAAAGTGACTGCCCTTACCTGAAATGAAGTCTTGCTTGTTGGAAGACTCAGAGCCTGGGATTTAACTCCTATTCTGAAGGGAAACACACAGCATAGTTTTCATCCATGGATCACACTCTGCTTTAGAGCGAGAAGCACGCTCTTGCTTTCTAGAGTCTCTAAGACAGCAGGAAACGGGAGTTTCTTGAGAAAAAAAGAACGGTGTTTCCTACACATAAAGACCCTATCTAGTCCAACTCTGCTTCTGAAACTGATAGAAAGCACTGGTCCTCTAACATCCAATGCTTGTCTGTTAAGATGAGAAACGTGTGAGCTCCGTGAAAGATGTAGTTCGTTTGAGCTGAAAAGTGACTGCCCTTACCTAAAACGAAGTCTTGCTTGTTGGAAGACACAGAGCCTGGGATTTAACTCCTTTTCTGAAGGGAAACACACAGCATAGTTTTCATCCATGGATCACACTCTGCTTTAGAGTGAGAAGCACGCTCTTGCTTTCTAAAATCTCTAAGACAGCAGGAAACGTGGGTGTGCTGAGAACAAAAGAACGGTGTTTCCTACACATACGGACCATATCTAGTCCAACTCTGCTTCTGAAACTGTAAAAAGCACTGGTCCTCTAACATCCAATGCTTGTCAGTTAAGATGAGAAACATGTGAGCTCAGTGAACGATGTAGTTCCTTTGAGCTGAAAAGTGACTGCCCTTACCTGAAACGAAGTCTTGCTTGTAGGAAGACACAGAGCCTGGGATTTAACTCCATTTCTGAATTGAAACACACAGCATTGTCTCATCCATTGATCACACTCTGCTTTAGAACAAGAAGCACGCTCTTGCTTTCTAGAGTCTCTAAGACAGCAGGAAACTTGAGTGTGCTGAGAACAAAAGAACGGTGTTTTCTACACATACGGACCATATCTGGTCCAACTCTGCTTCTTAAACTGATACAAAGAACTGGTAATCTATCATCCAATACTTGTCAATTAAGATGAGAAACGTGTGAGCTTCGTGAACGATGTAGTTCATTTGAGCAGAAAACTGACTGCCCTTACCTGAAACGAAGTCTTGCTTGTAGGAAGACTCCGAACCTGGGATTTAACTCCATTTCTGAATTGAAACACACAGCAATGTTCTCATCCATTAATCACACTCTGCTTTAGAACAAGAAGCACGCTCTTGCTTTCTAGAGTCTCTAAGACAGCAGGAAACGGGAGTTTCTTGAGAAAAAAAGAACGGAGTTTCCTACACATAAAGACCCTATCTAGTCCAACTCTGCTTCTGAAACTGATACAAAGCACTGGTCCTCTAACATCCAATGCTTGTCTGTTAAGATGAGAAACGTGTGAGCTCCGTGAAAGATGTAGTTCGTTTGAGCTGAAAAGTGACTGCCCTTACCTAAAATGAAGTCTTGCTTGTTGGAAGACACAGAGCCTGGGATTGAACTCCTTTTCTGAAGGGAAACACACAGCATAGTTTTCATCCATGGATCACACTCTGCTTTACAGCGAGAAGCACGCTCTAGCTTTCTAAAGTCTCTAAGACAGCAGGAAACGTGAGTGTGCTGAGAACAAAAGAACGGTGTTTCCTACACATACGGACATTATATAGTCCAACTCTGCTTCTGGAACTGATACAAAACACTGATCCTCTAACATCCAATGCTTGTCTGTTAAGGTGAGAAACGTGTGAGCTTCGTGAACGATGTAGATTGTTTGAGCTGAAAAGTGACTGCCCTTACCTGAAACGATGTCTTGCTTGTAGGAAGACTCAGAGCCTGGGATTTAACTCCATTTCAGAAGGCAAACACACAGCATAGTTCTCATCCATGGATCACACTCTGCTTTAGAGCGAGAAGCACGCTCTTGCTTTCTAGAGTCTCTAAGACAGCAGGAAACGTGAGTGTGCTGACAACAAAAGAACGGTGTTAACTACACATACGGACCATATCGAGTCCAACTCTTCTTCTGAAACTGATACAAAGCACTGGTCCTCTAACATCCAATGCTTGTCAGTTAAGATGAGAAACATGTGAGCTTCGTGAACGACGTAGTTCGTTTGAGCAGAAAAGTGACTGCTATTACCTGAAACGAAGTCTTGCTTGGAGGAAGACTCAGAGCTTGGGATTTAACTCCCTTTCTGAAGTGAAACACACAGCGTAGTTCTCATCCATGGATCATACTCTGATTTAGAGCAAGAAGCACACTCTTGCTTTCTAGAGTCTCTAAGACAGCAGGAAACGTGAGTTTGCTGAGAACAAACGGTGTTTCCTACACATACAGACCATATATAGTCCAACTCTGCTTCTGAAAATGATACAAAGCACTGGTCTTCTAACATTCAATGCTTGTCTGTTAAGATGAGATACGTGTGAGCTCCATGAAAGATGTAGTTCGTTTGAGCTGAAAAGTGACTGCCCTTACCTGAAATGAAGCCTTGCTTGTTGGAAGACTCAGAGCCTGGGATTTAACTCCTATTCTGAAGGGAAACACACAGCATAGTTTTCATCCATGGATCACACTCTGCTTTAGAGCGAGAAGCACGCTCTTGCTTTCTAAAGTCTCTAAGACAGCAGGAAACGTGAGTTTGCTGAAAACAAAAGAACGGTGTTTCCTACACATAAAGACCCTATCTAGTCCAACTCTGCTTCTGAAACTGAGACAAAGCACTGGTCCTCTAACATTCAATGCTTGTCTGTTAAGATGAGATACGTGTGAGCTCCATGAAAGATGTAGTTCGTTTGAGCTGAAAAGTGACTGCCCTTACCTGAAATGAAGTCTTGCTTGTTGGAAGACTCAGAGCCTGGGATTTAACTCCTATTCTGAAGGGAAACACACAGCATAGTTTTCATCCATGGATCACACTCTGCTTTAGAGCGAGAAGCACGCTCTTGCTTTCTAAAGTCTCTAAGACAGCAGGAAACATGAGTGTGCTGACAACAAAAGAACGGAGTTTCCTACACATACGGACTATATGTAGTCCAAATCTTCTTTTGAAACTGATACAATGCACTGGTCCTCGAACATCCAATGCTTGTCAGTTAAGATGAGAAACGTGTGAGCTCCGTGAACGATGTAGTTCCTTTGAGCAGAAAAGTGACTGCCCTTACCTGAAACGAAGTCTTGCTTGTAGGGAGACTCAGAGCATGGGATTTAACTCCATTTCTGAAGTGAAACACACAGCATTGTCTCATCCATTGATCACACTCTGCTTTAGGACAACAAGCATGCTCTTGCTTTCTAGAGTTTCTAAGACAGCAGGAAACGTGAGTGTGCTGAGAACAAAATAACGGTGTTTTCTACACATACAGACCATATCTAGTCCAAGTCTGCTTCTGAAACTGATACAAAGCACTGGTCCTCTAACATTCAATGCTTGTCTGTTAAGATGAGATACGTGTGAGCTCCGTGAAAGATGTAGTTCGTTTGAGCTGAAAAGTGATTGCCCTTACCTGAAACGAAGTCTTGCTTCTAGGAAGACTCAGAGCCTGGGATTTAACTCCATTTCAGAAGGCAAACACACAGCATAGTTCTCATCCATGGATCACACTCTGCTTTACAGCGAAAAGCATGCTCTTGCTTTCTAGAGTCTCTAAGACAGCAGGAAACGTGAGTGTGCTGACAACAAAAGAACGGTGTTTCCTACACATACGGACCATATCGAGTCCAACTCTTCTTCTGAAACTGATACAAAGCACTGGTCCTCTAACATCCAATGCTTGTCAGTTAAGATGAGAAACATGTGAGCTTCGTGAACGATGTAGTTCGTTTGAGCAGAAAAGTGACTGCCATTACCTGAAACGAAGTCTTGCTTGGAGGAAGACTCAGAGCCTGGGATTTAACTCCCTTTCTGAAGTGAAACACACAGCGTAGTTCTCATCCATGGATCATTCTCTGATTTAGAGCAAGAAGCAAACTCTTGCTTTCTAGAGTCTCTAAGACAGCAGGAAATCTGAGTGTGCCCAGAACAAAAGAACGGTGTTTCCTACACATACGGACTATATGTAGTCCAAAACTTATTCTGAAACTGATTGAATGCACTGGTCCTCTAACATCCAATGCTTGTCAGTTAAGATGAGAAACGTGTGAGCTTCGTGAAAGATGTAGTTCGTTTGAGCAGAAAAGTGACTGCCCTTACCTGAAACGAAGTCTTGCTTGTAGGGAGACCTAGAGCCTGGGATTAAACTCCATTTCTGAAGTAAAACACACAGCAGTGTAATCATCCATTGATCACACTCTGCTTTAGAACATGAAGCATGCTCTTGCTTTCTAGAGTGTCTAAGACAGCAGGAAACGTGAGTTTGCTGAGAACAAGAATGGTGTTTCCTACACATACAGACCATATCTAGTCCAACTCTGCTTCTGAAAATGATACAAAGCACTGGTCCTCTAACATTCAATGCTTGTCTGTTAAGATGAGATACGTGTGAGCTCCATGAAAGATGTAGTTCGTTTGAGCTGAAAAGTGACTGCCCTTACCTGAAATGAAGTCTTGCTTGTTGGAAGACTCAGAGCCTGGGATTTAACTCCTTTTCTGAAGGGAAACACACAGCATAGTTTTCATCCATGGATCACACTCTGCTTTAGAGCGAGAAGCACGCTCTTGCTTTCTAAAGTCTCTAAGACAGCAGGAAACGTGAGTTTGCTGAAAACAAAAGAACGGTGTTTCCTACACATAAAGACCCTATCTAGTCCAACTCTGCTTCTGAAACTGAGACAAAGCACTGGTCCTCTAACATCCAATGCTTGTCTGTTAAGATGAGAAATGTGTGAGCTTTGTGAACGATGTAGTTCGTTTGAGCAGAAAAGTGACTTCCATTACCTGAAACGAAGTCTTGCTTGGAGGAAGACTCAGAGCCTGGGATTTAACTCCATTTCTGAAGTGAAACACACAGTGTAGTTCTCATCCATGGATCATACTCTGCTTTAGAGCAAGGAGCACACTCTTGCTTTCTAGAGTCTCTAAGACAGCAGGAAATCTGAGTGTGCCCAGAACAAAAGAACCGTGTTTCCTACACATACGGACTATATGTAGTCCAAAACTTATTCTGAAACTGATTGAATGCACTGGTCCTGTAACATTCAATGCTTGTCAGGTAAGATGAGAAACGTGTGAGCTTCATGAAAGATGTAGTTCGTTTGAGCAGAAAAGTGACTGCCCTTACCTGAAACGAAGTCTTGCTTGTAGGGAGACTCAGAGCCTGGGATTTAACTCCACTTCTGAAGTAAAACACACAGCAGTGTAATCATCCATTGATCACACTCTGCTTTAGAACAACAAGCATGCTCTTGCTTTCTAGATTGTCTAAGACAGCAGGAAACGTGATTTTGCTGAGAACAAAAGAACGGTATTTCCTACACATACAGACATTATATAGTCCAACTCTGCTTCTGAAACTGATACACAGCACTGGTCCTCTAACATCCAATGCTTGTCTGTTAAGATGAGAAACGTGTGAGCTTCGTGAACGATGTAGTTCGTTTGAGCTGAAAAGTGACTGCCCTTACCTGAAACGAAGTCTTGCCTGTAGGAAGACACAGAGATTGGGATTTAACTCCATTTCTGAAGGGAAACACACAGCATAGTTCTCATCCATGGATCACACTCTGCTTTAGAGCGAGAAGCAAGCTCTTGCTTTCTAAAGTCTCTAAGACAGCAGGAAACGTGAGTGTGCTGAGAACAAAAGAACAGTGTTTCCTACACATACGGCCCATATCTAGTCCAACTCTGCTTCTGAAACTGATAGAAAGCACTGGTCCTCTAACATCCAATGCTTGTCAGTTAAGATGAGAAACGTGTGAGCTCAGTGAACGATGTAGTTTGTTTGAGCTGAAAAGTGACTGCCCTTACCTTAAAGAATTCTTGCTTGTAGGAAGACTCAGAGCCTGGGATTTAACTCCATTTCTGAAGTGAAACACACAGCATTGTCTTATCCATTGATCACACTCTGCTTTAGAACAAGAAGCACGCTCTTGCTTTCTAGATTCTCTAAGACAGCAGGAAACGTGAGTGTGCTGAGAACAAAAGAACGGTGTTTCCTACACATACGGACCATATCTAGTCCAACACTGCTTCTTAAATTGACACAAAGCACTGGTCCTCTAACATCCAATGCTTGTCTTTTAAGATGAGAAACGTGTGAGCTCAGTGAACGATGTAGTTCGTTTGAGCAGAAAACTGACTGCCCTTACCAGAAACGATGTCTTGCTTGTAGGAAGACTCAGAGCCTGGGATTTAACTCCATTTCTGAATTGAAACACACAGCAGTATTCTCATCCATTAATCACACTCTGCTTTAGAACAAGAAGCACGCTCTTGCTTTCTATAGTCTCTAAGACAGCAGGAAACGTGAGTGTGCTGAGAAGAAAAGAACGGTGTTTTCTACACATACGGACCATATCTGGTCCAACTCTGCTTCTTAAACTGATACAAAGAACTGGTACTCTAACATCCAATGCTTGTCTGTTAAGATGAGAAACGTGTGAGCTCCGTGAAAGATGTAGTTCGTTTGAGCTGAAAAGTGACTGCCCTTACCTAAAACGAAGTCTTGCTTGTTGGAAGACACAGAGCCTGGGATTTAACTCCTTTTCTGAAGGGAAACACACAGCATAGTTTTCATCCATGGATCACACTCTGCTTTAGAGTGAGAAGCACGCTCTTGCTTTCTAAAATCTCTAAGACAGCAGGAAGCGTGAGTGTGCTGAGAACAAAAGAACGGTGTTTCCTACACATATGGACCATATCTAGTCCAACTCTGCTTCTGAAACTGATACAAAGCACTTGTCCTCTAACATCCAATGCTTGTCAGTTAAGATGAGAAACGTGTGAGCTCAGTGAACGATGTAGTTCGTTTGAGCTGAAAAGTGACTGCCCTTACCTGAAACGAAGTCTTGCTTGTAGGGAGACTCAGAGCATGGGATTTAACTCCATTTCTGAAGTGAAACACACAGCATTGTCTCATCCATTGATCACACTCTGCTTTAGAACAAGAAGCACGCTCTTGCTTTCTAGAGTCTCTAAGACAGCAGGAAACGTGAGTGTGCTGAGAACAAAAGAACAGTGTTTTCTACACATACGGACCATATCTGGTCCAACTCTGCTTCTTAAACTGGTACAAAGAACTGGTACTCTAACATCCAATGCTTGTCAATTAAGATGAGAAATGTGTGAGCTTCGTTAACGATGTAGTTCATTTGAGCAGAAAACTGACTGCACTTACCTGAAACGAAGTCTTGCTTGTAAGAAGACTCAGAGCCTGGGATTTAACTCCATTTCTGAAGTGAAACACAGCAGTGTTCTCATCCATTAATCACACTCTGCTTTAGAACAAGAAGCACGTTCTTGCTTTCTAGAGTCTCTAAGACAGCAGGAAACGTGAGTTTGCTGATAACAAAAGAACGGTGTTTCCTACACATACAGACCATATCTAGTCCTACTCTGCTTCTGAAATTGATACAAAGAACTGGTCCTCTAACATCCAATGCTTGTCAGTTAAGATGAGAAACATGTGAGCTTCGTGAACGATGTAGTTCGTTTGAGCAGAAAAGTGACTGCCATTACCTGAAACGAAGTCTTGCTTGGAGGAAGACTCAGAGCCTGGGATTTAACTCCCTTTCTGAAGTGAAACACACAGCGTAGTTCTCATCCATGGATCATACTCTGCTTTAGAGCAAGGAGCACACTCTTGCTTTCTAGAGTCTCTAAGACAGCAGGAAATCTGAGTGTGCCCAGAACAAAAGAACGGTGTTTCCTACACATACGGACTATATGTAGTCCAAAACGTATTCTGAAACTGATTGAATGCACTGGTCCTCTAACATCCAATGCTTGTCAGTTAAGATGAGAAACGTGTGAGCTTCGTGAAAGATGTAGTTCGTTTGAGCAGAAAAGTGACTGCCCTTACCTGAAACGAAGTCTTGATTGTAGGGAGACTCAGAGCCTGGGATTTAACTCCATTTCTGAAGTAAAACACACAGCAGTGTAATCATCCATTGATCATACTCTGCTTTAGAACAAGAAGCATGCTCTTGCTTTCTAGAGTGTCTAAGACAGCAGGAAACGTGATTTTGCTGAGAACAAAAGAACGGTGTTTCCTACACATACGGACATTATATAGTCCAACTCTGCTTCTGAAACTGATACAAAGCACTGGTCCTCTAACATACAATGCTTGTCTGTTAAGATGAGAAATGTGTGAGCTTCGTGAACGATGTAGTTCGTTTGAGCTGAAAAGTGACTGCCCTTACCTGAAACGAAGTCTTGCCTGTAGGAAGACACAGAGCAAGGGATTTAACTACATTTCTAAAGGGAAACACACAGCATAGTTCTCATCCATGGATCACACTCTGCTTTAGAGCGAGAAGCACGCTCTTGCTTTCTAAAGTCTCTAAGACAGCAGGAAACGTGAGTGTGCTGAGAACGGTGTTTCCTACACATACGGCCCATATCTAGTCAAACTTTGCTTCTGAAACTGATAGAAAGCACTGGTCCTCTAACATCCAATGCTTGTCAGTTAAGATGAGAAACGTGTGAGCTTCGTGAACGATGTAGTTCGTTTGAGCAGAAAACTGACTGCCCTTACCAGAAACGAAGTCTTGCTTGTAGGAAGACTCAGAGCCTGGGATTTAACTCCATTTCTGAATTGAAACACACAGCAGTGTTCTCATCCATTAATCACACTCTGCTTTAGAACAAGAAGCATGCTCTTGCTTTCTAGAGTCTCTAAGACAGCAGGAAACGTGAGTTTGCTGAGAAAAAAAGAACGGTGTTTCCTACACATAAAGACCCTATCTAGTCCAACTCTGCTTCTGAAACTGATACAAAGCACTGGTCCTCTAACATCCAATGCTTGTCTGTTAAGATGAGAAACGTGTGAGCTCCGTGAAAGATGTAGTTCGTTTGAGCTGAAAAGTGACTGCCCTTACGTGAAACGAAGTCTTGCCTGTAGGAAGACACAGAGCAAGGGATTTAACTCCATTTCTAAAGGGAAACACACAGCATAGTTCTCATCCATGGATCACACTCTGCTTTAGAGCGAGAATCATACTCTTGCTTTCTAGATTCTCTAATACAGCGGGAAATCAGACTGTGCCCAGAACAAAAGAACGGAGTTTCCTACACATACGGACTATATGTACTCCAAATCTTCTTTTGAAACTGATACAATGCACTGGTCCTCGAACATCCAATGCTTGTCAGTTAAGATGAGAAACGTGTGAGCTTCGTGAACGATGTGGTTCCTTTGAGCAGAAAAGTGACTGCCCTTACCTGAAACGAAGTCTTGCTTGTAGGGAGACTCAGAGCATGGGATTTAACTCCATTTCTGAATTGAAACACACAGCAGTGTTCTCATCCATTAATCACACTCTGCTTTAGAACAAGAAGCACGCTCTTGCTTTCTAGAGTCTCTAAGACAGCAGGAAACGTGAGTTTGCTGAGAAAAAAAGAACGGTGTTTCCTACACATAAAGACCCTATCTAGTCCAACTCTGCTTCTGAAACTGATACAAAGCACTGGTCCTCTAACATCCAATGCTTGTCTGTTAAGATGAGAAACGTGTGAGCTCCGTGAAAGATGTAGTTCGTTTGAGCTGAAAAGTGACTGCCCTTACCTAAAACGAAGTCTTGCTTGTTGGAAGACACAGAGCCTGGGATTTAACTCCTTTTTTGAAGGGAAACACACAGCATAGTTTTCATCCATGGATCACACTCTGCTTTAGAGCGAGAAGCACGCTCTTGCTTTCTAAAATCTCTAAGACAGCAGGAAACGTGATTGAGCTGAGAACAAAAGAACGGTGTTTCCTACACATACGGACCATATCTAGTCCAACTCTGCTTCTGAAACTGATACAAAGCACTTTTCCTCTAACATCCAATGCTTGTCAGTTAAGATGAGAAACGTGTGAGCTCAGTGAACGATGTAGTTCGTTTGAGCTGAAAAGTGACTGCCCTTACCTGAAACGAAGTCTTGCTTGTAGGGAGACTCAGAGCATGGGATTTAACTCCATTTCTGAAGTGAAACACACAGCATTGTCTCATCCATTGATCACACTCTGCTTTAGTACAAGAAGCACGCTCTTGCTTTCTAGAGTCTCTAAGACAGCAGGAAACGTGAGTGTGCTGAGAACAAAAGAACAGTGTTTTCTACACATACGGACCATATCTGGTCCAACTCTGCTTCTTAAACTGGTACAAAGAAGTGGTACTCTAACATCCAATGCTTGTCAATTAAGATGAGAAATGTGTGAGCTTCGTGAACGATGTAGTTCATTTGAGCAGAAAACTGACTGCACTTACCTGAAACGAAGTCTTGCTTGTAAGAAGACTCAGAGCCTGGGATTTAACTCCATTTCTGAAGTGAAACACAGCAGTGTTCTCATCCATTAATCACACTCTGCTTTAGAACAAGAAGCACGTTCTTGCTTTCTAGAGTCTGTAAGACAGCAGGAAACGTGAGTTTGCTGAGAACAAAAGAACGGTGTTTCCTACACATACAGACCATATCTACTCCTACTCTGCTTCTGAAACTGATACAAAGCACTGGTCCTCTAACATCCAATGCTTGTCAGTTAAGATGAGAAACATGTGAGCTTCGTGAACGATGTAGTTCGTTTGAGCAGAAAAGTGACTGCCATTACCTGAAACGAAGTCTTGCTTGGAGGAAGACTCAGAGCCTGGGATTTAACTCCCTTTCTGAAGTGAAACACACAGCGTAGTTCTCATCCATGGATCATACTCTGCTTTAGAGCAAGGAGCACACTCTTGCTTTCTAGAGTCTCTAAGACAGCAGGAAATCTGAGTGTGCCCAGAACAAAAGAACGGTGTTTCCTACACATACGGACTATATGTAGTCCAAAACGTATTCTGAAACTGATTGAATGCACTGGTACTCTAACATCCAATGCCTGTCAGTTAAGATGAGAAACGTGTGAGCTTCGTGAAAGATGTAGTTCGTTTGAGCAGAAAAGTGACTGCCCTTACCTGAAACGAAGTCGTGATTGTAGGGAGACTCAGAGCCTGGGATTTAACTCCATTTCTGAAGTAAAACACACAGTATAGTTTTCATCCATGGATCACACTCTGCTTTAGAGCGAGAAGCACGCTCTTGCTTTCTAAAATCTCTAAGACAGCAGGAAACGTGAGTTTGCTGAGAACAAAAGAACGGTGTTTCCTACACATACGGACCATATCTAGTCCAAATCTGCTTCTGAAACTGATACAAAGCACTGGTCCTCTAACATCCAATGCTTGTCAGGTAAGATGAGAAACGTGTGAGCTCAGTGAACGATGTAGTTCGTTTGAGCTGAAAAGTGACTGCCCTTACCTGAAACGAAGTCTTGCTTGTAGGAAGACACAGAGCCTGGAATTTAACTCCATTTCTGAAGGGAAACACACAGCATAGTTCTCATCCATGGATCACACTCTGCTTTAGAGCGAGAATCATACTCTTGCTTTCTAGATTCTCTAATACAGCAGGAAATCAGAGTGTGCCCAGAACAAAAGAACGGAGTTTCCTACACATACGGACTATATGTTGTCCAAATCTTCTTTTGAAACTGATACAATGCACTGGTCCTCGAACATCCAATGCTTGTCAGTTAAATTGAGAAAAGTGTGAGCTTCGTGAACGATGTAGTTCGTTTGAGCAGAAAAGTGACTGCCCTTACCTGAAACGAAGTCTTGCTTGTAGGGAGACTCAGAGCCTGGGATTTAACTCCATTTTTGAAGTGAAACACACAGCGTAGTTCTCATCCATGGATCATACTCTGCTTTAGAGCAAGGAGCACACTCTTGCTTTCTAGATTCTCTAAGACAGCAGGAAATCTGAGTGTGCCCAGAACAAAAGAACGGTGTTTCCTACACATACGGACTATATGTAGTCCAAAACTTATTCTGAAACTGATTGAATGCACTGGTCCTCTAACATCCAATGCTTGTCAGTTAAGATGAGAAACGTGTGAGCTTCGTGAAAGATGTAGTTAGTTTGTTCAGAAAAGTGACTGCCCTTAACTGAAACGAAGTCTTGATTGTAGGGAGACTCAGAGCCTGGGATTTAACTCCATTTCTGAAGTAAAACACACAGCAGTGTAATCATCCATTGATCATACTCTGCTTTAGAACAAGAAGCATGCTCTTGCTTTCTAGAGTGTCTAAGACAGCAGGAAACGTGATTTTGCTGAGAACAAAAGAACGGTGTTTCCTACACATACGGACATTATATAGTCCAACTCTTCTTCTGAAACTGATACAAAGCACTGGTCCTCTAACATCCAATGCTTGTCTGTTAAGATGAGAAATGTGTGAGCTTCGTGAACGATATAGTTCGTTTGAGCTGAAAAGTGACTGCCCTTACCTGAAACGAAGTCTTGCCTGTAGGAAGACACAGAGCAAGGGATTTAACTACATTTCTAAAGGGAAACACACAGCATAGTTCTCATCAATGGATCACACTCTGCTTTAGAGCGAGAAGCACGCTCTTGCTTTCTAAAGTCTCTAAGACAGCAGGAAACGTGAGTGTGCTGAGAACGGTGTATCCTACACATACGGCCCATATCTAGTCAAACTCTGCTTCTGAAACTGACAGAAAGCAGTGGTCCTCTAACATCCAATGCCTGTGAGTTAAGATGAGAAACGTGTGAGCTTCGTGAACGATGTAGTTCGTTTGAGCAGAAAACTGACTGCCCTTACCAGAAACGAAGTCTAGCTTGTAGGAAGACTCAGAGCGTGGGATTTAACTCCATTTATGAATTGAAACACACAGCAGTGTTCTCATCCATTAATCACACTCTGCTTTAGAACAAGAAGCATGCTCTTGCTTTCTAGAGTCTCTAAGACAGCAGGAAACGTGAGTTTGCTGAGAACAAAAGAACGGTGTTTCCTACACATAAAGACCCTATCTAGTCCAACTCTGCTTCTGAAACTGATACAAAGCACTGGTCCTCTAACATCCAATGCTTGTCTGTTAAGATGAGAAACGTGTGAGCTCCGTGAAAGATGTAGTTCGTTTGAGCTGAAAAGTGACTGCCCTTACCTGAAACGAATTCTTGCCTGTAGGAAGACACAGAGCAAGGGATTTAACTCCTTTTCTGAAGGGAAACACACAGCATAGTTTTCATCCATGGATCACACTCTGCTTTAGAGCGAGTAGCACGCTCTTGCTTTCTAAAGTCTCTAAGACAGCAGGAAACGTGAGTGTGCTGAGAACAAAAGAACGGTGTTTCCTACACATACAGGACATATCTAGTACAACTCTGCTTCTAAAACTGATACAAAGCACTGACCCTCTAACATCCAATGGTGGTCAGTTAAGATGGGAAAGGTGTGAGCTTCATGAACGATGTAGTTCGTTTGAGCAGAAAAGTGACTGCCCTACCGGAATTGAAGTCTTGCTTGTAGGAAGACTCAGAGCCTGGGATTTAACTCCATTTCTGAAGTAAAACACACAGCAGTGTAATCATCCATTGATCACACTCTGCTTTAGAACAAGAAGCATGCTCTTGCTTTCTAGAGTGTCTAAGACAGCAGGAAAGGTGATTTTGCTGAGAACAAAAGAACGGTGTTTCCTACACATAAGGACCATATGTAGTCCAACACTGATTCTGAAACTGATACAAAGCACTGGTCCTCTAACATCCAATGCTTGTCTGTTAAGATGAGAAACGTGTGAGCTCAGTGAATGATGTAGTTCGTTTGAGCAGAAAACTGACTGCCCTTACCAGAAACGAAGGCTTGCTTGTAGGACGACTCAGAGCCTGGGATTTAACTCCATTTCTGAAGTGAAACACACAGCAGTGTTCTCATCCATTAATCACACTCTGCTTTAGAACAAGAAGCACGCTCTTGCTTTCTAGAGTCTCTAAGACAGCAGGAAATCTGAGTGTGTCCAGAACAAAAGAACGGTGTTTCCTACACATACGGACATTATATAGTCCAACTCTGCTTCTGAAACTGATACAAAGCACTGGTCCTCTAACATCCAATGCTTGTCTGTTAAGATGAGAAATGTGTGAGCTTCGTGAACGATGTAGTTCGTTTGAGCTGAAAAGTGACTGCCCTTACCTGAAACGAAGTCTTGCCTGTAGGAAGACACAGAGCAAGGGATTTAACTCCATTTCTGAAGGGAAACACACAGCATAGTTCTCATCCATAGATCACACTCTGCTTTCGAGCTAGAAGCACGCTCTTGCTTTCTAAAGTCTCTAAGACAGCAGGAAACGTGAGTGTGCTGAGAACGGTGTTTCCTACACATACGGCCCATATCTAGTCCAACTCTGCTTCTGAAACTGATAGAAAGCACTGGTCCTCTAACATCCAATGCTTGTCAGTTAAGATGAGAAACGTGTGAGCTTCGTGAACGATGTAGTTCCTTTGAGCAGAAAAGTGACTGCCCTTACCTGAAACGAAGTCTTACTTGTAGGAAGACTCAGAGCCTGGGATTTAACTCCATTTCTGAAGTGAAACACACAGCATAGTTCTCATCCATGGAACATACTCTGCTTTAGAGCAAGAAGCACACTCTTGCTTTCTAGAGTCTCTAACACAGCAGGAAACCTGAGTGTGCTGAGAACAAAAGAACAGTGTTTCCTACACATACGGACCATATGTAGTCCAACACTGCTTCTGAAACTGATACAAAGCACTGGTCCTCTAACATCCAATGCTTGTCTGTTAAGATGAGCAACGTGTGAGCTCAGTGAACGATGTAGTTCGTTTGAGCTGAAAAGTGACTGCCCTTACCCGAAACGAAGTCTTGCTTGTAGGAAGACTCAGAGCCTGGGATTTAACTCCATTTCTGAAGTGAAACACACAGCAGTGTTCTCATCCATTAATCACACTCTGCTTTAGAAGAAGAAGCACGCTCTTGCTTTCTAGAGTCTCTAAGACAGCAGGAAACGTGAGTGTGCTGAGAACAAAAGAACGGCGTTTCCTACACATACGGACCATATCTAGTCCAACTCTGCTTCTGAAACTGATACAAAGCACAGGTCCTCTAACATCCAATGCTTGTCAATTAAGATGAGAAACGTGTGCGCTTCGTGAATGATGTAGATCCTTTGAGCAGAAAAGTGACTGCCCTTACCTGAAACGAATTCTTGCTTGTAGGGAGACTCAGTGCATGGGAATTAACTCCATTTCTGAAGTGAAACACACAGCATTGTCTCATGCATGGATCACACTCTGCTTTAGAGCGAGAATCATACTCTTGCTTTCTAGATTCTCTAATACAGCAGGAAATCAGAGTGTGCCCAGAACAAAAGAACGGAGTTTCCTACACATACGGACTATATGTTGTCCAAATCTTCTTTTGAAACTGATACAATGCACTGGTCCTCGAACATCCAATGCTTGTCAGTTAAATTGAGAAAAGTGTGAGCTTCGTGAACGATGTAGTTCGTTTGAGCAGAAAAGTGACTGCCCTTACCTGAAACGAAGTCTTGCTTGTAGGGAGACTCAGAGCCTGGGATTTAACTCCATTTCTGAAGTGAAACACACAGCGTAGTTCTCATCCATGGATCATACTCTGCTTTAGAGCAAGGAGCACACTCTTGCTTTCTAGATTCTCTAAGACAGCAGGAAATCTGAGTGTGCCCAGAACAAAAGAACGGTGTTTCCTACACATACGGACTATATGTAGTCCAAAACTTATTCTGAAACTGATTGAATGCACTGGTCCTCTAACATCCAATGCTTGTCAGTTAAGATGAGAAACGTGTGAGCTTCGTGAAAGATGTAGTTAGTTTGTTCAGAAAAGTGACTGCCCTTAACTGAAACGAAGTCTTGATTGTAGGGAGACTCAGAGCCTGGGATTTAACTCCATTTCTGAAGTAAAACACACAGCAGTGTAATCATCCATTGATCATACTCTGCTTTAGAACAAGAAGCATGCTCTTGCTTTCTAGAGTGTCTAAGACAGCAGGAAACGTGATTTTGCTGAGAACAAAAGAACGGTGTTTCCTACACATACGGACATTATATAGTCCAACTCTTCTTCTGAAACTGATACAAAGCACTGGTCCTCTAACATCCAATGCTTGTCTGTTAAGATGAGAAATGTGTGAGCTTCGTGAACGATATAGTTCGTTTGAGCTGAAAAGTGACTGCCCTTACCTGAAACGAAGTCTTGCCTGTAGGAAGACACAGAGCAAGGGATTTAACTACATTTCTAAAGGGAAACACACAGCATAGTTCTCATCAATGGATCACACTCTGCTTTAGAGCGAGAAGCACGCTCTTGCTTTCTAAAGTCTCTAAGACAGCAGGAAACGTGAGTGTGCTGAGAACGGTGTATCCTACACATACGGCCCATATCTAGTCAAACTCTGCTTCTGAAACTGACAGAAAGCAGTGGTCCTCTAACATCCAATGCCTGTGAGTTAAGATGAGAAACGTGTGAGCTTCGTGAACGATGTAGTTCGTTTGAGCAGAAAACTGACTGCCCTTACCAGAAACGAAGTCTAGCTTGTAGGAAGACTCAGAGCGTGGGATTTAACTCCATTTATGAATTGAAACACACAGCAGTGTTCTCATCCATTAATCACACTCTGCTTTAGAACAAGAAGCATGCTCTTGCTTTCTAGAGTCTCTAAGACAGCAGGAAACGTGAGTTTGCTGAGAACAAAAGAACGGTGTTTCCTACACATAAAGACCCTATCTAGTCCAACTCTGCTTCTGAAACTGATACAAAGCACTGGTCCTCTAACATCCAATGCTTGTCTGTTAAGATGAGAAACGTGTGAGCTCCGTGAAAGATGTAGTTCGTTTGAGCTGAAAAGTGACTGCCCTTACCTGAAACGAATTCTTGCCTGTAGGAAGACACAGAGCAAGGGATTTAACTCCTTTTCTGAAGGGAAACACACAGCATAGTTTTCATCCATGGATCACACTCTGCTTTAGAGCGAGTAGCACGCTCTTGCTTTCTAAAGTCTCTAAGACAGCAGGAAACGTGAGTGTGCTGAGAACAAAAGAACGGTGTTTCCTACACATACAGGACATATCTAGTACAACTCTGCTTCTAAAACTGATACAAAGCACTGACCCTCTAACATCCAATGGTGGTCAGTTAAGATGGGAAAGGTGTGAGCTTCATGAACGATGTAGTTCGTTTGAGCAGAAAAGTGACTGCCCTACCGGAATTGAAGTCTTGCTTGTAGGAAGACTCAGAGCCTGGGATTTAACTCCATTTCTGAAGTAAAACACACAGCAGTGTAATCATCCATTGATCACACTCTGCTTTAGAACAAGAAGCATGCTCTTGCTTTCTACTGTGTCTAAGACAGCAGGAAAGGTGATTTTGCTGAGAACAAAAGAACGGTGTTTCCTACACATAAGGACCATATGTAGTCCAACACTGATTCTGAAACTGATACAAAGCACTGGTCCTCTAACATCCAATGCTTGTCTGTTAAGATGAGAAACGTGTGAGCTCAGTGAATGATGTAGTTCGTTTGAGCAGAAAACTGACTGCCCTTACCAGAAACGAAGGCTTGCTTGTAGGACGACTCAGAGCCTGGGATTTAACTCCATTTCTGAAGTGAAACACACAGCAGTGTTCTCATCCATTAATCACACTCTGCTTTAGAACAAGAAGCACGCTCTTGCTTTCTAGAGTCTCTAAGACAGCAGGAAATCTGAGTGTGTCCAGAACAAAAGAACGGTGTTTCCTACACATACGGACATTATATAGTCCAACTCTGCTTCTGAAACTGATACAAAGCACTGGTCCTCTAACATCCAATGCTTGTCTGTTAAGATGAGAAATGTGTGAGCTTCGTGAACGATGTAGTTCGTTTGAGCTGAAAAGTGACTGCCCTTACCTGAAACGAAGTCTTGCCTGTAGGAAGACACAGAGCAAGGGATTTAACTCCATTTCTGAAGGGAAACACACAGCATAGTACTCATCCATAGATCACACTCTGCTTTAGAGCTAGAAGCACGCTCTTGCTTTCTAAAGTCTCTAAGACAGCAGGAAACGTGAGTGTGCTGAGAACGGTGTTTCCTACACATACGGCCCATATCTAGTCCAGCTCTGCTTCTGAAACTGATAGAAAGCACTGGTCCTCTAACATCCAATGCTTGTCAGGTAAGATGAGAAACGTGTGAGCTTCGTGAACGATGTAGTTCCTTTGAGCAGAAAAGTGACTGCCCTTACCTGAAACGAAGTCTTACTTGTAGGAAGACTCAGAGCCTGGGATTTAACTCCATTTCTGAAGTGAAACACACAGCATAGTTCTCATCCATGGAACATACTCTGCTTTAGAGCAAGAAGCACACTCTTGCTTTCTAGAGTCTCTAACACAGCAGGAAACCTGAGTGTGCTGAGAACAAAAGAACAGTGTTTCCTACACATACGGACCATATGTAGTCCAACACTGCTTCTGAAACTGATACAAAGCACTGGTCCTCTAACATCCAATGCTTGTCTGTTAAGATGAGCAACGTGTGAGCTCAGTGAACGATGTAGTTCGTTTGAGCTGAAAAGTGACTGCCCTTACCCGAAACGAAGTCTTGCTTGTAGGAAGACTCAGAGCCTGGGATTTAACTCCATTTCTGAAGTGAAACACACAGCAGTGTTCTCATCCATTAATCACACTCTGCTTTAGAAGAAGAAGCACGCTCTTGCTTTCTAGAGTCTCTAAGACAGCAGGAAACGTGAGTGTGCTGAGAACAAAAGAACGGCGTTTCCTACACATACGGACCATATCTAGTCCAACTCTGCTTCTGAAACTGATACAAAGCACTGGTCCTCTAACATCCAATGCTTGTCAATTAAGATGAGAAACGTGTGCGCTTCGTGAATGATGTAGATCCTTTGAGCAGAAAAGTGACTGCCCTTACCTGAAACGAATTCTTGCTTGTAGGGAGACTCAGAGCATGGGAATTAACTCCATTTCTGAAGTGAAACACACAGCATTGTCTCATGCATGGATCACACTCTGCTTTAGAGCGAGAATCATACTCTTGCTTTCTAGATTCTCTAATACAGCAGGAAATCAGAGTGTGCCCAGAACAAAAGAACAGAGTTTCCTACACATACGGACTATATGTAGTCCAAATCTTCTTTTGAAACTGATACAATGCACTGGTCCTTGAACATCCAATGCTTGTCAGTTAAGATGAGAAACGTGTGAGCTTCGTGAACGATGTAGTTTGTTTGAGCTGAAAAGTGACTGCCCTTACCTGAAACGAAGTCTTGCTTGTAGGAAGACTCAGAGCCTG
Source organism: Onychomys leucogaster (assembly GCA_949786385.1). NCBI lineage: Eukaryota > Metazoa > Chordata > Mammalia > Rodentia > Cricetidae > Onychomys > Onychomys leucogaster. The sequence continues at coordinate 1,150,771 of CATKUP010000039.1, read as the reverse complement.
GGATTTAACTCCATTTCTGAAGTGAAACACACAGCGTAGTTCTCATCCATGGATCATACTCTGCTTTAGAGCAAGGAGCACACTCTTGCTTTCTAGAGTCTCTAAGACAGCAGGAAATCTGAGTGTGCCCAGAACAAAAGAACGGTGTTTCCTACACATACGGAATATATGTAGTCCAAAACTTATTCTGAAACTGATTGAATGCACTGGTCCTCTAACATTCAATGCATGTCAGTTAAGATGAGAAACGTGTGAGCTTCGTGAAAGATGTAGTTCGTTTGAGCAGAAAAGTGACTGCCCATACCTGAAACGAAGTTTTGCTTGTAGGGAGACTCAGAGCCTGGGATTTAACTCCATTTCTGAAGTAAAACACACAGCAGTGTAATCATCCATTGATCACACTCTGCTTTAGAACAAGAAGCACGCTCTTGCTTTCTAGAGTCTCTAAGACAGCAGGAAACGTGATTTTCCTGAGAACAAAAGAACGGTGTTTCCTACACATACGGACATTATATAGTCCAACTCTGCTTCTGAAACTGATACAAAGCACTGGTCCTCTAACATCCAATGCTTGTCTGTTAAGATGAGAAATGTGTGAGCTTCGTGAACGATGTAGTTCGTTTGAGCTGAAAAGTGACTGCCCTTACCTGAAACGAAGTCTTGCCTGTAGGAAGACACAGAGCAAGGGATTTAACTCCATTTCTGAAGGGAAACACACAGCATAGTTCTCATCCATGTACTACACTCTGCTTTAGAGCGCGAAGCACGCTATTGCTTTCCAGAGTCTCTAAGACAGCAGGAAACGTGAGTGTGCTGAGAACAAATGAACGGTGTTTCCTACACATACGGACCTTATCTAGTCCAACTCTACTTCTGAAACTGATACAAAGCACTGGTCCTCTAACATCCAATGCTTGTCCATTAAGATGAGAAACGTGTGAGCTTCGTGAACGATGTAGTTCGTTTGAGCAGAAAACTGACTGCCCTTACCAGAAACGAAGTCTTGCTAGTAGGAAGACTCAGAGCCTGGGATTTAACTCCATTTCTGAAGTGAAACACACAGCAGTGTTCTCATCCATTAATCACACTCTGCTTTAGAACAAGAAGCACGCTCTTGCTTTCTAGAGTCTCTAAGACAGCAGTAAACGTGAGTTTACTGAGAAAAAAGAACGGTGTTTCCTACACATAAAGACCCTATCTAGTCCAACTCTGCTTCTGAAACTGATACAAAGCACTGGTCCTCTAACATCCAATGCTTGTCTGTTAAGATGAGAAACGTGTGAGCTCCGTGAAAGATGTAGATCGTTTGAGCTGAAAAGTGACTGCCCTTACCTGACACGAAGTCTTGCTTGTTGGAAGACACAGAGCCTGGGATTTAACTCCTTTTCTGAAGGGAAACACACAGCATAGTTTTCATCCATGGATCACACTCTGCTTTAGAAGAAGAAGCACGCTCTTGCTTTCTAAAATCTCTAAGACAGCAGGAAAAGTGAGTGTGCTGAGAACAAAAGAACGGTGTTTCCTACACATACGGACCATATCTAGTCCAACTCTGCTTCTGAAACTGATACAAAGCACTGGTCCTCTAACATCCAATGCTTGTCAGTTAAGATGAGAAATGTGTGAGCTTCGTGAATGATGTAGATCCTTTGAGCAGAAAAGTGACTGCCCTTACCTGAAACGAATTCTTGCTTGTAGGGAGACTCAGAGCATGGGATTTAACTCCATTTCTGAAGTGAAACACACAGCATTGTCTCATGCATGGATCACACTCTGCTTTAGAGCGGGAATCATACTCTTGCTTTCTAGATTCTCTAATACAGCGGAAATCAGAGTGTGCCCAGAACAAAAGAACGGAGTTTCCTACACATACGGACTATATGTAGTCCAAATCTTCTTTTGAAACTGATACAATTCACTGGTCCTCGAACATCCAATGCTTGTCAGTTAAGATGAGAAACGTGTGAGCTTCGTGAACGATGTAGTTTGTTAGAGCTTAAAAGTGACTGCCCTTACCTGAAACGAAGTCTTGCTTGTAGGAAGACTCAGAGCCTGGGATTTAACTCCATTTCTGAAGTGAAACATACAGCATTGTCTCATCCATTGATCACACTCAGCTTTAGAACAAGAAGCACGCTCTTGGTTTCTAGAGTCTCTAAGACAGCAGGAAACGTGAGTGTGCTGAGAACAAAAGTACGGTGTTTTCTACACATACGGACCATATCTGGTCCAACTCTGCTTCTTAAACTGATACAAAGAACTGGTACTCTAACATCCAATGCTTGTCAATTAAGATGAGAAACGTGTGAGCTTCGTGAACGATGTAGTTCATTTGAGCAGAAAACTGACTGCACTTACCTGAAACGAAGTCTTGCTTGTAAGAAGACTCAGAGCCTGGGATTTAACTCCATTTCTGAAGTGAAACACACAGCAGTGTTCTCATCCATTAATCACACTCTGCTTTAGAACAAGAAGCACGCTCTTGCTTTCTAGAGTCTCTAAGACAGCAGGAAACGTGAGTTTGTTGAGAACAAAAGAACGGTGTTTCCTACACATACAGACCATATCTAGTCCAACTCTCCTTCCAAAACTGATACAAAGCACTGGTCCTCTAACATTCAATGATTGTCTGTTAAGATGAGATACGTGTGAGCTCCGTGAAAGATGTAGTTCGTTTGAGCAGAAAAGTGACTGCCCTTACCTGAAATCAACTCTTGCTTGTTGGAAGATATAGAGCCTGGGATTTAACTCCTTTTCTGAAGGGAAACACACAGCATAGTTTTCATCCATGGATCACACTCTGCTTTAGAGCGAGAAGCACGCTCTTGCTTTCTTAAATCTCTAAGACAGCAGGAAACGTGAGTGTGCTGAGAACAAAAGAACGGTGTTTCCTACACATACGGGACATATCTAGTACAACTCTGCATCTAAAACTGATACAAAGCACTGACCCTCTAACATCCAATGGTGGTCAGTTAAGATGTGAAACGTGTGAGCTTCATGAACGATGTAGTTCGTTTGAGCAGAAAAGTGACTGCCCTTACCGGAATTGAAATCTTGCTTGTAGGAAGACTCAGAGCCTGGGATTTAACTCCATTTCTGAAGTAAAACACACAGCAGTGTAATCATCCATTGATCACACTCTGCTTTAGAACAAGAAGCACGCTCTTGCTTTCTAGAGACTCTAAGATAGCAGGAAACGTGATTTTGCTGAGAACAAAAGAACGGTGTTTCCTACACATACTGATATTATATAGTCCAACTCTGCTTCTGGAACTGATATAAAACACTGGTTCTCTAACATCCAATGCTTGTCTGTTAAGATGAGAAACGTGTGAGCTTCATGAACGATGTAGTTTGTTTGAGCTGAAAAGTGACTGCCCTTACCTGAAACGAAGTCTTGCTTGTAGGAAGACTCAGAGCCTGGGATTTAACTCCATTTCAGAAGGCAAACACACAGCATAGTCCTCATCCATGGATCACACTCTGCTTTAGAGCGAGAAGCACGCTCTTGCTTTCTAGATTCTCTAAGACAGCAGGAAACGTGAGTGTGCTGAGAACAAAAGAACGGTGTTTCCTACAAATACGGACCATATCGAGTCCAACTCTTCTTCTGAAACTGATACAAAGCACTGGTCCTCTAACATCCAGTGCTTGTCAGTTAAGATGAGAAATGTGTGAGCTTCGTGAACGATGTAGTTCGTTTGAGCTGAAAAGTGACTGCCCTTACCTGAAACGAAGTCTTGCCTGTAGGAAGACACAGAGCAAGGGATTTAACTCCATTTCTGAAGGGAAACACACAGCATAGTTCTCATCCATAGATCACACTCTGCCTTAGAGCGAGAAGCACGCTCTTGCTTTCTAAAGTCTCTAAGACAGCAAGAAACGTGAGTGTGCTGAGAACTGTGTTTCCTACACATACGGCCCATATCTAGTCCAACTCTGCTTCTGAAACTGATAGAAAGCACTGGTCCTCTAACATCCAATGCTTGTCAGTTAAGATGAGAAACGTGTGAGCTTCGTGTACGATGTAGTTCCTTTGAGCAGAAAAGTGACTGCCCTTACCTGAAACGAAGTCTTACTTGTAGGAAGACTCAGAGCCTGGGATTTAACTCCATTTCTGAAGTGAAACACACAGCATAGTTCTCATCCATGGAACATATTCTGCTTTAGAGCAAGAAGCACACTCTTGCTTTCTAGAGTCTCTAACACAGCAGGAAACCTGAGTGTGCTGAGAACAAAAGAACAGTGTTTCCTACACATACGGACCATATGTAGTCCAACACTGCTTCTGAAACTGATACAAAGCACTGTTCCTCTAACATCCAATGCTTGTCTGTTAAGATGAGCAACGTGTGAGCTCAGAGAACGATGTAGTTCGTTTGAGCTGAAAAGTGACTGCCCTTACCCGAAACGAAGTCTTGCTTGTAGGAAGACTCAGAGCCTGGGATTTAACTCCATTTCTGAAGTGAAACACACAGCAGTGTTCTCATCCATTAATCACACTCTGCTTTAGAACAAGAAGCACGCTCTTGCTTTCTAGAGTCTCTAAGACAGCAGGAAACGTGAGTGTGCTGAGAACAAAAGAACGGTGTTTCCTACACATACGGACCATATCTAGTCCAACTCTGCTTCTGAAACTGATACAAAGCACTGGTCCTCTAACATCCAATGCTTGTCAATTAAGATGAGAAACGTGTGCGCTTCGTGAATGATGTAGATCTTTTGAGCAGAAAAGTGACTGCCCTTACCTGAAACGAATTCTTGCTTGTAGGGAGACTCAGAGCATGGGAATTAACTCCATTTCTGAAGTGAAACACACAGCATTGTCTCATGCATGGATCACACTCTGCTTTAGAGCGAGAATCATACTCTTGCTTTCTAGATTCTCTAATACAGCAGGAAATCAGAGTGTGCCCAGAACAAAAGAACAGAGTTTCCTACACATACGGACTATATGTAGTCCAAATCTTCTTTTGAAACTGATACAATGCACTGGTCCTTCAACATCCAATGCTTGTCAGTTAAGATGAGAAACGTGTGAGCTTCGTGAACGATGTAGTTTGTTTGAGCTGAAAAGTGACTGCCCTTACCTGAAACGAAGTCTTGCTTGTAGGAAGACTCAGAGCCTGGGATTTAACTCCATTTCTGAATTGAAACACACAGCGTAGTTCTCATCCATGGATCATACTCTGCTTTAGAGCAAGGAGCACACTCTTGCTTTCTAGAGTCTCTAAGACAGCAGGAAATCTGAGTGTTCCCAGAACAAAAGAACAGTGTTTCCTACACATACGGACTATATGTAGTCCAAAACTTATTCTGAAACTGATTGAATGCACTGGTCCTCTAACATTCAATGCTTGTCAGTTAAGATGAGAAACGTGTGAGCTTCGTGAAAGATGTAGTTCGTTTGAGCAGAAAAGTGACTGCCCATACCTGAAACGAAGTTTTGCTTGTAAGGAGACTCAGAGCCTGGGATTTAACTCCATTTCTGAAGTAAAACACACAGCAGTGTAATCATCCATTGATCACACTCTGCTTTAGAACAAGAAGCACGCTCTTGCTTTCTAGAGTCTCTAAGACAGCAGGAAACGTGATTTTCCTGAGAACAAAAGAACGGTGTTTCCTACACATACGGACATTATATAGTCCAACTCTGCTTCTGAAACTGATACAAAGCACTGGTCCTCTAACATCCAATGCTTGTCTGTTAAGATGAGAAATGTGTGAGCTTCGTGAACGATGTAGTTCGTTTGAGCTGAAAAGTGACTGCCCTTACCTGAAACGAAGTCTTGCCTGTAGGAAGACACAGAGATTGGGATTTAACTCCATTTCTGAAGGGAAACACACAGCATAGTTCTCATCCATGTATTACACTCTGCTTTAGAGCGCGAAGCACGCTATTGCTTTCCAGAGTCTCTAAGACAGCAGGAAACGTGAGTGTGCTGAGAACAAATGAACGGTGTTTCCTACACATACGGACCTTATCTAGTCCAACTCTACTTCTGAAACTGATACAAAGCACTGGTCCTCTAACATCCAATGCTTGTCCATTAAGATGAGAAACGTGTGAGCTTCGTGAACGATGTAGTTCGTTTGAGCAGAAAACTGACTGCCCTTACCAGAAACGAAGTCTTGCTAGTAGGAAGACTCAGAGCCTGGGATTTAACTCCATTTCTGAAGTAAAACACACAGCAGTGTAATCATCCATTGATCACACTCTGCTTTAGAACAAGAAGCATGCTCTTGCTTTCTAGAGTGTCTAAGACAGCAGGAAACGTGATTTTGCAGAGAACAAAAGAACGGTGTTTCCTACACATATGGACATTATATAGTCCAACTCTGCTTCTGAAACTGATACAAAGCACTGGTCCTCTAACATCCAATGCTTGTCTGTTAAGGTGAGAAATGTGTGAGCTTCGTGAACGATGTAGTTCGTTTGAGCTGAAAAGTGACTGCCCTTACCTGAAATGAAGTCTTGCCTGTAGGAAGACACAGAGCAAGGGATTTAACTCTATTTCTGAAGGGAAACACACAGCATAGTTCTCATCCATAGATCACACTCTGCTTTAGAGCGAGAAGCACGCTCTTGCTTTCTAAAGTCTCTAAAACAGCAGGAAACGTGAGTGTGCTGAGAACGGTGTTTCCTACACATACGGCCCATATCTAGTCCAAATCTGCTTCTGAAACTGATAGAAAGCACTGGTCCTCTAACATCCAATGCTTGTCAGTTAAGATGAGAAACGTGTGAGCTTCATGAACGATGTAGTTCCTTTGAGCAGAAAAGTGACTGCCCTTACCTGAAACGAAGTCTTACTTGTAGGAAGACTCAGAGCCTGGGATTTAACTCCATTTCTGAATATAAACACACAGCATAGTTCTCATCCATGGAACATACTCTGCTTTAGAGCAAGAAGCACACTCTTGCTTTCTAGAGTCTCTAACACAGCAGGAAACCTGAGTGTGCTGAGAACAAAAGAACAGTGTTTCCTACACATACGGACCATATGTAGTCCAACACTGCTTCTGAAACTGATACAAAGCACTGGTCCTCTAACATCCAATGCTTGTCTGTTAAGATGAGCAACGTGTGAGCTCAGTGAACGATGTAGTTCGTTTGAGCTGAAAAGTGACTGCCCTTACCCGAAACGAAGTCTTGCTTGTAGGAAGACTCAGAGCCTGGGATTTAACTCCATTTCTGAAGTGAAACACACAGCAGTGTTCTCATCCATTAATCACACTCTGCTTTAGAACAAGAAGCACGCTCTTGCTTTCTAGAGTCTCTAAGACAGCAGGAAACGTGAGTGTGCTGAGAACAAAAGAACGGTGTTTCCTACACATACGGACCATATCTAGTCCAACTCTGCTTCTGAAACTGATACAAAGCACTGGTCCTCTAACATCCAATGCTTGTCAATTAAGATGAGAAACGTGTGCGCTTCGTGAATGATGTAGATCCTTTGAGCAGAAAAGTGACTGCCCTTACCTGAAACGAATTCTTGCTTGTAGGGAGACTCAGAGCATGGGATTTAACTCCATTTCTGAAGTGAAACACACAGCATTGTCTCATGCATGGATCACACTCTGCTTTAGAGCGGGAATCATACTCTTGCTTTCTAGATTCTCTAATACAGCGGAAATCAGAGTGTGCCCAGAACAAAAGAACGGAGTTTCCTACACATACGGACTATATGTAGTCCAAATCTTCTTTTGAAACTGATACAATTCACTGGTCCTCGAACATCCAATGCTTGTCAGTTAAGATGAGAAACGTGTGAGCTTCGTGAACGATGTAGTTCCTTTGAGCAGAAAAGTGACTGCCCTTACCTGAAACGAAGTCTTGCTTGTAGGGAGACTCAGAGCATGGGATTTAACTCCATTTCTGAAGTGAAACACACAGCATTGTCTCCTCCATTGATCACACTCTCCTTTAGAACAAGAAGCACGCTCTTGCTTTCCTGAGTCTCTAAGACAGCAGGAAACGTGAGTTTGCTGAGAACAAAAGAACGGTGTTTCCTACACATACAGACCATATCTAGTCCAACTCTCCTTCTGAAACTGATAGAAAGCACTGGTCCTCTAACATTCAATGATTGTCTGTTAAGATGAGATACGTGTGAGCTCCGTGAAAGATGTAGTTCCTTTGAGCAGAAAAGTGACTGCCCTTACCTGAAATGAAGTCTTGCTTGTTGGAAGACATAGAGCCTGGGATTTAACTCCTTTTCTGAAGGGAAACATACAGCATAGTTTTCATCCATGGATCACACTCTGCTTTAGAGCGAGAAGCACGCTCTTGCTTTCTAAAGTCTCTAAGACAGCAGGAAACGTGAGTGTGCTGAGAACAAAAGAACGGTGTTTCCTACACATACGGGACATATCTAGTACAACTCTGCATCTAAAACTGATACAAAGCACTGACCCTCTAACATCCAATGGTGGTCAGTTAAGATGGGAAACGTGTGAGCTTCATGAACGATGTAGTTCGTTTGAGCAGAAAAGTGACTGCCCTTACCGGAATTGAAATCTTGCTTGTAGGAAGACTCAGAGCCTGGGATTTAACTCCATTTCTGAAGTAAAACACACAGCAGTGTAATCATCCATTGATCACACTCTGCTTTAGAACAAGAAGCACGCTCTTGCTTTCTAGAGACTCTAAGATAGCAGGAAACGTGATTTTGCTGAGAACAAAAGAACGGTGTTTCCTACACATACTGATATTATATAGTCCAACTCTGCTTCTGGAACTGATATAAAACACTGGTTCTCTAACATCCAATGCTTGTCTGTTAAGGTGAGAAACGTGTGAGCTTCATGAACGATGTAGTTTGTTTGAGCTGAAAAGTGACTGCCCTTACCTGAAACGAAGTCTTCCTTGTAGGAAGACTCAGAGCCTGGGATTTAACTCCATTTCAGAAGGCAAACACACAGCATAGTCCTCATCCATGGATCACACTCTGCTTTAGAGCGAGAAGCACGCTCTTGCTTTCTAGAGTCTCTAAGACAGCAGGAAACGTGAGTGTGCTGACAACAAAAGAACGGTGTTTCCTACACATACGGACCATATCGAGTCCAACTCTTCTTCTGAAACTGATACAAAGCACTGGTCCTCTAACATCCAATGCTTGTCAGTTAAGATGAGAAACATGTGAGCTTCGTGAACGATGTAGTTCGTTTTAGCAGAAAAGTGACTGCCGTTACCTGAAACGAAGTCTTGCTTGGAGAAAGACTCAGAGCCTGGGATTTAACTCCATTTCTGAAGTGAAACACACAGCGTAGTTCTCATCCATGGATCATACTCTTCTTTAGAGCAAGGCGCACACTCTTGCTTTCTAGAGTCTCTAAGACAGCAGGAAATCTGAGTGTGTCCAGAACAAAAGAACGGTGTTTCCTACACATACGGACTATATGTAGTCCAAAACTTATTCTGAAACTGATTGAATGCACTGGTCCTCTAACATTCAATGCTTGTCAGTTAAGATGAGAAACGTGTGAGCTATGTGAAAGATGTAGTTCGTTTGAGCAGAAAAGTGACTGCCCATACCTGAAACGAAGTCTTGCTTGTAGGGAGACTCAGAGCCTGGGATTTAACTCCATTTCTGAAGTAAAACACACAGCAGTGTAATCATCCATTGATCACACTCTGCTTTAGAACAAGAAGCATGCTCTTGCTTTCTAGAGTGTCTAAGACAGCAGGAAACGTGATTTTGCAGAGAACAAAAGAACGGTGTTTCCTACACATATGGACATTATATAGTCCAACTCTGCTTCTGAAACTGATACAAAGCACTGGTCCTCTAACATCCAATGCTTGTCTGTTAAGATGAGAAATGTGTGAGCTTCGTGAACGATGTAGTTCGTTTGAGCTGAAAAGTGACTGCCCTTACCTGAAATGAAGTCTTGCCTGTAGGAAGACACAGAGCAAGGGATTTAACTCCATTTCTGAAGGGAAACACACAGCATAGTTCTCATCCATAGATCACACTCTGCTTTAGAGCGAGAAGCACGCTCTTGCTTTCTAAAGTCTCTAAAACAGCAGGAAACGTGAGTGTGCTGAGAACGGTGTTTCCTACACATACGGCCCATATCTAGTCCAACTCTGCTTCTTAAACTGATACAAAGCACTGGTCCTCTAACATCCAATGCTTGTCAGTTAAGATGAGAAATGTGTGAGCTTCATGAACGATGTAGTTCCTTTGAGCAGAAAAGTGACTGCCCTTACCTGAAACGAAGTCTTACTTGTAGGAAGACTCAGAGCCTGGGATTTAACTCCATTTCTGAATATAAACACACAGCATAGTTCTCATCCATGGAACATACTCTGCTTTAGAGCAAGAAGCACACTCTTGCTTTCTAGAGTCTCTAACACAGCAGGAAACCTGAGTGTGCTGAGAACAAAAGAACAGTGTTTCCTACACATACGGACCATATGTAGTCCAACACTGCTTCTGAAACTGATACAAAGCACTGGTCCTCTAACATCCAATGCTTGTCTGTTAAGATGAGCAACGTGTGAGCTCAGTGAACGATGTAGTTCGTTTGAGCTGAAAAGTGACTGCCCTTACCCGAAACGAAGTCTTGCTTGTAGGAAGACTCAGAGCCTGGGATTTAACTCCATTTCTGTAGTGAAACACACAGCAGTGTTCTCATCCATTAATCACACTCTGCTTTAGAACAAGAAGCACGCTCTTGCTTTCTAGAGTCTCTAAGACAGCAGGAAACGTGAGTGTGCTGAGAACAAAAGAACGGTGTTTCCTACACATACGGACCATATCTAGTCCAACTCTGCTTCTGAAACTGATACAAAGCACTGGTCCTCTAACATCCAATGCTTGTCAATTAAGATGAGAAACGTGTGCGCTTCGTGAATGATGTAGATCCTTTGAGCAGAAAAGTGACTGCCCTTACCTGAAACGAATTCTTGCTTGTAGGGAGACTCAGAGCATGGGATTTAACTCCATTTCTGAAGTGAAACACACAGCATTGTCTCATGCATGGATCACACTCTGCTTTAGAGCGGGAATCATACTCTTGCTTTCTAGATTCTCTAATACAGCGGAAATCAGAGTGTGCCCAGAACAAAAGAACGGAGTTTCCTACACATACGGACTATATGTAGTCCAAATCTTCTTTTGAAACTGATACAATTCACTGGTCCTCGAACATCCAATGCTTGTCAGTTAAGATGAGAAACGTGTGAGCTTCGTGAACGATGTAGTTCCTTTGAGCAGAAAAGTGACTGCCCTTACCTGAAACGAAGTCTTGCTTGTAGGGAGACTCAGAGCATGGGATTTAACTCCATTTCTGAAGTGAAACACACAGCATTGTCTCCTCCATTGATCACACTCTCCTTTAGAACAAGAAGCACGCTCTTGCTTTCCTGAGTCTCTAAGACAGCAGGAAACGTGAGTTTGCTGAGAACAAAAGAACGGTGTTTCCTACACATACAGACCATATCTAGTCCAACTCTCCTTCTGAAACTGATACAAAGCACTGGTCCTCTAACATTCAATGATTGTCTGTTAAGATGAGATACGTGTGAGCTCCGTGAAAGATGTAGTTCCTTTGAGCAGAAAAGTGACTGCCCTTACCTGAAATGAAGTCTTGCTTGTTGGAAGACATAGAGCCTGGGATTTAACTCCTTTTCTGAAGGGAAACATACAGCATAGTTTTCATCCATGGATCACACTCTGCTTTAGAGCGAGAAGCACGCTCTTGCTTTCTAAAGTCTCTAAGACAGCAGGAAACGTGAGTGTGCTGAGAACAAAAGAACGGTGTTTCCTACACATACGGGACATATCTAGTACAACTCTGCATCTAAAACTGATACAAAGCACTGACCCTCTAACATCCAATGGTGGTCAGTTAAGATGGGAAACGTGTGAGCTTCATGAACGATGTAGTTCGTTTGAGCAGAAAAGTGACTGCCCTTACCGGAATTGAAATCTTGCTTGTAGGAAGACTCAGAGCCTGGGATTTAACTCCATTTCTGAAGTAAAACACACAGCAGTGTAATCATCCATTGATCACACTCTGCTTTAGAACAAGAAGCACGCTCTTGCTTTCTAGAGACTCTAAGATAGCAGGAAACATGATTTTGCTGAGAACAAAAGAACGGTGTTTCCTACACATACTGATATTATATAGTCCAACTCTGCTTCTGGAACTGATATAAAACACTGGTTCTCTAACATCCAATGCTTGTCTGTTAAGGTGAGAAACGTGTGAGCTTCATGAACGATGTAGTTTGTTTGAGCTGAAAAGTGACTGCCCTTACCTGAAACGAAGTCTTCCTTGTAGGAAGACTCAGAGCCTGGGATTTAACTCCATTTCAGAAGGCAAACACACAGCATAGTCCTCATCCATGGATCACACTCTGCTTTAGAGCGAGAAGCACGCTCTTGCTTTCTAGAGTCTCTAAGACAGCAGGAAACGTGAGTGTGCTGACAACAAAAGAACGGTGTTTCCTACACATACGGACCATATCGAGTCCAACTCTTCTTCTGAAACTGATACAAAGCACTGGTCCTCTAACATCCAATGCTTGTCAGTTAAGATGAGAAACATGTGAGCTTCGTGAACGATGTAGTTCGTTTTAGCAGAAAAGTGACTGCCGTTACCTGAAACGAAGTCTTGCTTGGAGAAAGACTCAGAGCCTGGGATTTAACTCCATTTCTGAAGTGAAACACACAGCGTAGTTCTCATCCATGGATCATACTCTTCTTTAGAGCAAGGCACACACTCTTGCTTTCTAGAGTCTCTAAGACAGCAGGAAATCTGAGTGTGTCCAGAACAAAAGAACGGTGTTTCCTACACATACGGACTATATGTAGTCCAAAACTTATTCTGAAACTGATTGAATGCACTGGTCCTCTAACATTCAATGCTTGTCAGTTAAGATGAGAAACGTGTGAGCTATGTGAAAGATGTAGTTCGTTTGAGCAGAAAAGTGACTGCCCATACCTGAAACGAAGTCTTGCTTGTAGGGAGACTCAGAGCCTGGGATTTAACTCCATTTCTGAAGTAAAACACACAGCAGTGTAATCATCCATTGATCACACTCTGCTTTAGAACAAGAAGCATGCTCTTGCTTTCTAGAGTGTCTAAGACAGCAGGAAACGTGATTTTGCAGAGAACAAAAGAACGGTGTTTCCTACACATATGGACATTATATAGTCCAACTCTGCTTCTGAAACTGATACAAAGCACTGGTCCTCTAACATCCAATGCTTGTCTGTTAAGATGAGAAATGTGTGAGCTTCGTGAACGATGTAGTTCGTTTGAGCTGAAAAGTGACTGCCCTTACCTGAAATGAAGTCTTGCCTGTAGGAAGACACAGAGCAAGGGATTTAACTCCATTTCTGAAGGGAAACACACAGCATAGTTCTCATCCATAGATCACACTCTGCTTTAGAGCGAGAAGCACGCTCTTGCTTTCTAAAGTCTCTAAAACAGCAGGAAACGTGAGTGTGCTGAGAACGGTGTTTCCTACACATACGGCCCATATCTAGTCCAACTCTGCTTCTTAAACTGATACAAAGCTCTGGTCCTCTAACATCCAATGCTTGTCAGTTAAGATGAGAAATGTGTGAGCTTCATGAACGATGTAGTTCCTTTGAGCAGAAAAGTGACTGCCCTTACCTGAAACGAAGTCTTACTTGTAGGAAGACTCAGAGCCTGGGATTTAACTCCATTTCTGAATATAAACACACAGCATAGTTCTCATCCATGGAACATACTCTGCTTTAGAGCAAGAAGCACACTCTTGCTTTCTAGAGTCTCTAACACAGCAGGAAACCTGAGTGTGCTGAGAACAAAAGAACAGTGTTTCCTACACATACGGACCATATGTAGTCCAACACTGCTTCTGAAACTGATACAAAGCACTGGTCCTCTAACATCCAATGCTTGTCTGTTAAGATGAGCAACGTGTGAGCTCAGTGAACGATGTAGTTCGTTTGAGCTGAAAAGTGACTGCCCTTACCCGAAACGAAGTCTTGCTTGTAGGAAAACTCAGAGCCTGGGATTTAACTCCATTTCTGAAGTGAAACACACAGCAGTGTTCTCATCCATTAATCACACTCTGCTTTAGAACAAGAAGCACGCTCTTGCTTTCTAGAGTCTCTAAGACAGCAGGAAACGTGAGTGTGCTGAGAACAAAAGAACGGTGTTTCCTACACATACGGACCATATCTAGTCCAACTCTGCTTCTGAAACTGATACAAAGCACTGGTCCTCTAACATCCAATGCTTGTCAATTAAGATGAGAAACGTGTGCGCTTCGTGAATGATGTAGATCCTTTGAGCAGAAAAGTGACTGCCCTTACCTGAAACGAATTCTTGCTTGTAGGGAGACTCAGAGCATGGGATTTAACTCCATTTCTGAAGTGAAACACACAGCATTGTCTCATGCATGGATCACACTCTGCTTTAGAGCGGGAATCATACTCTTGCTTTCTAGATTCTCTAATACAGCGGAAATCAGAGTGTGCCCAGAACAAAAGAACGGAGTTTCCTACACATACGGACTATATGTAGTCCAAATCTTCTTTTGAAACTGATACAATTCACTGGTCCTCGAACATCCAATGCTTGTCAGTTAAGATGAGAAACGTGTGAGCTTCGTGAACGATGTAGTTTGTTTGAGCTGAAAAGTGACTGCCCTTACCTGAAACGAAGTCTTGCTTGTAGGAAGACTCAGAGCCTGGGATTTAACTCCATTTCTGAAGTGAAACACACAGCGTAGTTCTCATCCATGGATCATACTCTGCTTTAGAGCAAGGAGCACACTCTTGCTTTCTAGAGTCTCTAAGACAGCAGGAAATCTGAGTGTGCCCAGAACAAAAGAACGGTGTTTCCTACACATACGGAATATATGTAGTCCAAAACTTATTCTGAAACTGATTGAATGCACTGGTCCTCTAACATTCAATGCTTGTCAGTTAAGATGAGAAACGTGTGAGCTTCGTGAACGATGTAGTTCGTTTGAGCATAAAAGTGACTACACTTACCTTAAACGAAGTCTTGCTTGTAGGGAGACTCAGAACCTGGGATTTAACTCCATTTCTGAAATAAAACACACAGCAGTGTAATCATCCATTGATCACACTCTGCTTTAGAACAAGAAGCACGCTCTTGCTTTCTAGAGTCTCTAAGACAGCAGGAAACGTGATTTTCCTGAGAACAAAAGAACGGTGTTTCCTAAACATACGGACATTATATAGTCCAACTCTGCTTCTGAAACTGATACAAAGCACTGGTCCTCTAACATCCAATGCTTGTCTGTTAAGATGAGAAATGTGTGAGCTTCGTGAACGATGTAGTTCGTTTGAGCTGAAAAGTGACTGCCCTTACCTGAAACGAAGTCTTGCCTGTAGGAAGACACAGAGCAAGGGATTTAACTCCATTTCTGAAGGGAAACACACAGCATAGTTCTCATCCATGTATTACACTCTGCTTTAGAGCACGAAGCACGCTATTGCTTTACAGAGTCTCTAAGACAGCAGGAAACGTGAGTGTGCTGAGAACAAATGAACGGTGTTTCCTACACATACGGACCTTATCTAGTCCAACTCTACTTCTGAAACTGACACAAAGCACTGGTCCTCTAACATCCAATGCTTGTCCATTAAGATGAGAAACGTGTGAGCTTCGTGAACGATGTAGTTCGTTTGAGCAGAAAACTGACTGCCCTTACCAGAAACGAAGTCTTGCTAGTAGGAAGACTCAGAGCCTGGGATTTAACTCCATTTCTGAAGTGAAACTCACAGCAGTGTTCTCATCCATTAATCACACTCTGCTTTAGAACAAGAAGCACGCTCTTGCTTTCTAGAGTCTCTAAGACAGCAGGAAACGTGAGTTTACTGAGAAAAAAAGAACGGTGTTTCCTACACATAAAGACCCTATCTAGTCCAACTCTGCTTCTGAAACTGATACAAAGCACTGGTCCTCTAACATCCAATGCTTGTCTGTTAAGATGAGAAACGTGTGAGCTCCGTGAAAGATGTAGTTCGTTTGAGCTGAAAAGTGACTGCCCTTACCTGAAACGAAGTCTTGCTTGTTGGAAGACACAGAGCCTGGGATTTAACTCCTTTTCTGAAGGGAAACACACAGCATAGTTTTCATCCATGGATCACACTCTGCTTTAGAGCGAGAAGCACACTCTTGCTTTCTAAAATCTCTAAGACAGCAGGAAAAGTGAGTGTGCTGAGAACAAAAGAGCAGTGTTTCCTACACATACGGACCATATCTAGTCCAACTCTGCTTCTGAAACTGATACAAAGCACTGGTCCTCTAACATTCAATGATTGTCTGTTAAGATGAGATACGTGTGAGCTCCGTGAAAGATGTAGTTCCTTTGAGCAGAAAAGTGACTGCCCTTACCTGAAACGAAGTCTTACTTGTAGGAAGACTCAGAGCCTGGGATTTAACTCCATTTCTGAATATAAACACACAGCATAGTTCTCATCCATGGAACATACTCTGCTTTAGAGCAAGAAGCACACTCTTGCTTTCTAGAGTCTCTAACACAGCAGGAAACCTGAGTGTGCTGAGAACAAAAGAACAGTGTTTCCTACACATACGGACCATATGTAGTCCAACACTGCTTCTGAAACTGATACAAAGCACTGGTCCTCTAACATCCAATGCTTGTCTGTTAAGATGAGCAACGTGTGAGCTCAGTGAATGATGTAGTTCGTTTGAGCTGAAAAGTGACTGCCCTTACCCGAAACGAAGTCTTGCTTGTAGGAAGACTCAGAGCCTGGGATTTAACTCCATTTCTGAAGTGAAACACACAGCAGTGTTCTCATCCATTAATCACACTCTGCTTTAGAACAAGAAGCACGCTCTTGCTTTCTAGAGTCTCTAAGACAGCAGGAAACGTGAGTGTGCTGAGAACAAAAGAACGGTGTTTCCTACACATACGGACCATATCTAGTCCAACTCTGCTTCTGAAACTGATACAAAGCACTGGTCCTCTAACATCCAATGCTTGTCAATTAAGATGAGAAAAGTGTGCGCTTCGTGAATGATGTAGATCCTTTGAGCAGAAAAGTGACTGCCCTTACCTGAAACGAATTCTTGCTTGTAGGGAGACTCAGAGCATGGGATTTAACTCCATTTCTGAAGTGAAACACACAGCATTGTCTCATGCATGGATCACACTCTGCTTTAGAGCGGGAATCATACTCTTGCTTTCTAGATTCTCTAATACAGCGGAAATCAGAGTGTGCCCAGAACAAAAGAACGGAGTTTCCTACACATACGGACTATATGTAGTCCAAATCTTCTTTTGAAACTGATACAATTCACTGGTCCTCGAACATCCAATGCTTGTCAGTTAAGATGAGAAACGTGTGAGCTTCGTGAACGATGTAGTTCCTTTGAGCAGAAAAGTGACTGCCCTTACCTGAAACGAAGTCTTGCTTGTAGGGAGACTCAGAGCATGGGATTTAACTCCATTTCTGAAGTGAAACACACAGCATTGTCTCCTCCATTGATCACACTCTCCTTTAGAACAAGAAGCACGCTCTTGCTTTCTAGAGTCTCTAAGACAGCAGGAAACGTGAGTTTGCTGAGAACAAAAGAACGGTGTTTCCTACACATACAGACCATATCTAGTCCATCTCTCCTTCTGAAACTGATACAAAGCACTGGTCCTCTAACATTCAATGATTGTCTGTTAAGATGAGATACGTGTGAGCTCCGTGAAAGATGTAGTTCCTTTGAGCAGAAAAGTGACTGCCCTTACCTGAAATGAAGTCTTGCTTGTTGGAAGACATAGAGCCTGGGATTTAACTCCTTTTCTGAAGGGAAACATACAGCATAGTTTTCATCCATGGATCACACTCTGCTTTAGAGCGAGAAGCACGCTCTTGCTTTCTAAAGTCTCTAAGACAGCAGGAAACGTGAGTGTGCTGAGAACAAAAGAACGGTGTTTCCTACACATACGGGACATATCTAGTACAACTCTGCATCTAAAACTGATACAAAGCACTGACCCTCTAACATCCAATGTTGGTCAGTTAAGATGGGAAACGTGTGAGCTTCATGAACGATGTAGTTCGTTTGAGCTGAAAAGTGACTGCCCTTACCGGAATTGAAATCTTGCTTGTAGGAAGACTCAGAGCCTGGGATTTAACTCCATTTCTGAAGTAAAACACACAGCAGTGTAATCATACATTGATCACACTCTGCTTTAGAACAAGAAGCACGCTCTTGCTTTCTAGAGACTCTAAGATAGCAGGAAACGTGATTTTGCTGAGAACAAAAGAACGGTGTTTCCTACACATACTGATATTATATAGTCCAACTCTGCTTCTGGAACTGATAAAAAACACTGGTTCTCTAACATCCAATGCTTGTCTGTTAAGGTGAGAAACGTGTGAGCTTCATGAACGATGTAGTTTGTTTGAGCTGAAAAGTGACTGCCCTTACCTGAAACAAAGTCTTGCTTGTAGGAATACTCAGAGCCTGGGATTTAACTCCATTTCAGAAGGCAAACACACAGCATAGTCCTCATCCATGGATCACACTCTGCTTTAGAGCGAGAAGAACGCTCTTGCTTTCTAGAGTCTCTAAGACAGCAGGAAACGTGAGTGTGCTGACAACAAAAGAACGGTGTTTCCTACACATACGGACCATATCGAGTCCAACTCTTCTTCTGAAACTGATACAAAGCACTGGTCCTCTAACATCCAATGCTTGTCAGTTAAGATGAGAAACATGTGAGCTTCGTGAACGATGTAGTTCGTTTTAGCAGAAAAGTGACTGCCATTACCTGAAACGAAGTCTTGCTTGGAGAAAGACTCAGAGCCTGCGATTTAACTCCATTTCTGAAGTGAAACACACAGCGTAGTTCTCATCCATGGATCATACTCTTCTTTAGAGCAAGGCGCACACTCTTGCTTTCTAGAGTCTCTAAGACAGCAGGAAATCTGAGTGTGTCCAGAACAAAAGAACGGTGTTTCCTACACATAGGGACTATATGTAGTCCAAAACTTATTCTGAAACTGATTGAATGCACTGGTCCTCTAACATTCAATGCTTGTCAGTTAAGATGAGAAACGTGTGAGCTATGTGAAAGATGTAGTTCGTTTGAGCAGAAAAGTGACTGCCCATACCTGAAACGAAGTCTTGCTTGTAGGGAGACTCAGAGCCTGGGATTTAACTCCATTTCTGAAGTAAAACACACAGCAGTGTAATCATCCATTGATCACACTCTGCTTTAGAACAAGAAGCATGCTCTTGCTTTCTAGAGTGTCTAAGACAGCAGGAAACGTGATTTTGCAGAGAACAAAAGAACGGTGTTTCCTACACATACGGACATTATATAGTCCAACTCTGCTTCTGAAACTGATACAAAGCACTGGTCCTCTAACATCCAATGCTTGTCTGTTAAGATGAAAAATGTGTGAGCTTCGTGAACGATGTAGTTCGTTTGAGCTGAAAAGTGACTGCCCTTACCTGAAACGAAGTCTTGCCTGTAGGAAGACACAGAGCAAGGAATTTAACTCCATTTCTGAAGGGAAACACACAGCATAGTTCTCATCCATAGATCACACTCTGCTTTAGAGCGAGAAGCACGCTCTTGCTTTCTAAATTCTCTAAGACAGCAGGAAACGTGAGTGTGCTGAGAACGGTGTTTCCTACACATACGGCCCATATCTAGTCCAACTCTGCTTCTGAAACTTATAGAAAGCACTGGTCCTCTAACATCCAATGCTTGTCAGTTAAGATGAGAAACGTGTGAGCTTCGTGAACGATGTAGTTCCTTTGAGCAGAAAAGTGACTGCCCTTACCTGAAACGAAGTCTTGCTTGTTGGAAGACACAGAGCCTGGGATTTAACTCCTTTTCTGAAGGGAAACACACAGCATAGTTTTCATCCATGGATCACACTCTGCTTTAGAGCGAGAAGCACGCTCTTGCTTTCTAAAATCTCTAAGACAGCAGGAAAAGTGAGTGTGCTGAGAACAAAAGAGCAGTGTTTCCTACACATACGGACCATATCTAGTCCAACTCTGCTTCCGAAACTGATACAAAGCACTGGTCCTCTAACATTCAATGATTGTCTGTTAAGATGAGATACGTGTGAGCTCCGTGAAAGATGTAGTTCCTTTGAGCAGAAAAGTGACTGCCCTTACCTGAAACGAAGTCTTACTTGTAGGAAGACTCAGAGCCTGGGATTTAACTCCATTTCTGAATATAAACACACAGCATAGTTCTCATCCATGGAACATACTCTGCTTTAGAGCAAGAAGCACACTCTTGCTTTCTAGAGTCTCTAACACAGCAGGAAACCTGAGTGTGCTGAGAACAAAAGAACAGTGTTTCCTACACATACGGACCATATGTAGTCCAACACTGCTTCTGAAACTGATACAAAGCACTGGTCCTCTAACATCCAATGCTTGTCTGTTAAGATGAGCAACGTGTGAGCTCAGTGAATGATGTAGTTCGTTTGAGCTGAAAAGTGACTGCCCTTACCCGAAACGAAGTCTTGCTTGTAGGAAGACTCAGAGCCTGGGATTTAACTCCATTTCTGAAGTGAAACACACAGCAGTGTTCTCATCCATTAATCACACTCTCCTTTAGAACAAGAAGCACGCTCTTGCTTTCTAGAGTCTCTAAGACAGCAGGAAACATGAGTTTGCTGAGAACAAAAGAACGGTGTTTCCTACACATACAGACCATATCTAGTCCATCTCTCCTTCTGAAACTGATACAAAGCACTGGTCCTCTAACATTCAATGATTGTCTGTTAAGATGAGATACGTGTGAGCTCCGTGAAAGATGTAGTTCCTTTGAGCAGAAAAGTGACTGCCCTTACCTGAAATGAAGTCTTGCTTGTTGGAAGACATAGAGCCTGGGATTTAACTCCTTTTCTGAAGGGAAACATACAGCATAGTTTTCATCCATGGATCACACTCTGCTTTAGAGCGAGAAGCACGCTCTTGCTTTCTAAAGTCTCTAAGACAGCAGGAAACGTGAGTGTGCTGAGAACAAAAGAACGGTGTTTCCTACACATACGGGACATATCTAGTACAACTCTGCATCTAAAACTGATACAAAGCACTGACCCTCTAACATCCAATGTTGGTCAGTTAAGATGGGAAACGTGTGAGCTTCATGAACGATGTAGTTCGTTTGAGCAGAAAAGTGACTGCCCTTACCGGAATTGAAATCTTGCTTGTAGGAAGACTCAGAGCCTGGGATTTAACTCCATTTCTGAAGTAAAACACACAGCAGTGTAATCATACATTGATCACACTCTGCTTTAGAACAAGAAGCACGCTCTTGCTTTCTAGAGACTCTAAGATAGCAGGAAACGTGATTTTGCTGAGAACAAAAGAACGGTGTTTCCTACACATACTGATATTATATAGTCCAACTCTGCTTCTGGAACTGATATAAAACACTGGTTCTCAAACATCCAATGCTTGTCTGTTAAGGTGAGAAACGTGTGAGCTTCATGAACGATGTAGTTTGTTTGAGCTGAAAAGTGACTGCCCTTACCTGAAACAAAGTCTTGCTTGTAGGAATACTCAGAGCCTGGGATTTAACTCCATTTCAGAAGGCAAACACACAGCATAGTCCTCATCCATGGATCACACTCTGCTTTAGAGCGAGAAGCACGCTCTTGCTTTCTAGAGTCTCTAAGACAGCAGGAAACGTGAGTGTGCTGACAACAAAAGAACGGTGTTTCCTACACATACGGACCATATCTAGTCCAACTCTTCTTCTGAAACTGATACAAAGCACTGGTCCTCTAACATCCAATGCTTGTCAGTTAAGATGAGAAACATGTGAGCTTCGTGAACGATGTAGTTCGTTTTAGCAGAAAAGTGACTGCCATTACCTGAAACGAAGTCTTGCTTGGAGAAAGACTCAGAGCCTGCGATTTAACTCCATTTCTGAAGTGAAACACACAGCGTAGTTCTCATCCATGGATCATACTCTTCTTTAGAGCAAGGCGCACACTCTTGCTTTCTAGAGTCTCTAAGACAGCAGGAAATCTGAGTGTGTCCAGAACAAAAGAACGGTGTTTCCTACACATAGGGACTATATGTAGTCCAAAACTTATTCTGAAACTGATTGAATGCACTGGTCCTCTAACATTCAATGCTTGTCAGTTAAGATGAGAAACGTGTGAGCTATGTGAAAGATGTAGTTCGTTTGAGCAGAAAAGTGACTGCCCATACCTGAAACGAAGTCTTGCTTGTAGGGAAACTCAGAGCCTGGGATTTAACTCCATTTCTGAAGTTAAACACACAGCAGTGTAATCATCCATTGATCACACTCTGCTTTAGAACAAGAAGCATGCTCTTGCTTTCTAGAGTGTCTAAGACAGCAGGAAACGTGATTTTGCAGAGAACAAAAGAACGGTGTTTCCTACACATACGGACATTATATAGTCCAACTCTGCTTCTGAAACTGATACAAAGCACTGGTCCTCTAACATCCAATGCTTGTCTGTTAAGATGAGAAATGTGTGAGCTTCGTGAACGATGTAGTTCGTTTGAGCTGAAAAGTGACTGCCCTTACCTGAAACGAAGTCTTGCCTGTAGGAAGACACAGAGCAAGGAATTTAACTCCATTTCTGAAGGGAAACACACAGCATAGTTCTCATCCATAGATCACACTCTGCTTTAGAGCGAGAAGCACGCTCTTGCTTTCTAAATTCTCTAAGACAGCAGGAAACGTGAGTGTGCTGAGAACGGTGTTTCCTACACATACGGCCCATATCTAGTCCAACTCTGCTTCTGAAACTTATAGAAAGCACTGGTCCTCTAACATCCAATGCTTGTCAGTTAAGATGAGAAACGTGTGAGCTTCGTGAACGATGTAGTTCCTTTGAGCAGAAAAGTGACTGCCCTTACCTGAAACGAAGTCTTACTTGTAGGAAGACTCAGAGCCTGGGATTTAACTCCATTTCTGAATATAAACACACAGCATAGTTCTCATCCATGGAACATACTCTGCTTTAGAGCAAGAAGCACACTCTTGCTTTCTAGAGTCTCTAACACAGCAGGAAACCTGAGTGTGCTGAGAACAAAAGAACAGTGTTTCCTACACATACGGACCATATGTAGTCCAACACTGCTTCTGAAACTGATACAAAGCACTGGTCCTCTAACATCCAATGCTTGTCTGTTAAGATGAGCAACGTGTGAGCTCAGTGAACGATGTAGTTCGTTTGAGCTGAAAAGTGACTGCCCTTACCCGAAACGAAGTCTTGCTTGTAGGAAGACTCAGAGCCTGGGATTTAACTCCATTTCTGAAGTGAAACACACAGCAGTGTTATCATCCATTAATCACACTCTGCTTTAGAACAAGAAGCACGCTCTTGCTTTCCTGAGTCTCTAAGACAGCAGGAAACGTGAGTGTGCTGAGAACAAAAGAACGGTGTTTCCTACACATACGGGCCATATCTAGTCCAACTCTGCTTCTGAAACTGATACAAAGCACTGGTCCTCTAACATCCAATGCTTGTCAATTAAGATGAGAAACGTGTGCGCTTCGTGAATGATGTAGATCCTTTGAGCAGAAAAGTGACTGCCCTTACCTGAAACGAATTCTTGCTTGTAGGGAGACTCAGAGCATGGGAATTAACTCCATTTCTGAAGTGAAACACACAGCATTGTCTCATGCATGGATCACACTCTGCTTTAGAGCGAGAATCATACTCTTGCTTTCTAGATTCTCTAATACAGCAGGAAATCAGAGTGTGCCCAGAACAAAAGAACAGAGTTTCCTACACATACGGACTATATGTAGTCCAAATCTTCTTTTGAAACTGATACAATGCACTGGTCCTCTAACATCCAATGCTTGTCAGTTAAGATGAGAAACATGTGAGCTTCGTGAACGATGTAGTTCGTTTGAGCAGAAAAGTGACTGCCATTACCTGAAACGAAGTCTTGCTTGGAGGAAGACTCAGAGCCTGGGATTTAACTCCATTTCTGAAGTGAAACACACAGCGTAGTTCTCATCCATGGATCATACTCTGCTTTAGAGCAAGGAGCACACTCTTGCTTTCTAGAGTCTCTAAGACAGCAGGAAATCTGAGTGTGCCCAGAACAAAAGAACGGTGTTTCCTACACATACGGACTATATGTAGTCCAAAACTTATTCTGAAACTGATTGAATGCACTGGTCCTATAACATTCAATGCTTGTCAGTTAAGATGAGAAATGTGTGAGCTTCGTGAACGATGTAGTTCGTTTGAGCTGAAAAGTGACTGCCCTTACCTGAAACGAAGTCTTGCTTGTAGGAAGACTCAGAGCCTGGGATTTAACTCCATTTCTGAAGTGAAACTCACAGCATAGTTCTCATCCATGGAACATACTCTGCTTTAGAGCAAGAAGCACACTCTTGCTTTCAAGAGTCTCTAACACAGCAGGAAACGTGAGTGTGCTGAGAACAAAAGAAAGGTGTTTCCTACACATACGGACATTATATAGTCCAACTCTGCTTCTGGAACTGATACAAAACACTGGTCCTCTAACATCCAATGCTTGTCTGTTAAGGTGAGAAACGTGTGAGCTTCGTGAACGATGTAGTTTGTTTGAGCTGAAAAGTGACTGCCCTTACCTGAAACGAAGTCTTGCTTGTAGGAAGACTCAGAGCCTGGGATTTAACTCCATTTCAGAAGGCAAACACACAGCATAGTTCTCATCCATGGATCACACTCTGCTTTAGAGCGAGAAGCACGCTCTTGCTTTCTAGAGTCTCTAAGACAGCAGGAAACGTGAGTGTGCTGAGAACAAAAGGACGGTGTTTCCTACACATACAGACCATATCTAGTCCAACTCTGCTTCTGAAACTGATACAAAGCACTGGTCCTCTAAATCCAATGCTTGTCAGTTAAGATGAGAAACGTGTGCGCTTCGTGAATGATGTAGATCCTTTGAGCAGAAAAGTGACTGCCCTTACCTGAAACGAATTCTTGCTTGTAGGGAGACTCAGAGCATGGGAATTAACTCCATTTCTGAAGTGAAACACACAGCATTGTCTCATGCATGGATCACACTCTGCTTTAGAGCGAGAATCATACTCTTGCTTTCTAGATTCTCTAATACAGCAGGAAATCAGAGTGTGCCCAGAACAAAAGAACAGAGTTTCCTACACATACGGACTATATGTAGTCCAAATCTTCTTTTGAAACTGATACAATGCACTGGTCCTCTAACATTCAATGCTTGTCAGTTAAGATGAGAAACGTGTGAGCTTCGTGAAAGATGTAGTTCGTTTGAGCAGAAAAGTGACTGCCCTTACCTGAAACGAAGTCTTGCTTGTAGGGAGACTCAGAGCCTGGGATTTAACTCCATTTCTGAAGTAAAACACACAGCAGTGTAATCATCCATTGATCACACTCTGCTTTAGAACAAGAAGCATGCTCTTGCTTTCTAGAGTGTCTAAGACAGCAGGAAACGTGATTTTGCTGAGAACAAAAGAACGATGTTTCCTACACATACGGACATTATATAGTCCAACTCTGCTTCTGAAACTGATACAAAGCACTGGTCCTCTAACATCCAATGCTTGTCTGTTAAGATGAGAAATGTGTGAGCTTCGTGAATGATGTAGTTCGTTTGAACTGAAAAGTGACTGCCCTTACCTGAAACGAAGTCTTGCCTGTAGGAAGACACAGAGCAAGGGATTTAACTCCATTTCTGAAGGGAAACACACAGCATAGTTCTCATCCATGGAACATACTCTGCTTTAGAGCAAGAAGCACACTCTTGCTTTCTAGAGTCTCTAAGACAGCAGGAAATCTGAGTGTGCCCAGAACAAAAGAACAGTGTTTCCTACACATACTGACTATATGTAGTCCAAATCTTCTTTTGAACTGATACAATGCACTGGTCCTCTAACATCCAATGCTTGTCAGTTAAGATGAGAAACGTGTGAGCTTCGTGAAAGATGTAGTTCCTTTGAGCAGAAATGTGACTGCCCTTACCTGAAACGAAGTCTTGCTTGTAGGGAGACTCAGATCATGGGATTTAACTCCATTTCTGAAGTGAAACACACAGCATTGTCTCATCCATTGATGACACTCTGCTTTAGAACAAGAATCACGCTCTTGCTATCTAGATTCTCTAAGACAGCAGGAAACGTGAGTGTGCTGAGAACAAAAGAACGGTGTTTCCTACACATACCGACCATATGTAGTCCAACACTGCTTCTGAAACTGATACAAAGCACTGGTCCTCTAACATCCAATGCTTGTCAGTTAAGATGAGAAATGTGTGAGCTTCGTGAACGATGTAGTTCCTTTGAGCAGAAAAGTGACTGCCCTTACCTGAAACGAAGTCTTTCTTGTAGGAAGACTCAGAGCCTGGGATTTAACTCCATTTCTGAAGTGAAACACACAGCATAGTTCTCATCCATGGAACATACTCTGCTTTAGAGCAAGAAGCACACTCTTGCTTTCAAGAGTCTCTAACACAGCAGGAAACGTCAGTGTGCTGAGAACAAAAGAAAGGTGTTTCCTACACATACGGACATTATATAGTCCAACTCTGCTTCTGGAACTGATACAAAACACTGGTCCTCTAACATCCAATGCTTGTCTGTTAAGGTGAGAAACGTGTGAGCTTCGTGAACGATGTAGTTTGTTTGAGCTGAAAAGTGACTGCCCTTACCCGAAACGAAGTCTTGCTTGTAGGAAGACACTAGCCTGGGATTTAACTCCATATCTGAAGGTAAACACACAGCATAGTTCTCATCCATGTATCACACTCTGCTTTAGAGCGAGAAGCGCGCTATTGCTTTCCAGAGTCTCTAAGACAGCAGGAAACTTGAGTGTGCTGAGAACAAAAGAACGGAGTTTCCTACACATACAGACCATATCTAGTCCAACCCTACTTCTGAAACTGATACAAAGCACTGGTCCTCTAACATCCAATGCTTGTCCATTAAGATGAGAAACGTGTGAGCTTCGTGAACGATGTAGTTCGTTTGAGCAGAAAACTGACTGCCCTTACCAGAAACGAAGTCTTGCTAGTAGGAAGACTCAGAGCCTGGGATTTAACTCCATTTCTGAAGTGAAACACACAGCAGTGTTCTCATCCATTAATCACACTCTGCTTTAGAACAAGAAGCACGCTCTTGCTTTCTAGAGTCTCTAAGACAGCAGGAAACGTGAGTTTACTGAGAAAAAAAGAACGGTGTTTCCTACACATAAAGACCCTATCTAGTCCAACTCTGCTTCAGAAACTGATACAAAGCACTGGTCCTCTAACATCCAATGCTTGTCTGTTAAGATGAGAAACGTGTGAGCTCCGTGAAAGATGTAGTTCGTTTGAGCTGAAAAGTGACTGCCCTTACCTGAATCGAAGTCTTGCTTGTTGGAAGACACAGAGCCTGGGATTTAACTCCTTTTCTGAAGGGAAACACACAGCATAGTTTTCATCCATGGATCACACTCTGCTTTAGAGCGAGAAGCACACTCTTGCTTTCTAA
This sequence comes from Onychomys leucogaster, assembly GCA_949786385.1. Taxonomy (NCBI): domain Eukaryota; kingdom Metazoa; phylum Chordata; class Mammalia; order Rodentia; family Cricetidae; genus Onychomys; species Onychomys leucogaster. The sequence goes on along the minus strand of CATKUP010000039.1, from coordinate 1,123,305 downwards.
AATCTCTAAGACAGCAGGAAAAGTGAGTGTGCTGAGAACAAAAGAACGGTGTTTCCTACACATACGGACCTTATCTAGTCCAACTCTGCTTCTGAAACTGATACAGAGCACTGGTCCTCTAACATCCAATGCTTGTCAGTTAAGATGAGAAATGTGTGAGCTTCGTGAATGATGTAGATCCTTTAAGCAGAAAAGTGACTGCCCTTACCTGAAACGAATTCTTGCTTGTAGGGAGACTCAGAGCATGGGATTTAACTCCATTTCTGAAGTGAAACACACAGCATTGTCTCATGCATGGATCACACTCTGCTTTAGAGCGGGATTCATACTCTTGCTTTCTAGATTCTCTAATACAGCGGAAATCAGAGTGTGCCCAGAACAAAAGTACGGAGTTTCCTACACATACGGACTATATGTAGTCCAAATCTTCTTTTGAAACTGATACAATTCACTGGTACTCGAACATCCAATGCTTGTCAGTTAAGATGAGAAACGTGTGAGCTTCGTGAACGATGTAGTTCCTTTGAGCAGAAAAGTGACTGCCCTTACCTGAAACGAAGTCTTGCTTGTAGGGAGACTCAGAGCATGGGATTTAACTCCATTTCTGAAGTGAAACACACAGCATTGTCTCCTCCATTGATCACACTCTCCTTTAGAACAAGAAGCACGCTCTTGCTTTCTAGAGTCTCTAAGACAGCAGGAAACGTGAGTTTGCTGAGAACAAAAGAACGGTGTTTCCTACACATACAGACCATATGTAGTCCAACTCTGCTTCTGAAACTGATACAAAGCACTGGTCCTCTAACATCCAATGCTTGTCAGTTAAGATGAGAAATGTGTGAGCTTCGTGAACGATGTAGTTCGTTTGAGCTGAAAAGTGACTGCCCTTACCTGAAACGAAGTCTTGCCTGTAGGAAGACACAGAGCAAGGGATTTAACTCCATTTCTGAAGGGAAACACAGAGCATAGTTCTCATCCATAGATCACACTCTGCTTTAGAGCGAGAAGCACGCTCTTGCTTTCTAAAGTCTCTAAGACAGCAGGAAACGTGAGTGTGCTGAGAACGGTGTTTCCTACACATACGGCCCATATCTAGTCCAACTCTGCTTCTGAAACTGATAGAATGCACTGGTCCTCTAACTTCCAATGCTTGTCAGTTAAGATGAGAAACGTGTGAGCTTCGTGAAAGATGTAGTTCCTTTGAGCAGAAAAGTGACTGCCCTTACCTGAAACGAAGTCTTGCTTGTAGGAAGACTCAGAGCCTGGGATTTAACTCCATTTCTGAAGTGAAACACACAGCATAGTTCTCATCCATGGAACATACTCTGCTTTAGAGCAAGAAGCACACTCTTGCTTTCAAGAGTCTCTAACACAGCAGGAAACGTGAGTGTGCTGAGAACAAAAGAAAGGTGTTTCTTACACATACGGACATTATATAGTCCAACTCTGCTTCTGGAACTGATACAAAACACTGGTCCTCTAACATCCAATGCTTGTCTGTTAAGGTGAGAAACGTGTGAGCTTCGTGAACGATGTAGTTTGTTTGAGCTGAAAAGTGACTGCCCTTACCTGAAACGAATTCTTGCTTGTAGGAAGACTCAGAGCCTGGGATTTAACTCCATTTCAGAAGGCAAACACACAGCATAGTTCTCATCCATGGATCACACTCTGCTTTAGAGCGAGAAGCACGCTCTTGCTTTCTAGAGTCTCTAAGACAGCAGGAAACGTGAGTGTGCTGAGAACAAAAGGACGGTGTTTCCTACACATACAGACCATATCTAGTCCAACTCTTCTTCTGAAACTGATACAAAGCACTGGTCCTCTAATATCCAATGCTTGTCAGTTAAGATGAGAAACATGTGAGGTTCGTGAATGATGTAGTTCGTTTGAGCTGAAAAGTGACTGCCCTTACCTGAAATGAAGTCTTGCTTGTTGGAAGACATAGAGCCTGGGATTTAACTCCTTTTCTGAAGGGAAACACACAGCGTAGTTCTCATCCATGGATCATACTCTGCTTTAGAGCAAGGAGCACACTCTTGCTTTCTAGAGTCTCGAAGACAGCAGGAAATCTGAGTGTGCCCAGAACAAAAGAACGGTGTTTCCTACACATACGGACTATATGTAGTCCAAAAATTATTCTGAAACTGATTGAATGAACTGGTCCTCTAATATTCAATGCTTGTCAGTTAAGATGAGAAACGTGTGAGCTTCGTGAAAGATGTAGTTCGTTTGAGCAGAAAAGTGACTGCCCTTACCTGAAACGAAGTCTTGCTTGTAGGGAGACTCAGAGCCTGGGATATAACTCCATTTCTGAAGTAAAACACACAGCAGTGTAATCATCCATTGATCACGCTCTGCTTTAGAACAAGAAGCATGCTCTTGCTTTCTAGAGTGTCTAAGACAGCAAGAAACGTGATTTTGCTGAGAACAAAAGAACGGTGTTTCCTACACATACAGACCATATCTAGTCCAACTCTGCTTCTGAAACTGATACAAAGCACTGGTCCTCTAACATCCAATGCTTGTCTGTTAAGATGAGAAATGTGTGAGCTTCGTGAACGATGTAGTTCTTTTGAGCAGAAAAGTGACTGCCCTTACCTGAAACGAAGTCTTGCTTGTAGGAAGACTCAGAGCCTGGGATTGAACTCCATTTCTGAAGTGAAACACACAGCATAGTTCTCATCCATGGAACATACTCTGCTTTAGAGCAAGAAGCACACTCTTGCTTTCTAGAGTCTCTAAGATAGCAGGAAATCTGAGTGTGCCCAGAACAAAAGAACAGTGTTTCCTACACATACTGACTATATGTCGTCCAAATCTTCTTTTGAAACTTATACAATGCACTGGTCCTCTAACATCCAATGCTTGTCAGTTAAGATGAGAAACGTGTGAGCTTCGTGAACGATGTAGTTCCTTTGAGCAGAAATGTGACTGCCCTTACCTGAAACGAAGTCTTGCTTGTAGGGAGACTCAGAGCCTGGGATTTAACTCCATTTCTGAAGTGAAACACACAGCGTAGTTCTCATCCATGGATCATACTCTGCTTTAGAGCATGGAGCACACACTTGCTTTGTAGAGTCTCTAAGACAGCAGGAAATCTGAGTGTGCCCAGAACAAAAGAACGGTGTTTCCTACACATACGGACTATATGTAGTCCAAAATTTATTCTGAAACTGATTGAATGCACTGGTCCTCTAACATTCAATGCTTGTCAGTTAAGATGAGAAATGTGTGAGCTTCGTGAACGATGTAGTTCGTTTGAGCTGAAAAGTGACTGCCCTTACCTGAAACGAAGTCTTGCCTGTAGGAAGACACAGAGCAAGGGATTTAACTCCATTTCTGAAGGGAAACACACAGCATAGTTCTCATCCATAGATCACACTCTGCTTTAGAGCAGGAAGCACTCTCTTGCTTTCTAAAGTCTCTAAGACAGCAGGAAACGTGAGTGTGCTGAGAACGGTGTTTCCTACACATACGGCCCATATCTAGTCCAACTCTTCTTCTGAAACTGATACAAAGCACTGGTCCTCTAATATCCAATGCTTGTCAGTTAAGATGAGAAACATGTGAGCTTCGTGAACGATGTTGTTCGTTTGAGCTGAAAAGTGACTGCCCTTACCTTAAACGAAGTCTTGCTTGTAGGAAGACTCAGAGCCTGGGATTTAACTCCATTTCAGAAGGCAAACACACAGCATAGTTCTCATCCATGGATCACACTCTGCTTTAGAGCGAGAAGCACGCTCTTGCTTTCTAGAGTGTCTAAGACAGCAGGAAACGTGATTTTGCTGAGAACAAAAGAACGATGTTTCCTACACATACGGACATTATATAGTCCAACTCTGCTTCTGAAACTGATACAAAGCACTGGTCCTCTAACATCCAATGCTTGTCTGTTAAGATGAGAAATGTGTGAGCTTCGTGAATGATGTAGTTCGTTTGAACTGAAAAGTGACTGCCCTTACCTGAAACGAAGTCTTGCCTGTAGGAAGACACAGAGCAAGGGATTTAACTCCATTTCTGAAGGGAAACACACAGCATAGTTCTCATCCATGGAACATACTCTGCTTTAGAGCAAGAAGCACACTCTTGCTTTCTAGAGTCTCTAAGACAGCAGGAAATCTGAGTGTGCCCAGAACAAAAGAACAGTGTTTCCTACACATACTGACTATATGTAGTCCAAATCTTCTTTTGAACTGATACAATGCACTGGTCCTCTAACATCCAATGCTTGTCAGTTAAGATGAGAAACGTGTGAGCTTCGTGAAAGATGTAGTTCCTTTGAGCAGAAATGTGACTGCCCTTACCTGAAACGAAGTCTTGCTTGTAGGGAGACTCAGATCATGGGATTTAACTCCATTTCTGAAGTGAAACACACAGCATTGTCTCATCCATTGATGACACTCTGCTTTAGAACAAGAAGCACGCTCTTGCTATCTAGATTCTCTAAGACAGCAGGAAACGTGAGTGTGCTGAGAACAAAAGAACGGTGTTTCCTACACATACCGACCATATGTAGTCCAACACTGCTTCTGAAACTGATACAAAGCACTGGTCCTCTAACATCCAATGCTTGTCAGTTAAGATGAGAAATGTGTGAGCTTCGTGAACGATGTAGTTCCTTTGAGCAGAAAAGTGACTGCCCTTACCTGAAACGAAGTCTTTCTTGTAGGAAGACTCAGAGCCTGGGATTTAACTCCATTTCTGAAGTGAAACACACAGCATAGTTCTCATCCATGGAACATACTCTGCTTTAGAGCAAGAAGCACACTCTTGCTTTCAAGAGTCTCTAACACAGCAGGAAACGTCAGTGTGCTGAGAACAAAAGAAAGGTGTTTCCTACACATACGGACATTATATAGTCCAACTCTGCTTCTGGAACTGATACAAAACACTGGTCCTCTAACATCCAATGCTTGTCTGTTAAGGTGAGAAACGTGTGAGCTTCGTGAACGATGTAGTTTGTTTGAGCTGAAAAGTGACTGCCCTTACCCGAAACGAAGTCTTGCTTGTAGGAAGACACTAGCCTGGGATTTAACTCCATATCTGAAGGTAAACACACAGCATAGTTCTCATCCATGTATCACACTCTGCTTTAGAGCGAGAAGCACGCTATTGCTTTCCAGAGTCTCTAAGACAGCAGGAAACTTGAGTGTGCTGAGAACAAAAGAACGGAGTTTCCTACACATACAGACCATATCTAGTCCAACCCTACTTCTGAAACTGATACAAAGCACTGGTCCTCTAACATCCAATGCTTGTCCATTAAGATGAGAAACGTGTGAGCTTCGTGAACGATGTAGTTCGTTTGAGCAGAAAACTGACTGCCCTTACCAGAAACGAAGTCTTGCTAGTAGGAAGACTCAGAGCCTGGGATTTAACTCCATTTCTGAAGTGAAACACACAGCAGTGTTCTCATCCATTAATCACACTCTGCTTTAGAACAAGAAGCACGCTCTTGCTTTCTAGAGTCTCTAAGACAGCAGGAAATCTGAGTGTGCCCAGAACAAAAGAACGGTGTTTCCTACACATACGGACTATATGTAGTCCAAAATTTATTCTGAAACTGATTGAATGCACTGGTCCTCTAACATTCAATGCTTGTCAGTTAAGATGAGAAATGTGTGAGCTTCGTGAACGATGTAGTTCGTTTGAGCTGAAAAGTGACTGCCCTTACCTGAAACGAAGTCTTGCCTGTAGGAAGACACAGAGCAAGGGATTTAACTCCATTTCTGAAGGGAAACACACAGCATAGTTCTCATCCATAGATCACACTCTGCTTTAGAGCAGGAAGCACTCTCTTGCTTTCTAAAGTCTCTAAGACAGCAGGAAACGTGAGTGTGCTGAGAACGGTGTTTCCTACACATACGGCCCATATCTAGTCCAACTCTTCTTCTGAAACTGATACAAAGCACTGGTCCTCTAATATCCAATGCTTGTCAGTTAAGATGAGAAACATGTGAGCTTCGTGAACGATGTTGTTCGTTTGAGCTGAAAAGTGACTGCCCTTACCTGAAATGAAGTCTTGCTTGTTGGAAGACATAGAGCCTGGGATTTAACTCCTTTTCTGAAGGGAAACACACAGCGTAGTTCTCATCCATGGATCATACTCTGCTTTAGAGCAAGGAGCACACTCTTGCTTTCTAGAGTCTCGAAGACAGCAGGAAATCTGAGTGTGCCCAGAACAAAAGAACGGTGTTTCCTACACATAAGGACTATATGTAGTCCAAAACCTATTCTGAAACTGATTGAATGAACTGGTCCTCTAACATTCAATGCTTGTCAGTTAAGATGAGAAACGTGTGAGCTTCGTGAAAGATGTAGTTCGTTTGAGCAGAAAAGTGACTGCCCTTACCTGAAACGAAGTCTTGCTTGTAGGGAGACTCAGAGCCTGGGATATAACTCCATTTCTGAAGTAAAACACACAGCAGTGTAATCATCCATTGATCACGCTCTGCTTTAGAACAAGAAGCATGCTCTTGCTTTCTAGAGTCTCTAAGACAGCAGGAAACGTGAGTTTGCTGAGAACAAAAGAACGGTGTTTCCTACACATACAGACCATATGTAGTCCAACTCTGCTTCTGAAACTGATACAAAGCACTGGTCCTCTAACATCCAATGCTTGTCAGTTAAGATGAGAAATGTGTGAGCTTCGTGAACGATGTAGTTCTTTTGAGCAGAAAAGTGACTGCCCTTACCTGAATCGAAGTCTTGCTTGTTGGAAGACACAGAGCCTGGGATTTAACTCCTTTTCTGAAGGGAAACACACAGCATAGTTTTCATCCATGGATCACACTCTGCTTTAGAGCGAGAAGCACACTCTTGCTTTCTAAAATCTCTAAGACAGCAGGAAAAGTGAGTGTGCTGAGAACAAAAGAACGGTGTTTCCTACACATACGGACCTTATCTAGTCCAACTCTGCTTCTGAAACTGATACAGAGCACTGGTCCTCTAACATCCAATGCTTGTCAGTTAAGATGAGAAATGTGTGAGCTTCGTGAATGATGTAGATCCTTTAAGCAGAAAAGTGACTGCCCTTACCTGAAACGAATTCTTGCTTGTAGGGAGACTCAGAGCATGGGATTTAACTCCATTTCTGAAGTGAAACACACAGCATTGTCTCATGCATGGATCACACTCTGCTTTAGAGCGGGAATCATACTCTTGCTTTCTAGATTCTCTAATACAGCGGAAATCAGAGTGTGCCCAGAACAAAAGTACGGAGTTTCCTACACATACGGACTATATGTAGTCCAAATCTTCTTTTGAAACTGATACAATTCACTGGTACTCGAACATCCAATGCTTGTCAGTTAAGATGAGAAACGTGTGAGCTTCGTGAACGATGTAGTTCCTTTGAGCAGAAAAGTGACTGCCCTTACCTGAAACGAAGTCTTGCTTGTAGGGAGACTCAGAGCATGGGATTTAACTCCATTTCTGAAGTGAAACACACAGCATTGTCTCCTCCATTGATCACACTCTCCTTTAGAACAAGAAGCACGCTCTTGCTTTCTAGAGTCTCTAAGACAGCAGGAAACGTGAGTTTGCTGAGAACAAAAGAACGGTGTTTCCTACACATACAGACCATATGTAGTCCAACTCTGCTTCTGAAACTGATACAAAGCACTGGTCCTCTAACATCCAATGCTTGTCAGTTAAGATGAGAAATGTGTGAGCTTCGTGAACGATGTAGTTCTTTTGAGCAGAAAAGTGACTGCCCTTACCTGAAACGAAGTCTTGCTTGTAGGAAGACTCAGAGCCTGGGATTGAACTCCATTTCTGAAGTGAAACACACAGCATAGTTCTCATCCATGGAACATACTCTGCTTTAGAGCAAGAAGCACACTCTTGCTTTCTAGAGTCTCTAAGATAGCAGGAAATCTGAGTGTGCCCAGAACAAAAGAACAGTGTTTCCTACACATACTGACTATATGTCGTCCAAATCTTCTTTTGAAACTTATACAATGCACTGGTCCTCTAACATCCAATGCTTGTCAGTTAAGATGAGAAACGTGTGAGCTTCGTGAACGATGTAGTTCCTTTGAGCAGAAATGTGACTGCCCTTACCTGAAACGAAGTCTTGCTTGTAGGGAGACTCAGAGCCTGGGATTTAACTCCATTTCTGAAGTGAAACACACAGCGTAGTTCTCATCCATGGATCATACTCTGCTTTAGAGCATGGAGCACACACTTGCTTTGTAGAGTCTCTAAGACAGCAGGAAATCTGAGTGTGCCCAGAACAAAAGAACGGTGTTTCCTACACATACGGACTATATGTAGTCCAAAATTTATTCTGAAACTGATTGAATGCACTGGTCCTCTAACATTCAATGCTTGTCAGTTAAGATGAGAAATGTGTGAGCTTCGTGAACGATGTAGTTCGTTTGAGCTGAAAAGTGACTGCCCTTACCTGAAACGAAGTCTTGCCTGTAGGAAGACACAGAGCAAGGGATTTAACTCCATTTCTGAAGGGAAACACACAGCATAGTTCTCATCCATAGATCACACTCTGCTTTAGAGCAGGAAGCACTCTCTTGCTTTCTAAAGTCTCTAAGACAGCAGGAAACGTGAGTGTGCTGAGAACGGTGTTTCCTACACATACGGCCCATATCTAGTCCAACTCTTCTTCTGAAACTGATACAAAGCACTGGTCCTCTAATATCCAATGCTTGTCAGTTAAGATGAGAAACATGTGAGCTTCGTGAACGATGTTGTTCGTTTGAGCTGAAAAGTGACTGCCCTTACCTGAAATGAAGTCTTGCTTGTTGGAAGACATAGAGCCTGGGATTTAACTCCTTTTCTGAAGGGAAACACACAGCGTAGTTCTCATACATGGATCATACTCTGCTTTAGAGCAAGGAGCACACTCTTGCTTTCTAGAGTCTCGAAGACAGCAGGAAATCTGAGTGTGCCCAGAACAAAAGAACGGTGTTTCCTACACATAAGGACTATATGTAGTCCAAAACCTATTCTGAAACTGATTGAATGAACTGGTCCTCTAACATTCAATGCTTGTCAGTTAAGATGAGAAACGTGTGAGCTTCGTGAAAGATGTAGTTCGTTTGAGCAGAAAAGTGACTGCCCTTACCTGAAACGAAGTCTTGCTTGTAGGGAGACTCAGAGCCTGGGATATAACTCCATTTCTGAAGTAAAACACACAGCAGTGTAATCATCCATTGATCACGCTCTGCTTTAGAACAAGAAGCATGCTCTTGCTTTCTAGAGTCTCTAAGACAGCAGGAAACGTGAGTTTGCTGAGAACAAAAGAACGGTGTTTCCTACACATACAGACCATATGTAGTCCAACTCTGCTTCTGAAACTGATACAAAGCACTGGTCCTCTAACATCCAATGCTTGTCAGTTAAGATGAGAAATGTGTGAGCTTCGTGAACGATGTAGTTCTTTTGAGCAGAAAAGTGACTGCCCTTACCTGAATCGAAGTCTTGCTTGTTGGAAGACACAGAGCCTGGGATTTAACTCCTTTTCTGAAGGGAAACACACAGCATAGTTTTCATCCATGGATCACACTCTGCTTTAGAGCGAGAAGCACACTCTTGCTTTCTAAAATCTCTAAGACAGCAGGAAAAGTGAGTGTGCTGAGAACAAAAGAACGGTGTTTCCTACACATACGGACCTTATCTAGTCCAACTCTGCTTCTGAAACTGATACAGAGCACTGGTCCTCTAACATCCAATGCTTGTCAGTTAAGATGAGAAATGTGTGAGCTTCGTGAATGATGTAGATCCTTTAAGCAGAAAAGTGACTGCCCTTACCTGAAACGAATTCTTGCTTGTAGGGAGACTCAGAGCATGGGATTTAACTCCATTTCTGAAGTGAAACACACAGCATTGTCTCATGCATGGATCACACTCTGCTTTAGAGCGGGAATCATACTCTTGCTTTCTAGATTCTCTAATACAGCGGAAATCAGAGTGTGCCCAGAACAAAAGTACGGAGTTTCCTACACATACGGACTATATGTAGTCCAAATCTTCTTTTGAAACTGATACAATTCACTGGTACTCGAACATCCAATGCTTGTCAGTTAAGATGAGAAACGTGTGAGCTTCGTGAACGATGTAGTTCCTTTGAGCAGAAAAGTGACTGCCCTTACCTGAAACGAAGTCTTGCTTGTAGGGAGACTCAGAGCATGGGATTTAACTCCATTTCTGAAGTGAAACACACAGCATTGTCTCCTCCATTGATCACACTCAGCTTTAGAACAAGAAGCACGCTCTTGGTTTCTAGAGTCTCTAAGACAGCAGGAAACGTGAGTTTGCTGAGAACAAAAGAACGGTGTTTCCTACACATACAGACCATATGTAGTCCAACTCTGCTTCTGAAACTGATACAAAGCACTGGTCCTCTAACATCCAATGCTTGTCAGTTAAGATGAGAAATGTGTGAGCTTCGTGAACGATGTAGTTCTTTTGAGCAGAAAAGTGACTGCCCTTACCTGAAACGAAGTCTTGCTTGTAGGAAGACTCAGAGCCTGGGATTGAACTCCATTTCTGAAGTGAAACACACAGCATAGTTCTCATCCATGGAACATACTCTGCTTTAGAGCAAGAAGCACACTCTTGCTTTCTAGAGTCTCTAAGATAGCAGGAAATCTGAGTGTGCCCAGAACAAAAGAACAGTGTTTCCTACACATACTGACTATATGTCGTCCAAATCTTCTTTTGAAACTTATACAATGCACTGGTCCTCTAACATCCAATGCTTGTCAGTTAAGATGAGAAACGTGTGAGCTTCGTGAACGATGTAGTTCCTTTGAGCAGAAATGTGACTGCCCTTACCTGAAACGAAGTCTTGCTTGTAGGGAGACTCAGAGCCTGGGATTTAACTCCATTTCTGAAGTGAAACACACAGCGTAGTTCTCATCCATGGATCATACTCTGCTTTAGAGCATGGAGCACACACTTGCTTTGTAGAGTCTCTAAGACAGCAGGAAATCTGAGTGTGCCCAGAACAAAAGAACGGTGTTTCCTACACATACGGACTATATGTAGTCCAAAATTTATTCTGAAACTGATTGAATGCACTGGTCCTCTAACATTCAATGCTTGTCAGTTAAGATGAGAAATGTGTGAGCTTCGTGAACGATGTAGTTCGTTTGAGCTGAAAAGTGACTGCCCTTACCTGAAACGAAGTCTTGCCTGTAGGAAGACACAGAGCAAGGGATTTAACTCCATTTCTGAAGGGAAACACACAGCATAGTTCTCATCCATAGATCACACTCTGCTTTAGAGCAGGAAGCACTCTCTTGCTTTCTAAAGTCTCTAAGACAGCAGGAAACGTGAGTGTGCTGAGAACGGTGTTTCCTACACATACGGCCCATATCTAGTCCAACTCTTCTTCTGAAACTGATACAAAGCACTGGTCCTCTAATATCCAATGCTTGTCAGTTAAGATGAGAAACATGTGAGCTTCGTGAACGATGTTGTTCGTTTGAGCTGAAAAGTGACTGCCCTTACCTGAAATGAAGTCTTGCTTGTTGGAAGACATAGAGCCTGGGATTTAACTCCTTTTCTGAAGGGAAACACACAGCGTAGTTCTCATCCATGGATCATACTCTGCTTTAGAGCAAGGAGCACACTCTTGCTTTCTAGAGTCTCGAAGACAGCAGGAAATCTGAGTGTGCCCAGAACAAAAGAACGGTGTTTCCTACACATAAGGACTATATGTAGTCCAAAACCTATTCTGAAACTGATTGAATGAACTGGTCCTCTAACATTCAATGCTTGTCAGTTAAGATGAGAAACGTGTGAGCTTCGTGAAAGATGTAGTTCGTTTGAGCAGAAAAGTGACTGCCCTTACCTGAAACGAAGTCTTGCTTGTAGGGAGACTCAGAGCCTGGGATATAACTCCATTTCTGAAGTAAAACACACAGCAGTGTAATCATCCATTGATCACGCTCTGCTTTAGAACAAGAAGCATGCTCTTGCTTTCTAGAGTGTCTAAGACAGCAGGAAACGTGATTTTGCTGAGAACAAAGGAACGGTGTTTCCTACACATACAGACCATATCTAGTCCAACTCTGCTTCTGAAACTGATACAAAGCACTGGTCCTCTAACATCCAATGCTTGTCTGTTAAGATGAGAAATGTGTGAGCTTCGTGAACGATGTAGTTCTTTTGAGCAGAAAAGTGACTGCCCTTACCTGAAACGAAGTCTTGCTTGTAGGAAGACTCAGAGCCTGGGATTGAACTCCATTTCTGAAGTGAAACACACAGCATAGTTCTCATCCATGGAACATACTCTGCTTTAGTGCAAGAAGCACACTCTTGCTTTCTAGAGTCTCTAAGACAGCAGGAAATCTGAGTGTGCCCAGAACAAAAGAACAGTGTTTCCTACACATACTGACTATATGTCGTCCAAATCTTCTTTTGAAACTTATACAATGCACTGCTCCTCTAACATCCAATGCTTGTCAGTTAAGATGAGAAACGTGTGAGCTTCGTGAACGATGTAGTTCCTTTGAGCAGAAATGTGACTGCCCTTACCTGAAACGAAGTCTTGCTTGTAGGGAGACTCAGAGCATGGGATTTAACTCCATTTCTGAAGTGAAACACACAGCATTGTCTCATCCATTGATCACACTCTGCTTTAGAACAAGAAGCACGCTCTTGCTTTCTAGATTCTCTAAGACAGCAGGAAACGTGAGTGTGCTGAAAACAAAAGAACGGTGTTTCCTACACATACAGACCATATGTAGTCCAACACTGCTTCTGAAACTGATACAAAGCACTGGTCCTCTAACATCCAATGCTTGTCTGTTAAGATGAGAAACGTGTGAGCTCAGTGAACGATGTAGTTCATTTGAGCTGAAAAGTGACTGCCCTTACCTGAAACGAAGTCTTGCTTGTAGGAAGACACTAGCCTGGGATTTAACTCCATATCTGAAGGTAAACACACAGCATAGTTCTCATCCATGTATCACACTCTGCTTTAGAGCGAGAAGCACTCTCTTGCTTTCCAGAGTCTCTAAGACAGCAGGAAACGTGAATGTGCTGAGAACAAATGAACGGTGTTTCCTACACATACGGACCATATCTAGTCCAACTCTTCTTCTGAAACTGATACAAAGCACTGGTCCTCTAACATCCAATGCTTGTCCATTAAGATGAGAAACGTGTGAGCTTCGTGAACGATGTAGTTCGTTTGAGCAGAAAACTGACTGCCCTTAACAGAAACGAAGTCTTGCTAGTAGGAAGACTCAGAGCCTGGGATTTAACTCCATTTCTGAAGTGAAACACACAGCAGTGTTCTCATCCATTAATCACACTCTGCTTTAGAACAAGAAGCACGCTCTTGCTTTCTAGAGTCTCTAAGACAGCAGGAAACGTGAGTTTACTGAGAAAAAATGAACGGTGTTTCCTACACATAAAGACCCTATCTAGTCCAACTCTGCTTCTGAAACTGATACAAAGCACTGGTCCTCTAACATCCAATGCTTGTCTGTTAAGATGAGAAACGTGTGAGCTCCGTGAAAGATGTAGTTCGTTTGAGCTGAAAAGTGACTGCCCTTACCTGAAACGAAGTCTTGCTTGTTGGAAGACACAGAGCCTGGGATTTAACTCCTTTTCTGAAGGGAAACACACAGCATAGTTTTCATCCATGGATCACACTCTGCTTTAGAGCGAGAAGCACGCTCTTGCTTTGTAAAATCTCTAAGACAGCAGGAAAAGTGAGTGTGCTGAGAACAAAAGAACGGTGTTTCCTACACATACGGACCATATCTAGTCCAACTCTGCTTCTGAAAGTGATACAAAGCACTGGTCCTCTAACATCCAATGCTTGTCAGTTAAGATGAGAAACGTGTGAGCTTCATGAATGATGTAGATCCTTTGAGCAGAAAAGTGACTGCCCTTACCTGAAACGAATTCTTGCTTGTAGGGAGACTCAGAGCATGGGATTTAACTCCATTTCTGAAGTGAAACACACAGCATTGTCTCATGCATGGATCACACTCTGCTTTAGAGCGAGAATCATACTCTTGCTTTCTAGATTCTCTAATACAGCAGAAATCAGAGTGTGCCCAGAACAAAAGAACGGAGTTTCCTACACATACGGACTATATGTAGTACAAATCTTCTTTTGAAACTGATACAATTCACTGGTCCTCGAACATCCAATGCTTGTCAGTTAAGATGAGAAACGTGTGAGCTTCATGAACGATGTATTTCCTTTGAGCAGAAAAGTGACTGCCCTTACATGAAACGAAGTCTTGCTTGTAGGGAGACTCAGAGCATGGGATTTAACTCCATTTCTGATGTGAAACACACAGCATTGTCTCCTCCATTGATCACACTCTCCTGTAGAACAAGAAGCACGCTCTTGCTTTCTAGAGTCTCTAAGACAGCAGGAAACGTGAGTTTGCTGAGAACAAAAGAACGGTGTTTCCTACACATACGGACTATATGTAGTCCAAAACTTATTCTGAAACTATTTGAATGCACTGGTCCTCTAACATTCAATGCTTGTCAGTTAAGATGAGAAACGTGTGAGCTTCGTGAAAGATGTAGTTCGTTTGAGCAGAAAAGTGAGTGCCCTTACCTGATTTGAAGTCTTGCTTGTAGGATGACTCAGAGCCTGGGATTTAACTCCATTTCTGAAGTAAAACACACAGCAGTGTAATCATCCATTAATCACACTCTGCTTTAGAACAAGAAGCACGCTCTTGCTTTCTAGAGTCTCTAAGACAGCAGGAAACGTGAGTTTGCTGAGAACAAAAGAACGGTGTTTCCTACACATACAGACCATATCTAGTCCAACTCTGCTTCTGAAACTGATACAAAGCACTGGTCCTCTAACATCCAATGCTTGTCTGTTAAGATGAGATACGTGTAAGCTCCGTGAAAGATGTAGTTCGTTTGAGCTGAAAAGTGACTGCCCTTACCTGAAACGAAGTCTTGCTTGTAGGAAGACATAGAGCCTGGGATTTAACTCCTTTTCTGAAGGGAAACACAAAGCATAGTCTCATCCATGGATCACACTCTGCTTTAGAGCGAGAAGCACGCTCTTGCTTTCTAGAGTCTCTAAGAGAGCAGGAAACGTTAGTGTGCCCAGAACAAATGATCGGGGTTTGCTCCACATATGGATCATATGTAGTCCAACTCTGCTTCTGAAACTGATACAAAGCACTGACCCTCTAACATCCAATGCTTGCCAGTTAAGATGAGAAACGCGTGAGCTCAGTGAATGATGTAGTTCGTTTGAGCTGAAAAGTGACTGCCCTTACCTGAATCGAAGTCTTGCTTGTAGGAAGACTCAGAGCCTGGGATTTAACTCCAATTCTGAAGGGAAACACACAGCATAGTTCTCATCCATGGATCACACTCTGCTTTAGAGCGAGAAGCACACTCTTGCTTTCTAGAGTCTCTAATATAGCAGGAAATCTGAGTGTGCCCAGAACAAAAGAACGGTGTTTCCTACATATACGGACCATATGTAGTCCAAATCTGCTTCTGAAACTGATACAATGCACTGGTCCTCTAACATCCAATGCTTGTCAGTTAAGATGAGAATCGTGTGATCTTCGTTAACGATGTAGTTCGTTTGAGCAGAAAAGTGACTGCCGTTACCTGAAACGAAGTCTTGCTTGTAGGAAGACTCAGAGCCTGGGATTTAACTCCATTTCTGAAGTGAAACACACAGCAGTGTTCTCATCCATTGATGACACTCTGCTTTAGAACAAGAAGCACGCTCTTGCTTTCTAGAGTCTCTAAAACAGCAGGAAACGTGAGTGTGCTGAGAACAAAAGAACGGTGTTTCCTACACATACGGACCATATCTAGTCCAACTCTGCTTCTTAAACTAATACAAAGCACTGGTCCTCTAACATCCAATGCTTGTCTCTTAAGATGAGAAATGTGTGAGCTCTGAGAACGATGTAGTTCGTTTGAGCTGAAAAGTGACTGCCCTTACCTGAAACGAAGTCTTGCTTGTAGGAAGACACAGAGATTGGGATTTAACTCCATTTCTGAAGGGAAACACACAGCATAGTTCTCATCCATGGATTACAATCTGCTTTAGAGCGAGAAGCACGCTCTTGCTTTCTAGAGTCTCTAACACAGCAGAAAACGTGATTGTGCTGAGAACAAAAGAACGGTGTTTCCTACACATGCGGACCATATCTTGTCCAACTCTGCGTCTGAAACTCACACAAAGCACTGGTCCTCTAACATCCAATGCTTGTCAGTTAAGATGGGAAACGTGTGTGCTTCATGAACTATGTAGTTCGTTTGAGCAGAAAAGTGACTGCCCTTACCTTAAACGAAGTCTTGCTTGTAGGAAGACTCAGAGCCTGGGATTTAACTCCATTTCTGAAGTGAAACACACAGCAGTGTTCTCATCCATTGATGAAACTCTGATTTAGAACAAGAAGCACACACTTGCATTCTAGAGTCCCTAAGACAGCAGGAAACGTGAGTGTGCTGAGAACAAAAGAACGGTGTTTCCTACACATACAGACATTATGTAGTCCAACTCTGCTTCTGAAACTGATACAAAGCACTGTTCCTCTAACATCCAATGCTTGTCTGTTAAGATAAGAAATGTGTGAGATCAGTGAACGATGTAGTTCGTTTGAGCTGAAAAGTGACTGCCCTTACCTGAAACGAAGTCTTGCTTGTAGGAAGACACAGAGATTGGGATTTAACTCCATTTCTGAGGGAAACACACAGCATAGTTCTCATCCATGAATCACAATCTGCTTTAGAGCGAGAAGCACGCTCTTGCTTTCTAGAGTCTCTAACACAGCAGGAAACGTGAGTGTGCTGAGAACAAAAGAACGGTGTTTCCTACACATACGGACCATATCTAGTCCAACTCTGCTTCTGAAACTCATACAAAGCACTGGTCCTCTAACATCCAATGCCTGTCAGTTAAGATGGGAAACGTGTGAGCTTCATGAACGATGTAGTTCGTTTGAGCAGAAAAGTGACTACCCTTACATTAAACGAAGTCTTGCTTGTAGGAAGACTCAGAGCCTGGGATTTAACTCCATTTCTGAATTGAAACACACAGCAGTGTTCTCATCCATTGATCACACTCTGCTTTAGAACAAGAAGCACGCTCTTGCTTTCTAGAGTCTCTGAGACAGCAGGAAATGTGAGTGTGCTGAGAACAAAAGAACGGTGTTTCCTACACATACAGACCATATCTAGTGCAACTCTGCTTCTGAAACTGATACAAAGCACTGGTCCTCTAACATCCAATGTTTGTCAGTTAAAATGAGAAACGTGTGAGCTTTGTGAATGATGTAGTTCCTTTGAACTGCAAAGTGACTAACCATCCCTGAAACGAAGTCTTGCTTGTAGGAAGACACAGAACCTGGGATTTAACTCCATTTCTGAAGGGAAACACACAGCATAGTATTCATCCATGGATCACACTGTGGTTAGAGCGAGAAGCACACTCTTGCTTTCTAGAGTCCCTAAGACAGCAGGAAATTTGAGTGTGCCCAGACCAATAGAACGGTGTTCCCTACACATATGGACCATATCCAGTCCAAATCTGCTTCTGAAACTGATAGAAAGCATTGACCCTCTAACATCCAATGCTTGTCAGTTAAGATGAGAAACGTGTGAGATCTGTGAACGATGTAGTTCGTTTGAGCAGAAAAGTGACTGTCCTTACCTGAAACGAAGTCTTGCTTGTAGGAAGACTCAGAGCCTGGGATTTAACTCCATTTCTGAAGGCAAACACACAGCATAGTTCTCATCCATGGATCACACTCTGCTTTAGAGCGAGAAGCACGCTATTGCTTTCTAGAGTGTCTAAGACAGCAGAAAACGTGAGTGTGCTGAGAACAAATGAACGGTGTTTCCTACACATACGGACCATATCTAGTCCAACTCTGCTTCTGAAACTCATACAAAGCACTGGTCCTCTAACATCCAATGCCTGTCAGTTAAGATGGGAAACATGTGAGCTTCATGAATGATGTAGTTCGTTTGAGCAGAAAAGTGACTACCCTTACCTGAAACGAAGTCTTGCTTGTAGGAAGACTCAGAGCCTGGGATTTAACTCCATTTCTGAATTGAAACACACAGCAGTGTTCTCATCCATTGATCACACTCTGCTTTAGAACAAGAAGCACGCTCTTGCTTTCTAGAGTCTCTGAGACAGCAGGAAACGTGAGTGTGCTGAGAACAAAAGAACGGTGTTTCCTACACATACGGACCATATCTAGTGCAACTCTGCTTCTGAAACTGATACAAAGCACTGGTCCTCTAACATCCAATGCTTGTCAGTTAAGATGGGAAACGTGAGCTTCATGAACGATGTAGTTCGTTTGAGCAAAAAAGTGACTGCCCTTACCTTAAACGAAGTCTTGCTTGTAGGGAGACTCAGAGCCTGGGATTTAACTCCATTTCTGAATTGAAACACACAGAAGGGTTCTCATCCATTGATCACACTCTGCTTTAGAATAAGAAGCACGCTCTTGCGTTTTAGAGTCTCTAAGACAGGAGGAAATCTGAGTGTGCCCAGAACAAAAGAACGGTGTTCCCTAAACATACGGACCATATCTAGTCCAAATCTTCTTTTGAAACTGATACAATGCACTGGTCCTCTAACATCCAATGCTTGTCAGTTAAGATGAGAAACGTGTGAGCTTCGTGAACAATGTAGTTCCTTTGAGTAGAAATGTGACTGCCCTTACCTGAAACGAAGTCTTGCTTGTAGGAAGACTCAGAGCCTGGGATTTAACTCCATTTCTGAAGGTAAACACACAGCATAGTTCTCATCCATGGATCACACTCTGCTTTAGAACGAGAAGCACGCTCTTGCTTTCTAGAGTCTCTAATACAGAAGGAAATCTGAGTGTGCCCAGAACAAAAGAATGGTGTTTCCTACACATACTGACTATATGTAGTCCAAAGTTATTCTGAAACAGATAGAATGCACTGGTCCTCTAATATCCAATGCTTGTCAGTTAAGATGAGAAACGTGTGTGCTTCGTGAAAGATGTAGTTCCTTTGAGCAGAAAAGTGACTGCCCTTACCTGAAATGAAGTCTTGCTTGTAGGGAGACTCAGAGCCTGGGATTTAACTCCTTTTCTGAAGTGAAACACACAGCATAGTTTTCATCCATGGATCACACTCTGCTTTAGAGCAAGAAGCAAGCTCTTGCTTTCTAGAGACTCTAAGACAGCAGGAAACGTGAGTGTGCTGAGAACAAAAGAACGGTGTTTCCTACACATACGGACCATATGTAGTCCAAATCTGCTTCTTAAACTGATACAAAGCACTGATCCTCTAACATCCAATGCTTGTCTGTTAAGATGAGAAACGTGTGAGCTTCATGAACGATGTAGTTCGTTTGAGCAGAAAAGTGACTGCCCTTACCTGAATTGAAGTCTTGCTTGTAGGAAGACTCAGAGCCTGGGAATAACTCCATTTCTGAAGTGAAACACACAGCAGTGTTCTCATCCATTGATGACACTCTGCTTTAGAACAAGAAGCACGCTCTTGCTTTCTAGAGTCTCTAAAACAGCAGGAAACGTGATTGTGCTGAGAACAAAAGAACGGTGTTTCCTACACATACGGACCATATCTTGTCCAACTCTGCGTCTGAAACTCACACAAAGCACTGGTCCTCTAACATCCAATGCTTGTCAGTTAAGATGGGAAACGTGTGTGCTTCATGAACGATGTAGATCGTTTGAGCAGAAAAGTGACTGCCCTTACCTTAAACGAAGTCTTGCTTGTAGGAAGACTCAGAGCCTGGGATTTAACTCCATTTCTGAAGTGAAACACACAGCAGTGTCCTCATCCATTGATGAAACTCTGATTTAGAACAAGAAGCACGCACTTGCATTCTAGAGTCCCTAAGACAGCAGGAAACGTGAGTGTGCTGAGAACAAAAGAACGGTGTTTCCTACACATACAGACATTATATAGTCCAACTCTGCTTCTGAAACTGATACAAAGCACTGGTCCTCTAACATCCAATGCTGGTCTGTTAAGATAAGAAATGTGTGAGATCAGTGAATGATGTAGTTCGTTTGAGCTGAAAAGTGACTGCCCTTAACTGAAACGAAGTCTTGCTTGTAGGAAGACACAGAGATTGGGATTTAACTCCATTTCTGAGGGAAACACACAGCATAGTTCTCATCCATGAATCACAATCTGCTTTAGAGCGAGAAGCACGCTCTTGCTTTCTAGAGTCTCTAACAGCAGGAAACGTGAGTGTGCTGAGAACAAAAGAACGGTGTTTCCTACACATACGGACCATATCTAGTCCAACTCTGCTTCTGAAACTCATACAAAGCACTGGTAATCTAACATCCAATGCCTGTCAGTTAAGATGGGAAACGTGTGAGCTTCATGAACGATGTAGTTCGTTTGAGCAGAAAAGTGACTACCCTTACATTAAACGAAGTCTTGCTTGTAGGAAGGCTCAGAGCCTGGGATTTAACTCCATTTCTGAATTGAAACACACAGCAGTGTTCTCATCCATTGATCACACTCTGCTTTAGAACAAGAAGCACGCTCTTGCTTTCTAGAGTCTCTGAGAGAGCAGGAAATGTGAGTGTGCTCAGAACAAAAGAACGGTGTTTCCTACACATACGGACCATATCTAGTGCAACTCTGCTTCTGAAACTGATACAAAGCACTGGTCCTCTACATCCAATGTTTGTCAGTTAAAATGAGAAACGTGTGAGCTTTGTGAATGATGTAGTTCCTTTGAACTGCAAAGTGACTAACCATCCCTGAAACGAAGTCTTGCTTGTAGGAAGACACAGAACCTGGGATTTAACTCCATTTCTGAAGGGAAACACACAGCATAGTATTCATCCATGGATCACACTGTGGTTAGAGCGAGAAGCACACTCTTGCTTTCTAGAGTCCCTAAGACAGCAGGAAATTTGAGTGTGCCCAGACCAATAGAACGGTGTTCCCTACACATATGGACCATATCCAGTCCAAATCTGCTTCTGAAACTGATAGAAAGCATTGACCCTCTAACATCCAATGCTTGTCAGTTAAGATGAGAAACGTGTGAGATCTGTGAACGATGTAGTTCGTTTGAGCAGAAAAGTGACTGTCCTTACCTGAAACGAAGTCTTGCTTGTAGGAAGACTCAGAGCCTGGGATTTAACTCCATTTCTGAAGGCAAACACACAGCATTGTTCTCATCCATGGATCACACTCTGCTTTAGAGCGAGAAGCACGCTATTGCTTTCTAGAGTGTCTAAGACAGCAGAAAACGTGAGTGTGCTGAGAACAAAAGAACGGTGTTTCCTACACATACGGACCATATCTAGTCCAACTCTGCTTCTGAAACTCATACAAAGCACTGGTCCTCTAACATCCAATGCCTGTCAGTTAAAATGAGAAACGTGTGAGCTTTGTGAATGATGTAGTTCCTTTGAACTGCAAAGTGACTAACCATCCCTGAAACGAAGTCTTGCTTGTAGGAAGACACAGAACCTGGGATTTAACTCCATTTCTGAAGGGAAACACACAGCATAGTATTCATCCATGGATCACACTGTGGTTAGAGCGAGAAGCACACTCTTGCTTTCTAGAGTCCCTAAGACAGCAGGAAATTTGAGTGTGCCCAGACCAATAGAACGGTGTTCCCTACACATATGGACCATATCCAGTCCAAATCTGCTTCTGAAACTGATAGAAAGCATTGACCCTCTAACATCCAATGCTTGTCAGTTAAGATGAGAAACGTGTGAGATCTGTGAACGATGTAGTTCGTTTGAGCAGAAAAGTGACTGTCCTTACCTGAAACGAAGTCTTGCTTGTAGGAAGACTCAGAGCTTGGGATTTAACTCCATTTCTGAAGGCAAACACACAGCATTGTTCTCATCCATGGATCACACTCTGCTTTAGAGCGAGAAGCACGCTATTGCTTTCTAGAGTGTCTAAGACAGCAGAAAACGTGAGTGTGCTGAGAACAAAAGAACGGTGTTTCCTACACATACGGACCATATCTAGTCCAACTCTGCTTCTGAAACTCATACAAAGCACTGGTCCTCTAACATCCAATGCCTGTCAGTTAAGATGGGAAACATGTGAGCTTCATGAATGATGTAGTTCGTTTGAGCAGAAAAGTGACTACCCTTACCTGAAACGAAGTCTTGCTTGTAGGAAGACTCAGAGCCTGGGATTTAACTCCATTTCTGAATTGAAACACACAGCAGTGTTCTCATCCATTGATCACACTCTGCTTTAGAACAAGAAGCACGCTCTTGCTTTCTAGAGTCTCTGAGACAGCAGGAAACGTGAGTGTGCTGAGAACAAAAGAACGGTGTTTCCTACACATACAGACCATATCTAGTGCAACTCTGCTTCTGAAACTGATACAAAGCACTGGTCCTCTAACATCCAATGCTTGTCAGTTAAGATGGGAAACGTGAGCTTCATGAACGATGTAGTTCGTTTGAGCAAAAAAGTGACTGCCCTTACCTTAAACGAAGTCTTGCTTGTAGGGAGACTCAGAGCCTGGGATTTAACTCCATTTCTGAATTGAAACACACAGAAGGGTTCTCATCCATTGATCACACTCTGCTTTAGAATAAGAAGCACGTTCTTGCTTTTTAGAGTCTCTAAGACAGGAGGAAACGTGATTTTGCTGAGAACAAAAGAACAGAGTTTCCTACACATACGGACCATATCTAGTCCAAATCTGCTTCTGAAACTGATACAAAGCACTGACCCTCTAACATCCAATGCTTGTCCGTTAAGATGGGAAACGTGGGAGCTTCATGAACGATGTAGTTCGTTTGAGCAGAAAAGTGACTGCCTTACTGAATTGAAGTCTTGCTTGTAGGAAGACTCAGAGCCTGGAATTTAACTCCATTTCTGAAGGCAAACACACAGCATAGTTCTCATCCATGGATCACACTCTGCTTTAGAGAGAGAAGCACGCTCTTGCTTTCTAGAGTCTCTAAGACAGCAGGAAACATGAGTGTGCCAAGAACAAAAGAACGGTGTTTCCTACACATACTGACTATATGTAGTCCAAAAGTTCTTCTGAAACAGATAGAATGCACTGGTCCTCTAACATCCAATGCTTGTCAGTTAAGATGAGAAACGTGTGTGCTTCGTGAAAGATGTAGTTCCTTTGAGCAGAAAAGTGACTGCCCTTACCTGAAACGAAGTCTTGCTTGTAGGGAGACTCAGAGCCTGGGATTTAACTCCTTTTCTGAAGTGAAACACACAGCATAGTTTTCATCCATGGATCACACTCTGCTTTAGAACGAGAAGCAAGCTCTTTCTTTCTAGAGTCTCTAAGACAGAAGGAAACGTGAGTGTGCTGAGAACAAAAGAACGGTGTTTCCTACACATACGGACCATATCTAGTCCAAATCTGCTTCTTAAACTGATACAAAGCTCTGATCCTCTAACATCCAATGCTTGTCTGTTAAGATAAGAAATGTGTGAGATCAGTGAATGATGTAGTTCGTTTGAGCTGAAAAGTGACTGCCCTTACCTGAAACGAAGTCTTGCTTGTAGGAAGACACAGAGATTGGGATTTAACTCCATTTCTGAGGGAAACACACAGCATAGTTCTCATCCATGAATCACAATCTGCTTTAGAGCGAGAAGCACGCTCTTGCTTTCTAGAGTCTCTAACACAGCAGGAAACGTGAGTGTGCTGAGAACAAAAGAACGGTGTTTCCTACACATACGGACCATATCTAGTCCAACTCTGCTTCTGAAACTCATACAAAGCACTGGTCCTCTAACATCCAATGCCTGTCAGTTAAGATGGGAAACGTGTGAGCTTCATGAACGATGTAGTTCGTTTGAGCAGAAAAGTGACTACCCTTACATTAAACGAAGTCTTGCTTGTAGGAAGGCTCAGAGCCTGGGATTTAACTCCATTTCTGAATTGAAACACACAGCAGTGTTCTCATCCATTGATCACACTCTGCTTTAGAACAAGAAGCACGCTCTTGCTTTCTAGAGTCTCTGAGACAGCAGGAAATGTGAGTGTGCTGAGAACAAAAGAACGGTGTTTCCTACACATACGGACCATATCTAGTGCAACTCTGCTTCTGAAACTGATACAAAGCACTGGTCCTCTAACATCCAATGTTTGTCAGTTAAAATGAGAAACGTGTGAGCTTTGTGAATGATGTAGTTCCTTTGAACTGCAAAGTGACTAACCATCCCTGAAACGAAGTCTTGCTTGTAGGAAGACACAGAACCTGGGATTTAACTCCATTTCTGAAGGGAAACACACAGCATAGTATTCATCCATGGATCACACTGTGGTTAGAGCGAGAAGCACACTCTTGCTTTCTAGAGTCCCTAAGACAGCAGGAAATTTGAGTGTGCCCAGACCAATAGAACGGTGTTCCCTACACATATGGACCATATCCAGTCCAAATCTGCTTCTGAAACTGATAGAAAGCATTGACCCTCTAACATCCAATGCTTGTCAGTTAAGATGAGAAACGTGTGAGATCTGTGAACGATGTAGTTCGTTTGAGCAGAAAAGTGACTGTCCTTACCTGAAACGAAGTCTTGCTTGTAGGAAGACTCAGAGCCTGGGATTTAACTCCATTTCTGAAGGCAAACACACAGCATAGTTCTCATCCATGGATCACACTCTGCTTTAGAGCGAGAAGCACGCTATTGCTTTCTAGAGTGTCTAAGACAGCAGAAAACGTGAGTGTGCTGAGAACAAAAGAACGGTGTTTCCTACACATACGGACCATATCTAGTCCAACTCTGCTTCTGAAACTCATACAAAGCACTGGTCCTCTAACATCCAATGCCTGTCAGTTAAGATGGGAAACATGTGAGCTTCATGAATGATGTAGTTCGTTTGAGCAGAAAAGTGACTACCCTTACCTGAAACGAAGTCTTGCTTGTAGGAAGACTCAGAGCCTGGGATTTAACTCCATTTCTGAATTGAAACACACAGCAGTGTTCTCATCCATTGATCACACTCTGCTTTAGAACAAGAAGCACGCTCTTGCTTTCTAGAGTCTCTGAGAGAGCAGGAAATGTGAGTGTGCTGAGAACAAAAGAACGGTGTTTCCTACACATACGGACCATATCTAGTCCAACTCTGCTTCTGAAACTCATACAAAGCACTGGTAATCTAACATCCAATGCCTGTCAGTTAAGATGGGAAACGTGTGAGCTTCATGAACGATGTAGTTCGTTTGAGCAGAAAAGTGACTACCCTTACATTAAACGAAGTCTTGCTTGTAGGAAGGCTCAGAGCCTGGGATTTAACTCCATTTCTGAATTGAAACACACAGCAGTGTTCTCATCCATTGATCACACTCTGCTTTAGAACAAGAAGCACGCTCTTGCTTTCTAGAGTCTCTGAGAGAGCAGGAAATGTGAGTGTGCTGAGAACAAAAGAACGGTGTTTCCTACACATACGGACCATATCTAGTGCAACTCTGCTTCTGAAACTGATACAAAGCACTGGTCCTCTAACATCCAATGTTTGTCAGTTAAAATGAGAAACGTGTGAGCTTTGTGAATGATGTAGTTCCTTTGAACTGCAAAGTGACTAACCATCCCTGAAACGAAGTCTTGCTTGTAGGAAGACACAGAACCTGGGATTTAACTCCATTTCTGAAGGGAAACACACAGCATAGTATTCATCCATGGATCACACTGTGGTTAGAGCGAGAAGCACACTCTTGCTTTCTAGAGTCCCTAAGACAGCAGGAAATTTGAGTGTGCCCAGACCAATAGAACGGTGTTCCCTACACATATGGACCATATCCAGTCCAAATCTGCTTCTGAAACTGATAGAAAGCATTGACCCTCTAACATCCAATGCTTGTCAGTTAAGATGAGAAACGTGTGAGATCTGTGAACGATGTAGTTCGTTTGAGCAGAAAAGTGACTGTCCTTACCTGAAACGAAGTCTTGCTTGTAGGAAGACTCAGAGCCTGGGATTTAACTCCATTTCTGAAGGCAAACACACAGCATTGTTCTCATCCATGGATCACACTCTGCTTTAGAGCGAGAAGCACGCTATTGCTTTCTAGAGTGTCTAAGACAGCAGAAAACGTGAGTGTGCTGAGAACAAAAGAACGGTGTTTCCTACACATACGGACCATATCTAGTCCAACTCTGCTTCTGAAACTCATACAAAGCACTGGTCCTCTAACATCCAATGCCTGTCAGTTAAGATGGGAAACATGTGAGCTTCATGAATGATGTAGTTCGTTTGAGCAGAAAAGTGACTACCCTTACCTGAAACGAAGTCTTGCTTGTAGGAAGACTCAGAGCCTGGGATTTAACTCCATTTCTGAATTGAAACACACAGCAGTGTTCTCATCCATTGATCACACTCTGCTTTAGAACAAGAAGCACGCTCTTGCTTTCTAGAGTCTCTGAGACAGCAGGAAACGTGAGTGTGCTGAGAACAAAAGAACGGTGTTTCCTACACATACAGACCATATCTAGTGCAACTCTGCTTCTGAAACTGATACAAAGCACTGGTCCTCTAACATCCAATGCTTGTCAGTTAAGATGGGAAACGTGAGCTTCATGAACGATGTAGTTCGTTTGAGCAAAAAAGTGACTGCCCTTACCTTAAACGAAGTCTTGCTTGTAGGGAGACTCAGAGCCTGGGATTTAACTCCATTTCTGAATTGAAACACACAGAAGGGTTCTCATCCATTGATCACACTCTGCTTTAGAATAAGAAGCACGTTCTTGCTTTTTAGAGTCTCTAAGACAGGAGGAAACGTGATTTTGCTGAGAACAAAAGAACAGAGTTTCCTACACATACGGACCATATCTAGTCCAAATCTGCTTCTGAAACTGATACAAAGCACTGACCCTCTAACATCCAATGCTTGTCCGTTAAGATGGGAAACGTGGGAGCTTCATGAACGATGTAGTTCGTTTGAGCAGAAAAGTGACTGCCTTACTGAATTGAAGTCTTGCTTGTAGGAAGACTCAGAGCCTGGAATTTAACTCCATTTCTGAAGGCAAACACACAGCATAGTTCTCATCCATGGATCACACTCTGCTTTAGAGAGAGAAGCACGCTCTTGCTTTCTAGAGTCTCTAAGACAGCAGGAAACATGAGTGTGCCAAGAACAAAAGAACGGTGTTTCCTACACATACTGACTATATGTAGTCCAAAAGTTCTTCTGAAACAGATAGAATGCACTGGTCCTCTAACATCCAATGCTTGTCAGTTAAGATGAGAAACGTGTGTGCTTCGTGAAAGATGTAGTTCCTTTGAGCAGAAAAGTGACTGCCCTTACCTGAAACGAAGTCTTGCTTGTAGGGAGACTCAGAGCCTGGGATTTAACTCCTTTTCTGAAGTGAAACACACAGCATAGTTTTCATCCATGGATCACACTCTGCTTTAGAACGAGAAGCAAGCTCTTTCTTTCTAGAGTCTCTAAGACAGAAGGAAACGTGAGTGTGCTGAGAACAAAAGAACGGTGTTTCCTACACATACGGACCATATCTAGTCCAAATCTGCTTCTTAAACTGATACAAAGCTCTGATCCTCTAACATCCAATGCTTGTCTGTTAAGATAAGAAATGTGTGAGATCAGTGAATGATGTAGTTCGTTTGAGCTGAAAAGTGACTGCCCTTACCTGAAACGAAGTCTTGCTTGTAGGAAGACACAGAGATTGGGATTTAACTCCATTTCTGAGGGAAACACACAGCATAGTTCTCATCCATGAATCACAATCTGCTTTAGAGCGAGAAGCACGCTCTTGCTTTCTAGAGTCTCTAACACAGCAGGAAACGTGAGTGTGCTGAGAACAAAAGAACGGTGTTTCCTACACATACGGACCATATCTAGTCCAACTCTGCTTCTGAAACTCATACAAAGCACTGGTCCTCTAACATCCAATGCCTGTCAGTTAAGATGGGAAACGTGTGAGCTTCATGAACGATGTAGTTCGTTTGAGCAGAAAAGTGACTACCCTTACATTAAACGAAGTCTTGCTTGTAGGAAGGCTCAGAGCCTGGGATTTAACTCCATTTCTGAATTGAAACACACAGCAGTGTTCTCATCCATTGATCACACTCTGCTTTAGAACAAGAAGCACGCTCTTGCTTTCTAGAGTCTCTGAGACAGCAGGAAATGTGAGTGTGCTGAGAACAAAAGAACGGTGTTTCCTACACATACGGACCATATCTAGTGCAACTCTGCTTCTGAAACTGATACAAAGCACTGGTCCTCTAACATCCAATGTTTGTCAGTTAAAATGAGAAACGTGTGAGCTTTGTGAATGATGTAGTTCCTTTGAACTGCAAAGTGACTAACCATCCCTGAAACGAAGTCTTGCTTGTAGGAAGACACAGAACCTGGGATTTAACTCCATTTCTGAAGGGAAACACACAGCATAGTATTCATCCATGGATCACACTGTGGTTAGAGCGAGAAGCACACTCTTGCTTTCTAGAGTCCCTAAGACAGCAGGAAATTTGAGTGTGCCCAGACCAATAGAACGGTGTTCCCTACACATATGGACCATATCCAGTCCAAATCTGCTTCTGAAACTGATAGAAAGCATTGACCCTCTAACATCCAATGCTTGTCAGTTAAGATGAGAAACGTGTGAGATCTGTGAACGATGTAGTTCGTTTGAGCAGAAAAGTGACTGTCCTTACCTGAAACGAAGTCTTGCTTGTAGGAAGACTCAGAGCCTGGGATTTAACTCCATTTCTGAAGGCAAACACACAGCATAGTTCTCATCCATGGATCACACTCTGCTTTAGAGCGAGAAGCACGCTATTGCTTTGTAGAGTGTCTAAGACAGCAGAAAACGTGAGTGTGCTGAGAACAAAAGAACGGTGTTTCCTACACATACGGACCATATCTAGTCCAACTCTGCTTCTGAAACTCATACAAAGCACTGGTCCTCTAACATCCAATGCCTGTCAGTTAAGATGGGAAACATGTGAGCTTCATGAATGATGTAGTTCGTTTGAGCAGAAAAGTGACTACCCTTACCTGAAACGAAGTCTTGCTTGTAGGAAGACTCAGAGCCTGGGATTTAACTCCATTTCTGAATTGAAACACACAGCAGTGTTCTCATCCATTGATCACACTCTGCTTTAGAACAAGAAGCACGCTCTTGCTTTCTAGAGTCTCTGAGAGAGCAGGAAATGTGAGTGTGCTGAGAACAAAAGAACGGTGTTTCCTACACATACGGACCATATCTAGTCCAACTCTGCTTCTGAAACTCATACAAAGCACTGGTAATCTAACATCCAATGCCTGTCAGTTAAGATGGGAAACGTGTGAGCTTCATGAACGATGTAGTTCGTTTGAGCAGAAAAGTGACTACCCTTACATTAAACGAAGTCTTGCTTGTAGGAAGGCTCAGAGCCTGGGATTTAACTCCATTTCTGAATTGAAACACACAGCAGTGTTCTCATCCATTGATCACACTCTGCTTTAGAACAAGAAGCACGCTCTTGCTTTCTAGAGTCTCTGAGAGAGCAGGAAATGTGAGTGTGCTGAGAACAAAAGAACGGTGTTTCCTACACATACGGACCATATCTAGTGCAACTCTGCTTCTGAAACTGATACAAAGCACTGGTCCTCTAACATCCAATGTTTGTCAGTTAAAATGAGAAACGTGTGAGCTTTGTGAATGATGTAGTTCCTTTGAACTGCAAAGTGACTAACCATCCCTGAAACGAAGTCTTGCTTGTAGGAAGACACAGAACCTGGGATTTAACTCCATTTCTGAAGGGAAACACACAGCATAGTATTCATCCATGGATCACACTGTGGTTAGAGCGAGAAGCACACTCTTGCTTTCTAGAGTCCCTAAGACAGCAGGAAATTTGAGTGTGCCCAGACCAATAGAACGGTGTTCCCTACACATATGGACCATATCCAGTCCAAATCTGCTTCTGAAACTGATAGAAAGCATTGACCCTCTAACATCCAATGCTTGTCAGTTAAGATGAGAAACGTGTGAGATCTGTGAACGATGTAGTTCGTTTGAGCAGAAAAGTGACTGTCCTTACCTGAAACGAAGTCTTGCTTGTAGGAAGACTCAGAGCCTGGGATTTAACTCCATTTCTGAAGGCAAACACACAGCATTGTTCTCATCCATGGATCACACTCTGCTTTAGAGCGAGAAGCACGCTATTGCTTTCTAGAGTGTCTAAGACAGCAGAAAACGTGAGTGTGCTGAGAACAAAAGAACGGTGTTTCCTACACATACGGACCATATCTAGTCCAACTCTGCTTCTGAAACTCATACAAAGCACTGGTCCTCTAACATCCAATGCCTGTCAGTTAAGATGGGAAACATGTGAGCTTCATGAATGATGTAGTTCGTTTGAGCAGAAAAGTGACTACCCTTACCTGAAACGAAGTCTTGCTTGTAGGAAGACTCAGAGCCTGGGATTTAACTCCATTTCTGAATTGAAACACACAGCAGTGTTCTCATCCATTGATCACACTCTGCTTTAGAACAAGAAGCACGCTCTTGCTTTCTAGAGTCTCTGAGACAGCAGGAAACGTGAGTGTGCTGAGAACAAAAGAACGGTGTTTCCTACACATACAGACCATATCTAGTGCAACTCTGCTTCTGAAACTGATACAAAGCACTGGTCCTCTAACATCCAATGCTTGTCAGTTAAGATGGGAAACGTGAGCTTCATGAACGATGTAGTTCGTTTGAGCAAAAAAGTGACTGCCCTTACCTTAAACGAAGTCTTGCTTGTAGGGAGACTCAGAGCCTGGGATTTAACTCCATTTCTGAATTGAAACACACAGAAGGGTTCTCATCCATTGATCACACTCTGCTTTAGAATAAGAAGCACGTTCTTGCTTTTTAGAGTCTCTAAGACAGGAGGAAACGTGATT
Organism: Onychomys leucogaster; assembly: GCA_949786385.1. NCBI lineage: Eukaryota > Metazoa > Chordata > Mammalia > Rodentia > Cricetidae > Onychomys > Onychomys leucogaster. The sequence continues at coordinate 1,092,493 of CATKUP010000039.1, read as the reverse complement.
TTGCTGAGAACAAAAGAACAGAGTTTCCTACACATACGGACCATATCTAGTCCAAATCTGCTTCTGAAACTGATACAAAGCACTGACCCTCTAACATCCAATGCTTGTCCGTTAAGATGGGAAACGTGGGAGCTTCATGAACGATGTAGTTCGTTTGAGCAGAAAAGTGACTGCCTTACTGAATTGAAGTCTTGCTTGTAGGAAGACTCAGAGCCTGGAATTTAACTCCATTTCTGAAGGCAAACACACAGCATAGTTCTCATCCATGGATCACACTCTGCTTTAGAGAGAGAAGCACGCTCTTGCTTTCTAGAGTCTCTAAGACAGCAGGAAACATGAGTGTGCCAAGAACAAAAGAATGGTGTTTCCTACACATACTGACTATATGTAGTCCAAAAGTTCTTCTGAAACAGATAGAATGCACTGGTCCTCTAACATCCAATGCTTGTCAGTTAAGATGAGAAACGTGTGTGCTTCGTGAAAGATGTAGTTCCTTTGAGCAGAAAAGTGACTGCCCTTACCTGAAACGAAGTCTTGCTTGTAGGGAGACTCAGAGCCTGGGATTTAACTCCTTTTCTGAAGTGAAACACACAGCATAGTTTTCATCCATGGATCACACTCTGCTTTAGAACGAGAAGCAAGCTCTTTCTTTCTAGAGTCTCTAAGACAGAAGGAAACGTGAGTGTGCTGAGAACAAAAGAACGGTGTTTCCTACACATACGGACCATATCTAGTCCAAATCTGCTTCTTAAACTGATACAAAGCTCTGATCCTCTAACATCCAATGCTTGTCTGTTAAGATAAGAAATGTGTGAGATCAGTGAATGATGTAGTTCGTTTGAGCTGAAAAGTGACTGCCCTTACCTGAAACGAAGTCTTGCTTGTAGGAAGACACAGAGATTGGGATTTAACTCCATTTCTGAGGGAAACACACAGCATAGTTCTCATCCATGAATCACAATCTGCTTTAGAGCGAGAAGCACGCTCTTGCTTTCTAGAGTCTCTAACACAGCAGGAAACGTGAGTGTGCTGAGAACAAAAGAACGGTGTTTCCTACACATACGGACCATATCTAGTCCAACTCTGCTTCTGAAACTCATACAAAGCACTGGTCCTCTAACATCCAATGCCTGTCAGTTAAGATGGGAAACATGTGAGCTTCATGAATGATGTAGTTCGTTTGAGCAGAAAAGTGACTACCCTTACCTGAAACGAAGTCTTGCTTGTAGGAAGACTCAGAGCCTGGGATTTAACTCCATTTCTGAATTGAAACACACAGCAGTGTTCTCATCCATTGATCACACTCTGCTTTAGAACAAGAAGCACGCTCTTGCTTTCTAGAGTCTCTGAGACAGCAGGAAACGTGAGTGTGCTGAGAACAAAAGAACGGTGTTTCCTACACATACAGACCATATCTAGTGCAACTCTGCTTCTGAAACTGATACAAAGCACTGGTCCTCTAACATCCAATGCTTGTCAGTTAAGATGGGAAACGTGAGCTTCATGAACGATGTAGTTCGTTTGAGCAAAAAAGTGACTGCCCTTACCTTAAACGAAGTCTTGCTTGTAGGGAGACTCAGAGCCTGGGATTTAACTCCATTTCTGAATTGAAACACACAGAAGGGTTCTCATCCATTGATCACACTCTGCTTTAGAATAAGAAGCACGTTCTTGCTTTTTAGAGTCTCTAAGACAGGAGGAAACGTGATTTTGCTGAGAACAAAAGAACAGAGTTTCCTACACATACGGACCATATCTAGTCCAAATCTGCTTCTGAAACTGATACAAAGCACTGACCCTCTAACATCCAATGCTTGTCCGTTAAGATGGGAAACGTGGGAGCTTCATGAACGATGTAGTTCGTTTGAGCAGAAAAGTGACTGCCTTACTGAATTGAAGTCTTGCTTGTAGGAAGACTCAGAGCCTGGAATTTAACTCCATTTCTGAAGGCAAACACACAGCATAGTTCTCATCCATGGATCACACTCTGCTTTAGAGAGAGAAGCACGCTCTTGCTTTCTAGAGTCTCTAAGACAGCAGGAAACATGAGTGTGCCAAGAACAAAAGAACGGTGTTTCCTACACATACTGACTATATGTAGTCCAAAAGTTCTTCTGAAACAGATAGAATGCACTGGTCCTCTAACATCCAATGCTTGTCAGTTAAGATGAGAAACGTGTGTGCTTCGTGAAAGATGTAGTTCCTTTGAGCAGAAAAGTGACTGCCCTTACCTGAAACGAAGTCTTGCTTGTAGGGAGACTCAGAGCCTGGGATTTAACTCCTTTTCTGAAGTGAAACACACAGCATAGTTTTCATCCATGGATCACACTCTGCTTTAGAACGAGAAGCAAGCTCTTTCTTTCTAGAGTCTCTAAGACAGAAGGAAACGTGAGTGTGCTGAGAACAAAAGAACGGTGTTTCCTACACATACGGACCATATCTAGTCCAAATCTGCTTCTTAAACTGATACAAAGCTCTGATCCTCTAACATCCAATGCTTGTCTGTTAAGATAAGAAATGTGTGAGATCAGTGAATGATGTAGTTCGTTTGAGCTGAAAAGTGACTGCCCTTACCTGAAACGAAGTCTTGCTTGTAGGAAGACACAGAGATTGGGATTTAACTCCATTTCTGAGGGAAACACAGGATAGTTCTCATCCATGAATCACAATCTGCTTTAGAGCGAGAAGCACGCTCTTGCTTTCTAGAGTCTCTAACACAGCAGGAAACGTGAGTGTGCTGAGAACAAAAGAACGGTGTTTCCTACACATACGGACCATATCTAGTCCAACTCTGCTTCTGAAACTCATACAAAGCACTGGTCCTCTAACATCCAATGCCTGTCAGTTAAGATGGGAAACGTGTGAGCTTCATGAACGATGTAGTTCGTTTGAGCAGAAAAGTGACTACCCTTACATTAAACGAAGTCTTGCTTGTAGGAAGGCTCAGAGCCTGGGATTTAACTCCATTTCTGAATTGAAACACACAGCAGTGTTCTCATCCATTGATCACACTCTGCTTTAGAACAAGAAGCACGCTCTTGCTTTCTAGAGTCTCTGAGACAGCAGGAAATGTGAGTGTGCTGAGAACAAAAGAACGGTGTTTCCTACACATACGGACCATATCTAGTGCAACTCTGCTTCTGAAACTGATACAAAGCACTGGTCCTCTAACATCCAATGTTTGTCAGTTAAAATGAGAAACGTGTGAGCTTTGTGAATGATGTAGTTCCTTTGAACTGCAAAGTGACTAACCATCCCTGAAACGAAGTCTTGCTTGTAGGAAGACACAGAACCTGGGATTTAACTCCATTTCTGAAGGGAAACACACAGCATAGTATTCATCCATGGATCACACTGTGGTTAGAGCGAGAAGCACACTCTTGCTTTCTAGAGTCCCTAAGACAACAGGAAATTTGAGTGTGCCCAGACCAATAGAACGGTGTTCCCTACACATATGGACCATATCCAGTCCAAATCTGCTTCTGAAACTGATACAAAGCACTGGTCCTCTAACATCCAATGCTTGTCTGTTAAGATGATCAACGTGTGAGCTCAGTGAACGATGTAGTTCGTTTGAGCTGAAAAGTGACTGCCCTTACCTGAAACGAAGTCTTGCATGTAGGAAGACTCAGAGCCTGGGATTTAACTCCATTTCTGAAGGCAAACACACAGCATAGTTCTCATCCATGGATCACACTCTGCTTTAGAGCGAGAAGCACGCTATTGCTTTCTAGAGTGTCTAAGACAGCAGAAAATGTGAGTGTGCTGAGAACAAAAGAACGGTGTTTCCTACACATACGGACCATATCTAGTCCAACTCTGCTTCTGAAACTCATACAAAGCACTGGTCCTCTAACATCCAATGCCTGTCAGTTAAGATGGGAAACATGTGAGCTTCATGAATGATGTAGTTCGTTTGAGCAGAAAAGTGACTACCCTTACCTGAAACGAAGTCTTGCTTGTAGGAAGACTCAGAGCCTGGGATTTAACTCCATTTCTGAATTGAAACACACAGCAGTGTTCTCATCCATTGATCACACTCTGCTTTAGAACAAGAAGCACGCTCTTGCTTTCTAGAGTCTCTGAGACAGCAGGAAACGTGAGTGTGCTGAGAACAAAAGAACGGTGTTTCCTACACATACAGACCATATCTAGTGCAACTCTGCTTCTGAAACTGATACAAAGCACTGGTCCTCTAACATCCAATGCTTGTCAGTTAAGATGGGAAACGTGAGCTTCATGAACGATGTAGTTCGTTTGAGCAAAAAAGTGACTGCCCTTACCTTAAACGAAGTCTTGCTTGTAGGGAGACTCAGAGCCTGGGATTTAACTCCATTTCTGAATTGAAACACACAGAAGGGTTCTCATCCATTGATCACACTCTGCTTTAGAATAAGAAGCACGCTCTTGCTTTTTAGAGTCTCTAAGACAGGAGGAAACGTGATTTTGCTGAGAACAAAAGAACAGAGTTTCCTACACATACGGACCATATCTAGTCCAAATCTGCTTCTGAAACTGATACAAAGCACTGACCCTCTAACATCCAATGCTTGTCCGTTAAGATGGGAAACGTGGGAGCTTCATGAACGATGTAGTTCGTTTGAGCAGAAAAGTGACTGCCTTACTGAATTGAAGTCTTGCTTGTAGGAAGACTCAGAGCCTGGAATTTAACTCCATTTCTGAAGGCAAACACACAGCATAGTTCTCATCCATGGATCACACTCTGCTTTAGAGAGAGAAGCACGCTCTTGCTTTCTAGAGTCTCTAAGACAGCAGGAAACATGAGTGTGCCAAGAACAAAAGAACGGTGTTTCCTACACATACTGACTATATGTAGTCCAAAAGTTCTTCTGAAACAGATAGAATGCACTGGTCCTCTAACATCCAATGCTTGTCAGTTAAGATGAGAAACGTGTGTGCTTCGTGAAAGATGTAGTTCCTTTGAGCAGAAAAGTGACTGCCCTTACCTGAAACGAAGTCTTGCTTGTAGGGAGACTCAGAGCCTGGGATTTAACTCCTTTTCTGAAGTGAAACACACAGCATAGTTTTCATCCATGGATCACACTCTGCTTTAGAACGAGAAGCAAGCTCTTTCTTTCTAGAGTCTCTAAGACAGAAGGAAACGTGAGTGTGCTGAGAACAAAAGAACGGTGTTTCCTACACATACGGACCATATCTAGTCCAAATCTGCTTCTTAAACTGATACAAAGCTCTGATCCTCTAACATCCAATGCTTGTCTGTTAAGATAAGAAATGTGTGAGATCAGTGAATGATGTAGTTCGTTTGAGCTGAAAAGTGACTGCCCTTACCTGAAACGAAGTCTTGCTTGTAGGAAGACACAGAGATTGGGATTTAACTCCATTTCTGAGGGAAACACACAGCATAGTTCTCATCCATGAATCACAATCTGCTTTAGAGCGAGAAGCACGCTCTTGCTTTCTAGAGTCTCTAACACAGCAGGAAACATGAGTGTGCTGAGAACAAAAGAACGGTGTTTCCTACACATACGGACCATATCTAGTTCAACTCTGCTTCTGAAACTGATACAAAGCACTGGTCCTCTAACATCCAATGCTTGTCAGTTAAGATGAGAAACGTGTGAGCTTTGTGAATGATGTAGTTCCTTTTAACTGAAAAGTGACTGCCCTTACTTGAAATGAAGTCTTGCTTGTAGTAAGATACAGAGCCTGGGATTTAACTCCATTTCTGAAGGGAAACACACAGCAAAGTTCTCATCCATGGATCACACTCTGCTTTAGAGCGAGAAGCATGCTCTTGCTATTAGAGTCTCTAATATAGCAGGAAATCTGAGTGTGCCCAGAACAAAAGAACGGTGTTTCCTACATATACGGACCATATGTAGTCCAAATCTGCTTCTGAAACTGATACAATGCACTGGTCCTCTAACATCCAATGCTTGTCAGTTAAGATGAGAATCGTTTGATCTTCGTTAACGATGTAGTTCGTTTGAGCAGAAAAGTGACTGCCCTTACCTGAAATGAAGTCTTGCTTGTAGGAAGAATCAGAGCCAGGGATTTAACTCCATTTCTGAAGTGAAACACACAGCAGTGTTCTCATCCATTGATGACACTCTGCTTTAGAACAAGAAGCACGCTCTTGCTTTCTAGAGTCTCTAAGACAGCAGGAAACGTGAGTGTGCTGAGAACAAAAGAACGGTGTTTCCTACACATACGGACCATATCTAGTCTAACTCTGCTTCTTAAACTGATACAAAGCACTGGTCCTCTAACATCCAATGCTTGTCTGTTAAGATGAGAAATGTGTGAGCTCAGTGAACGATGTAGTTAGTTTGAGCTGAAAAGTGACTGCCCTTACCTGAAACGAAGTCTTGCTTGTAGGAAGACACAGAGATTGGGATTTAACTCCATTTCTGAAGGGAAACACACACCATAGTTCTCATCCATGGATCACAATCTGCTTTAGAGCGAGAAGCACGCTCTTGCTTTCTAGAGTCTCTAACACAGCAGGAAACGTGAGTGTGCTGAGAACAAAAGAACGGTGTTTCCTACACAAACGGACCATATCTTGTCCAACTCTGCGTCTGAATCTCACACAAAGCACTGGTCCTCTAACATCCAATGCTTGTCAGTTAAGATGGGAAACGTGTGAGCTTCATGAACGATGTAGTTCGTTTGAGCAGAAAAGTGACTGCCCTTACCTTAAACGAAGTCTTGCTTGTAGGAAGATTCAGAGCCTGGGATTTAACTCCATTTCTGAAGTGAAACACACAGAAGTGTTCTCATCCATTGATGAAACTCTGATTTAGAACAAGAAGCACGCTCTTGCTTTCTAGAGTCTCTAAGACAGCAGGAAACGTGAGTGTGCTGAGAACAAAAGAACGGTGTTTCCTACACATAAGGACCATATCTAGTCCAACTCTGCTTCTGAAACTGATACAAAGCCCTGACCCACTAACATCCAATGCTTGTCAGTTAAGATGGGAAACGTGTGAGCTTCATGAACGATGTAGTTCGTTTGAGCAGAAAAATGACTGCCCTTACCTGAATTGAAGTCTTACTTGTAGGAAGACTCAGAGCCTGGAATTTAACTCCATTTCTGAAGTAAAACACACAGCAGTGTAATCATCCATTGATCACACTCTGCTTTAGAACAAGAAGCACACTCTTGCTTTCTAGAGTCTCTAAGACAGCAGGAAACGTGATTTTGCTGAGAACAAAAGAAGGGTGTTTCCTACACATACGGACATTATATAGTCCAACTCTGCTTCTGAAACTGATACAAAGCACTGGTCCTCTAACATCCAATGCTTTTCTGTTAAGATGAGAAACGTGTGAGCTTCGTGAACAATGTAGTTCGTTTGAGCTGAAAAGTGACTGCCCTTACCTGAAACGAAGTCTTGCATGTAGGAAGACTCAGAGCCTGGGATTTAACTCCATTTCTGAAGGCAAACACACAGCATAGTTCTCATCCATGGATCACACTCTGCTTTAGAGCGAGAAGCACGCTCTTGCTTTCTAGAGTCTCTAAGACAGCAGGAAACGTGAGTGTGCTGAGAACAAAAGAACGGTGTTTCCTACACTTATGGACCATATCTAGTCCAACTCTGCCTCTGAGACTGATAGAAAGCACTGGTCCTCTAACATCCAATGCTTGTCATTTAAGATGAGAAACGTGTGAGCTTCTGGAACGATGTAGTTCGTTTGAGCAGAAAAGTGACTGGCCTTACCTGAAACGAAGTCTTGCTTGGAGGAAGACTCAGAGCCTGTGATTTAACTCCATTTCTGAAGTGAAACACACAGGGTAGTTCTCATCCATCGATCACACTCTGCTTTAGAGCAAGAAGCACACTCTTTCTTTCTAGAGTCTCTAAGACAGCAGGAAATCTGAGTGTGCCCAGAACAAAAGAACGGTGTTTCCTACACATACGGACTATATGTAGTCCAAAACTTCTTCTGAAACTGATAGAATGCACTGGTCCTCTAACATCCAATGCTTGTCAGTTAACATGAGAAACGTGTGAGCTTCGTGAAAGATGTAGTTCGTTTGAGCAGAAAAGTGACTGCCCTTACCAGAAATGAAGTCTTGCTTGTAGGGAGACTCAGAGCCTGGGATTTAACTCCTTTTCTGAAGTGAAACACACAGCATAGTTTTCATCCATGGATCACACTCTGCTTTAGAACGAGAAGCACGCTCTTGCTTTCTAGAGTCTCTAACACAGCAGGAAATGTGAGTGTGCTGAGAACAAAAGAACGGTGTTTCCTACACAAACGGACCATATCTTGTCCAACTCTGCGTCTGAATCTCACACAAAGCACTGGTCCTCTAACATCCAATGCTTGTCAGTTAAGATGGGAAACGTGTGAGCTTCATGAACGATGTAGTTCGTTTGAGCAGAAAAGTGACTGCCCTTACCTTAAACGAAGTCTTGCTTGTAGGAAGACTCAGAGCCTGGGATTTAACTCCATTTCTGAAGTGAAACACACAGAAGTGTTCTCATCCATTGATGAAACTCTGATTTAGAACAAGAAGCACGCTCTTGCTTTCTAGAGTCTCTAAGACAGCAGGAAACGTGAGTGTGCTGAGAACAAAAGAACGGTGTTTCCTACACATACGGACCATATCTAGTCCAACTCTGCTTCTGAAACTGATACAAAGCCCTGACCCACTAACATCCAATGCTTGTCAGTTAAGATGGGAAACGTGTGAGCTTCATGAACGATGTAGTTCGTTTGAGCAGAAAAATGACTGCCCTTACCTGAATTGAAGTCTTACTTGTAGGAAGACTCAGAGCCTGGAATTTAACTCCATTTCTGAAGTAAAACACACAGCAGTGTAATCATCCATTGATCACACTCTGCTTTAGAACAAGAAGCACACTCTTGCTTTCTAGAGTCTCTAAGACAGCAGGAAACGTGAGTGTGCTGAGAACAAAAGAACGGTGTTTCCTACACTTATGGACCATATCTAGTCCAACTCTGCTTCTGAGACTGATAGAAAGCACTGGTCCTCTAACATCCAATGCTTGTCATTTAAGATGAGAAACGTGTGAGCTTCTGGAACGATGTAGTTCGTTTGAGCAGAAAAGTGACTGGCCTTACCTGAAACGAAGTCTTGCTTGGAGGAAGACTCAGAGCCTGGGATTTAACTCCATTTCTGAAGGGAAACACACAGGGTAGTTCTCATCCATCGATCACACTCTGCTTTAGAGCAAGAAGCACACTCTTGCTTTCTAGAGTCTCTAAGACAGCAGGAAATCTGAGTGTGCCCAGAACAAAAGAACGGTGTTTCCTACACATACGGACTATATGTAGTCCAAAACTTCTGAAACTGATAGAATGCACTGGTCCTCTAACATCCAATGCTTGTCAGTTAAGATGAGAAACGTGTGAGCTTCGTGAAAGATGTAGTTCGTTTGAGCAGAAAAGTGACTGCCCTTACCAGAAACGAAGTCTTGCTTGTAGGGAGACTCAGAGCCTGGGATTTAACTCCTTTTCTGAAGTGAAACACACAGCATAGTTTTCATCCATGAATCACACTCTGCTTTAGAACGAGAAGCACGCTCTTGCTTTCTAGAGTCTCTAAGACAGCAGGAAACGTGAGTGTGCTGAGAACAAAAGAACGGTGTTTCCTACACATACAGACCATATCTAGTCCAAATCTGCTTCTTAAACTGATACAAAGCACTGGTCCTCTAACATCCAATGCTTGTCTGTTAAGATGAGAAACGTGTGAGCTTTGTGAATGATATAGTTCCTTTGAACTGAAAAGTGACTGCCCTTACCCGAAAAGAAGTCTTGCTTGTAGGAAGACACAGAGCCTGGGATTTAAGTCCATTTCTGAAGGGAAACACACAGCATAGTTCTCATCTATGGATCATGCTCTGCTTTAGAACAAGAAGCACGCTCTTGCTTTCTAGAGTCTCTAAGAAAGCAGGAAACGTGATTTTGCTGAGAACAAAAGAACGGTGTTTCCTACAAATATGGACATTATATAGTCCAACTCTGCTTCTGAAACTGATACAAAGCACTGGTCCTCTAACATCCAATGCTTGTCAGTTAAGATGAGAAACGTGTGAGCTTTGTGAATGATGTAGTTCCTTTGAACTGAAAAGTGACTGCCCTTACTTGAAACAAAGTCTTGCTTGTAGTAAGATACAGAGCCTGGGATTTAACTCCATTTCTAAAGGGAAACACACAGCATAGTTCTCATCCATGGATCACATTCTGCTTTAGAGCGAGAAGCACGCTCTTGCTTTTAGAGTCTCGAATATAGCAGGAAATCTGAGTGTGCCCAGAACAAAAGAACGGTGTTTCCTACATATACAGACCATATGTAGTCCAAATCTGCTTCTGAAACTGATACAATGCACTGGTCCTCTAACATCCAATGCTTGTCTGTTAAGATGAGAAACGTGTGAGCTTTGTGAATGATATAGTTCCTTTGAACTGAAAAGTGACTGCCCTTACCCGAAAAGAAGTCTTGCTTGTAGGAAGACACAGAGCCTGGGATTTAAGTCCATTTCTGAAGGGAAACACACAGCATAGTTCCCATCCATGGATCACGCTCTGCTTCAGAGCGAGAAGCACGCTCTTGCTTTCTAGAGTCTCTAACACAGCAGGAAACGTGAGTGTGCTGAGAACAAAAGAACGGTGTTTCCTACACATACGGACCATATCTTGTCCAACTCTGCGTCTGAATCTCACACAAAGCACTGGTCCTCTAACATCCAATGCTTGTCAGTTAAGATGGGAAACGTGTGAGCTTCATGAACGATGTAGTTCGTTTGAGCAGAAAAGTGACTGCCCTTACCTTAAACGAAGTCTTGCTTGTAGGAAGACTCAGAGCCTGGGATTTTACTCCATTTCTGAAGTGAAACACACAGAAGTGTTCTCATCCATTGATGAAACTCTGATTTAGAACAAGAAGCACGCTCTTGCTTTCTAGAGTCTCTAAGACAGCAGGAAACGTGAGTGTGCTGAGAACAAAAGAACGGTGTTTCCTACACATAAGGACCATATCTAGTCCAACTCTGCTTCTGAAACTGATACAAAGCCCTGACCCACTAACATCCAATGCTTGTCAGTTAAGATGGGAAACGTGTGAGCTTCATGAACGATGTAGTTCGTTTGAGCAGAAAAATGACTGCCCTTACCTGAATTGAAGTCTTACTTGTAGGAAGACTCAGAGCCTGGAATTTAACTCCATTTCTGAAGTAAAACACACAGCAGTGTAATCATCCATTGATCACACTCTGCTTTAGAACAAGAAGCACACTCTTGCTTTCTAGAGTCTCTAAGACAGCAGGAAACGTGATTTTGCTGAGAACAAAAGAAGGGTGTTTCCTACACATACAGACATTATATAGTCCAACTCTGCTTCTGAATCTGATACAAAGCAATTGTCCTCTAACATCCAATGCTTGTCAGTTAAGATGAGAAACGTGTGAGCTTCGTGAACGATGTAGTTCGTTTGAGCTGAAAAGTGACTGCCCGTACCTGAAACGAATTCTTGCATGTAGGAAGACTCAGAGCCTGGGATTTAACTCCATTTCTGAAGGCAAACACACAGCATAGTTCTCATCCATGGATCACACTCTGCTTTAGAGCGAGAAGCACGCTCTTGCTTTCTAGAGTCTCTAAGACAGCAGGAAACGTGAGTGTGCTAAGAACAAAAGAACGGTGTTTCCTACACTTATGGACCATATCTAGTCCAACTCTGCTTCTGAAACTGATAGAAAGCACTGGTCCTCTAACATCCAATGCTTGTCATTTAAGATGAGAAACGTGTGAATTCTGGAACGATGTAGTTCGTTTGAGCAGAAAAGTGACTGGCCTTACCTGAAACGAAGTCTTGCTTGGAGGAAGACTCAGAGCCTGGGATTTAACTCAATTTCTGAATGAAACACACAGCATAGTATTCATCCATGGGTCACACTGTGGTTAGAGTGAGAAGCACACTCTTGCTTTCTAGAGTCTCTAAGAGAGCAGGAAATTTGCGTATGCCCACAACAATAGAACGGTGTTTCCTACACATATGGACCATATCCAGTCCAAATCTGCTTCTGAAACTGATATAAAGCATTGACCCTCTAACATCCAATGCTTGTCAGTTAAGATGAGAAACGTGTGAGCTCAGTGAACGATGTAGTTCGTTTGAGCAGAAAAGCAACTGTCCTTACCTGAAACGAAGTCTTGCTTGTAGGAAGACTCAGAGCATGGGATTTAACTCCATTTCTGAAGGCAAACACACAGCATAGTTCTCATCCATGGATCACACTCTGCTTTAGAGCGAGAAGCAAGCTCTTGCTTTCTAGAGTCTCTAAGACAGCAGGAAACGTGATTTTGCTGAGAATAAAAGAACGGTGTTTCCTACACATACGGACCATATCTAGTTCAACTCTGCTTCTGAAACTGATACAAAGCACTGGTCCTCTAACATCCAATGCTTGTCAGTTAAGATGAGAATCGTGTGATCTTCATTAACGATGTAGTTCGTTTGAGCAGAAAAGTGACTGCCCTTACCTGAAATGAAGTCTGGCTTGTAGGAAGAATCAGAGCCAGGGATTTAACTCCATTTCTGAAGTGAAACACACAGCAGTGTTCTCATCCATTGATGACACTCTGCTTTAGAACAAGAAGCACGCTATTGCTTTCTAGAGTCTCTAAGACAGCAGGAAACGTGAGTGTGCTGAGAACAAAAGAACGGTGTTTCCTACACATACGGACCATATCTAGTCCAACTCTGCCTCTTAAACTGATACAAAGCACTGGTCCTCTAACATCCAATGCTTGTCTGTTAAGATGAGAATTGTGTGAGCTCAGTGAACGATGTAGTTAGTTTGAGCTGAAAAGTGACTGCCCTTACCTGAAATGAAGTCTTGCTTGTAGGAAGATACAGAGATTGGGATTTTACTCCATTTCTGAAGGGAAACACACAGCATAGTTCTCATCCATGGATCACAATCTGCTTTAGAGCGAGAAGCACGCTCTTGCTTTCTAGAGTCTCTAACACAGCAGGAAACGTGAGTGTGCTGAGAACAAAAGAACGGTGTTTCCTACACATACGGACCATATCTTGTCCAACTCTGCTTCTGAATCTCACACAAAGCACTGGTCCTCTAACATCCAATGCTTGTCAGTTAAGATGGGAAATGTGTGAGCTTCATGAACGATGTAGTTCGTTTGAGCAGAAAAGTGACTGCCCTTACCTTAAACGAAGTCTTGCTTGTAGGAAGACTCAGAGCCTGGGATTTAACTCCATTTCTGAAGAGAAACACACAGAAGTGTTCTCATCCATTGATGAAACTCTGATTTAGAACAAGAAGCACGCTCTTGCTTTCTAGAGTCTCTAAGACAGCAGGAAACGTGAGTGTGCTGAGAACAAAAGAACGGTGTTTCCTACACATAAGGACCATATCTAGTCCAACTCTGCTTCTGAAACTGATACAAAGCCCTGACCCACTAACATCCAATGCTTGTCAGTTAAGATGGGAAACGTGTGAGCTTCATGAACGATGTAGTTCGTTTGAGCAGAAAAATGACTGCCCTTACCTGAATTGAAGTCTTACTTGTAGGAAGACTCAGAGCCTGGAATTTAACTCCATTTCTGAAGTAAAACACACAGCAGTGTAATCATCCATTGATCACACTCTGCTTTAGAACAAGAAGCACACTCTTGCTTTCTAGAGTCTCTAAGACAGCAGGAAACGTGATTTTGCTGAGAACAAAAGAAGGGTGTTTCCTACACATACAGACATTATATAGTCCAACTCTGCTTCTGAATCTGATACAAAGCAATTGTCCTCTAACATCCAATGCTTGTCAGTTAAGATGAGAAACGTGTGAGCTTCGTGAACGATGTAGTTCGTTTGAGCTGAAAAGTGACTGCCCGTACCTGAAACGAATTCTTGCATGTAGGAAGACTCAGAGCCTGGGATTTAACTCCATTTCTGAAGGCAAACACACAGCATAGTTCTCATCCATGGATCACACTCTGCTTTAGAGCGAGAAGCACGCTCTTGCTTTCTAGAGTCTCTAAGACAGCAGGAAACGTGAGTGTGCTAAGAACAAAAGAACGGTGTTTCCTACACTTATGGACCATATCTAGTCCAACTCTGCTTCTGAAACTGATAGAAAGCACTGGTCCTCTAACATCCAATGCTTGTCATTTAAGATGAGAAACGTGTGAATTCTGGAACGATGTAGTTCGTTTGAGCAGAAAAGTGACTGGCCTTACCTGAAACGAAGTCTTGCTTGGAGGAAGACTCAGAGCCTGGGATTTAACTCAATTTCTGAATGAAACACACAGCATAGTATTCATCCATGGGTCACACTGTGGTTAGAGTGAGAAGCACACTCTTGCTTTCTAGAGTCTCTAAGAGAGCAGGAAATTTGCGTATGCCCACAACAATAGAACGGTGTTTCCTACACATATGGACCATATCCAGTCCAAATCTGCTTCTGAAACTGATATAAAGCATTGACCCTCTAACATCCAATGCTTGTCAGTTAAGATGAGAAACGTGTGAGCTCAGTGAACGATGTAGTTCGTTTGAGCAGAAAAGCAACTGTCCTTACCTGAAACGAAGTCTTGCTTGTAGGAAGACTCAGAGCATGGGATTTAACTCCATTTCTGAAGGCAAACACACAGCATAGTTCTCATCCATGGATCACACTCTGCTTTAGAGCGAGAAGCAAGCTCTTGCTTTCTAGAGTCTCTAAGACAGCAGGAAACGTGATTTTGCTGAGAATAAAAGAACGGTGTTTCCTACACATACGGACCATATCTAGTTCAACTCTGCTTCTGAAACTGATACAAAGCACTGGTCCTCTAACATCCAATGCTTGTCAGTTAAGATGAGAATCGTGTGATCTTCATTAACGATGTAGTTCGTTTGAGCAGAAAAGTGACTGCCCTTACCTGAAATGAAGTCTGGCTTGTAGGAAGAATCAGAGCCAGGGATTTAACTCCATTTCTGAAGTGAAACACACAGCAGTGTTCTCATCCATTGATGACACTCTGCTTTAGAACAAGAAGCACGCTATTGCTTTCTAGAGTCTCTAAGACAGCAGGAAACGTGAGTGTGCTGAGAACAAAAGAACGGTGTTTCCTACACATACGGACCATATCTAGTCCAACTCTGCCTCTTAAACTGATACAAAGCACTGGTCCTCTAACATCCAATGCTTGTCTGTTAAGATGAGAATTGTGTGAGCTCAGTGAACGATGTAGTTAGTTTGAGCTGAAAAGTGACTGCCCTTACCTGAAATGAAGTCTTGCTTGTAGGAAGATACAGAGATTGGGATTTTACTCCATTTCTGAAGGGAAACACACAGCATAGTTCTCATCCATGGATCACAATCTGCTTTAGAGCGAGAAGCACGCTCTTGCTTTCTAGAGTCTCTAACACAGCAGGAAACGTGAGTGTGCTGAGAACAAAAGAACGGTGTTTCCTACACATACGGACCATATCTTGTCCAACTCTGCTTCTGAATCTCACACAAAGCACTGGTCCTCTAACATCCAATGCTTGTCAGTTAAGATGGGAAATGTGTGAGCTTCATGAACGATGTAGTTCGTTTGAGCAGAAAAGTGACTGCCCTTACCTTAAACGAAGTCTTGCTTGTAGGAAGACTCAGAGCCTGGGATTTAACTCCATTTCTGAAGAGAAACACACAGAAGTGTTCTCATCCATTGATGAAACTCTGATTTAGAACAAGAAGCACGCTCTTGCTTTCTAGAGTCTCTAAGACAGCAGGAAACGTGAGTGTGCTGAGAACAAAAGAACGGTGTTTCCTACACATAAGGACCATATCTAGTCCAACTCATCTTCTGAAACTGATACAAAGCCCTGACCCACTAACATCCAATGCTTGTCAGTTAAGATGGGAAACGTGTGAGCTTCATGAACGATGTAGTTCGTTTGAGCAGAAAAGTGACTGCCCTTAACTGAATTGAAGTCTTACTTGTAGGAAGACTCAGAGCCTGGAATTTAACTCCATTTCTGAAGTAAAACACACAGCAGTGTAATCATCCATTGATCACACTCTGCTTTAGAACAAGAAGCACACTCTTGCTTTCTAGAGTCTCTAAGACAGCAGGAAACGTGATTTTGCTGAGAACAAAAGAAGGGTGTTTCCTACACATACGGACATTATATAGTCCAACTCTGCTTCTGAAACTGATACAAAGCACTGGTCCTCTAACATCCAATGCTTTTCTGTTAAGATGAGAAACGTGTGAGCTTCGTGAACGATGTAGTTCGTTTGAGCTGAAAAGTGACTGCCCTTACCTGAAACGAAGTCTTGCATGTAGGAAGACTCAGAGCCTGGGATTTAACTCCATTTCTGAAGGCAAACACACAGCATAGTTCTCATCCATGGATCACACTCTGCTTTAGAGCGAGAAGCACGCTCTTGCTTTCTAGAATCTCTAAGATAGCAGGAAACGTGAGTGTGCTGAGAACAAAAGAACGGTGTTTCCTACACTTATGGACCATATCTAGTCCAACTCTGCTTCTGAGACTGATAGAAAGCACTGGTCCTCTAACATCCAATGCTTGTCATTTAAGATGAGAAACGTGTGAGCTTCTGGAACAATGTAGTTCGTTTGAGCAGAAAAGTGACTGGCCTTACCTGAAACGAAGTCTTGCTTGGAGGAAGACTCGGAGCCTGGGATTTAACTCCATTTCTGAACTGAAACACACAGGGTAGTTCTCATCCATCGATCACACTCTGCTTTAGAGCAAGAAGCACACTCTTGCTTTCTAGAGTCTCTAAGACAGCAGGAAATATGAGTGTGCCCAGAACAAAAGAACGGTGTTTCCTACACATACGGACTATATGTATTCCAAAACTTCTTCTGAAACTGATAGAATGCACTGGTCCTCTAACATCCAATGCTTGTCAGTTAAGATGAGAAACGTGTGAGCTTCGTGAAAGATGTAGTTCGTTTGAGCAGAAAAGTGACTGCCCTTACCAGAAACGAAGTCTTGCTTGTAGGGAGACTCAGAGCCTGGGATTTAATTCCTTTTCTGAAGTGAAACACACAGCATAGTTCTCATCCATGGATCACGCTCTGCTTCAGAGCGAGAAGCACACTCTTGCTTTCTAGAGTCTCTAATACAGCAGGAAATCTGAGTGTGCCCAGAACAAAAGAACGGCGTTTCCTACATATACGGACCATATGTAGTCCAAATCTGCTTCTGAAACTGATACAAAGCACTGACCCTCTAACATCCAATGCTTGTCAGTTAAGATGGGAAACGTGTGAGCTTCATGAACGATGTAGTTCGTTTGAGCAGAAAAGTGACTGCCCTTACCTGAATGCAAGTCTTGCTTGTAGGAAGACTCAGAGCCTGGGATTTAACTCCATTTCTGAAGTAAAACACACAGCAGTGTAATCATCCATTGATCACACTCTGCTTTAGAACAAGAAGCACGCTCTTGCTTTCTAGAGTCTCTAAGAAAGCAGGAAACGTGATATTGCTGAGAACAAAAGAACGGAGTTTCCTAAACATATGGACATTATATAGTCCAACTCTGCTTCTGAAACTGATACAAAGCACTGGTCCTCTAACATCCAATGCTTGTCTGTTAAGATGAGAAACGTGTGAGCTTCGTGAACGATGTAGTTCGTTTGAGCTGAAAAGTGACTGCCCTTACCTGAAACGAAGTCTTGCTTGTAGGAAGACACAGAGATTGGGATTTAAATCAATTTCTGAATGAAACACACAGCATAGTATTCATCCATGGGTCACACTGTGGTTAGAGTGAGAAGCACACTCTTGCTTTCTAGAGTCTCTAAGAGAGCAGGAAATTTGCGTATGCCCAGAACAATAGAACGGTGTTTCCTACACATATGGACCATATCCAGTCCAAATCTGCTTCTGAAACTGATATAAAGCATTGACCCTCTAACATCCAATGCTTGTCAGTTAAGATGAGAAACGTGTGAGCTCAGTGAACGATGTAGTTCGTTTGAGCAGAAAAGCAACTGTCCTTACCCAACACGAAGTCTTGCTTGTAGGAAGACTCAGAGCATGGGATTTAACTCCATTTCTGAAGGCAAACACACAGCATAGTTCTCATCCATGGATCACACTCTGCTTTAGAGCGAGAAGCAAGCTCTTGCTTTCTAGTGTCTCTAAGACAGAAGGAAACGTGAGTGTGCCATAAACAAAAGAACGGTGATTCCTACACATACTGACTATATGTAGTCCAAAAGTTCTTCTGAAACAGATAGAATGCACTGGTCCTCTAACTCCAATGCTTGTCAGTTAAGATGAGAAACGTGTGTGCTTCGTGAAAGATGTAGTTCGTTTGAGCAGAAAAGTGACTGCCCTTACCTGAATTGAAGTCTTGCCTGTAGGAAGACTCAGAGCCTGGGATTTAACTCCATTTCTGAGATAAAACCCACAGCAGTGTAATCATCCATTCATCACACTCTGCTTTAGAACAAGAAGCACACTCTTGCTTTCTAGAGTCTCTAAGACAGCAGGAAACGTGATTTTGCTGAGAACAAAAGAAGGGTGTTTCCTACACATACGGACATTATATAGTCCAACTCTGCTTCTGAAACTGATAGAAAGCACTGGTCCTCTAACATCCAATGCTTGTCATTTAAGATGAGAAACGTGTGAGCTTCTGGAACGATGTAGTTCGTTTGAGCAGAAAAGTGACTGGCCTTACCTGAAACGAAGTCTTGCTTGGAGGAAGACTCAGAGCCTGGGATTTAACTCCATTTCTGAAGTGAAACACACAGCGTAGTACTCATCCATGGATCACACTCTGCTTTAGAGCAAGAAGCACACTCTTGCTTTCTAGAGTCTCTAAGACAGCAGGAAATATGAGTGTGCCCAGAACAAAAGAACGGTGTTTCCTACACATACGGACTATATGTAGTCCAAAATTCTTCTGAAACTGATACACAGCACTGGTCCTCTAACATCCAATGCTTGTCAGTTAAGATGAGAAACGTGTGAGCTTCGTGAAAGATGTAGTTCGTTTGAGCAGAAAAGTGACTGCCCTTACCAGAAACGAAGTCTTGCTTGTAGGCAGACTCAGAGCCTGGGATTTAACTCCTTTTCTGAAGTGAAACACACAGCATAGTTTTCATCCATGGATCACACTCTGCTTTAGAATGAGAAGCACGCTCTTGCTTTCTAGAGTCTCTAAGACAGCAGGAAACGTGAGTGTGCTGAGAACAAAAGAACGGTGTTTCCTACACATACAGACCATATCTAGTCCAAATCTGCTTCTTAAACTGATACAAAGCACTGGTCCTCTAACATCCAATGCTTGTCTGTTAAGATGAGAAACGTGTGAGCTTTGTGAATGATATAGTTCCTTTGAACTGAAAAGTGACTGCCCTTACCCGAAAAGAAGTCTTGCTTGTAGGAAGACACAGAGCCTGGGATTTAACTCCATTTCTGAAGGGAAACACACAGCATAGTTCTCATCCATGGATCACGCTCTGCTTCAGAGCGAGAAGCACACTCTTGCTTTCTAGAGTCTCTAATACAGCAGGAAATCTGAGTGTGCCCAGAAAAAAGAACGGTGTTTCCTACATATACGGACCATATGTAATCCAAATCTGCTACTGAAACTGATACAAAGCACTGACCCTCTAACATCCAATGCTTGTCAGTTAAGATGGGAAACGTGTGAGCTTCATGAACGATGTAGTTCCTTTGAGCAGAAAAGTGACTGCCCTTACCTGAATGGAAGTCTTGCTTGTAGGAAGACTCAGAGCCTGGGATTTAACTCCATTTCTGAAGTAAAACACACAGCAGTGTAATCATCCATTGATCACACTCTGCTTTAGAACAAGAAGCACGCTCTTGCTTCCTAGAGTCTCTAAGAAAGCAGGAAACGTGATTTTGCTGAGAACAAAAGAACGGTGTTTCCTACACATATGGACATTATATAGTCCAACTCTGCTTCTGAAACTGATACAAAGCACTGGTCCTCTAACATCCAATGCTTGTCTGTTAAGATGAGAAAAGTGTGAGCTTCGTGAACGATGTAGTTCGTTTCAGCTGAAAAGTGACTGCCCTTACCTGAAACGAAGTCTTGCTTGTAGGAAGACACAGAGATTGGGATTTAACTCAATTTCTGAATGAAACACACAGCATAGTATTCATCCATGGGTCACACTGTGGTTAGAGTGAGAAGCACACTCTTGCTTTCTAGAGTCTCTAAGAGAGCAGGAAATTTGCGTATGCTCAGAACAATAGAACGGTGTTTCCTACACATATGGACCATATCCAGTCCAAATCTGCTTCTGAAACTGATATAAAGCATTGACCCTCTAACATCCAATGCTTGTCAGTTAAGATGAGAAACGTGTGAGCTCAGTGAAAGACGTAGTTCGTTTGAGCAGAAAAGCAACTGTCCTTACCTGAAACGAAGTCTTGCTTGTAGGAAGACTCAGAGCATGGGATTTAACTCCATTTCTGAAGGCAAACACACAGCATAGTTCTCATCCATGGATCACACTCTGCTTTAGAGCGAGAAGCAAGCTCTTGCTTTCTAGAGTCTCTAAGACAGCAGGAAACGTGAGTGTGCCATGAACAAAAGAACGGTGTTTCCTACACATACTGACTATATGTAGTCCAAAAGTTCTTCTGAAACAGATAGAATGCACTGGTCCTCTAACATCCAATGCTTGTCAGTTAAGATGAGAAACGTGTGTGCTTCGTGAAAGATGTAGTTCGTTTGAGCAGAAAAGTGACTGCCCTTACCTGAATTGAAGTCTTGCCTGTAGGAAGACTCAGAGCCTGGGATTTAACTCCATTTCTGAGGTAAAACACACAGCAGTGTAATCATCCATTGATCACACTGTGCTTTATAACAAGAAGCACGCTCTTGCTTTCTAGAGTCTCTAAGACAGCAGGAAACGTGATTTTGCTGAGAACAAAAGAACGGTGTTTCCTACACATACGGACCATATATAGTTCAACTCTGCTTCTGAAACTGATACAAAGCACTGGTCCTCTAACATCCAATGCTTGTCAGTTAAGATGAGAAACGTGTGAGCTTTGTGCATGGTGTAGTTCCTTTGAACTGAAAAGTGACTGCCCTTACTTGAAACAAAGTCTTGCTTGTAGTAAGATACAGAGCCTGGGATTTAACTCCATTTCTGAAGGGAAACACACAGCATAGTTCTCATCCATGGATCACACTCTGCTTTAGAGCGAGAAGCACGCTCTTGCTTTTAGAGTCTCGAATATAGCAGGAAATCTGAGTGTGCCCAGAACAAAAGAACGGTGTTTCCTACATATACAGACCATATGTAGTCCAAATCTGCTTCTGAAACTGATACAATGCACTGGTCCTCTAACATCCAATGCTTGTCAGTTAAGATGAGAAACGTGTGAGCTTTGTGAATGATATAGTTCCTTTGAACTGAAAAGTGACTGCCCTTACCCGAAAAGAAGGCTTGCTTGTAGGAAGACACAGAGCCTGGGATTTAAGTCCATTTCTGAAGGGAAACACAAAGCATAGTTCCCATCCATGGATCACGCTCTGCTTCAGAGCGAGAAGCACGCTCTTGCTTTCTAGAGTCTCTAGCAGAGCAGGAAACGTGAGTGTGCTGAGAACAAAAGAACGGTGTTTCCTACACATACGGACCATATCTTGTCCAACTCTGCGTCTGAATCTCACACAAAGCACTGGTCCTCTAACATCCAATTCTTGTCAGTTAAGATGGGAAACGTGTGAGCTTCATGAACGATGTAGTTCGTTTGAGCAGAAAAGTGACTGCCCTTACCTTAAACGAAGTCTTGCTTGTAGGAAGACTCAGAGCCTGGGATTTAACTCCATTTCTGAAGTGAAACACACAGAAGTGTTCTCATCCATTGATGAAACTCTGATTTAGAACAAGAAGCACGCTCTTGCTTTCTAGAGTCTCTAAGACAGCAGGAAACGTGAGTGTGCTGAGAACAAAAGAACGGTGTTTCCTACACATAAGGACCATATCTAGTCCAACTCTGCTTCTGAAACTGATACAAAGCCCTGACCCACTAACATCCAATGCTTGTCAGTTAAGATGGGAAACGTGTGAGCTTCATGAACGATGTAGTTCGTTTGAGCAGAAAAATGACTGCCCTTACCTGAATTGAAGTCTTACTTGTAGGAAGACTCAGAGCCTGGAATTTAACTCCATTTCTGAAGTAAAACACACAGCAGTGTAATCATCCATTGATCACACTCTGCTTTAGAACAAGAAGCACACTCTTGCTTTCTAGAGTCTCTAAGACAGCAGGAAACGTGATTTTGCTGAGAACAAAAGAAGGGTGTTTCCTACACATACGGACATTATATAGTCCAACTCTGCTTCTGAAACTGATACAAAGCACTTGTCCTCTAACATCCAATGCTTGTCAGTTAAGATGAGAAACGTGTGAGCTTCGTGAACGATGTAGTTCGTTTGAGCTGAAAAGTGACTGCCCGTACCTGAAACGAATTCTTGCATGTAGGAAGACTCAGAGCCTGGGATTTAACTCCATTTCTGAAGGCAAACACACAGCATAGTTCTCATCCATGGATCACACTCTGCTTTAGAGCGAGAAGCACGCTCTTGCTTTCTAGAGTCTCTAAGACAGCAGGAAACGTGAGTGTGCTAAGAACAAAAGAACGGTGTTTCCTACACTTATGGACCATATCTAGTCCAACTCTGCTTCTGAAACTGATAGAAAGCACTGGTCCTCTAACATCCAATGCTTGTCATTTAAGATGAGAAACGTGTGAGCTTCTGGAACGATGTAGTTCGTTTGAGCAGAAAAGTGACTGGCCTTACCTGAAACGAAGTCTTGCTTGGAGGAAGACTCAGAGCCTGGGATTTAACTCCATTTCTGAAGTGAAACACACAGCGTAGTACTCATCCATGGATCACACTCTGCTTTAGAGCAAGAAGAACACTCTTGCTTTCTAGAGTCTCTAAGACAGCAGGAAATATGAGTGTGCCCAGAACAAAAGAACGGTGTTTCCTACACATACGGACTATATGTAGTCCAAAACTTCTTCTGAAACTGATACACAGCACTGGTCCTCTAACATCCAATGCTTGTCAGTTAAGATGAGAAACGTGTGAGCTTCGTGAAAGATGTAGTTCGTTTGAGCAGAAAAGTGACTGCCCTTACCAGAAACGAAGTCTTGCTTGTAGGGAGACTCAGAGCCTGGGATTTAACTCCTTTTCTGAAGTGAAACACACAGCATAGTTTTCATCCATGGATCACACTCTGCTTTAGAATGAGAAGCACGCTCTTGCTTTCTAGAGTCTCTAAGACAGCAGGAAACGTGAGTGTGCTGAGAACAAAAGAACGGTGTTTCCTACACATACAGACCATATCTAGTCCAAATCTGCTTCTTAAACTGATACAAAGCACTGGTCCTCTAACATCCAATGCTTGTCTGTTAAGATGAGAAACGTGTGAGCTTTGTGAATGATATAGTTCCTTTGAACTGAAAAGTGACTGCCCTTACCCGAAAAGAAGTCTTGCTTGTAGGAAGACACAGAGCCTGGGATTTAACTCCATTTCTGAAGGGAAACACACAGCATAGTTCTCATCCATGGATCACGCTCTGCTTCAGAGCGAGAAGCACACTCTTGCTTTCTAGAGTCTCTAATACAGCAAGAAATCTGAGTGTGCCCAGAACAAAAGAACGGTGTTTCCTACATATACGGACCATATGTAGTCCAAATCTGCTTCTGAAACTGATACAAAGCACTGACCCTCTAACATCCAATGCTTGTCAGTTAGA
This sequence comes from Onychomys leucogaster, assembly GCA_949786385.1. Taxonomy (NCBI): domain Eukaryota; kingdom Metazoa; phylum Chordata; class Mammalia; order Rodentia; family Cricetidae; genus Onychomys; species Onychomys leucogaster. The sequence continues at coordinate 1,068,745 of CATKUP010000039.1, read as the reverse complement.
TGGGAAACGTGTGAGCTTCGTGAACGATGTAGTTCGTTTGAGCAGAAAAGTGACTGCCCTTACCTGAATGGAAGTCTTGCTTGTAGGAAGACTCAGAGCCTGGGATTTAACTCCATTTCTGAAGTAAAACACACAGCAGTGTAATCATCCATTGATCACACTCTGCTTTAGAACAAGAAGCACGCTCTTGCTTTCTAGAGTCTCTAAGAAAGCAGGAAACGTGATTTTGCTGAGAACAAAAGAACGGTGTTTCCTACACATATGGACATTATATAGTCCAACTCTGCTTCTGAAACTGATACAAAGCACTGGTCCTCTAACATCCAATGTTTGTCTGTTAAGATGAGAAACGTGTGAGCTTCGTGAACGATGTAGTTCGTTTGTGCTGAAAAGTGACTGCCCTTACCTGAAACGAAGTCTTGCTTGTAGGAAGACACAGAGATTGGGATTTAACTCAATTTCTGAATGAAACACACAGCATAGTATTCATCCATGGGTCACACTGTGGTTAGAGTGAGAAGCACACTCTTGCTTTCTAGTGTCTCTAAGAGAGCAGGAAATTTGCGTATGCCCAGTACAATAGAACGGTGTTTCCTACACATATGGACCATATCCAGTCCAAATCTGCTTCTGAAACTGATATAAAGCATTGACCCTCTAACATCCAATGCTTGTCAGTTAAGATGAAAAACGTGTGAGCTCAGTGAAAGACGTAGTTCGTTTGAGCAGAAAAGCAACTGTCCTTACCTGAAACGAGTCTTGCTTGTAGGAAGACTCAGAGCATGGGATTTAACTCCATTTCTGAAGGCAAACACACAGCATAGTTCTCATCCATGGATCACACTCTGCTTTAGAGCAAGAAGCAAGCTCTTGCTTTCTAGAGTCTCTAAGACAGCAGGAAACGTGAGTGTGCCATGAACAAAAGAACGGTGTTTCCTACACATACTGACTATATGTAGTCCAAAAGTTCTTCTGAAACAGATAGAATGCACTGGTCCTCTAACATCCAATGCTTGTCAGTTAAGATGAGAAACGTGTGTGCTTCGTGAAAGATGTAGTTCGTTTGAGCAGAAAAGTGACTGCCCTTACCTGAATTGAAGTCTTGCCTGTAGGAAGACTCAGAGCCTGGGATTTAACTCCATTTCTGAGGTAAAACACACAGCAGTGTAATCATCCATTGATCACACAGTGCTTTATAACAAGAAGCACGCTCTTGCTTTCTAGGGTCTCTAAGACAGCAGGAAACGTGTTTTTGCTGAGAACAAAAGAACGGTGTTTCCTACACATACGGACCATATCTAGTTCAACTCTGCTTCTGAAACTGATACAAAGCACTGGTCCTCTAACATCCAATGCTTGTCAGTTAAGATGAGGAACGTGTGAGCTTTGTGCATGATGTAGTTCCTTTGAACTGAAAAGTGACTGCCCTTACTTGAAACAAAGTCTTGCTTGTAGTAAGATACAGAGCCTGGGATTTAACTCCATTTCTGAAGGGAAACACACAGCATAGTTCTCATCCATGGATCACACTCTGCTTTAGAGCGAGAAGCACGCTCTTGCTTTTAGAGTCTCGAATATAGCAGGAAATCTGAGTGTGCCCAGAACAAAAGAACGGTGTTTCCTACATATACAGACCATATGTAGTCCAAATCTGCTTCTGAAACTGATACAATGCACTGGTCCTCTAACATCCAATTCTTGTCAGTTAAGATGAGAATCGTGTGATCTTCGTTAACGATGTAGTTCGTTTGAGCAGAAAAGTGACTGCCCTTACCTGAAATGAAGTCTTGCTTGTAGGAAGAATCAGAGCCAGGGATTTAACTCCATTTCTGAAGTGAAACACACAGCAGTGTTCTCATCCATTGATGACACTCTGCTTTAGAACAAGAAGCACGCTCTTGCTTTCTAGAGTCTCTAAGACAGCAGGAAACGTGAGTGTGCTGAGAAAAAAAGAACGGTGTTTCCTACACATACGGACCATATCTAGTCCAACTCTGCTGCTTAAACTGATACAAAGCACTGGTCCTCTAACATCCAATGCTTGTCTGTTAAGATGAGAATTTTGTGAGCTCAGTGAACGATGTAGTTAGTTTGAGCTGAAAAGAGACTGCCCTTACCTGAAATGAAGTCTTGCTTGTAGGAAGACACAGAGATTGGGATTTAACTCCATTTCTGAAGGGAAACACACAGCATAGTTCTCATCCATGGATCACAATCTGCTTTAGAGCGAGAAGCACGCTCTTGCTTTCTAGAGTCTCTAACACAGCAGGAAACGTGAGTGTGCTGAGAACAAAAGAACGGTGTTTCCTACACATACGGACCATATCTTGTCCAACTCTGCGTCTGAATCTCACACAAAGCACTGGTCCTCTAACATCCAATGCTTGTCAGTTAAGATGGGAAACGTGTGAGCTTCATGAACGATGTAGTTCGTTTGAGCAGAAAAGTGACTGCCCTTACCTTAAACGAAGTCTTGCTTGTAGGAAGACTCAGAGCCTGGGATTTTACTCCATTTCTGAAGTGAAACACACAGAAGTGTTCTCATCCATTGATGAAACTCTGATTTAGAACAAGAAGCACGCTCTTGCTTTCTAGAGTCTCTAAGACAGCAGGAAACGAGAGTGTGCTGAGAACAAAAGAACGGTGTTTCCTACACATAAGGACCATATCTAGTCCAACTCTGCTTCTGAAACTGATACAAAGCCCTGACCCACTAACATCCAATGCTTGTCAGTTTAGATGGGAAACGTGTGAGCTTCATGAACGATGTAGTTCGTTTGAGCAGAAAAATGACTGCCCTTACCTGAATTGAAGTCTTACTTGTAGGAAGACTCAGAGCCTGGAATTTAACTCCATTTCTGAAGTAAAACACACAGCAGTGTAATCATCCATTGATCACACTCTGCTTTAGAACAAGAAGCACACTCTTGCTTTCTAGAGTCTCTAAGACAGCAGGAAACGTGATTTTGCTGAGAACAAAAGAAGGGTGTTTCCTACACATACGGACATTATATAGTCCAACTCTGCTTCTGAAACTGATACAAAGCACTTGTCCTCTAACATCCAATGCTTGTCAGTTAAGATGAGAAACGTGTGAGCTTCGTGAACGATGTAGTTCGTTTGAGCTGAAAAGTGACTGCCCGTACCTGAAACGAATTCTTGCATGTAGGAAGACTCAGAGCCTGGGATTTAACTCCATTTCTGAAGGCAAACACACAGCATAGTTCTCATCCATGGATCACACTCTGCTTTAGAGCGAGAAGCACGCTCTTGCTTTCTAGAGTCTCTAAGACAGCAGGAAACGTGAGTGTGCTAAGAACAAAAGAACGGTGTTTCCTACACTTATGGACCATATCTAGTCCACCTCTGCTTCTGAAACTGATAGAAAGCACTGGTCCTCTAACATCCAATGCTTGTCATTTAAGATGAGAAACGTGTGAGCTTCTGGAACGATGTAGTTCGTTTGAGCAGAAAAGTGACTGGCCTTACCTGAAACGAAGTCTTGCTTGGAGGAAGACTCAGAGCCTGGGATTTAACTCCATTTCTGAAGTGAAACACACAGCGTAGTACTCATCCATGGATCACACTCTGCTTTAGAGCAAGAAGAACACTCTTGCTTTCTAGAGTCTCTAAGACAGCAGGAAATATGAGTGTGCCCAGAACAAAAGAACGGTGTTTCCTACACATACGGACTATATGTAGTCCAAAACTTCTTCTGAAACTGATACACAGCACTGGTCCTCTAACATCCAATGCTTGTCAGTTAAGATGAGAAACGTGTGAGCTTCGTGAAAGATGTAGTTCGTTTGAGCAGAAAAGTGACTGCCCTTACCAGAAACGAAGTCTTGCTTGTAGGGAGACTCAGAGCCTGGGATTTAAATCCTTTTCTGAAGTGAAACACACAGCATAGTTTTCATCCATGGATCACACTCTGCTTTAGAATGAGAAGCACGCTCTTGCTTTCTAGAGTCTCTAAGACAGCAGGAAACGTGAGTGTGCTGAGAACAAAAGAACGGTGTTTCCTACACATACAGACCATATCTAGTCCAAATCTGCTTCTTAAACTGATACAAAGCACTGGTCCTCTAACATCCAATGCTTGTCTGTTAAGATGAGAAACGTGTGAGCTTTGTGAATGATATAGTTCCTTTGAACTGAAAAGTGACTGCCCTTACCCGAAAAGAAGTCTTGCTTGTAGGAAGACACAGAGCCTGGGATTTAACTCCATTTCTGAAGGGAAACACACAGCATAGTTCTCATCCATGGATCACGCTCTGCTTCAGAGCGAGAAGCACACTCTTGCTTTCTAGAGTCTCTAATACAGCAAGAAATCTGAGTGTGCCCAGAACAAAAGAACGGTGTTTCCTACATATACGGACCATATGTAGTCCAAATCTGCTTCTGAAACTGATACAAAGCACTGACCCTCTAACATCCAATGCTTGTCAGTTAGATGGGAAACGTGTGAGCTTCGTGAACGATGTAGTTCGTTTGAGCAGAAAAGTGACTGCCCTTACCTGAATGGAAGTCTTGCTTGTAGGAAGACTCAGAGCCTGGGATTTAACTCCATTTCTGAAGTAAAACACACAGCAGTGTAATCATCCATTGATCACACTCTGCTTTAGAACAAGAAGCACGCTCTTGCTTTCTAGAGTCTCTAAGAAAGCAGGAAACGTGATTTTGCTGAGAACAAAAGAACGGTGTTTCCTACACATATGGACATTATATAGTCCAACTCTGCTTCTGAAACTGATACAAAGCACTGGTCCTCTAACATCCAATGTTTGTCTGTTAAGATGAGAAACGTGTGAGCTTCGTGAACGATGTAGTTCGTTTGTGCTGAAAAGTGACTGCCCTTACCTGAAACGAAGTCTTGCTTGTAGGAAGACACAGAGATTGGGATTTAACTCAATTTCTGAATGAAACACACAGCATAGTATTCATCCATGTGTCACACTGTGGTTAGAGTGAGAAGCACACTCTTGCTTTCTAGTGTCTCTAAGAGAGCAGGAAATTTGCGTATGCCCAGAACAATAGAACGGTGTTTCCTACACATATGGACCATATCCAGTCCAAATCTGCTTCTGAAACTGATATAAAGCATTGACCCTCTAACATCCAATGCTTGTCAGTTAAGATGAAAAACGTGTGAGCTCAGTGAAAGACGTAGTTCGTTTGAGCAGAAAAGCAACTATCCTTACCTGAAACGAAGTCTTGCTTGTAGGAAGACTCAGAGCATGGGATTTAACTCCATTTCTGAAGGCAAACACACAGCATAGTTCTCATCCATGGATCACACTCTGCTTTAGAGCGAGAAGCAAGCTCTTGCTTTCTAGAGTCTCTAAGACAGCAGGAAACGTGAGTGTGCCATGAACAAAAGAACGGTGTTTCCTACACATACTGACTATATGTAGTCCAAAAGTTCTTCTGAAACAGATAGAATGCACTGGTCCTCTAACATCCAATGCTTGTCAGTTAAGATGAGAAACGTGTGTGCTTCGTGAAAGATGTAGTTCGTTTGAGCAGAAAAGTGACTGCCCTTACCTGAATTGAAGTCTTGCCTGTAGGAAGACTCAGAGCCTGGGATTTAACTCCATTTCTGAGGTAAAACACACAGCAGTGTAATCATCCATTGATCACACAGTGCTTTATAACAAGAAGCACGCTCTTGCTTTCTAGGGTCTCTAAGACAGCAGGAAACGTGTTTTTGCTGAGAACAAAAGAACGGTGTTTCCTACACATACGGACCATATCTAGTTCAACTCTGCTTCTGAAACTGATACAAAGCACTGGTCCTCTAACATCCAATGCTTGTCAGTTAAGATGAGGAACGTGTGAGCTTTGTGCATGATGTAGTTCCTTTGAACTGAAAAGTGACTGCCCTTACTTGAAACAAAGTCTTGCTTGTAGTAAGATACAGAGCCTGGGATTTAACTCCATTTCTGAAGGGAAACACACAGCATAGTTCTCATCCATGGATCACACTCTGCTTTAGAGCGAGAAGCACGCTCTTGCTTTTAGAGTCTCGAATATAGCAGGAAATCTGAGTGTGCCCAGAACAAAAGAACGGTGTTTCCTACATATACAGACCATATGTAGTCCAAATCTGCTTCTGAAACTGATACATTGCACTGGTCCTCTAACATCCAATTCTTGTCAGTTAAGATGAGAATCGTGTGATCTTCGTTAACGATGTAGTTCGTTTGAGCAGAAAAGTGACTGCCCTTACCTGAAATGAAGTCTTGCTTGTAGGAAGAATCAGAGCCAGGGATTTAACTCCATTTCTGAAGTGAAACACACAGCAGTGTTCTCATCCATTGATGACACTCTGCTTTAGAACAAGAAGCACGCTCTTGCTTTCTAGAGTCTCTAAGACAGCAGGAAACGTGAGTGTGCTGAGAAAAAAAGAACGGTGTTTCCTACACATACGGACCATATCTAGTCCAACTCTGCTGCTTAAACTGATACAAAGCACTGGTCCTCTAACATCCAATGCTTGTCTGTTAAGATGAGAATTTTGTGAGCTCAGTGAACGATGTAGTTAGTTTGAGCTGAAAAGAGACTGCCCTTACCTGAAATGAAGTCTTGCTTGTAGGAAGACACAGAGATTGGGATTTAACTCCATTTCTGAAGGGAAACACACAGCATAGTTCTCATCCATGGATCACAATCTGCTTTAGAGCGAGAAGCACGCTCTTGCTTTCTAGAGTCTCTAACACAGCAGGAAACGTGAGTGTGCTGAGAACAAAAGAACGGTGTTTCCTACACATACGGACCATATCTTGTCCAACTCTGCGTCTGAATCTCACACAAAGCACTGGTCCTCTAACATCCAATGCTTGTCAGTTAAGATGGGAAACGTGTGAGCTTCATGAACGATGTAGTTCGTTTGAGCAGAAAAGTGACTGCCCTTACCTTAAACGAAGTCTTGCTTGTAGGAAGACTCAGAGCCTGGGATTTAACTCCATTTCTGAAGTGAAACACACAGAAGTGTTCTCATCCATTGATGAAACTCTGATTTAGAACAAGAAGCACGCTCTTGCTTTCTAGAGTCTCTAAGACAGCAGGAAACGAGAGTGTGCTGAGAACAAAAGAACGGTGTTTCCTACACATAAGGACCATATCTAGTCCAACTCTGCTTCTGAAACTGATACAAAGCCCTGACCCACTAACCTCCAATGCTTGTCAGTTTAGATGGGAAACGTGTGAGCTTCATGAACGATGTAGTTCGTTTGAGCAGAAAAATGACTGCCCTTACCTGAATTGAAGTCTTACTTGTAGGAAGACTCAGAGCCTGGAATTTAACTCCATTTCTGAAGTAAAACACACAGCAGTGTAATCATCCATTGATCACACTCTGCTTTAGAACAAGAAGCACACTCTTGCTTTCTAGAGTCTCTAAGACAGCAGGAAACGTGATTTTGCTGAGAACAAAAGAAGGGTGTTTCCTACACATACTGACATTATATAATCCAAATCTGCTTCTGAAACTGATACAAAGCACTGGTCCTCTAACATCCAATGCTTTTCTGTTAAGATGAGAAACGTGTGAGCTTCGTGAACGATGTAGTTCGTTTGAGCTGAAAAGTGACTGCCCTTACCTGAAACGAAGTCTTGCAGGTAGGAAGACTCAGAGCCTGGGATTTAACTCCATTTCTGAAGGCAAACACACAGCATAGTTCTCATCCATGGATCACACTCTGCTTTAGAGCGAGAAGCACGCTCTTGCTTTCTAGAGTCTCTAAGACAGCAGGAAACGTGAGTGTGCTGAGAACAAAAGAACGGTGTTTCCTACACTTATGGACCATATCTAGTACAACTCTGCTTCTGAGACTGATAGAAAGAACTGGTACTCTAACATCCAATGCTTGTCATTTAAGATGAGAAACGTGTGAGCTTCTGGAACGATGTAGTTCGTTTGAGCAGAAAAGTGACTGGCCTTACCTGAAACGAAGTCTTGCTTGGAGGAAGACTCAGAGCCTGGGATTTAACTCCATTTCTGAAGTGAAACACACAGGGTAGTTCTAATCCATCGATCACACTCTGCTTTAGAGCAAGAAGCACACTCTTGCTTTCTAGAGTCTCTAAGACAGCAGGAAATGTGAGTGTGCCCAGAACAAAAGAACGGTGTTTCCTACACATACGGACTATATGTAGTCCAAAACTTCTTCTGAAACTGATACACAGCACTGGTCCTCTAACATCCAATGCTTGTCAGTTAAGATGAGAAACGTGTGAGCTTCGTGAAAGATGTAGTTCGTTTGAGCAGAAAAGTGACTGCCCTTACCAGAAACGAAGTCTTGCTTGTAGGGAGACTCAGAGCCTGGGATTTAACTCCTTTTCTGAAGTGAAACACACAGCATAGTTTTCATCCATGGATCACACTCTGCTTTAGAATGAGAAGCACGCTCTTGCTTTCTAGAGTCTCTAAGACAGCAGGAAACGTGAGTGTGCTGAGAACAAAAGAACGGTGTTTCCTACACATACAGACCATATCTAGTCCAAATCTGCTTCTTAAACTGATACAAAGCACTGGTCCTCTAACATCCAATGCTTGTCTGTTAAGATGAAAAACGTGTGAGCTTTGTGAATGATATAGTTCCTTTGAACTGAAAAGTGACTGCCCTTACCCGAAAAGAAATCTTGCTTATAGGAAGACACAGAGCCTGGGATTTAAGTCCATTTCTGAAGGGAAACACACAGCATAGTTCCCATCCATGGATCACGCTCTGCTTCAGAGCGAGAAGCACACTCTTGCTTTCTAGAGTCTCTAAGACAGCAGGAAATCTGAGTGTGCCCAGAACAAAAGAACGGTGTTTCCTACATATACGGACCATATGTAGTCCAAATCTGCTTCTGAAACTGATACAAAGCACTGACCCTCTAACATCCAATGCTTGTCAGTTAAGATGGGAAACGTGTGAGCTTCATGAATGATGTAGTTCGTTTGAGCAGAAAAGTGACTGCCCTTACCTGAATGGAAGTCTTGCTTGTAGGAAGACTCAGAGCCTGGGATTTAACTCCATTTCTGAAGTAAAACACACAGCAGTGTAATCATCCATTGATCACACTCTGCTTTAGAACAAGAAGCACGCTCTTGCTTTCTAGAGTCTCTAAGAAAGCAGGAAACGTGATTTTGCTGAGAACAAAAGAACGGTGTTTCCTACACATATGGACATTATATAGTCCAACTCTGCTTCTGAAACTGATACAAAGCACTGGTCCTCTAACATCCAATGCTTGTCTGTTAAGATGATCAACGTGTGAGCTCAGTGAACGATGTAGTTCGTTTGAGCTGAAAAGTGACTGCCCTTACCTGAAACGAAGTCTTGCATGTAGGAAGACTCAGAGCCTGGGATTTAACTCCATTTCTGAAGGCAAACACACAGCATAGTTCTCATCCATGGATCACACTCTGCTTTAGAGCGAGAAGCACGCTCTTGCTTTCTAGAGTCTCTAAGACAGCAGGAAACGTGACTGTGCTGAGAACAAAAGAACGGTGTTTACTACACTTATGGACCATATCTAGTCCAACTCTGCTTCTGAGACTGATAGAAAGCACTGGTCCTCTAACATCCAATGCTTGTCATTTAAGATGAGAAACGTGTGAGCTTCTGGAACGATGTAGTTTGTTTGAGCAGAAAAGTGACTGGCCTTACCTGAAACGAAGTCTTGCTTGGAGGAAGACTCAGAGCCTGGGATTTAACTCCATTTCTGAAGTGAAACACACAGGGTAGTTCTCATCCATCGATCACACTCTGCTTTAGAGCAAGAAGCACACTATTGCTTTCTAGAGTCTCTAAGACAGCAGGAAATCTGAGTGTGCCCAGAACAAAAGAACTGTGTTTCCTACACCTACAGACTATATGTAGTCCAAGACTTCTTCTGAAACTGATACACAGCACTGGTCCTCTAACATCCAATGCTTGTCAGTTAAGATGAGAAACGTGTGAGCTTCGTGAAAGATGTAGTTCGTTTGAGCAGAAAAGTGACTGCCCTTACCAGAAACGAAGTCTTGCTTGTAGGAAGACACAGAGCCTGGGATTTAAGTCCATTTCTGAAGGGAAACACACAGCATAGTTCTCATCCATGGATCACGCTCTGCTTTAGAACAAGAAGCACGCTCTTGCTTTCTAGAGTCTCTAAGAAAGCAGGAAACGTGATTTTGCTGAGAACAAAAGAACGGTGTTTCCTACACATATGGACATTATATAGTCCAACTCTGCTTCTGAAACTGATACAAAGCACTGGTCCTCTAACATCCAATGCTTGTCAGTTAAGATGAGAAACGTGTGAGCTTCGTGAACGATGTAGTTCGTTTGAGCTGAAAAGTGACTGCCCTTACCTGAAACGAATTCTTGCATGTAGGAAGACTCAGAGCCTGGGATTTAACTCCATTTCTGAAGGCAAACACACAGCATAGTTCTCATCCATGGATCACACTCTGCTTTAGAGCGAGAAGCACGCTCTTGCTTTCTAGAGTCTCTAAGACAGCAGGAAACGTGAGTGTGCTGAGAACAAAAGAACGGAGTTTCCTACACATACAGACCATATCTAGTCCAAATCTGCTTCTTAAACTGATACAAAGCACTGATCCTCTAACATCCAATGCTTGTCTGTTAAGATGAGAAACGTGTGAGCTTTGTGAATGATATAGTTCCTTTGAACTGAAAAGTGACTGCCCTTACCCGAAAAGAAGTCTTGCTTGTAGGAAGACACAGAGCCTGGGATTTAAGTCCATTTCTGAAGGGAAACACACAGCATAGTTCCAATCCATGGATCACGCTCTGCTTCAGAGCGAGAAGCACACTCTTGCTTCTAGAGTCTCTAATACAGCAGGAAATCTGAGTGTGCCCAGAACAAAAGAACGGTGTTTCCTACATATACGGACCATATGTAGTCCAAATCTGCTTCTGAAACTGATACAAAGCACTGACCCTCTAACATCCAATGCTTGTCAGTTAAGATGGGAAACGTGTGAGCTTCATGAACGATGTAGTTCGTTTTAGCAGAAAAGTGACTGCCCTTACCTGAATGGATGTCTTGCTTGTAGGAAGACTCAGAGCCTGGGATTTAACTCCATTTCTGAAGTAAAACACACAGCAGTGTAATCATCCATTGATCACACTCTGCTTTAGAACAAGAAGCACGCTCTTGCTTTCTAGAGTCTCTAAGAAAGCAGGAAACGTGATTTTGCTGAGAACAAAAGAACGGTGTTTCCTAAACATATGGACATTATATAGTCCAACTCTGCTTCTGAAACTGCTACAAAGCACTGGTCCTCTAACATCCAATGCTTGTCTGTTAAGATGAGAAACGTGTGAGCTTCGTGAACGATGTAGTTCGTTTGAGCTGAAAAGTGACTGCCCTTACCTGAAACGAAGTCTTGCATGTAGGAAGACTCAGAGACTGGGATTTAACTCCATTTCTGAAGGCAAACACACAGCATAGTTCTCATTCATGGATCACACTCTGCTTTAGAGCGAGAAGCACGCTCTTGCTTTCTAGAGTCTCTAAGACAGCAGGAAACGTGAGTGTGCTGAGAACAAAAGAACGGTGTTTCCTACACTTATGGACCATATCTAGTCCAACTCTGCTAATGAGACTGATAGAAAGCACTGGTCCTCTAACATCCAATGCTTGTCATTAAAGATGAGAAACGTGTGAGCTTCTGGAACGATGTAGTTTGTTTGAGCAGAAAAGTGACTGGCCTTACCTGAAACGAAGTCTTGCTTGGAGGAAGGCTCAGAGCTTGGGATTTAACTCCATTTCTGAAGTGAAACACACAGGGTAGTTCTCATCCATCGATCACACTCTGCTTTAGAGCAAGAAGCACACTATTGCTTTCTAGAGTCTCTAAGACAGCAGGAAATCTGAGTGTGCCCAAACAAAAGAACGGTGTTTCCTACACATACGGACTATATGTAGTCCAAAACTTCTTCTGAAACTGATAGAATGCACTGGTCCTCTAACATCCAATGCTTGTCAGTTAAGATGAGAAACGTGTGAGCTTCGTGAAAGATGTAGTTCGTTTGAGCAGAAAAGTGACTGCCCTTACCAGAAACGAAGTCTTGCTTGTAGGCAGACTAAGAGCATGGGATTTAACTCCTTTTCTGAAGTGAAACACACAGCATAGTTTTCATCCATGGATCACACTCTGCTTTAGAACGAGAAGCACGCTCTTGCTTTCTAGAGTCTCTAAGACAGCAGGAAACGTGAGTGTGCTGAGAACAAAAGAACGGTGTTTCCTACACATACAGACCATATCTAGTCCAAATCTGCTTCTTAAACTGATACAAAGCACTGGTCCTCTAACATCCAATGCTTGTCTGTTAAGATGAGAAACGTGTGAGCTTTGTGAATGATATACTTCCTTTGAACTGAAAAGTGACTGCCCTTACCCGAAAAGAAGTCTTGCTTGTAGGAAGACACAGAGCCTGGGATTTAAGTCCATTTCTGAAGGGAAACACACAGCATAGTTCTCATCCATGGATCACGCTCTGCTTTAGAACAAGAAGCACGCTCTTGCTTTCTAGAGTCTCTAAGAAAGCAGGAAACGTGATTTTGCTGAGAACAAAAGAATGGTGTTTCCTACACATATGGACATTATGTAGTCCAACTCTGCTTCTGAAACTGATACAAAGCACTGGTCCTCTAACATCCAATGCTTGTCAGTTAAGATGAGAAACGTGTGAGCTTCGTGAACGATGTAGTTCGTTTGAGCTGAAAAGTGACTACCCTTACCTGAAACGAATTCTTGCATGTAGGAAGACTCAGAGCCTGGGATTTAACTCCATTTCTGATGGCAAACACACAGCATAGTTCTCATCCATGGATCACACTCTGCTTTAGAGCGAGAAGCACGCTCTTGCTTTCTAGAGTCTCTAAGACAGCAGGAAACGTGAGTGTGCTGAGAACAAAAGAACGGTGTTTCCTACACTTATGGACCATATCTAGTCCAACTCTGCTTCTGAAACTGATAGAAAGCACTGGTCCTCTAACATCCAATGCTTGTCATTTAAGATGAGAAACTTGTTAGCTTCTGGAACGATGTAGTTCGTTTGAGCAGAAAAGTGACTGGCCTTACCTGAAACGAAGTCTTGCTTGGAGGAAGACTCAGAGCCTGGGATTTAACTCCATTTCTGAAGTGAAACACATAGCGTAGTACTCATCCATGGATCACACTCTGCTTTAGAGCAAGAAGCACACTCTTGCTTTCTAGAGTCTCTAAGACAGCAGGAAATATGAGTGTGCCCAGAACAAAAGAACGGTGTTTCCTACACATACGGACTATATGTAGTCCAAAACTTCTTCTGAAACTGATACACAGCACTGGTCCTCTAACATCCAATGCTTGTCAGTTAAGATGAGAAACGTGTGAGCTTCGTGAAAGATGTAGTTCGTTTGAGCAGAAAAGTGACTGCCCTTACCAGAAACGAAGTCTTGCTTGTAGGGAGACTCAGAGCCTGGGATTTAACTCCTTTTCTGAAGTGAAACACACAGCATAGTTTTCATCCATGGATTACACTCTGCTTTAGAATGAGAAGCACGCTCTTGCTTTCTCGAGTCTCTAAGACAGCAGGAAACGTGAGTGTGCTGAGAACAAAAGAACGGTGTTTCCTACACATACAGACCATATCTAGTCCAAATCTGCTTCTTAAACTGATACAAAGCACTGGTCCTCTAACATCCAATGCTTGTCTGTTAAGATGAGAAACGTGTGAGCTTTGTGAATGATATAGTTCCTTTGAACTGAAAAGTGACTGCCCTTACCCGAAAAGAAGTCTTGCTTGTAGGAAGACACAGAGCCTGGGATTTAAGTCCATTTCTGAAGGGAAACACACAGCATAGTTCTCATCCATGGATCACGCTCTGCTTTAGAACAAGAAGCACGCTCTTGCTTTCTAGAGTCTCTAAGAAAGCAGGAAACGTGATTTTGCTGAGAACAAAAGAATGGTGTTTCCTACACATATGGAAATTATGTAGTCCAACTCTGCTTCTGAAACTGATACAAAGCACTGGTCCTCTAACATCCAATGCTTGTCAGTTAAGATGAGAAACGTGTGAGCTTCGTGAACGATGTAGTTCGTTTGAGCTGAAAAGTGACTGCCCTTACCTGAAACGAAGTCTTGCATGTAGGAAGACTCAGAGCCTGGGATTTAACTCCATTTCTGAAGGCAAACACACAGCATAGTTCTCATCCATGGATCACACTCTGCTTTAGAGCGAGAAGCACGCTCTTGCTTTCTAGAGTCTCTAAGACAGCAGGAAACGTGAGTGTGCTGAGAACAAAAGAACGGTGTTTCCTACACTTATGGACCATTACTAGTCCTACTCTGCTTCTGAAACTGATAGAAAGCACTGGTCCTCTAACATCCAATGCTTGTCATTTAAGATGAGAAACGTGTGAGCTTCTGGAACGATGTAGTTCGTTTGAGCAGAAAAGTGACTGGCCTTACCTGAAACGAAGTCTTGCTTGGAGGAAGACTCAGAGCCTGGGATTTAACTCCATTTCTGAAGTGAAACACACAGCGTAGTTCTCATCCATGGATCACACTCTGCTTTAGAGCAAGAAGCACACTCTTGCTTTCTAGAGTCTCTAAGACAGCAGGAAATCTGAGTGTGCCCAGAACAAAAGAACGGTGTTTCCTACACATACTGACTATATGTAGTCCAAAAGTTCTTCTGAAACAGAGTGCACTGGTCCTCTAACATCCAATGCTTGTCAGTTAAGATGAGAAACGTGTGTGCTTCGTGAAAGATGTAGTTCGTTTGAGCAGAAAAGTGACTGTCCTTACATGAATTGAAGTCTTGCCTGTAGGAAGACTCAGAGCCTGGGATTTAACTCCATTTCTGAAGTAAAACACACAGCAGTGTAATCATCCATTGATCACACTCTGCTTTATAACAAGAAGCACGCTCTTGCTTTCTAGAGTCTCTAAGACAGCAGGAAACGTGATTTTGCTGAGAACAAAAGAACGGTGTTTCCTACACATATGGACCATATCTAGTTCAACTCTTCTTCTGAAACTGATACAAAGCACTGGTCCTCTAACATCCAATGCTTGTCAGTTAAGATGAGAAACGTGTGAGCTTTGTGAATGATGTAGTTCCTTTGAACTGAAAAGTGACTGCCCTTACTTGAAACGAAGTCTTGCTTGTAGGAAGACACAGAGATTGGGATTTAACTCAATTTCTGAATGAAACACACAGCATAGTTCTCATCCATGGATCACACTCTGCTTTAGAGCGAGAAGCACGCTCTTGCTATTAGAGTCTATAATATGGCAGGAAATCTGAGTGTGCCCAGAACAAAAGAACGGTGTTTCCTACACTTATGGACCATATCTAGTCCAACTCTGCTTCTGAAACTGATAGAAAGAACTGGTCCTCTAACATCCAATGCTTGTCATTTAAGATGAGAAACGTTTGAGCTTCTGGAACGATGTAGTTCGTTTGAGCAGAAAAGTGACTGGCCTTACCTGAAACGAAGTCTTGCTTGGAGGAAGACTCAGAGCCTGGGATTTAACTCCATTTCTGAAGTGAAACACACAGCGTAGTTCTCATCCATGGATCACACTCTGCTTTATAACAAGAAGCACGCTCTTGCTTTCTAGAGTCTCTAAGACAGCAGGAAACGTGATTTTGCTGAGAACATAAGAACGGTGTTTCCTACACATACGGACCATATCTATTTCAACTCTGCTTCTGAAACTGATACAAAGCACTGGTCCTCTAACATCCAATGCTTGTCAGTTAAGATGAGAAACGTGTGAGCTTTGTGAATGATGTAGTTCCTTTGAACTGAAAAGCGAATGCCCTTACTTGAAACGAAGTCTTGCTTGTAGTAAGATACAGAGCCTGGGATTTAACTCCATTTCTTAAGAGAAACACACAGCATAGTTCTCATCCATGGGTCACACTCTGCTTTAGAGCGAGAAGCACGCTCTTGCTATTAGACTCTCTAATATAGCAGGAAATCTGAGTGTGCCCAGAACAAAAGAACTGTGTTTCCTACATATACGGACCATATGTAGTCCAAATCTGCTTCTGAAACTGATACAATGCACTGGTCCTCTAACATCCAATGCTTGTCAGTTAAGATGAGAATCGTGTGATTTTCATTAACGATGTAGTTCGTTTGAGCAGAAAAGTGACTGCCCTTACCAGAAATGAAGTCTTGCTTGTAGGAAGACTCAGAGCCTGGGATTTAACTCCATTTCTGAATTGAAACACACAGCAGTGTTCTCATCCATTGATCACACTCTGCTTTAGAACGAGAAGCACGCTCTTGCTTTCTAGAGTCTCTAAGACAGCAGGAAACGTGAGTGTGCTGAGAACAAAAGAACGGTGTTTCCTACACATACAGACCTTATCTAGTCCAACTCTGCTTCTGAAACTGATACAAAGCAATGGTCCTCTAACATCCAATGTTTGTCAGTTAAGATGAGAAACGTGTGAGCTTTGTGAATGATGTAGTTCCTTCGAACTGAAAAGTGACTACCCTTACCTGAAACGAAGTCTTGCTTGTAGGGAGACTCAGAGCCTGGGATTTAACTCCATTTCTGAAGTAAAACACACAGCAGTGTAATCATCCATTGATCACACTCTGCTTTATAACAAGAAGCATGCTCTTGCTTTCTAGAGTCTCTAAGACAGCAGGAAACGTGATTTTGCTGAGAACAAAAGAACGGTGTTTCCTACACATATGGACCATATCTAGTAAAACTCTGCTTCTGAAACTGATACAAAGCACTGGTCCTCTAACATCCAATGCTTCTCAGTTAAGATGAGAAACGTGTGAGCTTTGTGAATGATGTAGTTCCTTTGAACTGAAAAGTGACTGCCCTTACCTGAAACGAAGTCTTGCTTGTAGTAAGATACAGAGCCTGGGATTTAACTCCATTTCTTAAGAGAAACACACAGCATAGTTCTCATCCTTGGATCACACTCTGCTTTAGAGCGAGAAGCACGCTCTTGCTATTAGAGTCTCTAATATAGCAGGAAAGCTGAGTGTGCCTAGAAATAAAGAACGGGTTTTCCTACATATACGGACCATATGTAGTCCAAATCTGCTTCTGAAACTGATACAATGCACTGGTCCTCTAACATCCAATGCTTGTCAGTTAAGATGAGAATTGTGTGATCTTCGTTAACGATGTAGTTCGTTTGAGCAGAAAAGTGACTGCCCTTACTTGAAATGAAGTCTTACTTGTAGGAAGATTCAGAGCCTGGGATTTAACTCCATTTCTGAAGTGAAACACACAGCAGTGTTCTCATCCATTGATGACACTCTGCTTTAGAACAAGAAGCAAGCTCTTGCTTTCTAGAGTCTCTAAGACAGCAGGAAACGTGAGTGTGCTGAGAACAAAAGAACGGTGTTTCCTAAACATACGGACCATATCTAGTCCAACTCTGCTTCTTAAACTGATACAAAGCACTGGTCCTCTAACATCCAATGCTTGTCTGTTGAGATGAGAAATGTGTGAGCTCAGTGAACGATGTAGTTCGTTTGAGCTGAAAAGTGACTGCCCTTACCTGAAACAAAGTCTTGCTTGTAGGAAGACACAGAGATTGGGATTTAACTCCATTTCTGAAGGGAAACACACAGCATAGTTCTCATCCATGGATCACAATCTGCTTTAGAGCGAGAAGCATGCTCTTGCTTTCTAGAGTCTTTAACACAGCAGGAAACGTGAGTGGGCTGAGAAAAAAAGAACAGTGTTTCCTACACATACGGACCATATCTTGTCCAACTCTGCGTCTGAATCTCACACAAAGCACTGGTCCTCTAACATCCAATGCTTGTCAGTTAAGATGGGAAACGTGTGAGCTTCATGAACGATGTAGTTCGTTTGAGCAGAAAAGTGACTGCCCTTACCTTAAACGAAGTCTTGCTTGTTGGAAGACTCAGAGCCTGGGATTTAACACCATTTCTGAAGTGAAACACACAGCAGTGTTCTCATCCATTGATGAAACTCTGATTTAGAACAAGAAGCACGCTCTTGCTTTCTAGAGACTCTGACAGCAGGAAACGTGAGTGTGCTGAGAACAAAAGAACGGTGTTTCCTACACATAAGGACCATATCTAGGACAACTCTGCTTCTGAAACTGATACAAAGCACTGGTCCTCTAACATCCAATGTTTGTCAGTTAAGATGAGAAACGTGTGAGCTTTGTGAATGATGTAGTTCCTTTGAACTGCAAAGTGACTACCCTTACCTGAAACGAAGTCTTCCTTGTAGGAAGACACAGAACCTGGGATTTAACTCCAATTCTGAAGGGAAACACACAGCATAGTATTCATCCATGGATCACACTGTGGTTAGAGCTAGAAGCACACCCTTGCTTTCTAGAGTCTCTAAGACAGCAGGAAATTTGAGTGTGCCCAGAACAATAGAACGGTGTTTCCTACACATATGGACCATATCCAGTCCAAATCTGCTTCTGAAACTGATATAGAGCATTGACCCTCTAACATACAATGCTTGTCAGTTAAGATGAGAAACGTGTGAGATCTGTGAACGATGTAGTTCATTTGAGCAGAAAAGTGACTGTCCTTACCTGAAACCAAGCCTTGCTTGTAGGAAGACTCAGAGCCTGGAATTTAACTCCATTTCTGAAGGCAAACACACAGCATAGTTCTCATCCATGGATCACACTCTGCTTTAGAGCGAGAAGCACGCTCTTGCTTCTAGAGTCTCTAAGACAGCAGGAAACCTGAGTGTGCTGAGAACAAAAGAACGGTGTTTCCTACACATATGGACCATATCTAGTCCAAATCTGCTTCTGAAACTGATACAAAGCACTGACCCTCTAACATCCAATGCTTGTCAGTTAAGATGGGAAACGTGTGAGCTTCATGAACGATGTAGTTCGTTTGAGCAGAAAAGTGACTGCCTTACCTGAATTGAAGTCTTGACGGTAGGAAGACTCAGAGCCTGGGATTTAACTCCATTTCTGAAGTAAAACACACAGCATAGTTCGCATCCAAGGATCACACTCTGCTTTAGAGCGAGAAGCACGCTCTTGCTTTCTAGAGTCTGTAAGACAGCAGGAAACGTGAGTGTGCCCAGAACAAAAGAACGGTGTTTCCTACACATACGGACTATATGTAGTCCAAAACTTCTTCTGAAACAGATAGAATGCAATGGTCCTCTAACATCCAATGCTTGTCAGTTAAGATGAGAAACATGTGTGCTTCGGGAAAGATGTCGTTCGTTTGAGCAGAAAACTGACTGCCCTTACCTGAATTGAAGTCTTGCCTGTAGGAAGACTCAGAGCCTGGGATTTAACTCCATTTCTGAAGTAAAACACACAGCAGTGTAATCATCCATTCATCACACTCTGCTTTATAACAAGAAGCACGCTCTTGCTTTCTAGAGTCTCTAAGACAGCAGGAAACGTGATTTTGCTGAGAACAAAAGAACGGTGTTTCCTACACATACGGACCATATCTAGTTCAACTCTGCTTCTGAAACTGATACAAAGCACTGGTCCTCTAACATCCAATGTTTGTCAGTTAAGATGAGAAACGTGTGAGCTTTGTGAATGATGTAGTTCCTTTGAACTGAAAAGTGACTGCCCTTACCTGAAACGAAGTCTTGCTTGTAGTAAGACACAGAGCCTGGGATTTAACTCCATTTCTTAAGAGAAACACACAGCATAGTTCTCATCCATGGATCACACTCTGCTTTAGAGCGAGAAGCACGCTCTTGCTTTTAGAGTCTCTAATATAGCAGGAAATCTGAGTGTGCCCAGAACAAAAGAACGGTGTTTCCTACATATACGGAGTATATGTAGTCCAAATCTGCTTCTGAAACTGATACAATGAACTGGTCCTCTATCATCCAATGCTTGTCAGTTAAGATGAGAATCGTGTGAGCTTCATGAACGATGTAGTTTGTTTGAGCAGAAAAGTGACTGCCCTTACCTGAAACGAAGTCTTGCTTGTAGGAAGACTCAGAGCCTGGGATTTAACTCCATTTCTGAATTGAAACACACAGCAGTGTAATCATCCATTCATCACACTCTGCTTTAGAACAAGACACGCTCTTGCTTTCTAGAGTCTCTAAGACAGCAGGAAACGTGAGTGTGCTGAGAATAAATGAACGGTGTTTTCTACACATACAGACCATATCTAGTCCAACTCTGCTTCTGAAACTGATACAAAGCACTGGTCCTCTAACATCCAATGTTTGTCAGTTAAGATGAAAAACGTGTGAGCTTTGTGAATGATGTAGTTCCTTTGAACTGAAAAGTGACTACCCTTACCTGAAACGAAGTCTTGCATGTAGGAAGAGAGAGAGACTGGGATTTAACTCCATTTCTGAAGGGAAACACACGGCATAGTATTCATCCATGGATCACACTATGGTTAGAGCTAGAAGCACACTCTTGTTTTCTAGATTCTCTAAGACAGCAGGAAATTTGAGTGTGCCCAGAACAATAGAACGGTGTTTCCTACACATATGGACCATATCCAGTCCTAATCTGCTTCTGAAACTGATATAAAGCATTGACCCTCTAACATCCAATGATTGTCAGTTAGGATGAGAAATGTGTGAGCTCTGTGAACGATGTAGTTCGTTTGAGCAGAAAAGTGACTGTCCTTACCTGAAACGAAGTCTTGCTTGTAGGAAGACTTAGAGCCTGGGATTTAACTCCATTTCTGAAGGCAAACACACAGCATAGTTCTCATCCATGGATCACACTCTGCTTTAGAGCGAGAAGCATGCTCTTGCTTTCTCGAGTCTCTAAGACAGCAGGAAACCTGAGTGTGCTGAGAACAAAAGAACGGTGTTTCCTACACATACGGACCATATCTAGTCCAAATCTGCTTCTGAAACTGATACAAAGCACTGACCCTCTAACATCCAATGCTTGTCAGTTAAGATGGGAAACGTGTGAGCTTCATGAACGATGTAGTTCGTTTGAGCAGAAAAGTGACTGCCTTACCTGAATTGAAGTCTTGCCTGTAGGAAGACTCAGAGCCTGGGATTTAACTCCATTTCTGAAGTAAAACACACAGCAGTGTAATCATCCATTCATCACACGCTGCTTTATAACAAGAAGCACGCTCTTGCTTTCTAGATTCTCTAAGACAGCAGGAAACGTGATTTTGCTGAGAACAAAAGAACGGTGTTTCCTACACATACGGACCATATCTAGTTCAACTCTGCTTCTGAAACTGATACAAAGCACTGGTCCTCTAACATCCAATGCTTGTCAGTTTTGATGAGAAACGTGTGAGCTTTGTGAATGATGTAGTTCCTTTGAACTGAAAAGTGACTGCCCTTACCTGAAACGAAGTCTTGCTTGTAGGGAGACACAGAGCCTGGGATTTAACTCCATTTCTTAAGAAAAACACACAGCATAGTTCTCATCCATGGATCACTCTCTGCTTTAGAGCGAGAAGCACGCTCTTGCTTTTAGAGTCTCTAATATAGCAGGAAATCTGAGTGTGCCCAGAACAAAAGAACGGTGTTTCCTACATATACGGATCATATGTAGTCCAAATCTGCTTCTGAAACTGATACAATGCACTGGTCCTCTAACATCCAATGCTTGTCAGTTAAGATGAGAAACGTGTGAGATCTGTGAACGATGTAGTTCGTTTGAGCAGAAAAGTGACTGCCCTTACCTGAAATGAAGTCTTGCTTGTAGGAAGACTCAGAGCCTGGGATTTAACTCCATTTCTGAAGGCAAACACACAGCAGTGTTCTCATCCATTGATGACACTCTGCTTTAGAACAAGAAGCACGCTCTTGCTTTCTAGAGTCTCTAAGACAGCAGGAAACGTGAGTGTGCTGAGAACAAAAGAACGGTGTTTCCTACACATACGGACCATATCTAGTCCAACTCTGCTTCTGAAACTCATACAAAGCACTGGTCCTCTAACATCCAATGCTTGTCAGTTAAGATGGGCAACGTGTGAGCTTCATGAACGATGTAGTTTGTTTGAGCAGAAAAGTGACTGCCCTTACCTGAAACGAAGTCTTGCTTGTAGGAAGAGACAGAGCCTGGGATTTAACTCCATTTCTGAAGGGAAACACACAGCATTGTATTCATCCATGGATCAGACTTTGGTTAGAGCGAGAAGCACACTCTTGTTTTCTAGAGTCTCTAAGACAGCAGGAAATTTGAGTGTGCCCAGAACAATAGAACGGTGTTTCCTACACATATGGACCATATCCAGTCCAAATCTGCTTCTGAAACTGATACAATGCACTGGTCCTCTAACATCCAATGCTTGTCAGTTAAGATGAGAATCGTGTGAGCTTCATGAACGATGTAGTTTGTTTGAGCAGAAAAGTGACTGCCCTTACCTGAAACGAAGTCTTGCTTGTAGGAAGACTCAGAGCCTGGGATTTAACTCCATTTCTGAATTGAAACACACAGCAGTGTTCTCATCCATTGATCACACTCTGCTTTAGAACAAGACACGCTCTTGCTTTCTAGAGACTCTGACAGCAGGAAACGTGAGTGAGCTGAGAACAAAAGAACGCTGTTTCCTACACATAAGGACCATATCTAGGACAACTCTGCTTCTGAAACTGATACAAAGCACTGGTCCTCTAACATCCAATGTTTGTCAGTTAAGATGAGAAACGTGTGAGCTTTGTGAATGATGTAGTTCCTTTGAACTGCAAAGTGACTACCCTTACCTGAAACGAAGTCTTCCTTGTAGGAAGACACAGAACCTGGGATTTAACTCCATTTCTGAAGGGAAACACACAGCATAGTATTCATCCATGGATCACACTGTGGTTAGAGCTAGAAGCACACCCTTGCTTTCTAGAGTCTCTAAGACAGCAGGAAATTTGAGTGTGCCCAGAACAATAGAACGGTGTTTCCTACACATATGGACCATATCCAGTCCAAATCTGCTTCTGAAACTGATATAAAGCATTGACCCTCTAACATACAATGCTTGTCAGTTAAGATGAGAAACGTGTGAGATCTGTGAACGATGTAGTTCGTTTGAGCAGAAAAGTGACTGTCCTTACCTGAAACCAAGCCTTGCTTGTAGGAAGACTCAGAGCCTGGAATTTAACTCCATTTCTGAAGGCAAACACACAGCATAGTTCTCATCCATGGATCACACTCTGCTTTAGAGCGAGAAGCACGCTCTTGCTTCTAGAGTCTCTAAGACAGCAGGAAACCTGAGTGTGCTGAGAACAAAAGAACGGTGTTTCCTACACATATGGACTATATCTAGTCCAAATCTGCTTCTGAAACTGATACAAAGCACTGACCCTCTAACATCCAATGCTTGTCAGTTAAGATGGGAAACGTGTGAGCTTCATGAACGATGTAGTTCGTTTGAGCAGAAAAGTGACTGCCTTACCTGAATTGAAGTCTTGATGGTAGGAAGACTCAGAGCCTGGGATTTAACTCCATTTCTGAAGTAAAACACACAGCATAGTTCGCATCCATGGATCACACTCTGCTTTAGAGCGAGAAGCACGCTCTTGCTTTCTAGAGTCTCTAAGACAGCAGGAAACGTGAGTGTGCCCAGAACAAAAGAACGGTGTTTCCTACACATACGGACTATATGTAGTCCAAAACTTCTTCTGAAACAGATAGAATGCAATGGTCCTCCAACATCCAATGCTTGTCAGTTAAGATGAGAAACGTGTGTGCTTCGGGAAAGATGTAGTTCGTTTGAGCAGAAAACTGACTGCCCTTACCTGAATTGAAGTCTTGCCTGTAGGAAGACTCAGAGCCTGGGATTTAACTCCATTTCTGAAGTAAAACACACAGCAGTGTAATCATCCATTCATCACACTCTGCTTTATAACAAGAAGCACGCTCTTGCTTTCTAGAGTCTCTAAGACAGCAGGAAACGTGATTTTGCTGAGAACAAAAGAACGGTGTTTCCTACACATACGGACCATATCTAGTTCAACTCTGCTTCTGAAACTGATACAAAGCACTGGTCCTCTAACATCCAATGCTTGTCAGTTAAGATGAGAAACGTGTGAGCTTTGTGAATGATGTAGTTCCTTTGAACTGAAAAGTGACTGCCCTTACCTGAAACGAAGTCTTGCTTGTAGTAAGACACAGAGCCTGGGATTTAACTCCATTTCTTAAGAGAAACACACAGCATAGTTCTCATCCATGGATCACACTCTGCTTTAGAGCGAGAAGCACGCTCTTGCTTTTAGAGTCTCTAATATAGCAGGAAATCTGAGTGTGCCCAGAACAAAAGAACGGTGTTTCCTACATATACAGACCATATGTAGTCCAAATCTGCTTCTGAAACTGATACAATGCACTGGTCCTCTATCATCCAATGCTTGTCAGTTAAGATGAGAATCGTGTGAGCTTCATGAACGATGTAGTTTGTTTGAGCAGAAAAGTGACTGCCCTTACCTGAAACGAAGTCTTGATTGTAGGAAGACTCAGAGCCTGGGATTTAACTCCATTTCTGAATTGAAACACACAGCAGTGTTCTCATCCATTGATCACACTCTGCTTTAGAACAAGACACGCTCTTGCTTTCTAGAGTCTCTAAGACAGCAGGAAACGTGAGTGTGCTGAGAATAAATGAACGGTGTTTCCTACACATACAGACCATATCTAGTCCAACTCTGCTTCTGAAACTGATACAAAGCACTGGTCCTCTAACATCCAATGTTTGTCAGTTAAGATGAAAAACGTGTGAGCTTTGTGAATGATGTAGTTCCTTTGAACTGAAAAGTGACTACCCTTACCTGAAACGAAGTCTTGCATGTAGGAAGAGAGAGATACTGGGATTTAACTCCATTTCTGAAGGGAAACACACAGCATAGTATTCATCCATGGATCACACTATGGTTAGAGCTAGAAGCACACTCTTGTTTTCTAGAGTCTCTAAGACAGCAGGAAATTTGAGTGTGCCCAGAACAATAGAACGGTGTTTCCTACACATATGGACCATATCCAGTCCTAATCTGCTTCTGAAACTGATATAAAGCATTGACCCTCTAACATCCAATGATTGTCAGTTAGGATGAGAAATGTGTGAGCTCTGTGAACGATGTAGTTCGTTTGAGCAGAAAAGTGACTGTCCTTACCTGAAACGAAGTCTTGCTTGTAGGAAGACTTAGAGCCTGGGATTTAACTCCATTTCTGAAGGCAAACACACAGCATAGTTCTCATCCATGGATCACACTCTGCTTTAGAGCGAGAAGCATGCTCTTGCTTTCTAGAGTCTCTAAGACAGCAGGAAACCTGAGTGTGCTGAGAACAAAAGAACGGTGTTTCCTACACATACGGACCATATCTAGTCCAAATCTGCTTCTGAAACTGATACAAAGCACTGACCCTCTAACATCCAATGCTTGTTAGTTAAGATGGGAAACGTGTGAGCTTCATGAACGATGTAGTTCGTTTGAGCAGAAAAGTGACTGCCTTACCTGAATTGAAGTCTTGCCTGTAGGAAGACTCAGAGCCTGGGATTTAACTCCATTTCTGAAGTAAAACACACAGCAGTGTAATCATCCATTCATCACACGCTGCTTTATAACAAGAAGCACGCTCTTGCTTTCTAGATTCTCTAAGACAGCAGGAAACGTGATTTTGCTGAGAACAAAAGAACGGTGTTTCCTACACATACAGACCATATCTAGTTCAACTCTGCTTCTGAAACTGATACAAAGCACTGGTCCTCTAACATCCAATGCTTGTCAGTTTTGATAAGAAACGTGTGAGCTTTGTGAATGATGTAGTTCCTTTGAACTGAAAAGTGACTGCCCTTACCTGAAACGAAGTCTTGCTTGTAGTGAGACACAGAGCCTGGGATTTAACTCCATTTCTTAAGAGAAACACACAGCATAGTTCTCATCCATGGATCACACTCTGCTTTAGAGCGAGAAGCACGCTCTTGCTTTTAGAGTCTCTAATATAGCAGGAAATCTGAGTGTGCCCAGAACAAAAGAACGGTGTTTCCTACATATACGGACCATATGTAGTCCAAATCTGCTTCTGAAACTGATACAATGCACTGGTCCTCTAACATCCAATGCTTGTCAGTTAGGATGAGAAATGGGTGAGCTCTGTGAACGATGTAGTTCGTTTGAGCAGAAAAGTGACTGTCCTTACCTGAAACGAAGTCTTGCTTGTAGGAAGACTTAGAGCCTGGGATTTAACTCCATTTCTGAAGGCAAACACACAGCATAGTTCTCATCCATGGATCACACTCTGCTTTAGAGCGAGAAGCACGCTCTTGCTTCTAGAGTCTCTAAGACAGCAGGAAACCTGAGTGTGCTGAGAACAAAAGAACGGTGTTTCCTACACATATGGACCATATCTAGTCCAAATCTGCTTCTGAAACTGATACAAAGCACTGACCCTCTAACATCCAATGCTTGTCAGTTAAGATGGGAAACGTGTGAGCTTCATGAACGATGTAGTTCGTTTGAGCAGAAAAGTGACTGCCTTACCTGAATTGAAGTCTTGATGGTAGGAAGACTCAGAGCCTGGGATTTAACTCCATTTCTGAAGTAAAACACACAGCATAGTTCGCATCCATGGATCACACTCTGCTTTAGAGCGAGAAGCACGCTCTTGCTTTCTAGAGTCTGTAAGACAGCAGGAAACGTGAGTGTGCCCAGAACAAAAGAACGGTGTTTCCTACACATACGGACTATATGTAGTCCAAAACTTCTTCTGAAACAGATAGAATGCAATGGTCCTCTAACATCCAATGCTTGTCAGTTAAGATGAGAAACATGTGTGCTTCGGGAAAGATGTAGTTCGTTTGAGCAGAAAACTGACTGCCCTTACCTGAATTGAAGTCTTGCCTGTAGGAAGACTCAGAGCCTGGGATTTAACTCCATTTCTGAAGTAAAACACACAGCAGTATAATCATCCATTCATCACACTCTGCTTTATAACAAGAAGCACGCTCTTGCTTTCTAGAGTCTCTAAGACAGCAGGAAACGTGATTTTGCTGAGAACAAAAGAACGGTGTTTCCTACACATACGGACCATATCTAGTTCAACTCTGCTTCTGAAACTGATACAAAGCACTGGTCCTCTAACATCCAATGTTTGTCAGTTAAGATGAGAAACGTGTGAGCTTTGTGAATGATGTAGTTCCTTTGAACTGAAAAGTGACTGCCCTTACCTGAAACGAAGTCTTGCTTGTAGTAAGACACAGAGCCTGGGATTTAACTCCATTTCTTAAGAGAAACACACAGCATAGTTCTCATCCATGGATCACACTCTGCTTTAGAGCGAGAAGCACGCTCTTGCTTTTAGAGTCTCTAATATAGCAGGAAATCTGAGTGTGCCCAGAACAAAAGAACGGTGTTTCCTACATATACGGACCATATGTAGTCCAAATCTGCTTCTGAAACTGATACAATGCACTGGTCCTCTATCATCCAATGCTTGTCAGTTAAGATGAGAATCGTGTGAGCTTCATGAACGATGTAGTTTGTTTGAGCAGAAAAGTGACTGCCCTTACCTGAAACGAAGTCTTGCTTGTAGGAAGACTCAGAGCCTGGGATTTAACTCCATTTCTGAATTGAAACACACAGCAGTGTTCTCATCCATTGATCACACTCTGCTTTAGAACAAGACACGCTCTTGCTTTCTAGAGTCTCTAAGACAGCAGGAAACGTGAGTGTGCTGAGAATAAATGAACGGTGTTTTCTACACATACAGACCATATCTAGTCCAACTCTGCTTCTGAAACTGATACAAAGCACTGGTCCTCTAACATCCAATGTTTGTCAGTTAAGATGAAAAACGTGTGAGCTTTGTGAATGATGTAGTTCCTTTGAACTGAAAAGTGACTACCCTTACCTGAAACGAAGTCTTGCATGTAGGAAGAGAGAGAGACTGGGATTTAACTCCATTTCTGAAGGGAAACACACGGCATAGTATTCATCCATGGATCACACTATGGTTAGAGCTAGAAGCACACTCTTGTTTTCTAGAGTCTCTAAGACAGCAGGAAATTTGAGTGTGCCCAGAACAATAGAACGGTGTTTCCTACACATATGGACCATATCCAGTCCTAATCTGCTTCTGAAACTGATATAAAGCATTGACCCTCTAACATCCAATGATTGTCAGTTAGGATGAGAAATGTGTGAGCTCTGTGAACGATGTAGTTCGTTTGAGCAGAAAAGTGACTGTCCTTACCTGAAACGAAGTCTTGCTTGTAGGAAGACTTAGAGCCTGGGATTTAACTCCATTTCTGAAGGCAAACACACAGCATAGTTCTCATCCATGGATCACACTCTGCTTTAGAGCGAGAAGCATGCTCTTGCTTTCTCGAGTCTCTAAGACAGCAGGAAACCTGAGTGTGCTGAGAACAAAAGAACGGTGTTTCCTACACATACGGACCATATCTAGTCCAAATCTGCTTCTGAAACTGATACAAAGCACTGACCCTCTAACATCCAATGCTTGTCAGTTAAGATGGGAAACGTGTGAGCTTCATGAACGATGTAGTTCGTTTGAGCAGAAAAGTGACTGCCTTACCTGAATTGAAGTCTTGATGGTAGGAAGACTCAGAGCCTGGGATTTAACTCCATTTCTGAAGTAAAACACACAGCAGTGTAATCATCCATTCATCACACGCTGCTTTATAACAAGAAGCACGCTCTTGCTTTCTAGATTCTCTAAGACAGCAGGAAACGTGATTTTGCTGAGAACAAAAGAACGGTGTTTCCTACACATACGGACCATATCTAGTTCAACTCTGCTTCTGAAACTGATACAAAGCACTGGTCATCTAACATCCAATGCTTGTCAGTTTTGATGAGAAACGTGTGAGCTTTGTGAATGATGTAGTTCCTTTGAACTGAAAAGTGACTGCCCTTACCTGAAACGAAGTCTTGCTTGTAGGGAGACACAGAGCCTGGGATTTAACTCCATTTCTTAAGAAAAACACACAGCATAGTTCTCATCCATGGATCACTCTCTGCTTTAGAGCGAGAAGCACGCTCTTGCTTTTAGAGTCTCTAATATAGCAGGAAATCTGAGTGTGCCCAGAACAAAAGAACGGTGTTTCCTACATATACGGATCATATGTAGTCCAAATCTGCTTCTGAAACTGATACAATGCACTGGTCCTCTAACATCCAATGCTTGTCAGTTAAGATGAGAAACGTGTGAGATCTGTGAACGATGTAGTTCGTTTGAGCAGAAAAGTGACTGCCCTTACCTGAAATGAAGTCTTGCTTGTAGGAAGACTCAGAGCCTGGGATTTAACTCCATTTCTGAAGGCAAACACACAGCAGTGTTCTCATCCATTGATGACACTCTGCTTTAGAACAAGAAGCACGCTCTTGCTTTCTAGAGTCTCTAAGACAGCAGGAAACGTGAGTGTGCTGAGAACAAATGAACGGTGTTTCCTACACATACGGACCATATCTAGTCCAACTCTGCTTCTGAAACTCATACAAAGCACTGGTCCTCTAACATCCAATGCTTGTCAGTTAAGATGGGCAACGTGTGAGCTTCATGAACGATGTAGTTTGTTTGAGCAGAAAAGTGACTGCCCTTACCTGAAACGAAGTCTTGCTTGTAGGAAGACTCAGAGCCTGGGATTTAACTCCATTTCTGAATTGAAACACACAGCAGTGTTCTCATCCATTGATCACACTCTGCTTTAGAACAAGAAGCACGCTCTTGCTTTCTAGAGTCTCTAAGACAGCAGGAAACGTGAGTGTGCTGAAAATAAAAGAACGGTGTTTCCTACACATACAGACCATATCTAGTCCAACTCTGCTTCTGAAACTGATATAAAGCAATGGTCCTCTAACATCCAATGTTTGTCAGTTAAGATGAGAAACGTGTGAGCTTTGTGAATGATGTAGTTCCTTTGGACTGAAAAGTGACTACCCTTACCTGAAACGAAGTCTTGCATGTAGGAAGAGACAGAACCTGGGATTTAACTCCATTTCTGAAGGGAAACACACAGCATTGTATTCATCCATGGATCAGACTTTGGTTAGAGCGAGAAGCACACTCTTGTTTTCTAGAGTCTCTAAGACAGCAGGAAATTTGAGTGTGCCCAGAACAATAGAACGGTGTTTCCTACACATATGGACCATATCCAGTCCAAATCTGCTTCTGAAACTGATACAATGCACTGGTCCTCTAACATCCAATGCTTGTCAGTTAAGATGAGAATCGTGTGAGCTTCATGAACGATGTAGTTTGTTTGAGCAGAAAAGTGACTGCCCTTACCTGAAACGAAGTCTTGCTTGTAGGAAGACTCAGAGCCTGGGATTTAACTCCATTTCTGAATTGAAACACACAGCAGTGTTCTCATCCATTGATCACACTCTGCTTTAGAACAAGACACGCTCTTGCTTTCTAGAGACTCTGACAGCAGGAAACGTGAGTGTGCTGAGAACAAAAGAACGGTGTTTCCTACACATAAGGACCATATCTAGGACAACTCTGCTTCTGAAACTGATACAAAGCACTGGTCCTCTAACATCCAATGTTTGTCAGTTAAGATGAGAAACGTGTGAGCTTTGTGAATGATGTAGTTCCTTTGAACTGCAAAGTGACTACCCTTACCTGAAACGAAGTCTTCCTTGTAGGAAGACACAGAACCTGGGATTTAACTCCATTTCTGAAGGGAAACACACAGCATAGTATTCATCCATGGATCACACTGTGGTTAGAGCTAGAAGCACACCCTTGCTTTCTAGAGTCTCTAAGACATCAGGAAATTTGAGTGTGCCCAGAACAATAGAACGGTGTTTCCTACACATATGGACCATATCCAGTCCAAATCTGCTTCTGAAACTGATATAAAGCATTGACCCTCTAACATACAATGCTTGTCAGTTAAGATGAGAAACGTGTGAGATCTGTGAACGATGTAGTTCGTTTGAGCAGAAAAGTGACTGTCCTTACCTGAAACCAAGCCTTGCTTGTAGGAAGACTCAGAGCCTGGAATTTAACTCCATTTCTGAAGGCAAACACACAGCATAGTTCTCATCCATGGATCACACTCTGCTTTAGAGCGAGAAGCACGCTCTTGCTTCTAGAGTCTCTAAGACAGCAGGAAACCTGAGTGTGCTGAGAACAAAAGAACGGTGTTTCCTACACATATGGACTATATCTAGTCCAAATCTGCTTCTGAAACTGATACAAAGCACTGACCCTCTAACATCCAATGCTTGTCAGTTAAGATGGGAAACGTGTGAGCTTCATGAACGATGTAGTTCGTTTGAGCAGAAAAGTGACTGCCTTACCTGAATTGAAGTCTTGATGGTAGGAAGACTCAGAGCCTGGGATTTAACTCCATTTCTGAAGTAAAACACACAGCATAGTTCGCATCCATGGATCACACTCTGCTTTAGAGCGAGAAGCACGCTCTTGCTTTCTAGAGTCTCTAAGACAGCAGGAAACGTGAGTGTGCCCAGAACAAAAGAACGGTGTTTCCTACACATACGGACTATATGTAGTCCAAAACTTCTTCTGAAACAGATAGAATGCAATGGTCCTCCAACATCCAATGCTTGTCAGTTAAGATGAGAAACGTGTGTGCTTCGGGAAAGATGTAGTTCGTTTGAGCAGAAAACTGACTGCCCTTACCTGAATTGAAGTCTTGCCTGTAGGAAGACTCAGAGCCTGGGATTTAACTCCATTTCTGAAGTAAAACACACAGCAGTGTAATCATCCATTCATCACACTCTGCTTTATAACAAGAAGCACGCTCTTGCTTTCTAGAGTCTCTAAGACAGCAGGAAACGTGATTTTGCTGAGAACAAAAGAACGGTGTTTCCTACACATACGGACCATATCTAGTTCAACTCTGCTTCTGAAACTGATACAAAGCACTGGTCCTCTAACATCCAATGCTTGTCAGTTAAGATGAGAAACGTGTGAGCTTTGTGAATGATGTAGTTCCTTTGAACTGAAAAGTGACTGCCCTTACCTGAAACGAAGTCTTGCTTGTAGTAAGACACAGAGCCTGGGATTTAACTCCATTTCTTAAGAGAAACACACAGCATAGTTCTCATCCATGGATCACACTCTGCTTTAGAGCGAGAAGCACGCTCTTGCTTTTAGAGTCTCTAATATAGCAGGAAATCTGAGTGTGCCCAGAACAAAAGAACGGTGTTTCCTACATATACAGACCATATGTAGTCCAAATCTGCTTCTGAAACTGATACAATGCACTGGTCCTCTATCATCCAATGCTTGTCAGTTAAGATGAGAATCGTGTGAGCTTCATGAACGATGTAGTTTGTTTGAGCAGAAAAGTGACTGCCCTTACCTGAAACGAAGTCTTGATTGTAGGAAGACTCAGAGCCTGGGATTTAACTCCATTTCTGAATTGAAACACACAGCAGTGTTCTCATCCATTGATCACACTCTGCTTTAGAACAAGACACGCTCTTGCTTTCTAGAGTCTCTAAGACAGCAGGAAACGTGAGTGTGCTGAGAATAAATGAACGGTGTTTCCTACACATACAGACCATATCTAGTCCAACTCTGCTTCTGAAACTGATACAAAGCACTGGTCCTCTAACATCCAATGTTTGTCAGTTAAGATGAAAAACGTGTGAGCTTTGTGAATGATGTAGTTCCTTTGAACTGAAAAGTGACTACCCTTACCTGAAACGAAGTCTTGCATGTAGGAAGAGAGAGATACTGGGATTTAACTCCATTTCTGAAGGGAAACACACAGCATAGTATTCATCCATGGATCACACTATGGTTAGAGCTAGAAGCACACTCTTGTTTTCTAGAGTCTCTAAGACAGCAGGAAATTTGAGTGTGCCCAGAACAATAGAACGGTGTTTCCTACACATATGGACCATATCCAGTCCTAATCTGCTTCTGAAACTGATATAAAGCATTGACCCTCTAACATCCAATGATTGTCAGTTAGGATGAGAAATGTGTGAGCTCTGTGAACGATGTAGTTCGTTTGAGCAGAAAAGTGACTGTCCTTACCTGAAACGAAGTCTTGCTTGTAGGAAGACTTAGAGCCTGGGATTTAACTCCATTTCTGAAGGCAAACACACAGCATAGTTCTCATCCATGGATCACACTCTGCTTTAGAGCGAGAAGCATGCTCTTGCTTTCTAGAGTCTCTAAGACAGCAGGAAACCTGAGTGTGCTGAGAACAAAAGAACGGTGTTTCCTACACATACGGACCATATCTAGTCCAAATCTGCTTCTGAAACTGATACAAAGCACTGACCCTCTAACATCCAATGCTTGTTAGTTAAGATGGGAAACGTGTGAGCTTCATGAACGATGTAGTTCGTTTGAGCAGAAAAGTGACTGCCTTACCTGAATTGAAGTCTTGCCTGTAGGAAGACTCAGAGCCTGGGATTTAACTCCATTTCTGAAGTAAAACACACAGCAGTGTAATCATCCATTCATCACACGCTGCTTTATAACAAGAAGCACGCTCTTGCTTTCTAGATTCTCTAAGACAGCAGGAAACGTGATTTTGCTGAGAACAAAAGAACGGTGTTTCCTACACATACAGACCATATCTAGTTCAACTCTGCTTCTGAAACTGATACAAAGCACTGGTCCTCTAACATCCAATGCTTGTCAGTTTTGATGAGAAACGTGTGAGCTTTGTGAATGATGTAGTTCCTTTGAACTGAAAAGTGACTGCCCTTACCTGAAACGAAGTCTTGCTTGTAGTGAGACACAGAGCCTGGGATTTAACTCCATTTCTTAAGAAAAACACACAGCATAGTTCTCATCCATGGATCACTCTCTGCTTTAGAGCGAGAAGCACGCTCTTGCTTTTAGAGTCTCTAATATAGCAGGAAATCTGAGTGTGCCCAGAACAAAAGAACGGTGTTTCCTACATATACGGACCATATGTAGTCCAAATCTGCTTCTGAAACTGATACAATGCACTGGTCCTCTAACATCCAATGCTTGTCAGTTAAGATGAGAAACGTGTGAGATCTGTGAACGATGTAGTTCGTTTGAGCAGAAAAGTGACTGCCCTTACCTGAAATGAAGTCTTGCTTGTAGGAAGACTCAGAGCCTGGGATTTAACTCCATTTCTGAAGGCAAACACACAGCATAGTTCTCATCCATTGATGACACTCTGCTTTAGAACAAGAAGCACGCTCTTGCTTTCTAGAGTCTCTAAGACAGCAGGAAATTTGAGTGTGCCCAGAACAATAGAACGGTGTTTCCTACACATATGGACCATATCCAGTCCAAATCTGCTTCTGAAACTGATACAATGCACTGGTCCTCTAACATCCAATGCTTGTCAGTTAAGATGAGAATCGTGTGAGCTTCATGAACGATGTAGTTTGTTTGAGCAGAAAAGTGACTGCCCTTACCTGAAACGAAGTCTTGCTTGTAGGAAGACTCAGAGCCTGGGATTTAACTCCATTTCTGAATTGAAACACACAGCAGTGTTCTCATCCATTGATCACACTCTGCTTTAGAACAAGACACGCTCTTGCTTTCTAGAGACTCTGACAGCAGGAAACGTGAGTGTGCTGAGAACAAAAGAACGGTGTTTCCTACACATAAGGACCATATCTAGGACAACTCTGCTTCTGAAACTGATACAAAGCACTGGTCCTCTAACATCCAATGTTTGTCAGTTAAGATGAGAAACGTGTGAGCTTTGTGAATGATGTAGTTCCTTTGAACTGCAAAGTGACTACCCTTACCTGAAACGAAGTCTTCCTTGTAGGAAGACACAGAACCTGGGATTTAACTCCATTTCTGAAGGGAAACACACAGCATAGTATTCATCCATGGATCACACTGTGGTTAGAGCTAGAAGCACACCCTTGCTTTCTAGAGTCTCTAAGACATCAGGAAATTTGAGTGTGCCCAGAACAATAGAACGGTGTTTCCTACACATATGGACCATATCCAGTCCAAATCTGCTTCTGAAACTGATATAAAGCATTGACCCTCTAACATACAATGCTTGTCAGTTAAGATGAGAAACGTGTGAGATCTGTGAACGATGTAGTTCGTTTGAGCAGAAAAGTGACTGTCCTTACCTGAAACCAAGCCTTGCTTGTAGGAAGACTCAGAGCCTGGAATTTAACTCCATTTCTGAAGGCAAACACACAGCATAGTTCTCATCCATGGATCACACTCTGCTTTAGAGCGAGAAGCACGCTCTTGCTTCTAGAGTCTCTAAGACAGCAGGAAACCTGAGTGTGCTGAGAACAAAAGAACGGTGTTTCCTACACATATGGACTATATCTAGTCCAAATCTGCTTCTGAAACTGATACAAAGCACTGACCCTCTAACATCCAATGCTTGTCAGTTAAGATGGGAAACGTGTGAGATTCATGAACGATGTAGTTCGTTTGAGCAGAAAAGTGACTGCCTTACCTGAATTGAAGTCTTGATGGTAGGAAGACTCAGAGCCTGGGATTTAACTCCATTTCTGAAGTAAAACACACAGCATAGTTCGCATCCATGGATCACACTCTGCTTTAGAGCGAGAAGCACGCTCTTGCTTTCTAGAGTCTCTAAGACAGCAGGAAACGTGAGTGTGCCCAGAACAAAAGAACGGTGTTTCCTACACATACGGACTATATGTAGTCCAAAACTTCTTCTGAAACAGATAGAATGCAATGGTCCTCCAACATCCAATGCTTGTCAGTTAAGATGAGAAACGTGTGTGCTTCGGGAAAGATGTAGTTCGTTTGAGCAGAAAACTGACTGCCCTTACCTGAATTGAAGTCTTGCCTGTAGGAAGACTCAGAGCCTGGGATTTAACTCCATTTCTGAAGTAAAACACACAGCAGTGTAATCATCCATTCATCACACTCTGCTTTATAACAAGAAGCACGCTCTTGCTTTCTAGAGTCTCTAAGACAGCAGGAAACGTGATTTTGCTGAGAACAAAAGAACGGTGTTTCCTACACATACGGACCATATCTAGTTCAACTCTGCTTCTGAAACTGATACAAAGCACTGGTCCTCTAACATCCAATGCTTGTCAGTTAAGATGAGAAACGTGTGAGCTTTGTGAATGATGTAGTTCCTTTGAACTGAAAAGTGACTGCCCTTACCTGAAACGAAGTCTTGCTTGTAGTAAGACACAGAGCCTGGGATTTAACTCCATTTCTTAAGAGAAACACACAGCATAGTTCTCATCCATGGATCACACTCTGCTTTAGAGCGAGAAGCACGCTCTTGCTTTTAGAGTCTCTAATATAGCAGGAAATCTGAGTGTGCCCAGAACAAAAGAACGGTGTTTCCTACATATACAGACCATATGTAGTCCAAATCTGCTTCTGAAACTGATACAATGCACTGGTCCTCTATCATCCAATGCTTGTCAGTTAAGATGAGAATCGTGTGAGCTTCATGAACGATGTAGTTTGTTTGAGCAGAAAAGTGACTGCCCTTACCTGAAACGAAGTCTTGATTGTAGGAAGACTCAGAGCCTGGGATTTAACTCCATTTCTGAATTGAAACACACAGCAGTGTTCTCATCCATTGATCACACTCTGCTTTAGAACAAGACACGCTCTTGCTTTCTAGAGTCTCTAAGACAGCAGGAAACGTGAGTGTGCTGAGAATAAATGAACGGTGTTTCCTACACATACAGACCATATCTAGTCCAACTCTGCTTCTGAAACTGATACAAAGCACTGGTCCTCTAACATCCAATGTTTGTCAGTTAAGATGAAAAACGTGTGAGCTTTGTGAATGATGTAGTTCCTTTGAACTGAAAAGTGACTACCCTTACCTGAAACGAAGTCTTGCATGTAGGAAGAGAGAGATACTGGGATTTAACTCCATTTCTGAAGGGAAACACACAGCATAGTATTCATCCATGGATCACACTATGGTTAGAGCTAGAAGCACACTCTTGTTTTCTAGAGTCTCTAAGACAGCAGGAAATTTGAGTGTGCCCAGAACAATAGAACGGTGTTTCCTACACATATGGACCATATCCAGTCCTAATCTGCTTCTGAAACTGATATAAAGCATTGACCCTCTAACATCCAATGATTGTCAGTTAGGATGAGAAATGTGTGAGCTCTGTGAACGATGTAGTTCGTTTGAGCAGAAAAGTGACTGTCCTTACCTGAAACGAAGTCTTGCTTGTAGGAAGACTTAGAGCCTGGGATTTAACTCCATTTCTGAAGGCAAACACACAGCATAGTTCTCATCCATGGATCACACTCTGCTTTAGAGCGAGAAGCATGCTCTTGCTTTCTAGAGTCTCTAAGACAGCAGGAAACCTGAGTGTGCTGAGAACAAAAGAACGGTGTTTCCTACACATACGGACCATATCTAGTCCAAATCTGCTTCTGAAACTGATACAAAGCACTGACCCTCTAACATCCAATGCTTGTTAGTTAAGATGGGAAACGTGTGAGCTTCATGAACGATGTAGTTCGTTTGAGCAGAAAAGTGACTGCCTTACCTGAATTGAAGTCTTGCCTGTAGGAAGACTCAGAGCCTGGGATTTAACTCCATTTCTGAAGTAAAACACACAGCAGTGTAATCATCCATTCATCACACGCTGCTTTATAACAAGAAGCACGCTCTTGCTTTCTAGATTCTCTAAGACAGCAGGAAACGTGATTTTGCTGAGAACAAAAGAACGGTGTTTCCTACACATACAGACCATATCTAGTTCAACTCTGCTTCTGAAACTGATACAAAGCACTGGTCCTCTAACATCCAATGCTTGTCAGTTTTGATGAGAAACGTGTGAGCTTTGTGAATGATGTAGTTCCTTTGAACTGAAAAGTGACTGCCCTTACCTGAAACGAAGTCTTGCTTGTAGTGAGACACAGAGCCTGGGATTTAACTCCATTTCTTAAGAAAAACACACAGCATAGTTCTCATCCATGGATCACTCTCTGCTTTAGAGCGAGAAGCACGCTCTTGCTTTTAGAGTCTCTAATATAGCAGGAAATCTGAGTGTGCCCAGAACAAAAGAACGGTGTTTCCTACATATACGGACCATATGGAGTCCAAATCTGCTTCTGAAACTGATACAATGCACTGGTCCTCTAACATCCAATGCTTGTCAGTTAAGATGAGAAACGTGTGAGATCTGTGAACGATGTAGTTCGTTTGAGCAGAAAAGTGACTGCCCTTACCTGAAATGAAGTCTTGCTTGTAGGAAGACTCAGAGCCTGGGATTTAACTCCATTTCTGAAGGCAAACACACAGCATAGTTCTCATCCATTGATGACACTCTGCTTTAGAACAAGAAGCACGCTCTTGCTTTCTAGAGTCTCTAAGACAGCAGGAAACGTGAGTGTGCTGAGAACAAAAGAACGGTGTTTCCTACACATACGGACCATATCTAGTCCAACTCTGCTTCTGAAACTCATACAAAGCACTGGTCCTCTAACATCCAATGCTTGTCAGTTAAGATGGGCAACGTGTGAGCTTCATGAACGATGTAGTTTGTTTGAGCAGAAAAGTGACTGCCCTTACCTGAAACGAAGTCTTGCTTGTAGGAAGACTCAGAGCCTGGGATTTAACTCCATTTCTGAATTGAAACACACAGCAGTGTTCTCATCCATTGATCACACTCTGCTTTAGAACAAGAAGCACGCTCTTGCTTTCTAGAGTCTCTAAGACAGCAGGAAACGTGAGTGTGCTGAGAATAAAAGAACAGTGTTTCCTACACATACAGACCATATCTAGTCCAACTCTGCTTCTGAAACTGATATAAAGCAATGGTCCTCTAACATCCAATGTTTGTCAGTTAAGATGAGAAACGTGTGAGCTTTGTGAATGATGTAGTTCCTTTGAACTGAAAAGTGACTACCCTTACCTGAAACGAAGTCTTGCATGTAGGAAGAGACAGAGCCTGGGATTTAACTCCATTTCTGAAGGGAAACACACAGCATTGTATTCATCCATGGATCAGACTTTGGTTAGAGCGAGAAGCACACTCTTGTTTTCTAGAGTCTCTAAGACAGCAGGAAATTTGAGTGTGCCCAGAACAATAGAACGGTGTTTCCTACACATATGGACCATATCCAGTCCAAATCTGCTTCTGAAACTGATACAATGCACTGGTCCTCTAACATCCAATGCTTGTCAGTTAAGATGAGAATCGTGTGAGCTTCATGAACGATGTAGTTTGTTTGAGCAGAAAAGTGACTGCCCTTACCTGAAACGAAGTCTTGCTTGTAGGAAGACTCAGAGCCTGGGATTTAACTCCATTTCTGAATTGAAACACACAGCAGTGTTCTCATCCATTGATCACACTCTGCTTTAGAACAAGACATGCTCTTGCTTTCTAGAGACTCTGACAGCAGGAAACGTGAGTGTGCTGAGAACAAAAGAACGGTGTTTCCTACACATAAGGACCATATCTAGGACAACTCTGCTTCTGAAACTGATACAAAGCACTGGTCCTCTTACATCCAATGTTTGTCAGTTAAGATGAGAAACGTGTGAGCTTTGTGAATGATGTAGTTCCTTTGAACTGCAAAGTGACTACCCTTACCTGAAACGAAGTCTTCCTTGTAGGAAGACACAGAACCTGGGATTTAACTCCATTTCTGAAGGGAAACACACAGCATAGTATTCATCCATGGATCACACTGTGGTAAGAGCTAGAAGCACACCCTTGCTTTCTAGAGTCTCTAAGACAGCAGGAAACCTGAGTGTGCTGAGAACAAAGAACGGTGTTTCCTACACATATGGACTATATCTAGTCCAAATCTGCTTCTGAAACTGATACAAAGCACTGACCCTCTAACATCCAATGCTTGTCAGTTAAGATGGGAAACGTGTGAGCTTCATGAACGATGTAGTTCATTTGAGCAGAAAAGTGACTGCCTTACCTGAATTGAAGTCTTGATGGTAGGAAGACTCAGAGCCTGGGATTTAACTCCATTTCTTAAGAGAAACACACAGCATAGTTCGCATCCATGGATCACACTCTGCTTTAGAGCGAGATGCACGCTCTTGCTTTCTAGAGTCTCTAAGACAGCAGGAAACGTGAGTGTGCCCAGAACAAAAGAACGGTGTTTCCTACACATACGGACTATATGTAGTCCAAAACTTCTTCTGAAACAGATAGAATGCAATGGTCCTCCAACATCCAATGCTTGTCAGTTAAGATGAGAAACGTGTGTGCTTCGGGAAAGATGTAGTTCGTTTGA
The DNA here is from genome assembly GCA_949786385.1 of Onychomys leucogaster. Classification (NCBI taxonomy): domain Eukaryota; kingdom Metazoa; phylum Chordata; class Mammalia; order Rodentia; family Cricetidae; genus Onychomys; species Onychomys leucogaster. The sequence continues at coordinate 1,028,659 of CATKUP010000039.1, read as the reverse complement.
GCAGAAAACTGACTGCCCTTACCTGAATTGAAGTCTTGCCTGTAGGAAGACTCAGAGCCTGGGATTTAACTCCATTTCTGAGGTAAAACACACAGCAGTGTAATCATCCATTCATCACACTCTGCTTTATAACAAGAAGCACGCTCTTGCTTTCTAGAGTCTCTAAGACAGCAGGAAACGTGATTTTGCTGAGAACAAAAGAACGGTGTTTCCTACACAAACGGACCATATCTAGTTCAACTCTGCTTCTGAAACTGATACAAAGCACTGGTCCTCTAACATCCAATGCTTGTCAGTTAAGATGAGAAACGTGTGAGCTTTGTGAATGATGTAGTTCCTTTGAACTAAAAAGTGACTGCCCTTACCTGAAACGAAGTCTTGCTTGTAGTAAGACACAGAGCCTGGGATTTAACTCCATTTCTTAAGAGAAACACACAGCATAGTTCTCATCCATGGATCACACTCTGCTTTAGAGCGAGAAGCACGCTCTTGCTTTTAGAGTCTCTAATATAGCAGGAAATCTGAGTGTGCCCAGAACAAAAGAACGGTGTTTCCTACATATACGGACCATATGTAGTCCAAATATGCTCTGAAACTGATACAATGCACTGGACCTCTAACATCCAATGCTTGTCAGTTAAGATGAGAATCGTGTGAGCTTCATGAACGATGTAGTTTGTTTGAGCAGAAAAGTGACTGCCCTTACCTGAAACGAAGTCTTGCTTGTAGGAAGACTCAGAGCCTGGGATTTAACTCCATTTCTGAATTGAAACACACAGCAGTGTTCTCATCCATTGATCACACTCTGCTTTAGAACAAGACACGCTCTTGCTTTCTAGAGTCTCTAAGACAGCAGGAAACGTGAGTGTGCTGAGAATAAATGAACGGTGTTTCCTACACATATGGACCATATCCAGTCCTAATCTGCTTCTGAAACTGATATAAAGCATTGACCATCTAACATCCAATGATTGTCAGTTAGGATGAGAAATGGGTGAGCTCTGTGAACGATGTAGTTCGTTTGAGCAGAAAAGTGACTGTCCTTACCTGAAACGAAGTCTTGCTTGTAGGAAGACTTAGAGCCTGGGATTTAACTCCATTTCTGAAGGCAAACACACAGCATAGTTCTCATCCATGGATCACACTCTGCTTTAGAGCGAGAAGCACGCTCTTGCTTTCTAGAGTCTCTAAGACAGCAGGAAAACTGAGTGTGCTGAGAACAAAAGAACGGTGTTTCCTACACATACGGACCATATCTAGGCCAAATCTGCTTCTGAAACTGATACAAAGCACTGACCCTCTAACATCCAATGCTTGTCAGTTAAGATGGGAAACGTGTGAGCTTTGTGAATGATGTAGTTCCTTTGAACTGAAAAGTGACTACCCTTACCTGAAACGAAGTCTTGCATGTAGGAAGAGACAGAGCCTGGGATTTAACTCCATTTCTGAAGGGAAACACACAGCATTGTATTCATCCATGGATCAGACTTTGGTTAGAGCGAGAAGCACACTCTTGTTTTCTAGAGTCTCTAAGACAGCAGGAAATTTGAGTGTGCCCAGAACAATAGAACGGTGTTTCCTACACATATGGACCATATCCAGTCCAAATCTGCTTCTGAAACTGATATAAAGCATTGACCCTCTAACATCCAAAGATTGTCAGTTAGGATGAGAAACGTGTGTGTTTCGGGAAAGATGTAGTTCGATTGAGCAGAAAAGTGACTGCCCTTACCTGAATTGAAGTCTTGCCTGTAGGAAGACTCAGAGCCTGGGATTTAACTCCATTTCTGAAGTAAAACACACAGCAGTGAAATCATCCATTGATCACACTCTGCTTTAGAATAAGAAGCATGCTCTTGCTTTTTAGAGTCTCTAAGACAGGAGGAAACCTGATTTTGCTGAGAACAAATGAACGGAGTTTCCTACACATACGGACCATATCAAGTCCAAATATGCTTCTGAAACTGATACAAAACACTGACCCTCTAACATCCAATGCTTGTCAGTTAAGATGGGAAACGTGTGAGCTTCATGAACGATGTAGTTCGTTTGAGCAGAAAAGTGACTGCCTTACCTGAATTGAAGTCTTGCCTGTAGGAAGACTCAGAGCCTGGGATTTAACTCCATTTCTGAAGTAAAACACACAGCAGTGTAATCATCCATTCATCACACGCTGCTTTATAACAAGAAGCACGCTCTTGCTTTCTAGATTCTCTAAGACAGCAGGAAACGTGATTTTGCTGAGAACAAAAGAACGGTGTTTCCTACACATACGGACCATATCTAGTTCAACTCTGCTTCTGAAACTGATACAAAGCACTGGTCCTCTAACATCCAATGCTTGTCAGTTTTGATGAGAAACGTGTGAGCTTTGTGAATGATGTAGTTCCTTTGAACTGAAAAGTGACTGCCTTTACCTGAAACGAAGTCTTGCTTGTAGTAAGACACAGAGCCTGGGATTTAACTCCATTTCTTAAGAGAAACACACAGCATAGTTCTCATCCATGCATCACACTCTGCTTTAGAGCGAGAAGCACGCTCTTGCTTTTAGAGTCTCTAATATAGCAGGAAATCTGAGTGTGCCCAGAACAAAGAACAGTGTTTCCTACATATACGGACCACATCTAGTCCAACTCATCTTCTGAAACTGATACAAAGCACTGGTCCTCTAACATCCAATGCTTGTCAGTTAAGATGGGAAACGTGTGAGCTTCATGAACGATGTAGTTCGTTTGAGCAAAAAAGTGACTGCCCTTACCTTCAACGAAGTCTTGCTTGTACGAAGACTCAGAGCCTGGGATTTAACTCCATTTCTGAATTGAAACACACAGCAGAGTTCTCATCCATGGATCACACTCTGCTTTAGAGCGAGAAGCACGCTCTTGCTTTCTAGAGTCTCTAAGACAGCAGGAAAACTGAGTGTGCTGAGAACAAAAGAACGGTGTTTCCTACACATACGGACCATATCTAGTCCAAATCTGCTTCTGAAACTGATACAAAGCACTGACCCTCTAACATCCAATGCTTGTCAGTTAAGATGGGAAACGTGTGAGCTTCATGAACGATGTAGTTCGTTTGAGCAGAAAAGTGACTGCCTTACCTGAATTGAAGTCTTGCCTGTAGGAAGACTCAGAGCCTGGGATTTAACTCCATTTCTGAAGTAAAACACACAGCAGTGTAATCATCCATTCATCACACGCTGCTTTATAACAAGAAGCACGCTCTTGCTTTCTAGATTCTCTAAGACAGCAGGAAACGTGATTTTGCTGAGAACAAAAGAACGGTGTTTCCTACACATACGGACCATATCTAGTTCAACTCTGCTTCTGAAACTGATACAAAGCACTGGTCCTCTAACATCCAATGCTTGTCAGTTTTGATGAGAAACGTGTGAGCTTTGTGAATGATGTAGTTCCTTTGAACTGAAAAGTGACTGCCCTTACCTGAAACGAAGTCTTGCTTGTAGTGAGACACAGAGCCTGGGATTTAACTCCATTTCTTAAGAGAAACACACAGCATAGTTCTCATCCATGGATCACACTCTGCTTTAGAGCGAGAAGCACGCTCTTGCTTTTAGAGTCTCTAATATAGCAGGAAATCTGAGTGTGACCAGAACAAAAGAACGGTGTTTCCTACATATACAGACCATATGTAGTCCAAATCTGCTTCTGAAACTGATACAATGCACTGGTCCTCTAACATCCAATGCTTGTCAGTTAAGATGAGAAACGTGTGAGATCTGTGAACGATGTAGTTCGTTTGAGCAGAAAAGTGACTGCCTTACCTGAAATGAAGTCTTGCCTGTAGGAAGACTCAGAGCCTGGGATTTAACTCCATTTCTGAAGGCAAACACACAGCAGTGTTCTCATCCATTGATGACACTCTGCTTTAGAACAAGAAGCACGCTCTTGCTTTCTAGAGTCTCTAAGACAGCAGGAAACGTGAGTGTGCTGAGAACAAAAGAACGGTGTTTCCTACACATACGGACCATATCTAGTCCAACTCTGCTTCTGAAACTCATACAAAGCACTGGTCCTCTAACATCCAATGCTTGTCAGTTAAGATCGGCAACGTGTGAGCTTCATGAACGATGTAGTTTGTTTGAGCAGAAAAGTGACTGCTCTTACCTGAAACGAAGTCTTGCTTGTAGGAAGACTCAGAGCCTGGGATTTAACTCCATTTCTGAATTGAAACACACAGCAGTGTTCTCATCCATTGATCACACTCTGCTTTAGAACAAGAAGCACGCTCTTGCTTTCTAGAGTCTCTAAGACAGCAGGAAACGTGAGTGTGCTGACAATAAAAGAACGGTGTTTCCTACACATACAGACCATATCTAGTCCAACTCTGCTTCTGAAACTGATACAAAGCAATGGCCCTCTATCATCCAATGTTTGTCAGTTAAGATGAGAAACGTGTGAGCTTTGTGAATGATGTAGTTCCTTTGAACTGAAAAGTGACTACCCTTACCTGAAACGAAGTCTTGCATGTAGGAAGAGACAGAGCCTGGGATTTAACTCCATTTCTGAAGGGAAACACATAGCATTGTATTCATCCATGGATCAGACTTTGGTTAGAGCGAGAAGCACACTCTTGTTTTCTAGAGTCTCTAAGACAGCAGGAAATTTGAGTGTGCCCAGAACAATAGAACGGTGTTTCCTACACATATGGACCATATCCAGTCCAAATCTGCTTCTGAAACTGATATAAAGCATTGAACCTCTAACATCCAAAGATTGTCAGTTAGGATGAGAAACGTGTGTGCTTCGGGAAAGATGTAGTTCGTTTGAGCAGAAAAGTGACTGCCCTTACCTGAATTGAAGTCTTGCCTGTAGGAAGACTCAGAGCCTGGGATTTAACTCCATTTCTGAAGTAAAACACACAGCAGTGTAATCATCCATTCATCACACGCTGCTTTATAACAAGAAGCACGCTCTTGCTTTCTAGAGTCTCTAAGACAGCAGGAAACGTGATTTTGCTGAGAACAAAAGAACAGTGTTTCCTACACATACGGACCATATCTAGTTCAACTCTGCTTCTGAAACTGATACAAAGCACTGGTCCTCTAACATCCAATGCTTGTCAGTTAAGATGAGAAACGTGTGAGCTTTGTGAATGATGTAGTTCCTTTGAACTGAAAAGTGACTGCCCTTACCTGAAACGAAGTCTTGCTTGTAGTAAGACACAGAGCCTGGGATTTTACTCCATTTCTTAAGAGAAACACACAGCATAGTTCTCATCCATGGATCACACTCTGCTTTAGAGCGAGAAGCACGCTCTTGCTTTTAGAGTCTCTAATATAGCAGGAAATCTGAGTGTGCCCAGAACAAAGAACAGTGTTTCCTACATATACGGACCATATCTAGTCCAACTCATCTTCTGAAACTGATACAAAGCACTGGTCCTCTAACATCCAATGCTTGTCTGTTAAGATGAGAAATATGGTGAGCTCAGTGAACGATGTAGTTCATTTGAGCTGAAAAGTGACTGCCCTTACATGAAACGAAGTCTTGCTTGTAGGAAGACACAGAGATTGGGATTGAACTCCATTTCTGAAGGGAAACACACAGCATAGTTCTCATCCATGGATCACAATCTGCTTTAGAGCGAGAACCACGCTCTTGCTTTCTAGCGTCTCTAAGACAGCAGGAAACTTGAGTGTGCTGAGAACAAAAGAACGGTGTTTCCTACACATACGGACCATATCTAGTCCAACTCTACTTCTTAAACTCATACAAAGCACTGGTCCTCTATCATCCAATGCTTGTCAGTTAGGATGGGAAACGGGTGAGCTTCATGAACGATGTAGTTCTTTTGAGCAGAAAAGTGACTGCCCTTACCTTAAACGAAGTCTTGCTTGTAGGAAGACTCAGAGTCTGGGATTTAACTCCATTTCTGAATTGAAACACACAGCAGTGTTCTCATCCATTGATCACACTCTGCTTTAGAACAAGAAGCACGCTCTTGCTTTGTATATTCTCTAAGACAGCAGGAAATCTGAGTGTGCTGAGAACAAAAGAACGGTGTTTCCTACACATACGGACCATATCTAGTTCAACTCTGCTTCTGAAACTGATACAAAGCACTGGTCCTCTAACATCCAATGCTTGTCAGTTAAGATGAAACGTGTGAGCTTTGTGAATGATGTAGTTCCTTTGAACTGAAAAGTGACTGCCCGTACCTTTAACGAAGTCTTGCTTGTAGTAAGACAGAGAGCCTGGGATTTAACTCCATTTCTTAAGAGAAACACACAGCATAGTTCTCATCCATGGATCACACTCTGCTTTAGAGCGAGAAGCACGCTCTAGCTGTTAGAGTCTCTAATATAGCAGGAAATCTGAGTGTGCCCAGAAAAAAAGAACGGTGTTTCCTACATATACGGACCATATCTAGTCCAACTCATCTTCTGAAACTGATACAAAGCACTGGTCCTCTAACATCCAATGCTTGTCAGTTAAGATGGGAAACGTGTGAGCTTTGTGAATGATGTAGTTCCTTTGAACTGAAAAGAGACTGCCCTTACCTGAAACGAAGTCTTGCTTGTAGTAAGACACAGAGCCTGGGATTTAACTCCATTTCTTAAGAGAAACACACAGCATAGTTCTCATCCATGGGTCACACTCTGCTTTAGAGCGAGAAGCACGCTCTTGCTATTAGACTCTCTAATATAGCAGGAAATCTGAGTGTGCCCAGAACAACAGAATGGTGTTTCCTACATATACGGACCATATGTAGTCCAAATCTGCTTCTGAAACTGATACCATGCACTGGTCCTCTAACATCCAATGCTTGTCAGTTAAGATGAGAATAGTGTGATTTTCATTAACGATGTAGTTCGTTTGAGCAGAAAAGTGACTGCCCTTACCAGAAATGAAGTCTTGCTTGTAGGAAGACTCAGAGCCTGGGATTTAACTCCATTTCTGAAGGGAAACACACAGCATAGTTCTCATCCATGGATCGATCACAATCTGCTTTAGATCGAGAAGCATGCTCTTGCTTTCTAGAGTCTCTAACACAGCAGGAAACGTGAGTGTGCTGAGAACAAAAGAACGGTGTTTCCTACACATACGGACCATATCTAGTCCAACTCTGCTTCTGAAACTGATACAAAGCACTGGTCCTCTAACATCCAATGTTTGTCAGTTAAGATGAGAAACGTGTGAGCTTTGTGAATGATGTAGTTCCTTTGAACTGAAAAGTGACTACCCTTACCTGAAACGAAGTCTTGCATGTAGGAAGACACAGAGCCTGGGATTTAACTCCATTTCTGAAGGGAAACACACAGCATAGTATTCATCCATGGATCACACTATGGTTAGAGCGAGAAGCACACTCTTGTTTTCTAGAGTCTCTAATACAGCGGGAAATTTGAGTGTGCCCAGAACAATAGAACGGTGTTTCCTACACATATGGACCATATCCAGTCCAAATCTGCTTCTGAAACTGATATAAAGCATTGACCCTCTAACATCCAAAGATTGTCAGTTAGGATGAGAAACGTGTGTGCTTCGGGATAGATGTAGTTCGTTTGAGCAGAAAAGTGACTGCCCTTACCTGAATTGAAGACTTGCCTGTAGGAAGACTCAGAGCCTGGGATTATCTCCATTTCTGAAGTAAAACACACAGCAGTGTAATCATCCATTCATCACACGCTGCTTTATAACAAGAAGCACGCTCTTGCTTTCTAGAGTCTCTAAGACAGCAGGAAACGTGATTTTGCTGAGAACAAAAGAACGGTGTTTCCTACACATACGGACCATATCTAGTTCAACTCTGCTTCTGAAACTGATACAAAGCACTGGTCCTCTAACATCCAATGCTTGTCAGTTAAGATGAGAAACGTGTGAGCTTTGTGAATGATGTAGTTCCTTTGAACTGAAAAGTGACTGCCCTTACCTGAAACGAAGTCTTGCTTGTAGTAAGACAGAGAGCCTGGGATTTAACTCCATTTCTTAAGAGAAACACACAGCATAGTTCTCATCCATGGATCACACTCTGCTTTAGAGCGAGAAGCACGCTCTTGCTTTTAGAGTCTCTAATATAGCAGGAAATCTGAGTGTGCCCAGAACAAAAGAAAGGTGTTTCCTACATATACGGACCATATGTAGTCCAAATCTGCTTCTGAAACTGATACAATGCACTGGTCCTCTAACATCCAATGCTTGTCAGTTAAGATGAGAATCGTGTGATTTTCATTAACGATGTAGTTCGTTTGAGCAGAAAAGTGACTGCCCTTACCAGAAATGAAGTCTTGCTTGTAGGAAGACTCAGAGCCTGGGATTTAACTCCATTTCTGAAGGGAAACACACAGCATAGTTCTCATCCATGGATCACAATCTGCTTTAGAGCGAGAAGCACGCTCTTGCTTTCTAGAGTCTCTAACACAGCAGGAAACGTGAGTGTGCTGAGAACAAAAGAACGGTGTTTCCTACACATACGGACCATATCTAGTCCAACTCTGCTTCTGAAACTCATACAAAGCACTGGTCTTCTTACATCCAATGCTTGTCTGTTAAGATGGGAAACATGTGAGCTTCATGAACGATGTAGTTTGTTTGAGCAGAAAAGTGACTGCCCTTACTTTAAAAGAAATCTTGCTTGTAGGAAGACTCAGAGCCTGGGATTTAACTCCATTTCTGAATTGAAACACACAGCAGTGTTCTCATCCATTGATCACACTCTGCTTTAGAACAAGAAGCACGCTCTTGCTTTCTAGAGTCTCTAAGACAGCAGGAAACGTGAGTGTGCTGAGAACAAAAGAACGGTGTTTCCTACACAGACGGACCATATCTAGTCCAACTCTGCTTCTGAAACTGATACAAAGCACTGGTCCTCTAACATCCAATGTTTGTCAGTTAAGATGAGAAACGTGTGAGCTTTGTGAATGATGTAGTTCCTTTGAACTGAAAAGTGACTACCCTTACCTGAAACGAAGTCTTTCATGTAGGAAGACACAGAGCCTGGGATTTAACTCCATTTCTGAAGGGAAACACACAGCATAGTATTCATCCATGGATCAGACTCTGGTTAGAGCGAGAAGCACACTCTTGTTTTCTAGAGTCTCTAAGACAGCAGGAAATTTGAGTGTGCCCAGAACAAAAGAACGGTGTTTCCTACACATATGGACCATATCCAGTCCAAATCTGCTTCTGAAACTGATATAAAGCATTGACCCTCTAACATCCAATGATTGTCAGTTAGGATGTGAAATGTGTGAGCTCTGTGAACGATGTAGTTCATTTGAGCAGAAAAGTGACTGTCCTTTCCTGAAACGATGTCTTGATTGTAGGAAGACTTACAGCCTGGGATTTAAGTCCATTTCTGAAGGCAAACACACAGCATAGTTCTCATCCATGGATCACACTCTGCTTTAGAGCGAGAAGCACGCTCTTGCTTTCTAGAGTCTCTAAGACAGCAGGAAACGTGAGTGTGCTGAGAACAAAAGAACGGTGTTTCCTACACATACGGACCATATCTAGTCCAACTCATCTTCTGAAACTGATACAAAGCACTGGACCTCTAACATCCAATGCTTGTCAGTTAAGATGGGAAACGTGTGAGCTTCATGAACGATGTAATTCGTTTGAGCAGAAAAGTGACTGCCTTACCTGAATTGAAGTCTTGCTTGTCGGAAGACTCAGAGCCTGGGATTTAACTCCATTTCTGAAGTAAAACACACAGCAGTGTAATCATCCATTGATCATACTCTGCTTTATAACAAGAAGCACGCTCTTGCTTCCTAGAGTCTCTAAGACAGCAGGAAACGTGATTTTGCTGAGAACAAAAGAACGGTGTTTCCTACACATACGGACCATATCTAGTTCAACTCTGCTTCTGAAACTGATACAAAGCACTGGTCCTCTAACATCCAATGCTTGTCAGTTCAGATGAGAAACGTGTGAGCTTTGTGAATGATGTAGTTCCTTTGAACTGAAAAGTGACTGCCCTTACCTGAAACGAAGTCTTGCTTGTAGGAAGACTCAGAGCCTGGGATTTAACTCCATTTCTGAATTGAAACACACAGCAGTGTTCTCATCCATTGATCACACTCTGCTTTAGAACAAGACACGCTCTTGCTTTCTAGAGTCTCTAAGACAGCAGGAAACGTGAGTGTGCTGAGAATAAATGAACGGTGTTTCCTACACATATGGACCATATCCAGTCCTAATCTGCTTCTGAAACTGATATAAAGCATTGACCATCTAACATCCAATGATTGTCAGTTAGGATGAGAAATGGGTGAGCTCTGTGAACGATGTAGTTCGTTTGAGCAGAAAAGTGACTGTCCTTACCTGAAACGAAGTCTTGCTTGTAGGAAGACTTAGAGCCTGGGATTTAACTCCATTTCTGAAGGCAAACACACAGCATAGTTCTCATCCATGGATCACACTCTGCTTTAGAGCGAGAAGCACGCTCTTGCTTTCTAGAGTCTCTAAGACAGCAGGAAAACTGAGTGTGCTGAGAACAAAAGAACGGTGTTTCCTACACATACGGACCATATCTAGGCCAAATCTGCTTCTGAAACTGATACAAAGCACTGACCCTCTAACATCCAATGCTTGTCAGTTAAGATGGGAAACGTGTGAGCTTTGTGAATGATGTAGTTCCTTTGAACTGAAAAGTGACTACCCTTACCTGAAACGAAGTCTTGCATGTAGGAAGAGACAGAGCCTGGGATTTAACTCCATTTCTGAAGGGAAACACACAGCATTGTATTCATCCATGGATCAGACTTTGGTTAGAGCGAGAAGCACACTCTTGTTTTCTAGAGTCTCTAAGACAGCAGGAAATTTGAGTGTGCCCAGAACAATAGAACGGTGTTTCCTACACATATGGACCATATCCAGTCCAAATCTGCTTCTGAAACTGATATAAAGCATTGACCCTCTAACATCCAAAGATTGTCAGTTAGGATGAGAAACGTGTGTGTTTCGGGAAAGATGTAGTTCGATTGAGCAGAAAAGTGACTGCCCTTACCTGAATTGAAGTCTTGCCTGTAGGAAGACTCAGAGCCTGGGATTTAACTCCATTTCTGAAGTAAAACACACAGCAGTGAAATCATCCATTGATCACACTCTGCTTTAGAATAAGAAGCATGCTCTTGCTTTTTAGAGTCTCTAAGACAGGAGGAAACCTGATTTTGCTGAGAACAAATGAACGGAGTTTCCTACACATACGGACCATATCAAGTCCAAATATGCTTCTGAAACTGATACAAAACACTGACCCTCTAACATCCAATGCTTGTCAGTTAAGATGGGAAACGTGTGAGCTTCATGAACGATGTAGTTCGTTTGAGCAGAAAAGTGACTGCCTTACCTGAATTGAAGTCTTGCCTGTAGGAAGACTCAGAGCCTGGGATTTAACTCCATTTCTGAAGTAAAACACACAGCAGTGTAATCATCCATTCATCACACGCTGCTTTATAACAAGAAGCACGCTCTTGCTTTCTAGATTCTCTAAGACAGCAGGAAACGTGATTTTGCTGAGAACAAAAGAACGGTGTTTCCTACACATACGGACCATATCTAGTTCAACTCTGCTTCTGAAACTGATACAAAGCACTGGTCCTCTAACATCCAATGCTTGTCAGTTTTGATGAGAAACGTGTGAGCTTTGTGAATGATGTAGTTCCTTTGAACTGAAAAGTGACTGCCTTTACCTGAAACGAAGTCTTGCTTGTAGTAAGACACAGAGCCTGGGATTTAACTCCATTTCTTAAGAGAAACACACAGCATAGTTCTCATCCATGCATCACACTCTGCTTTAGAGCGAGAAGCACGCTCTTGCTTTTAGAGTCTCTAATATAGCAGGAAATCTGAGTGTGCCCAGAACAAAGAACAGTGTTTCCTACATATACGGACCACATCTAGTCCAACTCATCTTCTGAAACTGATACAAAGCACTGGTCCTCTAACATCCAATGCTTGTCAGTTAAGATGGGAAACGTGTGAGCTTCATGAACGATGTAGTTCGTTTGAGCAAAAAAGTGACTGCCCTTACCTTCAACGAAGTCTTGCTTGTACGAAGACTCAGAGCCTGGGATTTAACTCCATTTCTGAATTGAAACACACAGCAGAGTTCTCATCCATGGATCACACTCTGCTTTAGAGCGAGAAGCACGCTCTTGCTTTCTAGAGTCTCTAAGACAGCAGGAAAACTGAGTGTGCTGAGAACAAAAGAACGGTGTTTCCTACACATACGGACCATATCTAGTCCAAATCTGCTTCTGAAACTGATACAAAGCACTGACCCTCTAACATCCAATGCTTGTCAGTTAAGATGGGAAACGTGTGAGCTTCATGAACGATGTAGTTCGTTTGAGCAGAAAAGTGACTGCCTTACCTGAATTGAAGTCTTGCCTGTAGGAAGACTCAGAGCCTGGGATTTAACTCCATTTCTGAAGTAAAACACACAGCAGTGTAATCATCCATTCATCACACGCTGCTTTATAACAAGAAGCACGCTCTTGCTTTCTAGATTCTCTAAGACAGCAGGAAACGTGATTTTGCTGAGAACAAAAGAACGGTGTTTCCTACACATACGGACCATATCTAGTTCAACTCTGCTTCTGAAACTGATACAAAGCACTGGTCCTCTAACATCCAATGCTTGTCAGTTTTGATGAGAAACGTGTGAGCTTTGTGAATGATGTAGTTCCTTTGAACTGAAAAGTGACTGCCCTTACCTGAAACGAAGTCTTGCTTGTAGTGAGACACAGAGCCTGGGATTTAACTCCATTTCTTAAGAGAAACACACAGCATAGTTCTCATCCATGGATCACACTCTGCTTTAGAGCGAGAAGCACGCTCTTGCTTTTAGAGTCTCTAATATAGCAGGAAATCTGAGTGTGACCAGAACAAAAGAACGGTGTTTCCTACATATACAGACCATATGTAGTCCAAATCTGCTTCTGAAACTGATACAATGCACTGGTCCTCTAACATCCAATGCTTGTCAGTTAAGATGAGAAACGTGTGAGATCTGTGAACGATGTAGTTCGTTTGAGCAGAAAAGTGACTGCCTTACCTGAAATGAAGTCTTGCCTGTAGGAAGACTCAGAGCCTGGGATTTAACTCCATTTCTGAAGGCAAACACACAGCAGTGTTCTCATCCATTGATGACACTCTGCTTTAGAACAAGAAGCACGCTCTTGCTTTCTAGATTCTCTAAGACAGCAGGAAACGTGAGTGTGCTGAGAACAAAAGAACGGTGTTTCCTACACATACGGACCATATCTAGTCCAACTCTGCTTCTGAAACTCATACAAAGCACTGGTCCTCTAACATCCAATGCTTGTCAGTTAAGATCGGCAACGTGTGAGCTTCATGAACGATGTAGTTTGTTTGAGCAGAAAAGTGACTGCTCTTACCTGAAACGAAGTCTTGCTTGTAGGAAGACTCAGAGCCTGGGATTTAACTCCATTTCTGAATTGAAACACACAGCAGTGTTCTCATCCATTGATCACACTCTGCTTTAGAACAAGAAGCACGCTCTTGCTTTCTAGAGTCTCTAAGACAGCAGGAAACGTGAGTGTGCTGACAATAAAAGAACGGTGTTTCCTACACATACAGACCATATCTAGTCCAACTCTGCTTCTGAAACTGATACAAAGCAATGGCCCTCTATCATCCAATGTTTGTCAGTTAAGATGAGAAACGTGTGAGCTTTGTGAATGATGTAGTTCCTTTGAACTGAAAAGTGACTACCCTTACCTGAAACGAAGTCTTGCATGTAGGAAGAGACAGAGCCTGGGATTTAACTCCATTTCTGAAGGGAAACACACAGCATTGTATTCATCCATGGATCAGACTTTGGTTAGAGCGAGAAGCACACTCTTGTTTTCTAGAGTCTCTAAGACAGCAGGAAATTTGAGTGTGCCCAGAACAATAGAACGGTGTTTCCTACACATATGGACCATATCCAGTCCAAATCTGCTTCTGAAACTGATATAAAGCATTGAACCTCTAACATCCAAAGATTGTCAGTTAGGATGAGAAACGTGTGTGCTTCGGGAAAGATGTAGTTCGTTTGAGCAGAAAAGTGACTGCCCTTACCTGAATTGAAGTCTTGCCTGTAGGAAGACTCAGAGCCTGGGATTTAACTCCATTTCTGAAGTAAAACACACAGCAGTGTAATCATCCATTCATCACACGCTGCTTTATAACAAGAAGCACGCTCTTGCTTTCTAGAGTCTCTAAGACAGCAGGAAACGTGATTTTGCTGAGAACAAAAGAACAGTGTTTCCTACACATACGGACCATATCTAGTTCAACTCTGCTTCTGAAACTGATACAAAGCACTGGTCCTCTAACATCCAATGCTTGTCAGTTAAGATGAGAAACGTGTGAGCTTTGTGAATGATGTAGTTCCTTTGAACTGAAAAGTGACTGCCCTTACCTGAAACGAAGTCTTGCTTGTAGTAAGACACAGAGCCTGGGATTTTACTCCATTTCTTAAGAGAAACACACAGCATAGTTCTCATCCATGGATCACACTCTGCTTTAGAGCGAGAAGCACGCTCTTGCTTTTAGAGTCTCTAATATAGCAGGAAATCTGAGTGTGCCCAGAACAAAGAACAGTGTTTCCTACATATACGGACCATATCTAGTCCAACTCATCTTCTGAAACTGATACAAAGCACTGGTCCTCTAACATCCAATGCTTGTCTGTTAAGATGAGAAATATGGTGAGCTCAGTGAACGATGTAGTTCATTTGAGCTGAAAAGTGACTGCCCTTACATGAAACGAAGTCTTGCTTGTAGGAAGACACAGAGATTGGGATTGAACTCCATTTCTGAAGGGAAACACACAGCATAGTTCTCATCCATGGATCACAATCTGCTTTAGAGCGAGAACCACGCTCTTGCTTTCTAGCGTCTCTAAGACAGCAGGAAACTTGAGTGTGCTGAGAACAAAAGAACGGTGTTTCCTACACATACGGACCATATCTAGTCCAACTCTACTTCTTAAACTCATACAAAGCACTGGTCCTCTATCATCCAATGCTTGTCAGTTAGGATGGGAAACGGGTGAGCTTCATGAACGATGTAGTTCTTTTGAGCAGAAAAGTGACTGCCCTTACCTTAAACGAAGTCTTGCTTGTAGGAAGACTCAGAGTCTGGGATTTAACTCCATTTCTGAATTGAAACACACAGCAGTGTTCTCATCCATTGATCACACTCTGCTTTAGAACAAGAAGCACGCTCTTGCTTTGAATATTCTCTAAGACAGCAGGAAATCTGAGTGTGCTGAGAACAAAAGAACGGTGTTTCCTACACATACGGACCATATCTAGTTCAACTCTGCTTCTGAAACTGATACAAAGCACTGGTCCTCTAACATCCAATGCTTGTCAGTTAAGATGAAACGTGTGAGCTTTGTGAATGATGTAGTTCCTTTGAACTGAAAAGTGACTGCCCGTACCTTTAACGAAGTCTTGCTTGTAGTAAGACAGAGAGCCTGGGATTTAACTCCATTTCTAAAGAGAAACACACAGCATAGTTCTCATCCATGGATCACACTCTGCTTTAGAGCGAGAAGCACGCTCTAGCTGTTAGAGTCTCTAATATAGCAGGAAATCTGAGTGTGCCCAGAAAAAAAGAACGGTGTTTCCTACATATACGGACCATATCTAGTCCAACTCATCTTCTGAAACTGATACAAAGCACTGGTCCTCTAACATCCAATGCTTGTCAGTTAAGATGGGAAACGTGTGAGCTTTGTGAATGATGTAGTTCCTTTGAACTGAAAAGAGACTGCCCTTACCTGAAACGAAGTCTTGCTTGTAGTAAGACACAGAGCCTGGGATTTAACTCCATTTCTTAAGAGAAACACACAGCATAGTTCTCATCCATGGGTCACACTCTGCTTTAGAGCGAGAAGCACGCTCTTGCTATTAGACTCTCTAATATAGCAGGAAATCTGAGTGTGCCCAGAACAACAGAATGGTGTTTCCTACATATACGGACCATATGTAGTCCAAATCTGCTTCTGAAACTGATACAATGCACTGGTCCTCTAACATCCAATGCTTGTCAGTTAAGATGAGAATAGTGTGATTTTCATTAACGATGTAGTTCGTTTGAGCAGAAAAGTGACTGCCCTTACCAGAAATGAAGTCTTGCTTGTAGGAAGACTCAGAGCCTGGGATTTAACTCCATTTCTGAAGGGAAACACACAGCATAGTTCTCATCCATGGATCGATCACAATCTGCTTTAGATCGAGAAGCATGCTCTTGCTTTCTAGAGTCTCTAACACAGCAGGAAACGTGAGTGTGCTGAGAACAAAAGAACGGTGTTTCCTACACATACGGACCATATCTAGTCCAACTCTGCTTCTGAAACTGATACAAAGCACTGGTCCTCTAACATCCAATGTTTGTCAGTTAAGATGAGAAACGTGTGAGCTTTGTGAATGATGTAGTTCCTTTGAACTGAAAAGTGACTACCCTTACCTGAAACGAAGTCTTGCATGTAGGAAGACACAGAGCCTGGGATTTAACTCCATTTCTGAAGGGAAACACACAGCATAGTATTCATCCATGGATCACACTATGGTTAGAGCGAGAAGCACACTCTTGTTTTCTAGAGTCTCTAATACAGCGGGAAATTTGAGTGTGCCCAGAACAATAGAACGGTGTTTCCTACACATATGGACCATATCCAGTCCAAATCTGCTTCTGAAACTGATATAAAGCATTGACCCTCTAACATCCAAAGATTGTCAGTTAGGATGAGAAACGTGTGTGCTTCGGGATAGATGTAGTTCGTTTGAGCAGAAAAGTGACTGCCCTTACCTGAATTGAAGTCTTGCCTGTAGGAAGACTCAGAGCCTGGGATTATCTCCATTTCTGAAGTAAAACACACAGCAGTGTAATCATCCATTCATCACACGCTGCTTTATAACAAGAAGCACGCTCTTGCTTTCTAGAGTCTCTAAGACAGCAGGAAACGTGATTTTGCTGAGAACAAAAGAACGGTGTTTCCTACACATACGGACCATATCTAGTTCAACTCTGCTTCTGAAACTGATACAAAGCACTGGTCCTCTAACATCCAATGCTTGTCAGTTAAGATGAGAAACGTGTGAGCTTTGTGAATGATGTAGTTCCTTTGAACTGAAAAGTGACTGCCCTTACCTGAAACGAAGTCTTGCTTGTAGTAAGACAGAGAGCCTGGGATTTAACTCCATTTCTTAAGAGAAACACACAGCATAGTTCTCATCCATGGATCACACTCTGCTTTAGAGCGAGAAGCACGCTCTTGCTTTTAGAGTCTCTAATATAGCAGGAAATCTGAGTGTGCCCAGAACAAAAGAAAGGTGTTTCCTACATATACGGACCATATGTAGTCCAAATCTGCTTCTGAAACTGATACAATGCACTGGTCCTCTAACATCCAATGCTTGTCAGTTAAGATGAGAATCGTGTGATTTTCATTAACGATGTAGTTCGTTTGAGCAGAAAAGTGACTGCCCTTACCAGAAATGAAGTCTTGCTTGTAGGAAGACTCAGAGCCTGGGATTTAACTCCATTTCTGAAGGGAAACACACAGCATAGTTCTCATCCATGGATCACAATCTGCTTTAGAGCGAGAAGCACGCTCTTGCTTTCTAGAGTCTCTAACACAGCAGGAAACGTGAGTGTGCTGAGAACAAAAGAACGGTGTTTCCTACACATACGGACCATATCTAGTCCAACTCTGCTTCTGAAACTCATACAAAGCACTGGTCTTCATACATCCAATGCTTGTCTGTTAAGATGGGAAACATGTGAGCTTCATGAACGATGTAGTTTGTTTGAGCAGAAAAGTGACTGCCCTTACTTTAAAAGAAATCTTGCTTGTAGGAAGACTCAGAGCCTGGGATTTAACTCCATTTCTGAATTGAAACACACAGCAGTGTTCTCATCCATTGATCACACTCTGCTTTAGAACAAGAAGCACGCTCTTGCTTTCTAGAGTCTCTAAGACAGCAGGAAACGTGAGTGTGCTGAGAACAAAAGAACGGTGTTTCCTACACAGACGGACCATATCTAGTCCAACTCTGCTCCTGAAACTGATACAAAGCACTGGTCCTCTAACATCCAATGTTTGTCAGTTAAGATGAGAAACGTGTGAGCTTTGTGAATGATGTAGTTCCTTTGAACTGAAAAGTGACTACCCTTACCTGAAACGAAGTCTTTCATGTAGGAAGACACAGAGCCTGGGATTTAACTCCATTTCTGAAGGGAAACACACAGCATAGTATTCATCCATGGATCAGACTCTGGTTAGAGCGAGAAGCACACTCTTGTTTTCTAGAGTCTCTAAGACAGCAGGAAATTTGAGTGTGCCCAGAACAAAAGAACGGTGTTTCCTACACATATGGACCATATCCAGTCCAAATCTGCTTCTGAAACTGATATAAAGCATTGACCCTCTAACATCCAATGATTGTCAGTTAGGATGTGAAATGTGTGAGCTCTGTGAACGATGTAGTTCATTTGAGCAGAAAAGTGACTGTCCTTTCCTGAAACGATGTCTTGATTGTAGGAAGACTTACAGCCTGGGATTTAAGTCCATTTCTGAAGGCAAACACACAGCATAGTTCTCATCCATGGATCACACTCTGCTTTAGAGCGAGAAGCACGCTCTTGCTTTCTAGAGTCTCTAAGACAGCAGGAAACGTGAGTGTGCTGAGAACAAAAGAACGGTGTTTCCTACACATACGGACCATATCTAGTCCAACTCATCTTCTGAAACTGATACAAAGCACTGGACCTCTAACATCCAATGCTTGTCAGTTAAGATGGGAAACGTGTGAGCTTCATGAACGATGTAATTCGTTTGAGCAGAAAAGTGACTGCCTTACCTGAATTGAAGTCTTGCTTGTCGGAAGACTCAGAGCCTGGGATTTAACTCCATTTCTGAAGTAAAACACACAGCAGTGTAATCATCCATTGATCATACTCTGCTTTATAACAAGAAGCACGCTCTTGCTTCCTAGAGTCTCTAAGACAGCAGGAAACGTGATTTTGCTGAGAACAAAAGAACGGTGTTTCCTACACATACGGACCATATCTAGTTCAACTCTGCTTCTGAAACTGATACAAAGCACTGGTCCTCTAACATCCAATGCTTGTCAGTTCAGATGAGAAACGTGTGAGCTTTGTGAATGATGTAGTTCCTTTGAACTGAAAAGTGACTGCCCTTACCTGAAACGAAGTCTTGCTTGTAGTAAGACACAGAGCCTGGGATTTAACTCCATTTCTTAAGAGAAACACACAGCATAGTTCTCATCCATGGATCACACTCTCCTTTAGAGCGAGAAGCAGGCTCTTGCTATTAGACTCTCTAATATAGCAGGAAATCTGAGTGTGCCGAGAACAAAAGAACGGTGTTTCCTACATATACGGACCATATGTAGTCCAAATCTGCTTCTGAAACTGATACAATGCACTGGTCCTCTAACATCCAATGCTTGTCAGTTAAGATGAGAATCGTGTGATCTTCGTTAACGATGTAGTTCGTTTTAGCAGAAAAGTGACTGCCCTTACCTGAAATGAAGTCTTGCTTGTAGGAAGACTCAGAGCCTGGGATTTAACTCCATTTCTGAAGTAAAACACACAGCAGTGTAATCATCCATTGATCACACTCTGCTTTAGTATAAGAAGCACGCTCTTGCTTTCTAGCGTCTCTAACACAGCAGGAAACTTGAGTGTGCTGAGAACAAAAGAACGGTGTTTCCTACACATACAGACCATATCTAGTCCAACTCTACTTCTTAAACTGATACAAAGCACTGGTCCTCTAACATCCAATGCTTGTCTGTTAAGATGAGAATCGTGTGATCTTCGTTAACGATGTAGTTCGTTTGAGCAGAAAAGTGACTGTCCTTACCTGAAATGAAGTCTTGCTTGTAGAAAGACTCAGAGCCTGGGATTTAACTCCATTTCTGAAGTGAAACACACAGCAGTGTTCTCATCCATTGATGACACTCTGCTTTAGAACAAGAAGCACGCTCTTGTTTTCTAGATTCTCTAAGACAGCAGGAAATCTGAGTGTGCACAGAACAAAAGAACGGTGTTTCCTACACATAGGGACCATATCTAGTCCAACTCTGCTTCTGAAACTGATACAAAGCACTGGTCCTCTAACATACAATGTTTGTCAGTTAAGATGAGAAACGTGTGAGCTTTGTGAATGATGTAGTTCCTTTGAACTGAAAAGTGGCTGCCCTTACCTGAAACGAAGTCTTGCTTGTAGTAAGACACAGAGCCTTGGATTAAACTGCATTTCTGAAGGGAAACACACAGCATAGTATTCATCCATGGATCACACTCTGGTTAGAGCGAGAGGCACACTCTTGCTTTCTAGAGTCTCTAAGACAGCAGGAAATCTGAGTGTGCCCAGAACAATAGAACGGTGTTTCCTACACATATGGACCATATCAAGTCCAAATCTGCTTCTGAAACTGATACAAAGCACTGGTCCTCTAACATCCAATGTTTGTCAGTTAAGATGAGAAACTTGTGAGCTTTGTGAATGATTTAGTTCCTTTGAACTGAAAAGTGACTGCCCTTACCTGAAACGAAGTCTTGCTTGTAGGAAGACACAGAGCCTGGGAGTTCACTCCATTTCTGAAGGGAAACACACAGCATAGTTCTCATCCATGGATCACACTCTGCTTTAGAGCGAGAAGCATGCACTTGCATTTATAGTATCTAATAAAGCAGGTAATCTGAGTGTGCCCAGAACTAAAGAACGGTGTTTTCTACATATACAGAACATAAGTAGTCCAAATCTGCTTCTGAAACTGATACAAAGCACTGACCCTCTAACATCCAATGCTTGTCAGTTAAGATGCGAAACGTGTGAACTTTCGTGAACGATGTAGTTCGTTTGAGCAGAAAACTGACTGCCCTTACCTGAATCGAAGTCTTGCTTGTAGGAAGACTCAGAGCCTGGGATTTAACTCCATTTCTGAAGTGAAACACACAGCAGTGTAATCATCCACTGATCACACTCTGCTTTAGTACAAGAAGCATGCTCTTGCTTTCTAGAATCTCTAAGACAGCAGGAAACGTGTGTGTGCTGAGAACAAAAGAACGTTGTTTTCTAAACATACGGACCATATCTAGTTCAACTCTGCTTCTGAAACTGATACAAAGCCCTGGTCCTCTAACATCCAATGCTTGTCAGTTAAGATGAGAAACGTGTGAGCTTTGTGAATGATGTAGTTCCTTTGAACTGAAAAGTGACTGCCCTTACCTGAAACGAAGTCTTACTTGTAGTAAGACACAGAGCCTGGGATTTAACTCCACTTCTTAAGAGAAACACACAGCAAAGTTCTCATCCATGGATCACACTCTGCTTTAGAGCGAGAAGCACGCTCTTGCTATTAGAGTCTCTAATATAGCAGGAAATCTGAGTGTACCCAGAACAAAAGAACGGTGTTTCCTACATATACGGACCATATGTAGTCCAAATCTGCTTCTGATACTGATACAATGCACTGACCCTCTAACATCCAATGGTTGTCAGTTAAGATGAGAATCTTTTGATCTTCGTTAACGATGTAGTTCGTTTGAGCAGAAAAGTGAAGGCCCTTACCTGAAATGAAGTCTTGTTGTAGGAAGACTCAGAGCCTGGGATTTAACTCCATTTCTGAAGTGAAACACACAGCAGTGTTCTCATCCATTGATCACACTCTGCTTTAGAACAAGAAGCACGCTCTTGCTTTCTATATTCTCTAAGACAGCAGGAAACGTGAGTGTGCTGAGCATAAAAGAACGGTGTTTCCTACACATACAGACCATATCTAGTCCAACTCTGCTTCTGAAAATGATACATAGCACTGGTCCTCTAACATCCAATGTTTGTCAGTTAAGATGAGAAACGTGTGAGCTTTGTTAATGATGTAGTTCCTTTGAACTGAAAAGTGACTACCCTTACCTGAAACGAAGTCTTGCGTATAGGAAGAGACAGAGCCTGGGATTTAACTCCATTTCTGAAAGGAAACACACAGCATAGTTCTCATCCATGGATCACACTCTGCTTTAGAGCGAGAAGCACGCTCTTGCTTTCTAGAGTCTCTAAGACAGCAGGAAATCTGAGTGTGCCCAGAATAAAAGAACGGTGTTTCCTACACATACTGACTATATGTAGTCCAAAACTTCTTCTGAAACTGATAGAATGCACTGGTCCTCTAACATCCAATGCTTGTCAGGTAAGATGATAAACGTGTGAGCTTCGTGAAAGATGTAGTTCGTTTGAGCAGAAAAGTGACTACCCTTACCTGAAATGAAGTCTTGCTTGTAGGGAGACTCAGAGCCTGGGATTTACCTCCTTTTCTGAAGTGAAACACACAGCATAGTTTTCATTAATGGATCACACTCTGCTTTAGAGCGAGAAGCACTCTCTTGCTTTCTAGATTCTCTAAGACAGCAGGAAACGTGATTTTGCTGAGAACAAAAGAACGGTGTTTCCTACACATACGGACCATATCTAGTCCAACTCTGCTTCGGAAACTGATACAAAGCACTGGTCCTCTAACATCCAATGTTTGTCAGTTAAGATGAGAAACGTGTGAGCTTTGTTAATGATGTAGTTCCTTTAAACTGAAAAGTGACTACCCTTACCTGAAACGAATTCTTGCTTGTAGGAAGACACAGAGCCTGGGATTTAACTCCATTTCTGAAGGGAAACACACAGCATAGTATTCATCCATGGATCACACTGTGGTTAGAGCGAGAAGTACACTATTGCTTTCTAGAGTCTCTAAGACAGCAGGAAATTTGAGTGTGCCCAGAACAATAGAACGGTGTTTCCTACACATATGGACCATATCCAGTCCAAATCTGCTTCTGAAACTGATATAAAGCATTGACCCTCCAACATCCAATGCTTGTCAGTTAAGATGAGAAACGTGTGAGCTCTGTGAACGATGTAGTTTGTTTGAGCAGTAAAGTAACTGTCCTTACCTGAAACGAAGTCTTGCTTGTAGGAAGACTCAGAGCCTGGGATTTAACTCCATTTCTGAAGGCAAACACACAGCATAGTTCTCATCCATGGATCACACTCTGCTTTAGAGCGAGAAGCACTCTCTTGCTTTCTAGAGTCTCTAAGACAGCAGGAAACCTGAGTGTGCTGAGAACAAAAGAACGGTGTTTCCTACACATACGGACCATATCTAGTCCAACTCATCTTCTGAAACTGATACAAAACACTGGTCCTCTAACATCCAATGCTTGTCAGTTAAGATGGGAAACGTGTGAGCTTCATGCACGATGTAGTTCGTTTGAGCAAAAAAGTGACTGCCCTTACCTTAAAGGAAGTCTTGCTTGTAGGAAGACTCAGAGCCTGGGATTTAACTCCATTTCTGAATTGAAACACACAGCAGTGTTCTCATCCATGGATCACACTCTGCTTTAGAATAAGAAGCACGCTCTTGCTTTTTAGAGTCTCTAAGACAGGAGGAAACGTGATTTTGCTGAGAACAAAGAACGGAGTTTCCTACACAAACGGACCATATCTAGTCCAAATCTGCTTCGGAAACTGATAGAAATCACTGACCCTCTAGCATCCAATGCTTGTCAGTTAAGATGGGAAACGTGTGAGCTTCATGAACGATGTAGTTTGTTTGAGCAGAAAAGTGACTGCCTTACCTGAATTGAAGTCTTGCTTGTAGGAAGACTCAGAGCCTGGGATTTAACTCCATTTCTGAAGGCAAACACACAGCATAGTTCTCATCCATGGATCACACTCTGCTTTAGAGCGAGAAGTACGCTCTTGCTTTCTAGAGTCTCTAAGACAGCAGGAAACGTGAGTGTGCCCAGAAAAAAAGAACGGTGTTTCCTACACATACGGACTATATGTAGTCCAAAACTTCTTCTGAAACAGATAGAATGCACTGGTCCTCTAAAATCCAATGCTTGTCAGTTAAGATGCGAAACGTGTGTGCTTCATGAACGATGTAGTTCGTTTGAGCAGAAAAGTGACTGCCCTTACCTGAATTGTAGTCTTGCCTGTAGGAAGACTCAGAGCCTGGGATTTAACTCCATTTCTGAAGTAAAACACACAGCAGTGTAATCATCCATTCATCACACGCTGCTTTATAACAAGAAGCACGCTCTTGCTTTCTAGAGTCTCTAAGGCAGCAGGAAACGTGATTTTACTGAGAACAAAAGAACGGTGTTTCCTACACATATGGACATTATATAGTCCAACTCTGCTTCTGAAACTGATACAATGCACTGGTCCTCTAACATCCAATGCTTGTCAGTTAAGATGAGAATCATATGATCTTCGTTAACGATGTAGTTCGTTTGAGCAGAAAAGTGACTGCCCTTACCTGAAATGAAGTCTTGCTTGTAGAAAGACTCAGAGCCTGGGATTTAACTCCATTTCTGAAGTGAAACACACAGCAGTGTTCTCATCCATTGATCACACTCTGCTTTAGAACAAGAAGCACGCTCTTTCTTTCTAGAGTCTATAAGACAGCAGGAAACGTGAGTGTGCTGAGAACAAAAGAACGGTGTTTCCTACACATACAGACCATATCTAGTCCAACTCTGCTTCTAAAACTGATACAAAGCACTGGTCCTGTAACATCCAATGCTTGTCTGTTAAGATGAGAAATGTGTGAGCTCAGAGAACGATGAAGTTCGTTTGAGCTGAAAAGTGACTGCCCTTACCTGAATTGAAGTCTTGCTTGTAGGAAGACTCAGAGCCTGGGATTTAACTCCATTTCTGAAGGCAAACACACAGCATAGTTCTCATCCATGGATCACACTCTGCTTTAAAGCGAGAAGCACGTTCTTGCTTTCTAGAGTCTCTAAGACAGCAGGAAACGTGAGTGTGCCCAGAACAAAAGAACGGTGTTTCCTACACATACGGACTATATGTAGTCCAAAACTTCTTCTGAAACAGATAGAATGCACTGGTCCTCTAACATCCAATGCTTGTCAGTTAAGATGAGAAACGTGTGTGCTTCGTGAACAATGTAGTTCGTTTGAGCTGAAAAGTGACTGCCCTTACCTGAAACGAAGTCTTGCTTGTAGGAAGACTCAGAGCCTGGGATATAACTCCATTTCTGAAGGCAAACACACAGCATAGTTCTCATCCATGGATCACACTCTGCTTTAGAACGAGAAGCACGCTCTTGCTTTCTAGAGTCTCTAAGAGAGCAGGAAACGTGAGTGTGCTGAGAACAAAAGAACGGTGTTTCCTACACATAGGGACCATATCTAGTCCAACTCTGCTTCTGAAACTGATACAAAGCACTGGTCCTCTAACATCCAATGCTTGTCAGTTAAGATGAGAAACGTGTGAGCTTCTGGAACGATGTAGTTCCTTTGAGCAGAAAAGTGACTGCCCTTACCTGAAACGAAGTCTTGCTTGGAGGAAGACTCAGAGCCTGGGATTTAACTCCATTTCTGAAGTGAAACACACAGCGTAGTTCTCATCCATGGATCACACTCTGCTCTAGAGCAAGAAGCACACTCTTGCTTTCTAGAGTTTCTAAGACAGCAGGAAATCTGAGTGTGCCCAGAAAAAAAGAACGGTGTTTCCTACACATACGGACTATATGTAGTCCAAAACTTCTTCTGAAACTGATAGAATGCACTGGTCCTCTAACATCCAATCCTTGTCAGTTTACGATGAGAAACTTGTGAGCTTCGTGAAAGATGTAGTTCGTTTGAGCAGAAAAGTGACTGCCCTTACCTGAAACGAAGTCTTGCTTGTAGGGAGACTCAGAGCCTGGGATTTATCTCCTTTTCTGAAGTGAAACACACAGCATAGTTTTCATCCATGGATCACACTCTGCTTTAGAACGAGAAGCACGCTCTTGCTTTCTAGAGTCTCTAAGACAGCAGGAAACGTGAGTGTGTTGAGAACAAAAGAACGGTGTTTCCTACACATACGGACCATATCTAGTCCAAATCTGCTTCTTAAACTGAAACAAAGCACTGGTCCTCTAACATCCAATGCTTGTCTGTTAAGATGAGAAACGTGTGATCTTTGTGAATGATATAGTTCCTTTGAACTGAAAAGTGACTGCCCTTACCCGAAAAGAAGTCTTGCTTTTAGGAAGACACAGAGCCTGGGATTTAAGTCCATTTCTGAAGGGAAACAAACAGCATAGTTCTCATCCATGGATCACACTCTGCTTTAGAGCAAGAAATATGCTCTTGCTTTCTACAGTCTCTAAGAGAGCAGGAAATCTGAGTGTGCCCAGAATAAAAGAACGGTGTTTCCTACACATACGGACTATATGTAGTCCAAAAGTTCTTCTGAAACTGATACAATGCACTGGTCCTCTAACATCCAATGCTAGTCAGTTAAGATGATAATCGTGTGATCTTCGTTAACGATGTAGTTCCTTTGAGCAGAAAAGGGACTGCCCTTATCTGAAATGAATTCGTGCATGTAGGAAGACTCAGAGCATGGGATTTAACTCCATTTCTGAAGTGAAACACACAGCAGTGTTCTCATCCATTGACGACCCTCTGCTTTAAAACAAGAAGCACGCTCTTGCTTTCTAGAGTCTCTAAACAGCAGGAAACGTGAGGGTGCTGAGAACAAAAGAACGGTGTTTCTTACAAATACGGACCATATCTAGTCCAACTTTTCTTCTTAACCAGATACAAAGCACTGGTCCTCTAACATCCAATGCTTGTCTGTTAAGATGAGAAATGTGTGAGCTCAGTGAACGATGTAGTTCTTTTGAGCTGAAAAGTGACTGCCCTTACCTGAAACGAAGTCTTGCTTGTAGAGAGACTCAGAGCCTGGGATTTACCTCCTTTTCTGAAGTGAAACACACAGCATAGTTTTCATTAATGGATCACACTCTGCTTTAGAATGAGAAGCACGCTCTTGCTTTCTAGAGTCTCTAAGACAGCAGGAAACGTGAGTGTGCTGAGAACAAAAGAACGGTGTTTCCTACACATACAGACCATATCTAGTCCAACTCTGCTTCTGAAACTGATACAAAGCACTGGTCCTCTAACATCCAATGTTTGTCAGTTAAGATGATAAACGTGTGAGCTTAGTGAAAGATGTAGTTCGTTTGAGCAGAAAAGTGACTGCCCTTACCTGAAATGAAGTCTTGCTTGTAGGGAGACTCAGAGCCTGGGATTTACCTCCTTTTCTGAAGTGAAACACACAGCATAGTTTTCATTAATGGATCACAGTCTGCTTTAGATCGAGAAGCACGCTCTTGCTTTCTAAAATCTCTAAGACAGCAGGAAATCTGAGTGTGCCCAGAACAATAGAACGGTGTTTCCTACATATACGGACCATATGTAGTCCAAATCTGCTTCTGAAACTGATACAATGCACTGGTCCTCTAACATCCAATGCTTGTCAGTTAAGATGAGAATCATGTGATCTTCGTTAACGATGTAGTTCGTTTGAGCAGAAAAGTGACTGCCCTTACCTGAAATGAAGTCTTGCTTGTAGAAAGACTCAGAGCCTGGGATTTAACTCCATTTCTGAAGTGAAACACACAGCAGTGTTCTCATCCATTGATGACACTCTGCTTTAGAACAAGAAGCACGCTCTTGCTTTCTAGAGTCTATAAGACAGCAGGAAACGTGAGTGTGCTGAGAACAAAAGAACGGTGTTTCCTACACATACGGACCATATCTAGTCCAACTCTGCTTCTGAAACTGATACAAAGCACTGGTCCTCTAACATCCAATGCTTGTCAGTTAAGATGAGAAACGTGTGAACTTTTGGAACGATGTAGTTCCTTTGATCAGAAAAGTGACTGTCCTTACATGAAACGAAGTCTTGCTTGTAGGAAGAATCAGAGCCTGGGATTTAACTCCATTTCTGAAGGCAAACACACAGCATAGTTCTCATCCATGGATCACACTCTGCTTTAGAGCTAGAATCACGCTCTTGCTTTCTAGAGTCTCTAAGACAGCAGGAAACGTGAGTGTGCTGAGAACAAAAGAACGGTGTTTCCTACACATACGGACCATATCTAGTCCAACTCATCTTCTGAAACTGATACAAAGCACTGATCTTCTAACATCCAATACTTGTCAGTTAAGATGGGAAACGTGTAAGCTTCATGAACGATGTAGTTCTTTTGAGCAAAAAAGTGACTGCCCTTACCTTAAATGAAGTCTTGCTTGTACGAAGACTCAGAGCCTGGGATTTAACTCCATTTCTGAAGTGAAACACACAGCAGTGTTCTCATCCATTGATCACACTCTGCTTTAGAATAAGAAGCACGCTCTTGCTTTTTAGAGTCTCTAAGACAGGAGGAAACCTGATTTTGCTGAGAACAAAAGAACGGAGTTTCCTACACATACGGATCATATCTAGTCCAAATCTGCTTCTGAAACTGATATAAAGCACTGACCCTCTAACATCCAATGCTTGTCAGTTAAGATGGGAAACGTGTGAGCTTCATGAACGATGTAGTTTGTGTGAGCAGAAAAGTGACTTCCTTACCTGAATTGAAGTCTTGCTTGTAGGAAGACTCAGAGCCTGGGATTTAACTCCATTTCTGAAGGCAAACACACAGCATAGTTCTCATCCATGGATCACACTCTGCTTTAGAGCGAGAATCACGCTCTTGCTTTCTAGAGTCTCTAAGAGAGCATGAAATCTGTGTGTGCCCAGAACAAAAGAACGGTGTTTCCTATACATACGGACTATATGTAGTCCAAAACTTCTTCTGAAACTGATACAATGCACTGGTCCTCTAACATCCAATGCTAGTCAGTTAAGATGATAATCGTGTGATCTTCGTTAACGATGTAGTTCGTTTGAGCAGAAAAGTGACTGCCCTTACCTGAAATGAATTCGTGCTTGTAGGAAGACTCAGAGCCTGGGATTTAACTCCATTTCTGAAGTGAAACACACCGCAGTGTTCTCATCCATTGATGACCCTCTGCTTTAGAACAAGAAGCACGCTCTTGCTTTCTAGAGTCTCTAAGACAGCAGGAAACGTGAGTGTGCTGAGAACAAAGAACGGTGTTTCTTACAAATACGGACCATATCTAGTCCAACTCATCTTCTGAAACTGATACAAAGCACTGGTCCTCTAACATCCAATGCTTGTCAATTAATATGGGAAACGTGTGAGCTCTGTGAACGATGTAGTTCGTTTGAGCAGAAAAGTGACTGCCCTTACCTGAAACGAAGTCTTGCTTGTAGGAAGACTCAGAGCCTGGGATTTAACTCCATTTCTGAAGTGAAACACACAGCAGTGTTCTCATCCATTGATGACACTCTGCTTTAGAACAAGAAGCACGCTCTTGCTTTCTAGAGTCTCTAAGACAGCAGGAAACGTGATTTTGCTGAGAACAAAAGAACGGTGTTTCCTACACATATGGAGATTATATAGTCCAACTCTGCTTCTGAAACTGATACAAAGCACTGGTCGTCTAACATCCAATACTTGTCTGTTAAGGTGAGAAACGTGTGAGCTTCTGGAACGATGTAGTTCGTTTGAGCAGAAAAGTGACTGCCCTTACCTGAAACGAAGTCTTGCTTGGAGGAATACTCAGAGCCTGGGATTTAACTCCATTTCTGAAGTGAAACACACAGCGTAGTTCGCATCCATGGATCACACTCTGCTCTAGAGCACGAAGCACACTCTTGCTTTCTAGAGTTTCTAAGACAGCAGGAAATCTGAGTGTGCCCAGAACAAAAGAACGGTGTTTCCTACACATACGGACTATATGTAGTCCAAAACTTCTTCTGAAACTGATAGAATGCACTGGTCCTCTAACATCCAATGCTTGTCAGTTAAGACTATAAACGTGTGAGCTTCGTGAAAGATGTAGTTCGTTTGAGCAGAAAAGTGACTGCCCTTACCTGAAACGAAGTCTTGCTTGTAGGGAGACTCAGAGCCTGGGATTTATCTCCTTTTCTGAAGTGAAACACACAGCATAGTTTTCATCCATGGATCACACTCTGCTTTAGAACGAGAAGCACGCTCTTGCTTTCTAGAGTCTCTAAGACAGCAGGAAACGTGAGTGTGCTGAGAACAAAAGGACGGTGTTTCCTACACATACGGACCATATCTAGTCCAAATCTGCTTCTTAAACTAACACAAAGCACTGGTCCTCTAACATCCAATGCTTGTCTGTTAAGATGAGAAACGTGTGAGCTTTGTGAATGATATAGTTCCTTTGAACTGAAAAGTGACTGCCCTTAACCGAAAAGAAGTCTTGCATTTAGGAAGACTCAGAGCCTGGGATTTAACTCAATTTCTGAAGGCAAACACACAGCATAGTTCTCATCCATGGATCACACTCTGCTTTAGAGTGAGAAGCACGGTCTTGCTATCTAGAGTCTCTAAGACAGCAGGAAACGTGAGTGTGCTGAGAACAAAAGAACGGTGTTTTCTACACATACCGACCATATCTAGTCCAACTCTGCGTCTGAATCTCATACAAAGCACTGGTCCTCTAACATCCAATGCTTGTCAGTTAAGATGGGAAACGAGTGAGCTTCATGAACGACGTAGTTCGTTTGAGCAGAAAAGTGACTGCCCTTACCTTAAACGAAGTCTTGATTGTAGGAAGACTCAGAGCCTGGGATTTAACTCCATTTCTGAAGTGAAACACACAGCAGTGTTCTCATCCATTGATGACACTCTGCTTTAGAACAAGAAGCACGCTCTTGCTTTCTAGAGTCTCTAAGACAGCAGGAAACGTGATTTTGCTGAGAACAAAATAACGGTGTTTCCTACACATACGGACCATATCTAGTACAACTCTGCTTCTGAAACTGATACAAGGCACTGACCTACTAACATCCAATGCTTGTCAGTTAAGATGGGAAACGTGTGAGCTTTATGAACGATGTAGTTCGTTTGAGCAGAAAAGTGACCGCCCTTACCTTAAACGAAGTCTTGCTTGTAGGAAGACTCAGAGCCTGGGATTTAACTCCATTTCTGAAGTGAAACACACAGCAGTGTTCTCATCCATTGATGACACTCTGCTTCAGAACAAGAAGCACGCTCTTCCTTTCTAGAGTCTCTAAGACAGCAGGAAACGTGATTTTGCTGAGAACAAAAGAACGGTATTTCCTACACATACGGACATTATATAGTACAACTCTGCTTCTGAAACTGATACAAAGCACTGGTCCTCTAACATCCATTGCTTGTCTGTTAAGATGAGAAATGTAGTGAGCTCAGTGAACGATGTAGTTCATTTGAGCTGAAAAGTGACTGCCCTTACATGAAACGAAGTCTTGCTTGTAGGAAGACACAGAGATTGGGATTGAACTCCATTTCTGAAGGGAAACACACAGCATAGTTCTCATCCATGGATCACAATCTGCTTTAGAGCGAGAAGCACGCTCTTGCTTTCTAGAGTCTCTAAAACAGCAGGAAACGTGAGTGTGCTGAGAACAAAATAACGGTGTTTCCTACACATACGGACCATATCTAGTCCAACTCTGCTTCTGAAACTCATACAAAGCACGGGTCCTCTATCATCCAATGCTTGTCAGTTAGGATGGGAAACGGGTGAGCTTTGTGAATGATGTAGTTCTTTTGAACTGAAAAGTGTCTACCCTTACCTGAAACGAAGTCTTGCTTGTAGGAAGAGACAGAGCCTGGGATTTAACTCCATTTCTGAAGGGAAACACACAGCATAGTATTCATCCATGGATCACACTGTGGTTAGAGCAAGAAGCACACTCTTGCTTTCTAGATTCTCTAAGACAGCAGGAAATTTGAGTGTGCCCAGAAGAATAGAGCGGTGTTTCCTACACATATGGACCATATCCAGTCCAAATCTGCTTCTGAAACTGATATAAAGCATTGACCATCTAACATCAAATGCTTGTCAGTTAAGATGAGAAACGTGTGAGCTCTGTGAACGATGTTGTTTGTTTGAGCAGAAAAGTGACTGTCCTTATCTGAAACGAAGTCTTGCTTGTAGGAAGAATCAGAGCCTGGGATTTAACTCCATTTCTCAAGGCAAACACACAGCATAGTTCTCATCCATGGATCACACTCTGCTTTAGAGCGAGAAGCACGCTCTTGCTTTCTAGAGTCTCTAAGACAGCAGGAAACATGAGTGTGCTGAGAACAAAAGAACGGTGTTTCCTACACATACGGACCATATCTAGTCCAACTCATCTTCTGAAACTGATACAAAGCACTGGTCCTCTAACATCCAATGCTTGTCAGTTAAGATGGGAAACTTGTGAGCTTCATGAACGATGTAGTTCGTTTGAGCAAAAAAGTGACTGCCCTTACCTTAAACGAGTCTTGCTTGTACGAAGACCTAGAGCCTGGGATTTAACTCCATTTCGGAATTGAAACACACAGAAGTGTTCTCATCCATTGATCACACTCTGCTTTAGAATAAGAACCACGCTCTTGCCTTTGAGAGTCTCTAAGACAGGAGGAAACGTGATTTTGCTGAGAACAAAAGAATGGAGTTTCCTACACATACAGACAATATCTAGTCCAAATCTGCTTCTGAAACTGATAAAAAGCACTGACCCTCTAACATCCAATGCTTGTCAGTTAAGATGGGAAACGTGTGAGCTTCATGAACGATGTAGTTCGTTTGAGCAGAAAAGTGACTGCCCTTACCTGAAGCGAAGTCTTGCTTGTAGGGAGACTCAGAGCCTGGGATTTAACTCCATTTCTGAAGGCAAACACACAGCATAGTTCTCATCCATGGATCACACTCTGCTTTAGAGCGAGCAGCACGCTCTTGCTTTCTAGAGTCTCAAAGACAGCAGGAATCGTGAGTGTGCCCAGAACAAAAGAACGGTGTTTCCTACACATATGGACTATATGTAGTCCAAAACTTCTTCTGAAACAGATAGAATGCACTGGTCCTCTAACATCCAATGCTTGTCAGTTAAGATGAGAAACGTGTGTGCTTCGTGAAAGATGTAGTTCTTTTGAGCAGAAAAGTGACTGCCCTTACCTGAAACGAAGTCTTGCTTGTAGGGAGACTCAGAGCCTGGGATTTAACTCCTTTTCTGAAGTGAAACACACAGCATAGTTTTCATGCATGGATCACACTCTGCTTTAGAACGAGAAGCACGCTCTTGCTTTCTAGAGTCTCTAAGACAGCAGGAAACGTGAGTGTGCTGAGAACAAAAGAACGGTGTTTCCTACACAGACGGACCATATCTAGTCCAAATCTGCTTCTGAAACTGATACAAAGCACTGATCCTCTAACATCCAATGCTTGTCGGTTAAGATGAGAAACGTGTGAGCTTCATGAATGATGTAGTTCGTTTGAGCAGAAAAGTGACTGCCCTTACCTGAATTGAAGTCTTGCCTGTAGGAAGACTCAGAGCCTGGGATTTAACTCCATTTCTGAAGTAAAACACACAGCAGTGTAATCATCCATTGATCACACTCTGCTTTATAACAAGAAGCACGCTCTTGCTTTCTAGAGTCTCTAAGACAGCAGGAAACGTGATTTTGCTGAGAACAAAAGAACGGTGTTTCCTACACATACGGACCATATCTAGTTCAACTCTGCTTCTGAAACTGATACAAAGCACTGGTCCTCTAACATCCAATGCTTGTCAGTTAAGATGAGAAACGTGTGAGCTTTGTGAATGATGTAGTTCCTTTGAACTGAAAAGTGACTGCCCTTACCTGAAACGAAATCTTGCTTGTAGTAAGACACAGAGCCTGGGATTTAACTCCATTTCTT
This sequence comes from Onychomys leucogaster, assembly GCA_949786385.1. Classification (NCBI taxonomy): domain Eukaryota; kingdom Metazoa; phylum Chordata; class Mammalia; order Rodentia; family Cricetidae; genus Onychomys; species Onychomys leucogaster. The sequence continues at coordinate 995,009 of CATKUP010000039.1, read as the reverse complement.
AAGAGAAACACACAGCATAGTTCTCATCCATGGATCACACTCTGCTTTAGAGCGAGAAGCATGCTCTTGCTTTTAGAGTGTCTAATATAGCAGGAAATCTGAGTGTGCCCAGAACAAAAGAACGGTGTTTCCTACATATACGGACCATATGTAGTCCAAATCTGCTTCTGAAACTGATACAATGCACTGGTCCTCTAACATCCAATGCTTGTCAGTTAAGATGAGAATCATGTGATCTTCGTTAACGATGTAGTTCATATGAGCAGAAAAGTGACTGTCCTTACCTGAAATGAAGTCTTGTTGTAGGAAGACTCAGAGCCTGGGATTTAACTCCATTTCTGAAGGAAAACACACAGCATAGTTCTCATCCATGGATCACACTCTGCTTTAGAGCGAGAAGCACGCTCTTGCTTTCTAGAGTCTCTAAGACAGCAGGAAACATGAGTGTGCTGAGAACAAAAGAACGGTGTTTCCTACACATACGGACCATATCTAGTCCAACTCATCTTCTGAAACTGATACAAAGCACTGCTCCTCTAACATCCAATGCTTGTCAGTTAAGATGGGAAACTTGTGAGATTCATGAACGATGTAGTTCGTTTGAGCAAAAAAGTGACTGCCCTTACCTTAAACGAAGTCTTGCTTGTACGAAGACCTAGAGCCTGGGATTTAACTCCATTTCTGAATTGAAACACACAGAAGTGTTCTCATCCATTGATTACACTCTGCTTTAGAATAAGAACCACGCTCTTGCTTTTGAGAGTCTCTAAGACAGCAGGAAACGTGAGTGTGCTGAGAACAAAAGAACGGTGTTTCCTACACAGACGGACCATATCTAGTCCAAATCTGCTTCTGAAACTGATACAAAGCACTGATCCTCTAACATCCAATGCTTGTCGGTTAAGATGAGAAACGTGTGAGCTTCATGAATGATGTAGTTCGTTTGAGCAGAAAATTGACTGCCCTTACCTGAATTGAAGTCTTGCCTGTAGGAAGACTCAGAGCCTGGGATTTAACTCCATTTCTGAAGTAAAACACACAGCAGTGTAATCATCCATTGATCACACTCTGCTTTATAACAAGAAGCACGCTCTTGCTTTCTAGAGTCTCTAAGACAGCAGGAAACGTGATTTTGCTGAGAACAAAAGAACGGTGTTTCCTACACATATGGACCATATCTAGTTCAACTCTGCTTCTGAAACTGATACAAAGCACTGGTCCTCTAACATCCAATGCTTGTCAGTTAAGATAAGAAACGTGTGAGCTTTGTGAATGATGTAGTTCCTTTGAACTGAAAAGTGACTGCCCTTACCTGAAATGAAATCTTGCTTGTAGTAAGACACAGAGCCTGGGATTTAACTCCATTTCTTAAGAGAAACACACAGCATAGTTCTCATCCATGGATCACACTCTGCTTTAGAGCGAGAAGCACGCTCTTGCTTTTAGAGTGTCTAATATAGCAGGAAATCTGAGTGTGCCCAGAACAAAAGAATGGTGTTTCCTACATATACGGACCATATGTAGTCCAAATCTGCTTCTGAAACTGATACAATGCACTGGTCCTCTAACATCCAATGCTTGTCAGTTAAGATGAGAATCGTGTGATCTTCGTTAACGATGTAGTTCGTTTGAGCAGAAAAGTGACTGTCCTTACCTGAAATGAAGTCTTGCTTGTAGAAAGACTCAGAGCCTGGGATTTAACTCCATTTCTGAAGTGAAACACACAGCAGTGTTCTCATCCATTGATGACACTCTGCTTTAGAACAAGAAAGCTCTTGCTTTCTAGAGTCTCTAAGACAGCAGGAAACGTGAGTGTGCTGAGAACAAAAGAACGGTGTTTCCTACACATACGGACCATATCTAGTCCAACTCTGCTTCTGAAACTCATACAAAGCACTGGTGCTCTTACATCCAATGCTTGCCTGTTAAGATGATAAATGTGTGAGCTCAGTGAACGATGTAGGTCATTTGAGCTGAAAAGTGACTGCCCTTACCTGAAACGAAGTCTTGCTTGTAGGAAGACACAGAGATTGGGATTTAACTCCATTTCTGAAGGGAAACACACAGCATAGTTCTCATCTATAGATCACAATCTGCTTGAGACCGAGAAGCACGCTCTTGCTTTCTAGAGTCTCTAAGACAGCAAGAAACGTGAGTGTGCTGAGAACAAAAGAAGGGTGTTTCCTACACATACAGACCATATCTAGTCCAACTCTGCTTCTGAAACTCATACAAAGCACTGGTCCTCTAACATCCAATGCTTGTCAGTTAAGATGAGAAACGTGTGTGCTTCGTGAAAGATGTAGTTCTTTTGAGCAGAAAAGTGACTGCCCTTACCTGAAACGAAGTCTTGCTTGTAGGGAGACTCAGAGCCTGGGATTTAACTCCTTTTCTGAAGTGAAACACACAGAATAGTTTTCATCCATGGATCACACTCTGCTTTAGAACGAGAAGCACGCTCTTGCTTTCTAGAGTCTCTAAGACAGCAGGAAACGTGAGTGTGCTGAGAACAAAAGAACGGTGTTTCCTACACAGACGGACCATATCTAGTCCAAATCTGCTTCTGAAACTGATACAAAGCACTGATCCTCTAACATCCAATGCTTGTCGGTTAAGATGAGAAACGTGTGAGCTTCATGAATGATGTAGTTCGTTTGAGCAGAAAAGTGACTGCCCTTACCTGAATTGAAGTCTTGCCTGTAGGAAGACTCAGAGCCTGGGATTTAACTCCATTTCTGAAGTAAAACACACAGCAGTGTAATCATCCATTGATCACACTCTGCTTTATAACAAGAAGCACGCTCTTGCTTTCTAGAGTCTCTAAGACAGCAGGAAACGTGATTTTGCTGAGAACAAAAGAACGGTGTTTCCTACACATATGGACCATATCTAGTTCAACTCTGCTTCTGAAACTGATACAAAGCACTGGTCCTCTAACATCCAATGCTTGTCAGTTAAGATAAGAAACGTGTGAGCTTTGTGAATGATGTAGTTCCTTTGAACTGAAAAGTGACTGCCCTTACCTGAAATGAAATCTTGCTTGTAGTAAGACACAGAGCCTGGGATTTAACTCCATTTCTTAAGAGAAACACACAGCATAGTTCTCATCCATGGATCACACTCTGCTTTAGAGCGAGAAGCACGCTCTTCCTTTTAGAGTGTCTAATATAGCAGGAAATCTGAGTGTGCCCAGAACAAAAGAATGGTGTTTCCTACATATACGGACCATATGTAGTCCAAATCTGCTTCTGAAACTGATACAATGCACTGGTCCTCTAACATCCAATGCTTGTCAGTTAAGATGAGAATCGTGTGATCTTCGTTAACGATGTAGTTCGTTTGAGCAGAAAAGTGACTGTCCTTACCTGAAATGAAGTCTTGCTTGTAGAAAGACTCAGAGCCTGGGATTTAACTCCATTTCTGAAGTGAAACACACAGCAGTGTTCTCATCCATTGATGACACTCTGCTTTAGAACAAGAAGCACGCTCTTGCTTTCTAAAGTCTCTAAGACAGCAGGAAACGTGAGTGTGCTGAGAACAAAGAACGGTGTTTCCTACACATACAGACCATATCTAGTCCAACTCTGCTTCTGAAACTCATACAAAGCACTGGTGCTCTAACATCCAATGCTTGCCTGTTAAGATGATAAATGTGTGAGCTCAGTGAACGATGTAGGTCATTTGAGCTGAAAAGTGACTGCCCTTACCTGAAACGAAGTCTTGCTTGTAGGAAGACACAGAGATTGGGATTTAACTCCATTTCTGAAGGGAAACACACAGCATAGTTCTCATCCATAGATCACAATCTGCTTGAGACCGAGAAGCACGCTCTTGCTTTCTAGAGTCTCTAAGACAGCAAGAAACGTGAGTGTGCTGAGAACAAAAGAAGGGTGTTTCCTACACATACAGACCATATCTAGTCCAAATCTGCTTCTGAAACTCATACAAAGCACAGGTCCTCTAACATCCAATGTTTGTCAGTTATGATGAGAAACGTGTGAGCTTTGTGAATGATGTAGTTCCTTTGAACTGAAAAGTGGCTGCCCTTACCTGAAACGAAGTCTTGCTTGTAGTAAGACACAGAGCCTTGGATTTAACTCTATTTCTGAAGGGAAACACACAGCATAGTATTCATCCATGGATCACACTCTGGTTAGAGCGAGAGGCACACTCTTGCTTTCTAGAGTCTCTAAGACAGCAGGAAATCTGAGTGTGCCCAGAACAATAGAACGGTGTTTCCTACACATATGGACCATATCAAGTCCAAATCTGCTTCTGAAACTGATACAAAGCACTGGTCCTCCAACATCCAATGTTTGTCAGTTAAGATGAGAAACTTGTGAGCTTTGTGAATGATTTAGTTCCTTTGAACTGAAAAGTGACTGCCCTTACCTGAAACGAAATCTTGCTTGTAGGAAGACACAGAGCCTGGGATTTAACTCCATTTCTGAAGGGAAACACACAGCATAGTTCTCATCCATGGATCACACTCTGCTTTAGAGCGAGAAGCATGCACTTGCTTTTATAGTCTCTAATATAGCAGGTAATCTGAGTGTGCCCAGAACTAAAGAACGGTGTTTTCTACATATACAGACCATAAGTAGTCCAAATCTGCTTCTGAAACTGATACAAAGCACTGACCCTCTAACATCCAATGCTTGTCAGTTAAGATGAGAAACGTGTGAACTTTCGTGAACGATGTAGTTCGTTTGAGCAGAAAACTGACTGCCCTTACCTGAATCGAAGTCTTGCTTGTAGGAAGACTCAGAGCCTGGGATTTAACTCCATTTCTGAAGTGAAACACAGCAGTGTAATCATCCACTGATCACACTCTGCTTTAGTACAAGAAGCATGCTCTTGCTTACTAGAGTCTCTAAGACAGCAGGAAACGTGTGTGTGCTGAGAACAAAAGAACGGTGTTTTCTAAACATACGGACCATATCTAGTTCAACTCTGCTTCTGAAACTGATACCAAGCACTGATCCTCTAACATCCAATGCTTGTCGGTTAAGATGAGAAACGTGTGAGCTTCATGAATGATGTAGTTCGTTTGAGCAGAAAAGTGACTGCCCTTACCTGAATTGAAGTCTTGCCTGTAGGAAGACTCAGAGCCTGGGATTTAACTCCATTTCTGAAGTAAAACACACAGCAGTGTAATCATCCATTTATCACACTCTGCTTTATAACAAGAAGCACGCTCTTGCTTTCTAGAGTCTCTAAGACAGCAGGAAACGTGATTTTGCTTGGAACAAAAGAACGGTGTTTCCTACACATATGGACCATATCTAGTTCAACTCTGCTTCTGAAACTGATACAAAGCACTGGTCCTCTAACATCCAATGCTTGTCAGTTAAGATAAGAAACGTGTGAGCTTTGTGAATGATGTAGTTCCTTTGAACTGAAAAGTGACTGCCCTTACCTGAAATGAAATCTTGCTTGTAGTAAGACACAGAGCCTGGGATTTAACTCCATTTCTTAAGAGAAACACACAGCATAGTTCTCATCCATGGATCACACTCTGCTTTAGAGCGAGAAGCACGCTCTTCCTTTTAGAGTGTCTAATATAGCAGGAAATCTGAGTGTGCCCAGAACAAAAGAATGGTGTTTCCTACATATACGGACCATATGTAGTCCAAATCTGCTTCTGAAACTGATACAATGCACTGGTCCTCTAACATCCAATGCTTGTCAGTTAAGATGAGAATCGTGTGATCTTCGTTAACGATGTAGTTCGTTTGAGCAGAAAAGTGACTGTCCTTACCTGAAATGAAGTCTTGCTTGTAGAAAGACTCAGAGCCTGGGATTTAACTCCATTTCTGAAGTGAAACACACAGCAGTGTTCTCATCCATTGATGACACTCTGCTTTAGAACAAGAAGCACGCTCTTGCTTTCTAAAGTCTCTAAGACAGCAGGAAACGTGAGTGTGCTGAGAACAAAATAACGGTGTTTCCTACACATACAGACCATATCTAGTCCAACTCTGCTTCTGAAACTCATACAAAGCACTGGTGCTCTAACATCCAATGCTTGCCTGTTAAGATGATAAATGTGTGAGCTCAGTGAACGATGTAGGTCATTTGAGCTGAAAAGTGACTGCCCTTACCTGAAACGAAGTCTTGCTTGTAGGAAGACACAGAGATTGGGATTTAACTCCATTTCTGAAGGGAAACACACAGCATAGTTCTCATCCATAGATCACAATCTGCTTGAGACCGAGAAGCACGCTCTTGCTTTCTAGAGTCTCTAAGACAGGAAGAAACGTGAGTGTGCTGAGAACAAAAGAAGGGTGTTTCCTACACATACAGACCATATCTAGTCCAAATCTGCTTCTGAAACTCATACAAAGCACTGGTCCTCTAACATCCAATGCTTGTCAGTTAAGATGGGAAACGTGTGAGCTTCATGAACGGTGTAGTTCGTTTGAGCAGAAAAGTGACTGCCCTTACCTTAAACGAGGTCTTGCTTGTAGGAAGACTCAGAGCCTGGGATTTAACTCCATTTCTGAATTGAAACACACAGCAGTGTTCTCATCCATTGATCACACTCTGCTTTAGAACAAGAAGCACGCTCTTGCTTTCTATAGTCTCTAAGACAGCAGGAATCGTGAGTGTGCTGAGAACAAAAGAATGGTGTTTCCTACACATACGGACCATGTCTAGTCCAACTCTGCTTCTGAAACTGATACAAAGCACAGGTCCTCTAACATCCAATGTTTGTCAGTTATGATGAGAAACGTTTGAGCTTTGTGAATGATGTAGTTCCTTTGAACTGAAAAGTGGCTGCCCTTACCTGAAACGAAGTCTTGCTTGTAGTAAGACACAGAGCCTTGGATTTAACTCTATTTCTGAAGGGAAACACACAGCAGAGTATTCATCCATGGATCACACTCTGGTTAGAGCGAGAGGCACACTCTTGCTTTCTAGAGTCTCTAAGACAGCAGGAAATCTGAGTGTGCCCAGAACAATAGAACGGTGTTTCCTACACATATGGACCATATCAAGTCCAAATCTGCTTCTGAAACTGATACAAAGCACTGGTCCTCCAACATCCAATGTTTGTCAGTTAAGATGAGAAACTTGTGAGCTTTGTGAATGATTTAGTTCCTTTGAACTGAAAAGTGACTGCCCTTACCTGAAACGAAGTCTTGCTTGTAGGAAGACACAGAGCCTCGGATTTAACTCCATTTCTGAAGGGAAACACACAGCATAGTTCTCATCCATGGATCACACTCTGCTTTAGAGCGAGAAGCATGCACTTGCTTTTATAGTCTCTAATATAGCAGGTAATCTGAGTGTGCCCAGAACTAAAGACCGGTGTTTTCTACATATACAGACCATAAGTAGTCCAAATCTGCTTCTGAAACTGATACAAAGCACTGACCCTCTAACATCCAATGCTTGTCAGTTAAGATGAGAAACGTGTGAACTTTCGTGAACGATGTAGTTCGTTTGAGCAGAAAACTGACTGCCCTTACCTGAATCGAAGTCTTGCTTGTAGGAAGACTCAGAGCCTGGGATTTAACTCCATTTCTGAAGTGAAACACAGCAGTGTAATCATCCACTGATCACACTCTGCTTTAGTACAAGAAGCATGCTCTTGCTTACTAGAGTCTCTAAGACAGCAGGAAACGTGTGTGTGCTGAGAACAAAAGAACGGTGTTTTCTAAACATACGGACCATATCTAGTTCAACTCTGCTTCTGAAACTGATACCAAGCACTGGTCCTCTAACATCCAATGCTTGTCAGTTAAGATGAGAAACGTGTGAGCTTTGTGAATGATGTAGTTCCTTTGAACTGAAAAGTGACTGCCCTTACCTGAAACGAAGTCTTGCTTGTAGTAAGACACAGAGCCTGGGATTTAACTCCACTTCTTAAGAGAAACACACAGCAAAGTTCTCATCCATGGATCACACTCTGCTTTAGAGCGAGAAGCACGCTCTTGCTATTAGAGTCTCTAATATAGCAGGAAATCTGAGTGTGCCCAGAACAAAAGAACGGTGTTTCCTACATATACGGACCATATGTAGTCCAAATCTGCTTCTGATACTGATACAATGCACTGGTCCTCTAACATCCAATGGTTGTCAGTTAAGATGAGAATCTTGTGATCTTCGTTAACGATGTAGTTCGTTTGAGCAGAAAAGTGAAGGCCCTTACCTGAAATGAAGTCTTGTTGTAGGAAGACTCAGAGCCTGGGATTTAACTCCATTTCTGAAGTGAAACACACAGCAGTGTTCTCATCCATTGATGACACTCTGCTTTAGAACAAGAAGCACGCTCTTGCTTTCTAAAGTCTCTAAGACAGCAGGAAACGTGAGTGTGCTGAGAACAAAGAACGGTGTTTCCTACACATACAGACCATATCTAGTCCAACTCTGCTTCTGAAACTCATACAAAGCACTGGTGCTCTAACATCCAATGCTTGCCTGTTAAGATGATAAATGTGTGAGCTCAGTGAACGATGTAGGTCATTTGAGCTGAAAAGTGACTGCCCTTACCTGAAACGAAGTCTTGCTTGTAGGAAGACACAGAGATTGGGATTTAACTCCATTTCTGAAGGGAAACACACAGCATAGTTCTCATCCATAGATCACAATCTGCTTGAGACCGAGAAGCACGCTCTTGCTTTCTAGAGTCTCTAAGACAGCAAGAAACGTGAGTGTGCTGAGAACAAAAGAAGGGTGTTTCCTACACATACAGACCATATCTAGTCCAAATCTGCTTCTGAAACTCATACAAAGCACAGGTCCTCTAACATCCAATGTTTGTCAGTTATGATGAGAAACGTGTGAGCTTTGTGAATGATGTAGTTCCTTTGAACTGAAAAGTGGCTGCCCTTACCTGAAACGAAGTCTTGCTTGTAGTAAGACACAGAGCCTTGGATTTAACTCTATTTCTGAAGGGAAACACACAGCATAGTATTCATCCATGGATCACACTCTGGTTAGAGCGAGAGGCACACTCTTGCTTTCTAGAGTCTCTAAGACAGCAGGAAATCTGAGTGTGCCCAGAACAATAGAACGGTGTTTCCTACACATATGGACCATATCAAGTCCAAATCTGCTTCTGAAACTGATACAAAGCACTGGTCCTCCAACATCCAATGTTTGTCAGTTAAGATGAGAAACTTGTGAGCTTTGTGAATGATTTAGTTCCTTTGAACTGAAAAGTGACTGCCCTTACCTGAAACGAAATCTTGCTTGTAGGAAGACACAGAGCCTGGGATTTAACTCCATTTCTGAAGGGAAACACACAGCATAGTTCTCATCCATGGATCACACTCTGCTTTAGAGCGAGAAGCATGCACTTGCTTTTATAGTCTCTAATATAGCAGGTAATCTGAGTGTGCCCAGAACTAAAGAACGGTGTTTTCTACATATACAGACCATAAGTAGTCCAAATCTGCTTCTGAAACTGATACAAAGCACTGACCCTCTAACATCCAATGCTTGTCAGTTAAGATGAGAAACGTGTGAACTTTCGTGAACGATGTAGTTCGTTTGAGCAGAAAACTGACTGCCCTTACCTGAATCGAAGTCTTGCTTGTAGGAAGACTCAGAGCCTGGGATTTAACTCCATTTCTGAAGTGAAACACAGCAGTGTAATCATCCACTGATCACACTCTGCTTTAGTACAAGAAGCATGCTCTTGCTTACTAGAGTCTCTAAGACAGCAGGAAACGTGTGTGTGCTGAGAACAAAAGAACGGTGTTTTCTAAACATATGGACCATATCTAGTTCAACTCTGCTTCTGAAACTGATACCAAGCACTGATCCTCTAACATCCAATGCTTGTCGGTTAAGATGAGAAACGTGTGAGCTTCATGAATGATGTAGTTCGTTTGAGCAGAAAAGTGACTGCCCTTACCTGAATTGAAGTCTTGCCTGTAGGAAGACTCAGAGCCTGGGATTTAACTCCATTTCTGAAGTAAAACACACAGCAGTGTAATCATCCATTTATCACACTCTGCTTTATAACAAGAAGCACGCTCTTGCTTTCTAGAGTCTCTAAGACAGCAGGAAACGTGATTTTGCTTGGAACAAAAGAACGGTGTTTCCTACACATATGGACCATATCTAGTTCAACTCTGCTTCTGAAACTGATACAAAGCACTGGTCCTCTAACATCCAATGCTTGTCAGTTAAGATAAGAAACGTGTGAGCTTTGTGAATGATGTAGTTCCTTTGAACTGAAAAGTGACTGCCCTTACCTGAAATGAAATCTTGCTTGTAGTAAGACACAGAGCCTGGGATTTAACTCCATTTCTTAAGAGAAACACACAGCATAGTTCTCATCCATGGATCACACTCTGCTTTAGAGCGAGAAGCACGCTCTTCCTTTTAGAGTGTCTAATATAGCAGGAAATCTGAGTGTGCCCAGAACAAAAGAATGGTGTTTCCTACATATACGGACCATATGTAGTCCAAATCTGCTTCTGAAACTGATACAATGCACTGGTCCTCTAACATCCAATGCTTGTCAGTTAAGATGAGAATCGTGTGATCTTCGTTAACGATGTAGTTCGTTTGAGCAGAAAAGTGACTGTCCTTACCTGAAATGAAGTCTTGCTTGTAGAAAGACTCAGAGCCTGGGATTTAACTCCATTTCTGAAGTGAAACACACAGCAGTGTTCTCATCCATTGATGACACTCTGCTTTAGAACAAGAAGCACGCTCTTGCTTTCTAAAGTCTCTAAGACAGCAGGAAACGTGAGTGTGCTGAGAACAAAAGAACGGTGTTTCCTACACATACAGACCATATCTAGTCCAACTCTGCTTCTGAAACTCATACAAAGCACTGGTGCTCTAACATCCAATGCTTGCCTGTTAAGATGATAAATGTGTGAGCTCAGTGAACGATGTAGGTCATTTGAGCTGAAAAGTGACTGCCCTTACCTGAAACGAAGTCTTGCTTGTAGGAAGACACAGAGATTGGGATTTAACTCCATTTCTGAAGGGAAACACACAGCATAGTTCTCATCCATAGATCACAATCTGCTTGAGACCGAGAAGCACGCTCTTGCTTTCTAGAGTCTCTAAGACAGGAAGAAACGTGAGTGTGCTGAGAACAAAAGAAGGGTGTTTCCTACACATACAGACCATATCTAGTCCAAATCTGCTTCTGAAACTCATACAAAGCACTGGTCCTCTAACATCCAATGCTTGTCAGTTAAGATGGGAAACGTGTGAGCTTCATGAACGGTGTAGTTCGTTTGAGCAGAAAAGTGACTGCCCTTACCTTAAACGAGGTCTTGCTTGTAGGAAGACTCAGAGCCTGGGATTTAACTCCATTTCTGAATTGAAACACACAGCAGTGTTCTCATCCATTGATCACACTCTGCTTTAGAACAAGAAGCACGCTCTTGCTTTCTATAGTCTCTAAGACAGCAGGAATCGTGAGTGTGCTGAGAACAAAAGAATGGTGTTTCCTACACATACGGACCATGTCTAGTCCAACTCTGCTTCTGAAACTGATACAAAGCACAGGTCCTCTAACATCCAATGTTTGTCAGTTATGATGAGAAACGTGTGAGCTTTGTGAATGATGTAGTTCCTTTGAACTGAAAAGTGGCTGCCCTTACCTGAAACGAAGTCTTGCTTGTAGTAAGACACAGAGCCTTGGATTTAACTCTATTTCTGAAGGGAAACACACAGCAGAGTATTCATCCATGGATCACACTCTGGTTAGAGCGAGAGGCACACTCTTGCTTTCTAGAGTCTCTAAGACAGCAGGAAATCTGAGTGTGCCCAGAACAATAGAACGGTGTTTCCTACACATATGGACCATATCAAGTCCAAATCTGCTTCTGAAACTGATACAAAGCACTGGTCCTCCAACATCCAATGTTTGTCAGTTAAGATGAGAAACTTGTGAGCTTTGTGAATGATTTAGTTCCTTTGAACTGAAAAGTGACTGCCCTTACCTGAAACGAAGTCTTGCTTGTAGGAAGACACAGAGCCTCGGATTTAACTCCATTTCTGAAGGGAAACACACAGCATAGTTCTCATCCATGGATCACACTCTGCTTTAGAGCGAGAAGCATGCACTTGCTTTTATAGTCTCTAATATAGCAGGTAATCTGAGTGTGCCCAGAACTAAAGACCGGTGTTTTCTACATATACAGACCATAAGTAGTCCAAATCTGCTTCTGAAACTGATACAAAGCACTGACCCTCTAACATCCAATGCTTGTCAGTTAAGATGAGAAACGTGTGAACTTTCGTGAACGATGTAGTTCGTTTGAGCAGAAAACTGACTGCCCTTACCTGAATCGAAGTCTTGCTTGTAGGAAGACTCAGAGCCTGGGATTTAACTCCATTTCTGAAGTGAAACACAGCAGTGTAATCATCCACTGATCACACTCTGCTTTAGTACAAGAAGCATGCTCTTGCTTACTAGAGTCTCTAAGACAGCAGGAAACGTGTGTGTGCTGAGAACAAAAGAACGGTGTTTTCTAAACATACGGACCATATCTAGTTCAACTCTGCTTCTGAAACTGATACCAAGCACTGGTCCTCTAACATCCAATGCTTGTCAGTTAAGATGAGAAACGTGTGAGCTTTGTGAATGATGTAGTTCCTTTGAACTGAAAAGTGACTGCCCTTACCTGAAACGAAGTCTTGCTTGTAGTAAGACACAGAGCCTGGGATTTAACTCCACTTCTTAAGAGAAACACACAGCAAAGTTCTCATCCATGGATCACACTCTGCTTTAGAGCGAGAAGCACGCTCTTGCTATTAGAGTCTCTAATATAGCAGGAAATCTGAGTGTGCCCAGAACAAAAGAACGGTGTTTCCTACATATACGGACCATATGTAGTCCAAATCTGCTTCTGATACTGATACAATGCACTGGTCCTCTAACATCCAATGGTTGTCAGTTAAGATGAGAATCTTGTGATCTTCGTTAACGATGTAGTTCGTTTGAGCAGAAAAGTGAAGGCCCTTACCTGAAATGAAGTCTTGTTGTAGGAAGACTCAGAGCCTGGGATTTAACTCCATTTCTGAAGTGAAACACACAGCAGTGTTCTCATCCATTGATCACACTCTGCTTTAGAACAAGAAGCACGCTCTTGCTTTCTATATTCTCTAAGACAGCAGGAAACGTGAGTGTGCTGAGCACAAAAGAACGGTGTTTCCTACACATACAGACCATATCTAGTCCAACTCTGCTTCTGAAACTGATACAAAGCACTGGTCCTCTAACATCCAATGTTTGTCAGTTAAGATGAGAAACGTGTGAGCTTTGTGAATGATGTAGTTCCTTTGAACTGAAAAGTGACTACCCTTACCTGAAACGAAGTCTTGCGTGTAGGAAGAGACAGAGCCTGGGATTTAACTCCATTTCTGAAGGGAAACACACAGCATAGTTCTCATCCATGGATCACAATCTGATTTACAGCGAGAAGCACGCTCTTGCTTTCTAGAGTCTCTAACACAGCAGGAAACGTGAGTGTGCTGAGAACAAAAGAACGGTGTTTCCTACACATACGGACCATATCTAGTCCAACTCTGCGTCTGAATCTCATACAATGCACTGGTCCTCTAACATCCAATGCTTGTCAGTTAAGATGGGAAACGAGTGAGCTTCATGAACGACGTAGTTCGTTTGAACAGAAAAGTGACTGCCCTTACCTTAAACGAAGTCTTGCTTTTAGGAAGACTCAGAGCCTGGGATTTAACTCCATTTCTGAAGTGAAACACACAGCAGTGTTCTCATCCATTGATGACACTCTGCTTTAGAACAAGAAGCACGCTCTTGCTTTCTATAGTCTCTAAGACAGCAGGAATCGTGAGTGTGCTGAGAACAAAAGAACGGTGTTTCCTACACATACGGACCATGTCTAGTCCAACTCTGCTTCTGAAACTGATACAAAGCACAGGTCCTCTAACATCCAATGTTTGTCAGTTATGATGAGAAACGTGTGAGCTTTGTGAATGATGTAGTTCCTTTGAACTGAAAAGTGGCTGCCCTTACCTGAAACGAAGTCTTGCTTGTAGTAAGACACAGAGCCTTGGATTTAACTCTATTTCTGAAGGGAAACACACAGCATAGTATTCATCCATGGATCACACTCTGGATAGAGCGAGAGGCACACTCTTGCTTTCTAGAGTCTCTAAGACAGCAGGAAATCTGAGTGTGCCCAGAACAATAGAACGGTGTTTCCTACACATATGGACCATATCAAGTCCAAATCTGCTTCTGAAACTGATACAAAGCACTGGTCCTCCAACATCCAATGTTTGTCAGTTAAGATGAGAAACTTGTGAGCTTTGTGAATGATTTAGTTCCTTTGAACTGAAAAGTGACTGCCCTTACCTGAAACGAAGTCTTGCTTGTAGGAAGACACAGAGCCTGGGATTTAACTCCATTTCTGAAGGGAAACACACAGCATAGTTCTCATCCATGGATCACACTCTGCTTTAGAGCGAGAAGCATGCACTTGCTTTTATAGTCTCTAATATAGCAGGTAATGTGAGTGTGCCCAGAACTAAAGAACGGTGTTTTCTACATATACAGACCATAAGTAGTCCAAATCTGCTTCTGAAACTGATACAAAGCACTGACCCTCTAACATCCAATGCTTGTCAGTTAAGATGAGAAACGTGTGAACTTTCGTGAACGATGTAGTTCGTTTGAGCAGAAAACTGACTGCCCTTACCTGAATCGAAGTCTTGCTTGTAGGAAGACTCAGAGCCTGGGATTTAACTCCATTTCTGAAGTGAAACACAGCAGTGTAATCATCCACTGATCACACTCTGCTTTAGTACAAGAAGCATGCTCTTGCTTACTAGAGTCTCTAAGACAGCAGGAAACGTGTGTGTGCTGAGAACAAAAGAACGGTGTTTTCTAAACATACGGACCATATCTAGTTCAACTCTGCTTCTGAAACTGATACCAAGCACTGGTCCTCTAACATCCAATGCTTGTCAGTTAAGATGAGAAACGTGTGAGCTTTGTGAATGATGTAGTTCCTTTGAACTGAAAAGTGACTGCCCTTACCTGAAACGAAGTCTTGCTTGTAGTAAGACACAGAGCCTGGGATTTAACTCCACTTCTTAAGAGAAACACACAGCAAAGTTCTCATCCGTGGATCACACTCTGCTTTAGAGCGAGAAGCACGCTCTTGCTATTAGAGTCTCTAAGGTAGCAGGAAATCTGAGTGTGCCCAGAACAAAAGAACGGTGTTTCCTACATATACGGACCATATGTAGTCCAAATCTGCTTCTGATACTGATACAATGCACTGGTCCCCTAACATCCAATGGTTGTCAGTTAAGATGAGAATCTTGTGATCTTCGTTAACGATGTAGTTCGTTTGAGCAGAAAAGTGAAGGCCCTTACCTGAAATGAAGTCTTGTTGTAGGAAGACTCAGAGCCTGGGATTTAACTCCATTTCTGAAGTGAAACACACAGCAGTGTTCTCATCCATTGATCACACTCTGCTTTAGAACAAGAAGCACGCTCTTGCTTTCTATATTCTCTAAGACAGCAGGAAACGTGAGTGTGCTGAGCACAAAAGAACGGTGTTTCCTACACATACAGACCATATCTAGTCCAACTCTGCTTCTGAAACTGATACAAAGCACTGGTCCTCTAACATCCAATGCTTGTCAGTTAAGATGAGAAACGTGTGAGCTTTGTGAATGATATAGTTCCTTTGAAGTGAAAAGTGACTGCCCTTACCCGAAAAGAAGTCTTGCTTTTAGGAAGACTCAGAGCCTGGGATTTAACTCCATTTCTGAAGGCAAACACACAGCATAGTTCTCATTCATGGATCACACTCTGCTTTAGAGCGAGAAGCACGCTCTTGCTACCTAGAGTCTCTAAGACAGCAGGAAACGTGAGTGTGCTGAGAACAAAAGAACGGTGTTTCCTACACATATGGACATTATATAGTCCAACTCTGCTTCTGAAACTGATACAAAGCAATGGTCCTCTAACATCCAATGCTTGTCTGTTAAGATGAGAAATGTGTGAGCTTCGTGAACGATGTAGTTCGTTTGAGCTGAAAAGTGACTGCCCTTACCTGAAACGAAGTCTTGCTTGTAGGAAGACTCAGAGCATGGGATTTAACTCCATTTCTGAAGTGAAACACACAGCATTGTCTCATCCATTGATCACACTCTGCTTTAGAACAAGAAGCATGCTCTTGCTTTCTAGAGTCTCTAAGACAGCAGGAAACGTGAGTGTGCTGAGAACAAAAGAACGGTGTTTCCTACACATACAAACCACATCTAGTCCAACTCTCCTTCTTAAACTGATACAAAGCACTGGTCCTCTAAAATCCAATGCTTGTCTGTTAAGATGAGAAACGTGTGAGCTCTGTGAAAGATGTAGTTTGTTTGAGCTGAAAAGTGACTGCCCTTACCTGAAACGAAGTCTTGCTTGTTGGAAGACATATATCCTGGGATTTAACTCCTTTTCTGAAGGGAAACACACAGCATAGTTTTCTTCCATGGATCACACTCTGCTTTAGAGCGAGAAGCACGCTCTTGCTTTCTAAAGTCTCTAAGACAGCAGGAAACGTGAGTGTGCTGAGAACAAAAGAACGGTGTTTCCTACACATACGGACCATATCTAGTCCAACTCTGCTACGGAAACTGATACGAAGCACTGGTCCTGTAACATCCAATGTTTGTCAGTTAAGATGAGAAACGTGTGAGCTTTGTGAATGATGTAGTTCCTTTGAGCTGAAAAGTGACTGCCCTTACCTGAAACGAAGTCTTGCTTGTAGGAAGACACAGAGCCTGGGATTTAACTCTTTTCTGAAGGGAAACACACAGCATAGTATTCATCCATGGATCACACTCTGGTTAGAGCGAGAAGCACACTCTTGCTTTCTAGAGTCTCTAAGACAGCAGGAAATCTGAGTGTGCCCAGAACAATAGAACGGTGTTTCCTACACATATGGACCATATCCAGTCCAAATCTGCTTCTGAAACTGATACAAAGCACTGGTCCTCTAATATCCAATGTTTGTCAGTTAAGATGAGAAATGTGTGAGCTTCGTGAACGATGTAGTTCCTTTGAGCAGAAAAGTGACTGCCCTTACCTGAAATGAAGTCTTGCTTGTCGGAAGACTCAGAGCCTGGGATTTAACACCATTTCTGAAGTGAAACACACAGCAGTGTTCTCATCCATGGATGACACTCTGCTTTAGAACAAGAAGCACGCTCTTGCTTTCTAGAGTCTCTAAGACAGCAGGAAACATGAGTGTGCTGAGAACAAAAGAACGGTGTTTCCTACACATAGGGACCATATCTAGTCCAACTCTGCTTCTGAAACTCATACAAAGCACTGGTCCTCTAACATCCAATGCTTGTCAGTTAAGATGGGAAACGTGTGAGCTTCATGAATGATGTAGTTCGTTTGAGGAGAAAAGTGACTGCCCTTACCTTAAATGAAGTCTTGCTTGTAGGAAGACTCAGAGCCTGGGATTTAACTCCATTTCTGAATTGAAACACACAGCAGTGTTCTCATCCATGGATGACACTCTGCTTTAGAACAAGAAGCACGCTCTTGCTTTCTAGAGTCTCTAAGACAGCAGGAAACGTGAGTGTGCTGAGAACAAAAGAACGGTGTTTCCTACACATACGGACCATATCTCATCCAACTCTGCTTCAGAAACTGATACAAAGCACATGACCCACTAACATCCAATGCTTATCATTAAGATGGGAAACGTGTGAGCTTTATGAACGATGTAGTTCGTTTGAGAAGAAAAGTGACTGCCCTTACCTGAAACGACGTCTTGCTTGTAGGGAGACTCAGAGCCTGGGATTTATCTCCTTTTCTGAAGTGAAACACACAGCATAGTTTTCATCCATGGATCACACTCTGCTTTAGAACGAGAAGCACGCTCTTGCTTTCTACAGTCTCTAAGACAGCAGGAAACGTGAGTGTGCTGAGAACAAAAGAACGGTGTTTCCTACACATACGGACCATATCTAGTCCAAATCTGCTTCTTAAACTAAAACAAAGCACTGGTCCTCTAACATCCAATGCTTGTCTGTTAAGATGAGAAACGTGTGAGCTTTGTGAATGATATAGATCCTTTGAAGTGAAAAGTGACTGCCCTTACCCGAAAAGAAGTCTTGCTTGTAGGAAGACTCAGAGCCTGGGATTTAACTCCTTTTCTGAAGGCAAACACACAGCATAGTTCTCATCCATGGATCACACTCTGCTTTAGAGCGAGAAGCACGCTCTTGCTATCTAGAGTCTCTAAGACAGCAGGAAACGTGAGTGTGCTGAGAACAAAAGAACGGTGTTTCCTACACATACGGACCATATCTAGTCCAACTCTTCTTCTGAAACTGATACAAAGCACTGGTCCTCTAATATCCAATGCTTGTCAGTTAAGATGGGAAACGTGTGAGCTTCATGAACGATGTAGTTCGTTTGAGCAGAAAAGTGACTGCCCTTACCTGAAACGAAGTCTTGCTTGTATGAAGACTCAGAGCCTGGGATTTAACTCCATTTCTGAAGGGAAACACACAGCATAGTTCTCATACATGGATCACAATCTGATTTAGAGCGAGAAGCACGCTCTTGCTTTCTAGAGTCTCTAACACAGCAGGAAATGTGAGTGTGCTGAGAACAAAAGAACGGTGTTTCCAACACATACGGACCATATCTAGTCCAACTATGCGTCTGAATCTCATACAAAGCACTGGTCCTCTAACATCCAATGCTTGTCAGTTAAGATGGGAAACGAGTGAGCTTCATGAACGACGTAGTTCGTTTGAGCAGAAAAGTGACTGTCCTTACCTTAAACGAAGTCTTGCTTGTAGGAAGACTCAGAGCCTGGGATTTAACTCCATTTCTGAAGTGAAACACACAGCAGTGTTCTCATCCATTGTTGACACTCTGCTGTAGAACAAGAAGCACGCTCTTGCTTTCTAGAATCTCTAAGACAGCAGGAAACGTGAGTGTGCTGAGAACAAAAGAACGGTGTTTCCTACACATACGGACCATATCTAGTCCAACTCTGCTTCTGAAACTGATACAAAGCACTGACCCACTAACATCCAATGCTTGTCAGTTAAGATGGGAAACGTGTGAGCTTTATGAACGATGTAGTTCGTTTGAGCAGAAAAGTGACCGCCCTTACCTTAAACGAAGTCTTGCTTGTAGGAAGACTCAGCGCCTGGGATTTAACTCCATTTCTGAAGTGAAACACACAGCAGTGTTCTCATCCATTGATGACACTCTGCTTTAGAACAAGAAGCACGCTCTTGCTTTCTAGAGTCTCTAAGACAGCAGGAAACGTGATTTTGCTGAGAACAAAAGAACGGTGTTTCCTACACATACGGACATTATATAGTCCAACTCTGCTTCTGAAACTGATACAAAGCACTGGTCCTCTAACATCCAATACTTGTCTGTTAAGGTGAGAAACGTGTGAGCTTCTGGAACGATGTAGTTCGTTTGAGCAGAAAAGTGACTGCCCTTACCTGAAACGAAGTCTTGCTTGGAGGAAGACTCAGAGCCTGGGATTTAACTCCATTTCTGAAGTGAAACACACAGCGTAGTTCTCATCCATGGATCACACTCTGCTCTAGAGCATGAAGCACACTCTTGCTTTCTAGAGTTTCTAAGACAGCAGGAAATCTGAGTGTGCCCAGAACAAAAGAACGGTGTTTCCTACACATACGGACTATATGTAGTCCAAAACTTCTTCTGAAACTGATAGAATGCACTGGTCCTCTAACATCCAATGCTTGTCAGTTAAGATGAGAAACGTGTGAGCTTCGTGAAAGATGTAGTTCGTTTGAGCAGAAAAGTGACTGCCCTTACCTGAAACGAAGTCTTGCTTGTAGGGAGACTCAGAGCCTGGGATTTATCTCCTTTTCTGAAGTGAAACACACAGCATAGTTTTCATCCATGGATCACACTCTGCTTTAGAACGAGAAGCAGGCTCTTGCTTTCTAGAGTCTCTAAGACAGCAGGAAACGTGAGTGTGCTGAGAACAAAAGAACGGTGTTTCCTACACATACGGACCATATCTAGTCCAAATCTGCTTCTCAAACTGAAACAAAGCACTGGTCCTCTAACATCCAATGCTTGTCTGTTAAGATGAGAAACGTGTGAGCTTTGTGAATGATATAGTTCCTTTGAACTGAAAAGTGACTGCCCTTACCCGAAAAGAATTCTTGCTTTTAGGAAGACACAGAGCCTGGGATTTAAGTCCATTTCTGAAGGGAAACACACAGCATAGTTCTCATCCATGGATCACACTCTGCTTTAGAGCGAGAAATATGCTCTTGCTCTCTAAAGTCTCTAAGAGAGCAGGAAATCTGAGTGTGCCCAGAATAAAAGAATGGTGTTTCCTACACATACGGACTATATGTAGTCCAAAACTTCTTCTGAAACTGATACAATGCACTGGTCCTCTAACATCCAATGCTAGTCAGTTAAGATGATAATCCTGTGATCTTCGTTAACGATGTAGTTCCTTTGAGCAGAAAAGTGACTGTCCTTATTGAAATGAATTCGTGCTTGTAGGAAGACTCAGAGCCTGGGATTTAACTCCATTTCTGAAGTGAAACACACAGCAGTGTTCTCATCCATTGATGACCCTCTGCTTTAGAACAAGAAGCACGCTCTTGCTTTCTAGAGTCTCTAAGACAGCAGGAAACGTGAGTTTGCTGAGAACAAAAGAACGGTGTTTCCTACACATACGGACCATATCTAGTCCAACTCTTCTTCTGAAACTGATACAAAGCACTGGTCCTCTAACATGCAATGCTTGTCAGTTAAGATGGGAAACGTGTGAGCTTCATGAACGTTGTAGTTCGTTTGAGCAAAAAAGTGACTGCCCTTACCTTAAATGAAGTCTTGCTTGTACGAAGACTCAGAGCCTGGGATTGAACTCCATTTCTGAATTGAAACACACAGCAGTGTTCTCATCCATTGATCACACTCTGCTTTAGAACAAGAAGCACGCTCTTGCTTTTTAGAGTCTCTAAGACAGGAGGAAACGTGATTTTGCTGAGAACAAAAGAACGGAGTTTCCTACACATACGGACCATATCTAGTCCAACTCTGCTTCTGAAACTCATACAAAGCACTGGTCCACTAACATCCAATGCTTGTCTGTAAAGATGAGAAATCTGTGAGCTCCGTGAACGATGTAGTTCGTTTGAGCTGAAAAGTGACTGCCCTTACCTGAAAAGAAGTCTTGCTTGTAGGAAGACACAGAGCCTGGGATTTAACTCCATTTCTGAAGGGAAACACACAGCATAGTTCTCATCCATTCAACAAACTCTGCTTTAGAGTGAGAAGGATGCTCTTGCTTTCTAAAGACTCTAAGACAGCAAGCAAAGTGAGTGTGCTGAGAACAAAAGAACCGTTTTTCCTACACATACGGACCATATCCAGTCCAAATCTGCTTCTGAAACTAATACAAAGCACTGGTCCTCTAATATCCAATGTTTGTCAGTTAAGATGAGAAATGTGTGAGCTTCGTGAACGATGTAGTTCCTTTGAGCAGAAAAGTGACTGCCCTTACCTGAAATGAAGTCTTGCTTGTCGGAAGACTCAGAGCCTGGGATTTAACACCATTTCTGAAGTGAAACACACAGCAGTGTTCTCATCCATGGATGACACTCTGCTTTAGAACAAGAAGCACGCTCTTGCTTTCTAGAGTCTCTAAGACAGCAGGAAACATGAGTGTGCTGAGAACAAAAGAACGGTGTTTCCTACACATAGGGACCATATCTAGTCCAACTCTGCTTCTGAAACTCATACAAAGCACTGGTCCTCTAACATCCAATGCTTGTCAGTTAAGATGGGAAACGTGTGAGCTTCATGAATGATGTAGTTCGTTTGAGGAGAAAAGTGACTGCCCTTACCTTAAATGAAGTCTTGCTTGTAGGAAGACTCAGAGCCTGGGATTTAACTTCATTTCTGAATTGAAACACACAGCAGTGTTCTCATCCATTGATCACACTCTGCTTTAGAACAAGAAGCACGCTCTTGCTTTCTAGAGTCTCTAAGACAGCAGGAAACATGAGTGTGCTGAGAACAAAAGAACGGTGTTTCCTACACATACGGACCATATCTAGTCCAACTCTTCTTCTGAAACTGATACAAAGCACTGGTCCTCTAACATCCAATGCTTGTCAGTTAAGATGGGAAACGTGTGAGCTTCATGAACGTTGTAGTTCGTTTGAGCAAAAAAGTGACTGCCCTTACCTTAAACGAAGTCTTGCTTGTAGGAAGACTCAGAACCTGGGATTTAACTCCATTTCTGAAGTGAAACACACAGCAGTGTTCTCATCCATTGTTGACACTCTGCTTTAGAAAAAGAAGCACTCTATTGCTTTCTAGAGTCTCTCAGACAGCAGGAAACGTGATTTTGCTGAGAACAAAAGAACGGTGTTTCCTACACATACGGACATTATATAGTCCAACTCTGCTTCTGAAACTGATACAAAGCACTGGTCCTCTAAAATCCAATACTTGTCTGTTAAGGTGAGAAACGTGTGAGCTTCTGGAACGATGTAGTTCGTTTGAGCAGAAAAGTGACTGCCCTTACCTGAAACGAAGTCTTGCTTGGAGGAAGACTCAGAGCCTGGGATTTAACTCCATTTCTGAAGTGAAACACACAGCGTAGTTCTCATCCATGGATCACACTCTGCTCTAGAGCAAGAAGCACACTCTTGCTTTCTAGAGTTTCTAAGACAGAAGGAAATCTGAGTGTGCCCAGAACAAAAGAACGGTGTTTCCTACACATACGGACTATATGTAGTCCAAAACTTCTTCTGAAACTGATAGAATGCACTGGTCCTCTAACATCCAATGCTTGTCAGTTAAGATGAGAAACGTTTGAGCTTCGTGAAGGATGTAGTTCGTTTGAGCAGAAAAGTGACTGCCCTTACCTGAAACGAAGTCTTGCTTGTAGGGAGACTCAGAGCCTGGGATTTATCTCCTTTTCTGAAGTGAAACACACAGCATAGTTTTCATCCATGGATCACACTCTGCTTTAGAACTAGAAGCAGGCTCTTGCTTTCTAGAGTCTCTAAGACAGCAGGAAACGTGAGTGTGCTGAGAACAAAAGAACGGTGTTTCCTACACATACGGACCATATCTAGTCCAAATCTGCTTCTCAAACTGAAACAAAGCACTGGTCCTCTAACATCCAATTCTTTTCTGTTAAGATGAGAAACGTGTGAGCTTTGTGAATGATATAGTTCCTTTGAACTGAAAAGTGACTGCCCTTACCCGAAAAGAAGTCTTGCTTTTAGGAAGACACAGAGCCTGGGATTTAAGTCCATTTCTGAAGGGAAACACACAGCATAGTTCTCATCCATGGATCACACTCTGCTTTAGAGCGAGAAATATGCTCTTGCTTTCTAAAGTCTCTAAGAGAGCAGGAAATCTGAGTGTGCCCAGAATAAAAGAATGGTGTTTCCTACACATACGGACTATATCTAGTCCAAAACTTCTACTGAAACTGATACAATGCACTGGTCCTCTAACATCCAATGCTAGTCAGTTAAGATGATAATCCTGTGATCTTCGTTAACGATGTAGTTCCTTTGAGCAGAAAAGTGACTGTCCTTATTGAAATGAATTCGTGCTTGTAGGAAGACTCAGAGCCTGGGATTTAACTCCATTTCTGAAGTGAAACACACAGCAGTGTTCTCATCCATTGATGACCCTCTGCTTTAGAACAAGAAGCACGCTCTTGCTTTCTAGAGTCTCTAAGACAGCAGGAAACGTGAGTTTGCTGAGAACAAAAGAACGGTGTTTCCTACACATACGGACCATATCTAGTCCAACTCTTCTTCTGAAACTGATACAAAGCACTGGTCCTCTAACATGCAATGCTTGTCAGTTAAGATGGGAAACGTGTGAGCTTCATGAACGTTGTAGTTCGTTTGAGCAAAAAAGTGACTGCCCTTACCTTAAATGAAGTCTTGCTTGTACGAAGACTCAGAGCCTGGGATTGAACTCCATTTCTGAATTGAAACACACAGCAGTGTTCTCATCCATTGATCACACTCTGCTTTAGAACAAGAAGCACGCTCTTGCTTTTTAGAGTCTCTAAGACAGGAGGAAACGTGATTTTGCTGAGAACAAAAGAACGGAGTTTCCTACACATACGGACCATATCTAGTCCAACTCTGCTTCTGAAACTCATACAAAGCACTGGTCCACTAACATCCAATGCTTGTCTGTAAAGATGAGAAATCTGTGAGCTCCGTGAACGATGTAGTTCGTTTGAGCTGAAAAGTGACTGCCCTTACCTGAAAAGAAGTCTTGCTTGTAGGAAGACACAGAGCCTGGGATTTAACTCCATTTCTGAAGGGAAACACACAGCATAGTTCTCATCCATTCAACAAACTCTGCTTTAGAGTGAGAAGGATGCTCTTGCTTTCTAAAGACTCTAAGACAGCAAGCAAAGTGAGTGTGCTGAGAACAAAAGAACCGTTTTTCCTACACATACGGACCATATCCAGTCCAAATCTGCTTCTGAAACTAATACAAAGCACTGGTCCTCTAATATCCAATGTTTGTCAGTTAAGATGAGAAATGTGTGAGCTTCGTGAACGATGTAGTTCCTTTGAGCAGAAAAGTGACTGCCCTTACCTGAAATGAAGTCTTGCTTGTCGGAAGACTCAGAGCCTGGGATTTAACACCATTTCTGAAGTGAAACACACAGCAGTGTTCTCATCCATGGATGACACTCTGCTTTAGAACAAGAAGCACGCTCTTGCTTTCTAGAGTCTCTAAGACAGCAGGAAACATGAGTGTGCTGAGAACAAAAGAACGGTGTTTCCTACACATAGGGACCATATCTAGTCCAACTCTGCTTCTGAAACTCATACAAAGCACTGGTCCTCTAACATCCAATGCTTGTCAGTTAAGATGGGAAACGTGTGAGCTTCATGAATGATGTAGTTCGTTTGAGGAGAAAAGTGACTGCCCTTACCTTAAATGAAGTCTTGCTTGTAGGAAGACTCAGAGCCTGGGATTTAACTTCATTTCTGAATTGAAACACACAGCAGTGTTCTCATCCATTGATCACACTCTGCTTTAGAACAAGAAGCACGCTCTTGCTTTCTAGAGTCTCTAAGACAGCAGGAAACATGAGTGTGCTGAGAACAAAAGAACGGTGTTTCCTACACATACGGACCATATCTAGTCCAACTCTTCTTCTGAAACTGATACAAAGCACTGGTCCTCTAACATCCAATGCTTGTCAGTTAAGATGGGAAACGTGTGAGCTTCATGAACGTTGTAGTTCGTTTGAGCAAAAAAGTGACTGCCCTTACCTTAAACGAAGTCTTGCTTGTAGGAAGACTCAGAACCTGGGATTTAACTCCATTTCTGAAGTGAAACACACAGCAGTGTTCTCATCCATTGTTGACACTCTGCTTTAGAAAAAGAAGCACTCTATTGCTTTCTAGAGTCTCTCAGACAGCAGGAAACGTGATTTTGCTGAGAACAAAAGAACGGTGTTTCCTACACATACGGACATTATATAGTCCAACTCTGCTTCTGAAACTGATACAAAGCACTGGTCCTCTAAAATCCAATACTTGTCTGTTAAGGTGAGAAACGTGTGAGCTTCTGGAACGATGTAGTTCGTTTGAGCAGAAAAGTGACTGCCCTTACCTGAAACGAAGTCTTGCTTGGAGGAAGACTCAGAGCCTGGGATTTAACTCCATTTCTGAAGTGAAACACACAGCGTAGTTCTCATCCATGGATCACACTCTGCTCTAGAGCAAGAAGCACACTCTTGCTTTCTAGAGTTTCTAAGACAGAAGGAAATCTGAGTGTGCCCAGAACAAAAGAACGGTGTTTCCTACACATACGGACTATATGTAGTCCAAAACTTCTTCTGAAACTGATAGAATGCACTGGTCCTCTAACATCCAATGCTTGTCAGTTAAGATGAGAAACGTTTGAGCTTCGTGAAGGATGTAGTTCGTTTGAGCAGAAAAGTGACTGCCCTTACCTGAAACGAAGTCTTGCTTGTAGGGAGACTCAGAGCCTGGGATTTATCTCCTTTTCTGAAGTGAAACACACAGCATAGTTTTCATCCATGGATCACACTCTGCTTTAGAACTAGAAGCAGGCTCTTGCTTTCTAGAGTCTCTAAGACAGCAGGAAACGTGAGTGTGCTGAGAACAAAAGAACGGTGTTTCCTACACATACGGACCATATCTAGTCCAAATCTGCTTCTCAAACTGAAACAAAGCACTGGTCCTCTAACATCCAATTCTTTTCTGTTAAGATGAGAAACGTGTGAGCTTTGTGAATGATATAGTTCCTTTGAACTGAAAAGTGACTGCCCTTACCCGAAAAGAAGTCTTGCTTTTAGGAAGACACAGAGCCTGGGATTTAAGTCCATTTCTGAAGGGAAACACACAGCATAGTTCTCATCCATGGATCACACTCTGCTTTAGAGCGAGAAATATGCTCTTGCTTTCTAAAGTCTCTAAGAGAGCAGGAAATCTGAGTGTGCCCAGAATAAAAGAATGGTGTTTCCTACACATACGGACTATATCTAGTCCAAAACTTCTACTGAAACTGATACAATGCACTGGTCCTCTAACATCCAATGCTAGTCAGTTAATATGATAATCGTGTGATCTTCGTTAACGATGTAGTTCGTTTGAGCAGAAAAGTGACTGCCCTTATCTGAAATGAATTCGTGCTTGTAGGAAGACTCAGAGCCTGGGATTTAACTCCATTTCTGAAGTGAAACACACAGCAGTGTTCTCATCCATTGATGACCCTCTGCTTTAGAACAAGAAGCACGCTCTTGCTTTCTAGAGTCTCTAAGACAGCAGGAAACGTGAGTGTGCTGAGAACAAAAGTACGGTGTTTCTTACACATACGGACCATATCTAGTCCAACTTTGCTTCTTAAACTGATACAAAGTACTGGTCCTCTAACATCCAATGCTTGTCTGTTAAGATGAGAAATGTGTGAGCTCAGTGAACGATGTAGTTCTTTTGAGCTGAAAAGTGACTGCCCTTACCTGAAATGAAGTCTTGCTTGTAGGAAGACACAGAGCCTGGGATTTAACTCCATTTCTTAAGAGAAACACACAGCATAGTTCTCATCCATGGATCACACTCTGCTTTAGAGCGAGAAGCACGCTCTTGCTATCTAGAGTCTCTAAGACAGCAGGAAACGTGAGTGAGCTGAGAACAAAAGAACAGTGTTTCCTACACATACGGACCATATGTAGTCCAACTCTTCTTCTGAAACTGATACAAAGCACTGGTCCTCTAACACCCAATGCTTGTCTGTTAAGATGAGAAATGTGTGAGCTTCGTGAACGATGTAGTTCCTTTGAGCAGAAAAGTGACTGCCCTTACCTGAAATGAAGTCTTGCTTGTCGGAAGACTCAGAGCCTGGGATTTAACACCATTTCTGAAGTGAAACACACTGCAGTGTTCTCATCCATGGATGACACTCTGCTTTAGAACAAGAAGCACGCTCTTGCTTTTTAGAGTCTCTAAGACAGGAGGAAACGTGATTTTGCTGAGAACAAAAGAACGGAGTTTCCTACACATACGGACCATATCTAGTCCAACTCTGCTTCTGAAACTCATACAAAGCACTGGTCCTCTAACATCCAATGCTTGTCTGTTAAGATGAGAAATGTGTGAGCTCCGTGAACGATGTAGTTCGTTTGAGCTGAAAAGTGACTGCCCTTACCTGAAAAGAAGTCTTGCTTGTAGGAAGACACAGAGCCTGGGATTTAACTCCATTTCTGAAGGGAAACACACAGCATAGTTCTCATCCATTCAACAAACTCTGCTTTAGAGCGAGAAGCATGCTCTTGCTTTCTAAAGACTCTAAGACAGCAAGAAACGTGAGTGTGCTGAGAACAA
This sequence comes from Onychomys leucogaster, assembly GCA_949786385.1. Classification (NCBI taxonomy): domain Eukaryota; kingdom Metazoa; phylum Chordata; class Mammalia; order Rodentia; family Cricetidae; genus Onychomys; species Onychomys leucogaster. The sequence continues at coordinate 967,145 of CATKUP010000039.1, read as the reverse complement.
AAGAACCGTGGTTCCTACACATACGGACCATATCTAGTCCAACTCTGCTACTGAAACTGATACGAAGCACTGGTCCTGTAACATCCAATGTTTGTCAGTTAAGATGAGATACGTGTGAGCTTTGTGAATGATGTAGTTCCTTTGAGCTGAAAAGTGACTGCCCTTAAATGAAACGAAGTCTTGCTTGTAGGAAGACACAGAGCCTGGGATTTAACTCTTTTCTGAAGGGAAACACACAGCATAGTATTCATCCATGGATCACACTCTGGTTAGAGCGAGAAGCACACTCTTGCTTTCTAGAGTCTCTAAGACAGCAGGAAATCTGAGTGTGCCCAGAACAATAGAACGGTGTTTCCTACACATATGGACCATATCCAGTCCAAATCTGCTTCTGAAACTGATACAAAGCACTGGTCCTCTAACATCCAATGTTTGTCAGTTAAGATGGGAAACGTGTGAGCTTCATGAACGATGTAGTTCGTTTGAGGAGAAAAGTGACTGCCCTTACCTTAAAGGAAGTCTTGCTTGTAGGAAGACTCAGAGCCTGGGATTTAACTCCATTTCTGAATTGAAACACACAGCAGTGTTCTCATCCATTGATCACACTCTGCTTTAGAACAAGAAGCACGCTCTTGCTTTCTAGAGTCTCTAAGACAGCAGGAAATGTGAGTGTGCTGAGAACAAAAGAACGGTGTTTCCTACACATACGGACCATATCTAGTCCAACTCATCTTCTGAAACTGATACAAAGCACTGGTCCTCTAACATCCAATGTTTGTCAGTTAAGATGAGAAACGTGTGAGCTTTTTGAATGATGTAGTTTGTTTGAGCTGAAAAGTGACTGCCCTTACCTGAAACGAAGTCTTGCTTGTAGGAAGACACAGAGCCTGGGATTTAACTCCATTTCTAAAGGGAAACACACAGCATAGTTCTCATCCATGGATCACACTCTGCCTTAGAGCGAGAAGCATGCACTTGCTTTTATAATATAGCAGGTAATCTGAGTGTGCCCAGAACTAAAGAACGGTGTTTCCTACATATACAGACCATAATTAGTCCAAATCTGCTTCTGAAACTGATACAAAGCACTGACCCTCTAACATCCAATGCTTGTCAGTTAAGATGAGAAACGTGTGAGCTTCGTGAACGATGTAGTTCGTTTGAGCAGAAAAGTGACTGCCCTTACCTGAATCGAAGTCTTGCTTGTAGGAAGACTGAGAGCCTGGGATTTAACTCCATTTCTGAAGTGAAACACAGCAGTGTAATCATCCATTGATCACACTCTGCTTTAGAACAAGAAGCATGCTCTTGCTTTCTAGAGTCTCTAAGACAGCAGGAAACGTGTGTGTGCTGAGAACAAAAGAACGGTGTTTCCTAAATATACGGACCATATCTAGTTCAACTCTGCTTCTGAAACTGATACAAAGCACTGGTCCTCTAACATCCAATGCTTGTCAGTTAAGATGAGAAACGTGTGAGCTTTGTGAATGATGTAGTTCCTTTGAACTGAAAAGTGACTGCCCTTACCTGAAACGATCTTGCTTGTAGTAAGACACAGAGCCTGGGATTTAACTCCACTTCTTAAGAGAAACACACAGCAAAGTTCTCATCCGTGGATCACACTCTGCTTTAGAGCGAGAAGCACGCTCTTGCTATTGGAGTCTCTAATATAGCAGGAAATCTGAGTGTGCCCTGAACAAAAGAATGGTGTTTCCTACATATACGGACCGTATGTAGTCCAAATCTGCTTCTGATACTGATACAATGCACTGACCCTCTAACATCCAATGCTTGTCAGTTAAGATGAGAATCTTGTGATCTTTGTTAATGATGTAGTTCGTTTGAGCAGAAAAGTGACTGCCCTTACCTGAAATGAAGTCTTGTTGTAGGAAGACTCAGAGCCTGGGATTTAATTCCATTTCTGAAGGGAGACACACAGCAGTGTTCTCATCCATTGATGACACTCTGCTTAAGAACAAGAAGCAAGCTCTTGCTTTCTAGATTCTCTAAGACAGCAGGAAACGTGAGTGTGCTGAGAACAAAAGAACGGTGTTTCCTACACATATGGACCATATCCAGTCCAAATCTGCTTCTGAAACTGATACAAAGCACTGGTCCTCTAACATCCAATGTTTGTCAGTTACGATGAGAAACGTGTGAGCTTTGTGAATGATGTAGTTCCTTTGAACTGAAAAGTGACTGCCCTTACCTGAAAGGAAGTCTTGCTTGTAGTAAGACACAGAGCCTGGGATTTAACTCCATTTCTTAAGAGAAACACACAGCATAGTTCTCATCCATGGATCACACTCTGTTTTAGAGCGAGAAGCACGCTCTTGCTTTTAGAGTCTCTAATATAGCAGGAAATCTGAGTGTGACCAGAACAAAAGAACGGTGTTTCCTACATATACGGACCATATGTAGTCCAAATCTGCTTCTGAAAATGACACAATGCACTGGTCCTCTAACATCCAATGCTTGTCAGTTAAGATGAGAATCGTGTGATCTTCGTTAACAATGTAGTTCGTTTGAGCAGAAATTGACTGTCCTTACCTGAAATGAAGTCTTGCTTGTCGGAAGACTCAGAGCCTGGGATTTAACTCCATTTCTGAAGTGAAACACACAGCAGTGTTCTCATCCATTGATGACACTCTGCTTTAGAACAAGAAGCACGCTCTTGCTTTCTAGAGTCTCTAAGACAGCAGGAAACATGAGTGTGCTGAGAACAAAAGAACGGTGTTTCCTACACATAGGGACCATATCTAGTCCAACTCTGCTTCTGAAACTCATACAAAGCACTGGTCCTCTAACATCCAATGCTTGTCAGTTAAGATGGGAAACGTGTGAGCTTCATGAACGATGTAGTTCGTTTGAGGAGAAAAGTGACTGCCCTTACCTTAAAGGAAGTCTTGCTTGTAGGAAGACTCAGAGCCTGGGATTTAACTCCATTTCTGAATTGAAACACACAGCAGTGTTCTCATCCATTGATCACACTCTGCTTTAGAACAAGAAGCACGCTCTTGCTTTCTAGAGTCTCTAAGACAACAGGAAATGTGAGTGTGCTGAGAACAAAAGAACGGTGTTGCCTACACATACGGACCATATCTAGTCCAACTCATCTTCTGAAACTGATACAAAGCACTGGTCCTCTAACATCCAATGTTTGTCAGTTAAGATGAGAAACGTGTGAGCTTTTTGAATGATGTAGTTTGTTTGAGCTGAAAAGTGACTGCCCTTACCTGAAACGAAGTCTTCCTTGGAGGAAGACTCAGAGCCTGGGATTTAACTCCATTTCTGAAGTGAAACACACAGCGTAGTTCTCATCCATGGATCACACTCTGCTCTAGAGCAAGAAGCACACTCTTGCTTTCTAGAGTTTCTAAGACAGAAGGAAATCTGAGTGTGCCCAGAACAAAAGAACGGTGTTTCCTACACATACGGACTATATGTAGTCCAAAACTTCTTCTGAAACTGATAGAATGCACTGGTCCTCTAACATCCAATGCTTGTCAGTTAAGATGAGAAACGTGTGAGCTTCGTGAAAGATGTAGTTCGTTTGAGCAGAAAAGTGACTGCCCTTACCTGAAACGAAGTCTTGCTTGTAGGGAGACTCAGAGCCTGGGATTTATCTCCTTTTCTGAAGTGAAACACACAGCATAGTTTTCATCCATGGATCACACTCTGCTTTAGAGCGAGAAATATGCTCTTGCTTTCTAAAGTCTCTAAGAGAGCAGGAAATCTGAGTGTGCCCAGAATAAAAGAACGGTGTTTCCTACACATACGGACTATATGTAGTCCAAAACTTCTACTGAAACTGATACAATGCACTGGTCCTCTAACATCCAATGCTAGTCAGTTAATATGATAATCGTGTGATCTTCGTTAACGATGTAGTTCGTTTGAGCAGAAAAGTGACTGCCCTTATCTGAAATGAATTCGTGCTTGTAGGAAGACTCAGAGCCTGGGATTTAACTCCATTTCTGAAGTGAAACACACAGCAGTGTTCTCATCCATTGATGACCCTCTGCTTTAGAACAAGAAGCACGCTCTTGCTTTCTAGAGTCTCTAAGACAGCAGGAAATGTGAGTGTGCTGAGAACAAAAGAACGGTGTTTCCTACACATACGGACCATATCTAGTTCAACTCTGCTTCTGAAACTGATACAAAGCACTGGTCCTCTAACATCCAAGGCTTGTCAGTTAAGATGAGAAACGTGTGAGCTTTGTGAATGATGTAGTTCCTTTGAACTGAAAAGTGACTGCCCTTACCTGAAACGATCTTGCTTGTAGTAAGACACAGAGCCTGGGATTTAACTCCACTTCTTAAGAGAAACACACAGCAAAGTTCTCATCCGTGGATCACACTCTGCTTTAGAGCGAGAAGCACGCTCTTGCTATTGGAGTCTCTAATATAGCAGGAAATCTGAGTGTGCCCTGAACAAAAGAATGGTGTTTCCTACATATACGGACCGTATGTAGTCCAAATCTGCTTCTGATACTGATACAATGCACTGACCCTCTAACATCCAATGCTTGTCAGTTAAGATGAGAAATGTGTGAGCTTCGTGAACGATGTAGTTCCTTTGAGCAGAAAAGTGACTGCCCTTACCTGAAATGAAGTCTTGCTTGTCGGAAGACTCAGAGCCTGGGATTTAACACCATTTCTGAAGTGAAACACACAGCAGTGTTCTCATCCACGGATGACACTCTGCTTTAGAACAAGAAGCACGCTCTTGCTTTCTAGAGTCTCTAAGACAGCAGGAAACATGAGTGTGCTGAGAACAAAAGAACGGTGTTTCCTACACATAGGGACCATATCTAGTCCAACTCTGCTTCTGAAACTGATACAAAGCACTGACCCTCTAACATCCAATGCTTGTCAGTTAAGATGAGAATCTTGTGATCTTTGTTAATGATGTAGTTCGTTTGAGCAGAAAAGTGACTGCCCTTACCTGAAATGAAGTCTTGTTGTAGGAAGATTCAGAGCCTGGGATTTAACTCCATTTCTGAAGTGAGACACACAGCAGTGTTCTCATCCATTGATGACACTCTGCTTAAGAACAAGAAGCAAGCTCTTGCTTTCTAGATTCTCTAAGACAGCAGGAAACGTGAGAGTGCTGAGAACAAAAGAACGGTGTTTGCTACACATATGGACCATATCCAGTCCAAATCTGCTTCTGAAACTGATACAAAGCACTGGTCCTCTAACATCCAATGTTTGTCAGTTAAGATGAGAAACGTGTGAGCTTTGTGAATGATGTAGTTCCTTTGAACTGAAAAGTGACTGCCCTTACCTGAAAGGAAGTCTTGCTTGTAGTAAGACACAGAGCCTGGGATTTAACTCCATTTCTTAAGAGAAACACACAGCATAGTTCTCATCCATGGATCACACTCTGTTTTAGAGCGAGAAGCACGCTCTTGCTTTTAGAGTCTCTAATATAGCAGGAAGTCTGAGTGTGACCAGAACAACAGAACGGTGTTTCCTACACATATGGACCATATCCAGTCCAAATCTGCTTCTGAAACTGATACAAAGCACTGGTCCTCTAACATCCAATGTTTGTCAGTTAAGATGGGAAACGTGTGAGCTTCATGAACGATGTAGTTCGTTTGAGGAGAAAAGTGACTGCCCTTACCTTAAAGGAAGTCTTGCTTGTAGGAAGACTCAGAGCCTGGGATTTAACTCCATTTCTGAATTGAAACGCACAGCAGTGTTCTCATCCATTGATCACACTCTGCTTTAGAACAAGAAGCACGCTCTTGCTTTCTAGAGTCTCTAAGACAGCAGGAAATGTGAGTGTGCTGAGAACAAAAGAACGGTGTTTCCTACACATACGGACCATATCTAGTCCAACTCATCTTCTGAAACTGATACAAAGCACTGGTCCTCTAACATCCAATGTTTGTCAGTTAAGATGAGAAACGTGTGAGCTTTTTGAATGATGTAGTTTGTTTGAGCTGAAAAGTGACTGCCCTTACCTGAAACGAAGTCTTGCTTGTAGGAAGACACAGAGCCTGGGATTTAACTCCATTTCTAAAGGGAAACACACAGCATAGTTCTCATCCATGGATCACACTCTGCCTTAGAGCGAGAAGCATGCACTTGCTTTTATAATATAGCAGGTAATCTGAGTGTGCCCAGAACTAAAGAACGGTGTTTCCTACATATACAGACCATAATTAGTCCAAATCTGCTTCTGAAACTGATACAAAGCACTGACCCTCTAACATCCAATGCTTGTCAGTTAAGATGAGAAACGTGTGAGCTTCGTGAACGATGTAGTTCGTTTGAGCAGAAAAGTGACTGCCCTTACCTGAATCGAAGTCTTGCTTGTAGGAAGACTCAGAGCCTGGGATTTAACTCCATTTCTGAAGTGAAACACAGCAGTGTAATCATCCATTGATCACACTCTGCTTTAGAACAAGAAGCATGCTCTTGCTTTCTAGAGTCTCTAAGACAGCAGGAAACGTGTGTGTGCTGAGAACAAAAGAACGGTGTTTCCTAAATATACGGACCATATCTAGTTCAACTCTGCTTCTGAAACTGATACAAAGCACTGGTCCTCTAACATCCAATGCTTGTCAGTTAAGATGAGAAACGTGTGAGCTTTGTGAATGATGTAGTTCCTTTGAACTGAAAAGTGACTGCCCTTACCTGAAACGATCTTGCTTGTAGTAAGACACAGAGCCTGGGATTTAACTCCACTTCTTAAGAGAAACACACAGCAAAGTTCTCATCCGTGGATCACACTCTGCTTTAGAGCGAGAAGCACGCCCTTGCTATTGGAGTCTCTAATATAGCTGGAAATCTGAGTGTGCCCTGAACAAAAGAATGGTGTTTCCTACATATACGGACCGTATGTAGTCCAAATCTGCTTCTGATACTGATACAATGCACTGACCCTCCAACATCCAATGCTTGTCAGTTAAGATGAGAATCTTGTGATCTTTGTTAATGATGTTGTTCGTTTGAGCAGAAAAGTGACTGCCCTTACCTGAAATGAAGTCTTGTTGTAGGAAGACTCAGAGCCTGGGATTTAACTCCATTTCTGAAGGGAGACACACAGCAGTGTTCTCATCCATTGATGACACTCTGCTTAAGAACAAGAAGCAAGCTCTTGCTTTCTAGATTCTCTAAGACAGCAGGAAACGTGAGTGTGCTGAGAACAAAAGAACGGTGTTTCCTACACATATGGACCATATCCAGTCCAAATCTGCTTCGGAAACTGATACAAAGCACTGGTCCTCTAACATCCAATGTTTGTCAGTTACGATGAGAAACGTGTGAGCTTTGTGAATGATGTAGTTCCTTTGAACTGAAAAGTGACTGCCCTTACCTGAAAGGAAGTCTTGCTTGTAGTAAGACACAGAGCCTGGGATTTAACTCCATTTCTTAAGAGAAACACACAGCATAGTTCTCATCCATGGATCACACTCTGTTTTAGAGCGAGAAGCACGCTCTTGCTTTTAGAGTCTCTAATATAGCAGGAAATCTGAGTGTGACCAGAACAAAAGAACGGTGTTTCCTACATATACGGACCATATGTAGTCCAAATCTGCTTCTGAAACTGACACAATGCACTGGTCCTCTAACATCCAATGCTTGTCAGTTAAGATGAGAATCGGGTGATCTTCGTTAACAATGTAGTTCGTTTGAGCAGAAATTGACTGTCCTTACCTGAAATGAAGTCTTGCTTGTCGGAAGACTCAGAGCCTGGGATTTAACTCCATTTCTGAAGTGAAACACACAGCAGTGTTCTCATCCATTGATGACACTCTGCTTTAGAACAAGAAGCACGCTCTTGCTTTCTAGAGTCTCTAAGACAGCAGGAAACATGAGTGTGCTGAGAACAAAAGAACGGTGTTTCCTACACATAGGGACCATATCTAGTCCAACTCTGCTTCTGAAACTCATACAAAGCACTGGTCCTCTAACATCCAATGCTTGTCAGTTAAGATGGGAAACGTGTGAGCTTCATGAACGATGTAGTTCGTTTGAGGAGAAAAGTGACTGCCCTTACCTTAAAGGAAGTCTTGCTTGTAGGAAGACTCAGAGCCTGGGATTTAACTCCATTTCTGAATTGAAACACACAGCAGTGTTCTCATCCATTGATCACACTCTGCTTTAGAACAAGAAGCACGCTCTTGCTTTCTAGAGTCTCTAAGACAACAGGAAATGTGAGTGTGCTGAGAACAAAAGAACGGTGTTTCCTACACATACGGACCATATCTAGTCCAACTCATCTTCTGAAACTGATACAAAGCACTGGTCCTCTAACATCCAATGTTTGTCAGTTAAGATGAGAAACGTGTGAGCTTTTTGAATGATGTAGTTTGTTTGAGCTGAAAAGTGACTGCCCTTACCTGAAACGAAGTCTTGCTTGGAGGAAGACTCAGAGCCTGGGATTTAACTCCATTTCTGAAGTGAAACACACAGCGTAGTTCTCATCCATGGATCACACTCTGCTCTAGAGCAAGAAGCACACTCTTGCTTTCTAGAGTTTCTAAGACAGAAGGAAATCTGAGTGTGCCCAGAACAAAAGAACGGTGTTTCCTACACATACGGACTATATGTAGTCCAAAACTTCTTCTGAAACTGATAGAATGCACTGGTCCTCTAACATCCAATGCTTGTCAGTTAAGATGAGAAACGTGTGAGCTTCGTGAAAGATGTAGTTCGTTTGAGCAGAAAAGTGACTGCCCTTACCTGAAACGAAGTCTTGCTTGTAGGGAGACTCAGAGCCTGGGATTTATCTCCTTTTCTGAAGTGAAACACACAGCATAGTTTTCATCCATGGATCACACTCTGCTTTAGAACGAGAAGCAGGCTCTTGCTTTCTAGAGTCTCTAAGACAGCAGGAAACGTGAGTGTGCTGAGAACAAAAGAACGGTGTTTCCTACACATACGGACCATATCTAGTCCAAATCTGCTTCTCAAACTGAAACAAAGCACTGGTCCTCTAACATCCAATTCTTTTCTGTTAAGATGAGAAACGTGTGAGCTTTGTGAATGATATAGTTCCTTTGAACTGAAAAGTGACTGCCCTTACCCAAAAAGAAGTCTTGCTTTTGGGAAGACACAGAGCCTGGGATTTAAGTCCATTTCTGAAGGGAAACACACAGCATAGTTCTCATCCATGGATCACACTCTGCTTTAGAGCGAGAAATATGCTCTTGCTTTCTAAAGTCTCTAAGAGAGCAGGAAATCTGAGTGTGCCCAGAATAAAAGAACGGTGTTTCCTACACATACGGACTATATGTAGTCCAAAACTTCTACTGAAACTGATACAATGCACTGGTCCTCTAACATCCAATGCTAGTCAGTTAATATGATAATCGTGTGATCTTCGTTAACGATGTAGTTCGTTTGAGCAGAAAAGTGACTGCCCTTATCTGAAATGAATTCGTGCTTGTAGGAAGACTCAGAGCCTGGGATTTAACTCCATTTCTGAAGTGAAACACACAGCAGTGTTCTCATCCATTGATGACCCTCTGCTTTAGAACAAGAAGCACGCTCTTGCTTTCTAGAGTCTCTAAGACAGCAGGAAATGTGAGTGTGCTGAGAACAAAAGAACGGTGTTTCCTACACATACGGACCATATCTAGTCCAACTCATCTTCTGAAACTGATACAAAGCACTGGTCCTCTAACATCCAATGTTTGTCAGTTAAGATGAGAAACGTGTGAGCTTCGTGAACGATGTAGTTTGTTTGAGCTGAAAAGTGACTGCCCTTACCTGAAACGAAGTCTTGCTTGTAGGAAGACACAGAGCCTGGGATTTAACTCCATTTCTAAAGGGAAACACACAGCATAGTTCTCATCCATGGATCACACTCTGCCTTAGAGCGAGAAGCATGCACTTGCTTTTATAATATAGCAGGTAATCTGAGTGTGCCCAGAAATAAAGAACGGTGTTTCCTACATATACAGACCATAATTAGTCCAAATCTGCTTCTGAAACTGATACAAAGCACTGACCCTCTAACATCCAATGCTTGTCAGTTAAGATGAGAAACGTGTGAGCTTCGTGAACGATGTAGTTCGTTTGAGCAGAAAAGTGACTGCCCTTACCTGAATCGAAGTCTTGCTTGTAGGAAGACACAGAGCCTGGGATTTAACTCCACTTCTTAAGAGAAACACACAGCAAAGTTCTCATCCGTGGATCACACTCTGCTTTAGAGCGAGAAGCACGCTCTTGCTATTGGAGTCTCTAATATAGCAGGAAATCTGAGTGTGCCCTGAACAAAAGAATGGTGTTTCCTACATATACGGACCGTATGTAGTCCAAATCTGCTTCTGATACTGATACAATGCACTGACCCTCTAACATCCAATGCTTGTCAGTTAAGATGAGAATCTTGTGATCTTTGTTAATGATGTAGTTCGTTTGAGCAGAAAAGTGACTGCCCTTACCTGAAATGAAGTCTTGTTGTAGGAAGACTCAGAGCCTGGGATTTAACTCCATTTCTGAAGGGAGACACACAGCAGTGTTCTCATCCATTGATGACACTCTGCTTAAGAACAAGAAGCAAGCTCTTGCTTTCTAGATTCTCTAAGACAGCAGGAAACGTGAGTGTGCTGAGAACAAAAGAACGGTGTTTCCTACACATATGGACCATATCCAGTCCAAATCTGCTTCTGAAACTGATACAAAGCACTGGTCCTCTAACATCCAATGTTTGTCAGTTAAGATGAGAAACGTGTGAGCTTTGTGAATGATGTAGTTCCTTTGAACTGAAAAGTGACTGCCCTTACCTGAAAGGAAGTCTTGCTTGTAGTAAGACACAGAGCCTGGGATTTAACTCCATTTCTTAAGAGAAACACACAGCATAGTTCTCATCCATGGATCACACTCTGTTTTAGAGCGAGAAGCACGCTCTTGCTTTTAGAGTCTCTAATACAGCAGGAAATCTGAGTGTGACCAGAACAAAAGAACGGTGTTTCCTACATATACGGACCATATGTAGTCCAAATCTGCTTCTGAAACTGACACAATGCACTGGTCCTCTAACATCCAATGCTTGTCAGTTAAGATGAGAATCGTGTGATCTTCGTTAACAATGTAGTTCGTTTGAGCAGAAATTGACTGTCCTTACCTGAAATGAAGTCTTGCTTGTCGGAAGACTCAGAGCCTGGGATTTAACTCCATTTCTGAAGTGAAACACACAGCAGTGTTCTCATCCATTGATGACACTCTGCTTTAGAACAAGAAGCACGCTCTTGCTTTCTAGAGTCTCTAAGACAGCAGGAAACATGAGTGTGCTGAGAACAAAAGAACGGTGTTTCCTACACATAGGGACCATATCTAGTCCAACTCTGCTTCTGAAACTCATACAAAGCACTGGTCCTCTAACATCCAATGCTTGTCAGTTAAGATGGGAAACGTGTGAGCTTCATGAACGATGTAGTTCGTTTGAGGAGAAAAGTGACTGCCCTTACCTTAAAGGAAGTCTTGCTTGTAGGAAGACTCAGAGCCTGGGATTTAACTCCATTTCTGAATTGAAACACACAGCAGTGTTCTCATCCATTGATCACACTCTGCTTTAGAACAAGAAGCACGCTCTTGCTTTCTAGAGTCTCTAAGACAGCAGGAAATGTGAGTGTGCTGAGAACAAAAGAACGGTGTTTCCTACACATACGGACCATATCTAGTCCAACTCATCTTCTGAAACTGATACAAAGCACTGGTCCTCTAACATCCAATGTTTGTCAGTTAAGATGAGAAACGTGTGAGCTTTTTGAATGATGTAGTTTGTTTGAGCTGAAAAGTGACTGCCCTTACCTGAAACGAAGTCTTGCTTGTAGGAAGACACAGAGCCTGGGATTTAACTCCATTTCTAAACGGAAACACACAGCATAATTCTCATCCATGGATCACACTCTGCTTTAGAGCGAGAAGCATGCACTTGCTTTTATAATATAGCAGGTAATCTGAGTGTGCCCAGAACTAAAGAACGGTGTTTCCTACATATGCAGACCATAAGTAGTCCAAATCTGCTTCTGAAACTGATACAAAGCACTGACCCTCTAACATCCAATGCTTGTCAGTTAAGATGAGAAACGTGTGAGCTTCGTGAACGATGTAGTTCGTTTGAGCAGAAAAGTGACTGCCCTTACCTGAATCGAAGTCTTGCTTGTAGGAAGACTCAGAGCCTGGGATTTAACTCCATTTCTGAAGTGAAACACAGCAGTGTAATCATCCATTGATCACACTCTGCTTTAGGACAAGAAGCATGCTCTTGCTTTCTAGAGTCTCTAAGACAGCAGGAAACGTGTGTGTGCTGAGAACAAAAGAACGGTGTTTCCTAAACATATGGACCATATCTAGTTCAACTCTGCTTCTGAAACTGATACAAAGCACTGGTCCTCTAACATCCAATGCTTGTCAGTTAAGATGAGAAACGTGTGAGCTTTGTGAATGATGTAGTTCCTTTGAACTGAAAAGTGACTGCCCTTACCTGAAACGATCTTGCTTGTAGTAAGACACAGAGCCTGGGATTTAACTCCACTTCTTAAGAGAAACACACAGCAAAGTTCTCATCCGTGGATCACACTCTGCTTTAGAGCGAGAAGCACGCTCTTGCTATTGGATTCTCTAATATAGCAGGAAATCTGAGTGTGCCCTGAACAAAAGAATGGTGTTTCCTACATATACGGACCATATGTAGTCCAAATCTGCTTCTGATACTGATACAATGCACTGACCCTCTAACATCCAATGCTTGTCAGTTAAGATGAGAATCTTGTGATCTTTGTTAATGATGTAGTTCGTTTGAGCAGAAAAGTGACTGCCCTTACCTGAAATGAAGTCTTGTTGTAGGAAGACTCAGAGCCTGGGATTTAACTCCATTTCTGAAGTGAGACACACAGCAGTGTTCTCATCCATTGATGACACTCTGCTTAAGAACAAGAAGCAAGCTCTTGCTTTCTAGATTCTCTAAGACAGCAGGAAACGTGAGTGTGCTGAGAACAAAAGAACGGTGTTTCCTACACATATGGACCACATCCAGTCCAAATCTGCTTCTGAAACTGATACAAAGCACTGGTCCTCTAACATCCAATGCTTGTCATTTAAGATGAGAAACGTGTGAGCTTTGTGAATGATGTAGTTCCTTTGAACTGAAAAGTGACTGCCCTTACCTGAAAGGAAGTCTTGCTTGTAGTAAGACACAGAGCCTGGGATTTAACTCCATTTCTTAAGAGAAACACACAGCATAGTTCTCATCCATGGATCACACTCTGTTTTAGAGCGAGAAGCACGCTCTTGCTTTTAGAGTCTCTAAGACAGCAGGAAATTTGAGTGTGAGCAGAACAATAGATCGGTGTTTCCACACATATGGACCATATCCAGTCCAAATCTGCTTCTGAAACTGAAGTAAAGCATTGACCCTCTAACATCCAATGCTTGTCAGTTAAGATGAGAAACGTGTGAGCTCTGTGAACGATGTAGTTCGTTTGAGCAGAAAAGTGACTGTCCTTACCTGAAACGAAGTCTTGCTTGTAGGAAGACTCAGAGCCTGGGATTTAACTCCATTTCTGAAGGCAAACACACAGCGTAGTTCTCATCCATAGATCACACTCTGCTTTAGAGCGAGAAGCACGCTCTTGCTTTCTAGAGTCTCTAAGACAGCAGGAAACGTGAGTGTGCTGAGAACAAAAGAACGGTGTTTCCTACACATAGGGACCATATCTAGTCCAACTCTGCTTCTGAAACTGATACAAAGCACTGGTCCTCTAACATCCAATGTTTGTCAGTTAAGATGAGAAACGTGTGAGCTTTGTGAATGATGTACTTCCTTTAAACTGAAAAGTGACTACCCTTACCTGAAACAAAGTCTTGCTTGTAGGAAGACACAGAGCCTGGGATTTAACTCCATTTCTGAAGGGAAACACACAGCATAGTATTCATCCATGGATCACACTGTGGTTAGAGCAAGAAGCACACTCTTGCTTTCTAGAATCTCTAAGACAGCAGGAAATTTGAGTGTGCCCAGAACAATAGTACGGTGTTTCCTACAGATATGGACCATATCCAGTCCAAATCTGTTTCTGAAACTGATATAAAGCATTGACCCTCTAACATCCAATGCTTGTCAGTTAAGATGAGAAACGTGTGAGCTCTGTGAACGATGTAGTTCGTTTGAGCAGAAAAGTGACTGTCCTAACCTGAAACGAAGTTTTGCTTGTAGGAAGACTCAGAGCCTGGGATTTAACTCCATTTCTGAAGGGAAACACACAGCATAGTTCTCATCCATGGATCACACTCTGCTTTAGAGCGAGAAGCACGCTCTTGCTTTCTAGAGTCTCTAAGACAGCAGGAAACGTGAGTGTGCTGAGAACAAAAGAACGGTGTTTCCTACACATACGGACCATATCTAGTCCAACTCATCTTCTGAAACTGATACAAAGCACTGGTCCTCTAACATCCAATACTTGTCAGTTAAGATGGGAAACGTGTAAGCTTCATGAACGATGTAGTTCGTTTGAGCAAAAAAGTGACTGCCCTTACGTTAAACGAAGTCTTGCTTGTACGAAGACTCAGAGCCTGGAATTTAACTCCATTTCTGAATTGAAACACACAGCAGTGTTCTCATCCATTGATCACACTCTGCTTTAGAATAAGAAGCACGCTCTTGCTTTTTAGAGTCTCTAAGACAGGAGGAAACGTGATTTTGCTGAGAACAAAGAACGGAGTTTCCTACACATACGGATCATATCTAGTCCAAATCTGCTTCTGAAACTGATATAAAGCACTGACCCTCTAACATCCAATGCTTGTCAGTTAAGATGGGAAACGTGTGAGCTTCATGAACGATGTAGTTTGTTTGAGCAGAAAAGTGACTGCCTTACCTGAATTGAAGTCTTGCTTGTAGGAAGACTCAGAGCCTGGGATTTAACTCCATTTCTGAAGGCAAACACACAGCATAGTTCTCATCCATGGATCACACTCTGCTTTAGAGCGAGAATCACGCTCTTGCTTCTAGAGTCTCTAAGACAGCAGGAAACGTGAGTGTGCCCAGAACAAAAGAACGGTGTTTCCTACATATACAGACCATATCTAGTCCAACTCTGCTTCTTAAACTGATATAAAGCACTGGTCCTCTAACATCCAATGCTTGTCTGTTAAGATGAGAAATGTGTGAGCTCAGTGAACGATGTAGTTCGTTTGATCAGAAAAGTGACAGCCCTTACCTGAATTGAAGTATTGCCTGTAGGAAGACTCAGAGCCTGGGATTTAACTCCATTTCTGAAGTAAAACACACAGCAGTGTAATCATCAATTGATCACACTCTGCTTTATAACTAGAAGCACGCTCTTGCTTTCTAGAGTCTCTAAGACAGCAGGAAACGTGACTTTGCTGAGAACAAAAGAACGGTGTTTCCTACACATATGGACATTATATAGTCCAACTCTGCTTCTGAAACTGATACAAAGCACTGGTCCTCTAACATCCAATGCTTGTCAGTTAAGATGAGAAACGTGTGAGCTTTGTGAATGATGTAGTTCCTTTGAACTGAAAAGTGACTGCCCTTACCTGATACGAAGTCTTGCTTGTAGTAAGACACAGAGCCTGGGATTTAACTCCATTTCTGAAGTGAAACACACAGCGTAGTTCTCATCCATGGTTCACACTCTGCTTTAGAGCAAGAAGCACACTCTTGCTTTCTAGAGTCTCAAAGACAGCAGGAAATCTGAGTGTGCCCAGAACAAAAGAACGGTGTTTCCTACACATACGGACTATATGTAGTCCAAATCTTCTTCTGAAACTGATAGAATGCACTGGTCCTCTACCATCCAATGCTTGTCAGTGAAGATGAGAAACGTGTGAGCTTCGTGAAAGATGTAGTTCGTTTGAGCAGAAAAGTGACTGCCCTTACCTGAAACAAAGTCTTGCTTGTAGGGAGACTCAGAGCCTGGGATTTAACTCCTTTTCTGAAGTGAAACACACATCATAGTTTTCATCCATGGATCACACTCTGCTTTAGAACAAGAAGCACGCTCTTGCTTTCTAGAGTCTCTAAGACAGCAGGAAACGTGAGTGTGCCCAGAACAAAAGAACGGTGTTTCCTACATATAGGGACCATATCTAGTCCAACTCTGCTTCTGAAACTGATACAAAGCACTGGTCCTCTAACATCCAATGTTTGTCAGTTAAGATGAGAAACGTGTGAGCTTTGTGAATGATGTACTTCCTTTAAACTGAAAAGTGACTACCCTTACCTGAAACAAAGTCTTGCTTGTAGGAAGAAACAGAGCCTGGGATTTAACTCCATTTCTGAAGGGAAACACACAGCATAGTATTCATCCATGGATCACACTGTGGTTAGAGCAAGAAGCACACTCTTGCTTTCTAGAGTCTCTAAGACAGCAGGAAATTTGAGTGTGCCCAGAACAATAGTACGGTGTTTCCTACAGATAAGGACCATATCCAGTCCAAATCTGCTTCTGAAACTGATATAAAGCATTGACCCTCTAACATCCAATGCTTGTCAGTTAAGATGAGAAACGTGTGAGCTCTGTGAACGATGTAGTTCATTTGAGCAGAAAAGTGACTGTCCTAACCTGAAACGAAGTCTTGCTTGTAGGAAGACTCAGAGCCTGGGATTTAACTCCATTTCTGAAGGCAAACACACAGCATAGTTCTCATCCATGGATCACACTCTGCTTTAGAGCGAGAAGCACGCTCTTGCTTTCTAGAGTCTCTAAGACAGCAGGAAACGTGAGTGTGCTGAGAAGAAAAGAACGGTGTTTCCTACACATACGGACCATATCTAGTCCAACTCATCTTCTGAAACTGATACAAAGCACTGGTCCTCTAACATCCAATACTTGTCAGTTAAGATGGGAAACGTGTAAGCTTCATGAACTTGTAGTTCGTTTGAGCAAAAAAGTGACTGCCCTTACGTTAAACGAAGTCTTGCTTGTACGAAGACTCAGAGCCTGGGATTTAACTCCATTTCTGAATTGAAACACACAGCAGTGTTCTCATCCATTGATCACACTCTGCTTAAGAATAAGAAGCACGCTCTTGCTTTTTAGAGTCTCTAAGACAGGAGGAAACGTGATTTTGCAGAGAACAAAAGAACGGAGTTTCCTACACATACGGATCATATCTAGTCCAAATCTGCTTCTGAAACTGATATAAAGCACTGACCCTCTAACATCCAATGCTTGTCAGTTAAGATGGGAAACGTGTGAGCTTCATGAACGATGTAGTTTGTTTGAGCAGAAAAGTGACTGCCTTACCTGAATTGAAGTCTTGCTTGTAGGAAGACTCAGAGCCTGGGATTTAACTCCATTTCTGAAGGCAAACACACAGCATAGTTCTCATCCATGGATCACACTCTGCTTTAGAGCGAGAATCACGCTCTTGCTTTCTAGAGTCTCTAAGACAGCAGGAAACGTGAGTGTGCCCAGAACAAAAGAACGGTGTTTCCTACATATACAGACCATATCTAGTCCAACTCTGCTTCTTAAACTGATACAAAGCACTGGTCCTCTAACATCCAATGCTTGTCTGTTAAGATGAGAAATGTGTGAGCTCAGTGAACGATGTAGTTCGTTTGATCAGAAAAGTGACAGCCCTTACCTGAATTGAAGTATTGCCTGTAGGAAGACTCAGAGCCTGGGATTTAACTCCATTTCTGAAGTAAAACACACAGCAGTGTAATCATCAATTGATCACACTCTGCTTTATAACTAGAAGCACGCTCTTGCTTTCTAGAGTCTCTAAGACAGCAGGAAACGTGACTTTGCTGAGAACAAAAGAACGGTGTTTCCTACACATATGGACATTATATAGTCCAACTCTGCTTCTGAAACTGATACAAAGCACTGGTCCTCTAACATCCAATGCTTGTCAGTTAAGATGAGAAACGTGTGAGCTTTGTGAATGATGTAGTTACTTTGAACTGAAAAGTGACTGCCCTTACCTGATACGAAGTCTTGCTTGTAGTAAGACACAGAGCCTGGGATTTAACTCCATTTCTGAAGTGAAACACACAGCGTAGTTCTCATCCATGGTTCACACTCTGCTTTAGAGCAAGAAGCACACTCTTGCTTTCTAGAGTCTCTAAGACAGCAGGAAATCTGAGTGTGCCCAGAACAAAAGAACGGTGTTTCCTACACATACGGACTATATGTAGTCCAAATCTTCTTCTGAAACTGATAGAATGCACTGGTCCTCTACCATCCAATGCTTGTCAGTGAAGATGAGAAACGTGTGAGCTTCGTGAAAGATGTAGTTCGTTTGAGCAGAAAAGTGACTGCCCTTACCTGAAACAAAGTCTTGCTTGTAGGGAGACTCAGAGCCTGGGATTTAACTCCTTTTCTGAAGTGAAACACACATCATAGTTTTCATCCATGGATCACACTCTGCTTTAGAACAAGAAGCACGCTCTTGCTTTCTAGAGTCTCTAAGACAGCAGGAAACGTGAGTGTGCTGAGAACAAAAGAACGGTGTTTCCTACACATAGGGACCATATCTAGTCCAACTCTGCTTCTGAAACTGATACAAAGCACTGGTCCTCTAACATCCAATGTTTGTCAGTTAAGATGAGAAACGTGTGAGCTTTGTGAATGATGTACTTCCTTTAAACTGAAAAGTGACTACCCTTACCTGAAACAAAGTCTTGCTTGTAGGAAGAAACAGAGCCTGGGATTTAACTCCATTTCTGAAGGGAAACACACAGCATAGTATTCATCCATGGATCACACTGTGGTTAGAGCAAGAAGCACACTCTTGCTTTCTAGAGTCTCTAAGACAGCAGGAAATTTGAGTGTGCCCAGAACAATAGTACGGTGTTTCCTACAGATAAGGACCATATCCAGTCCAAATCTGCTTCTGAAACTGATATAAAGCATTGACCCTCTAACATCCAATGCTTGTCAGTTAAGATGAGAAACGTGTGAGCTCTGTGAACGATGTAGTTCATTTGAGCAGAAAAGTGACTGTCCTAACCTGAAACGAAGTCTTGCTTGTAGGAAGACTCAGAGCCTGGGATTTAACTCCATTTCTGAAGGCAAACACACAGCATAGTTCTCATCCATGGATCACACTCTGCTTTAGAGCGAGAAGCACGCTCTTGCTTTCTAGAGTCTCTAAGACAGCAGGAAACGTGAGTGTGTTGAGAAGAAAAGAACTGTGTTTCCTACACATACGGACCATATCTAGTCCAACTCATCTTCTGAAACTGATACAAAGCACTGGTCCTCTAACATCCAATACTTGTCAGTTAAGATGGGAAACGTGTAAGCTTCATGAACGATGTAGTTCGTTTGAGCAAAAAAGTGACTGCCCTTACGTTAAACGAAGTCTTGCTTGTACGAAGACTCAGAGCCTGGGATTTAACTCCATTTCTGAATTGAAACACACAGCAGTGTTCTCATCCATTGATCACACTCTGCTTTAGAATAAGAAGCACGCTCTTGCTTTTTAGAGTCTCTAAGACAGGAGGAAACGTGATTTTGCAGAGAACAAAAGAACGGAGTTTCCTACACATACGGATCATATCTAGTCCAAATCTGCTTCTGAAACTGATATAAAGCACTGACCCTCTAACATCCAATGCTTGTCAGTTAAGATGGGAAACGTGTGAGCTTCATGAACGATGTAGTTTGTTTGAGCAGAAAAGTGACTGCCTTACCTGAATTGAAGTCTTGCTTGTAGGAAGACTCAGAGCCTGGGATTTAACTCCATTTCTGAAGGCAAACACACAGCATAGTTCTCATCCATGGATCACACTCTGCTTTAGAGCGAGAATCACGCTCTTGCTTTCTAGAGTCTCTAAGACGGCAGGAAACGTGAGTGTGCCCAGAACAAAAGAACGGTGTTTCCTACATATACAGACCATATCTAGTCCAACTCTGCTTCTTAAACTGATACAAAGCACTGGTCCTCTAACATCCAATGCTTGTCTGTTAAGATGAGAAATGTGTGAGCTCAGTGAACGATGTAGTTCGTTTGATCAGAAAAGTGACAGCCCTTACCTGAATTGAAGTATTGCCTGTAGGAAGACTCAGAGCCTGGGATTTAACTCCATTTCTGAAGTAAAACACACAGCAGTGTAATCATCAATTGATCACACTCTGCTTTATAACTAGAAGCACGCTCTTGCTTTCTAGAGTCTCTAAGACAGCAGGAAACGTGACTTTGCTGAGAACAAAAGAACGGTGTTTCCTACACATATGGACATTATATAGTCCAACTCTGCTTCTGAAACTGATACAAAGCACTGGTCCTCTAACATCCAATGCTTGTCAGTTAAGATGAGAAACGTGTGAGCTTTGTGAATGATGTAGTTACTTTGAACTGAAAAGTGACTGCCCTTACCTGATACGAAGTCTTGCTTGTAGTAAGACACAGAGCCTGGGATTTAACTCCATTTCTGAAGTGAAACACACAGCGTAGTTCTCATCCATGGTTCACACTCTGCTTTAGAGCAAGAAGCACACTCTTGCTTTCTAGAGTCTCTAAGACAGCAGGAAATCTGAGTGTGCCCAGAACAAAAGAACGGTGTTTCCTACACATACGGACTATATGTAGTCCAAATCTTCTTCTGAAACTGATAGAATGCACTGGTCCTCTACCATCCAATGCTTGTCAGTGAAGATGAGAAACGTGTGAGCTTCGTGAAAGATGTAGTTCGTTTGAGCAGAAAAGTGACTGCCCTTACCTGAAACAAAGTCTTGCTTGTAGGGAGACTCAGAGCCTGGGATTTAACTCCTTTTCTGAAGTGAAACACACATCATAGTTTTCATCCATGGATCACACTCTGCTTTAGAACAAGAAGCACGCTCTTGCTTTCTAGAGTCTCTAAGACAGCAGGAAACGTGAGTGTGCCCAGAACAAAAGAACGGTGTTTCCTACACATAGGGACCATATCTAGTCCAACTCTGCTTCTGAAACTGATACAAAGCACTGGTCCTCTAACATCCAATGTTTGTCAGTTAAGATGAGAAACGTGTGAGCTTTGTGAATGATGTACTTCCTTTAAACTGAAAAGTGACTACCCTTACCTGAAACAAAGTCTTGCTTGTAGGAAGACACAGAGCCTGGGATTTAACTCCATTTCTGAAGGGAAACACACAGCATAGTATTCATCCATGGATCACTCTGTGGTTAGAGCAAGAAGCACACTCTTGCTTTCTAGAGTCTCTAAGACAGCAGGAAATTTGAGTGTGCCCAGAACAATAGTACGGTGTTTCCTACAGATAAGGACCATATCCAGTCCAAATCTGCTTCTGAAACTGATATAAAGCATTGACCCTCTAACATCCAATGCTTGTCAGTTAAGATGAGAAACGTGTGAGCTCTGTGAACGATGTAGTTCATTTGAGCAGAAAAGTGACTGTCCTAACCTGAAACGAAGTCTTGCTTGTAGGAAGACTCAGAGCCTGGGATTTAACTCCATTTCTGAAGGCAAACACACAGCATAGTTCTCATCCATGGATCACACTCTGCTTTAGAGCGAGAAGCACGCTCTTGCTTTCTAGAGTCTCTAAGACAGCAGGAAACGTGAGTGTGTTGAGAAGAAAAGAACTGTGTTTCCTACACATACGGACCATATCTAGTCCAACTCATCTTCTGAAACTGATACAAAGCACTGGTCCTCTAACATCCAATACTTGTCAGTTAAGATGGGAAACGTGTAAGCTTCATGAACGATGTAGTTCGTTTGAGCAAAAAAGTGACTGCCCTTACGTTAAACGAAGTCTTGCTTGTACGAAGACTCAGAGCCTGGGATTTAACTCCATTTCTGAATTGAAACACACAGCAGTGTTCTCATCCATTGATCACACTCTGCTTTAGAATAAGAAGCACGCTCTTGCTTTTTAGAGTCTCTAAGACAGGAGGAAACGTGATTTTGCAGAGAACAAAAGAACGGAGTTTCCTACACATACGGATCATATCTAGTCCAAATCTGCTTCTGAAACTGATATAAAGCACTGACCCTCTAACATCCAATGCTTGTCAGTTAAGATGGGAAACGTGTGAGCTTCATGAACGATGTAGTTTGTTTGAGCAGAAAAGTGACTGCCTTACCTGAATTGAAGTCTTGCTTGTAGGAAGACTCAGAGCCTGGGATTTAACTCCATTTCTGAAGGCAAACACACAGCATAGTTCTCATCCATGGATCACACTCTGCTTTAGAGCGAGAATCACGCTCTTGCTTTCTAGAGTCTCTAAGACGGCAGGAAACGTGAGTGTGCCCAGAACAAAAGAACGGTGTTTCCTACATATACAGACCATATCTAGTCCAACTCTGCTTCTTAAACTGATACAAAGCACTGGTCCTCTAACATCCAATGCTTGTCTGTTAAGATGAGAAATGTGTGAGCTCAGTGAACGATGTAGTTCGTTTGATCAGAAAAGTGACAGCCCTTACCTGAATTGAAGTATTGCCTGTAGGAAGACTCAGAGCCTGGGATTTAACTCCATTTCTGAAGTAAAACACACAGCAGTGTAATCATCAATTGATCACACTCTGCTTTATAACTAGAAGCACGCTCTTGCTTTCTAGAGTCTCTAAGACAGCAGGAAACGTGACTTTGCTGAGAACAAAAGAACGGTGTTTCCTACACATATGGACATTATATAGTCCAACTCTGCTTCTGAAACTGATACAAAGCACTGGTCCTCTAACATCCAATGCTTTTCAGTTAAGATGAGAAACGTGTGAGCTTTGTGAATGATGTAGTTACTTTGAACTGAAAAGTGACTGCCCTTACCTGATACGAAGTCTTGCTTGTAGTAAGACACAGAGCCTGGGATTTAACTCCATTTCTGAAGTGAAACACA
Organism: Onychomys leucogaster; assembly: GCA_949786385.1. NCBI lineage: Eukaryota > Metazoa > Chordata > Mammalia > Rodentia > Cricetidae > Onychomys > Onychomys leucogaster. The sequence goes on along the minus strand of CATKUP010000039.1, from coordinate 944,348 downwards.
CAGCGTAGTTCTCATCCATGGTTCACACTCTGCTTTAGAGCAAGAAGCACACTCTTGCTTTCTAGAGTCTCTAAGACAGCAGGAAATCTGAGTGTGCCCAGAACAAAAGAACGGTGTTTCCTACACATACGGACTATATGTAGTCCAAATCTTCTTCTGTAACTGATAGAATGCACTGGTCCTCTACCATCCAATGCTTGTCAGTGAAGATGAGAAACGTGTGAGCTTCGTGAAAGATGTAGTTCGTTTGAGCAGAAAAGTGACTGCCCTTACCTGAAACAAAGTCTTGCTTGTAGGGAGACTCAGAGCCTGGGATTTAACTCCTTTTCTGAAGTGAAACACACATCATAGTTTTCATCCATGGATCACACTCTGCTTTAGAACAAGAAGCACGCTCTTGCTTTCTAGAGTCTCTAAGACAGCAGGAAACGTGAGTGTGCCCAGAACAAAAGAACGGTGTTTCCTACACATAGGGACCATATCTAGTCCAACTCTGCTTCTGAAACTGATACAAAGCACTGGTCCTCTAACATCCAATGTTTGTCAGTTAAGATGAGAAACGTGTGAGCTTTGTGAATGATGTACTTCCTTTAAACTGAAAAGTGACTACCCTTACCTGAAACAAAGTCTTGCTTGTAGGAAGACACAGAGCCTGGGATTTAACTCCATTTCTGAAGGGAAACACACAGCATAGTATTCATCCATGGATCACACTGTGGTTAGAGCAAGAAGCACACTCTTGCTTTCTAGAGTCTCTAAGACAGCAGGAAATTTGAGTGTGCCCAGAACAATAGTACGGTGTTTCCTACAGATAAGGACCATATCCAGTCCAAATCTGCTTCTGAAACTGATATAAAGCATTGACCCTCTAACATCCAATGCTTGTCAGTTAAGATGAGAAACGTGTGAGCTCTGTGAACGATGTAGTTCGTTTGAGCAGAAAAGTGACTGTCCTAACCTGAAACGAAGTCTTGCTTGTAGGAAGACTCAGAGACTGGGATTTAACTCCATTTCTGAAGGCAAACACACAGCATAGTTCTCATCCATGGATCACACTCTGCTTTAGAGCGAGAAGCACGCTCTTGCTTTCTAGAGTCTCTAAGACAGCAGGAAACGTGAGTGTGCTGAGAAGAAAAGAACGGTGTTTCCTACACATACGGACCATATCTAGTCCAACTCATCTTCTGAAACTGATACAAAGCACTGGTCCTCTAACATCCAATACTTGTCAGTTAAGATGGGAAACGAGTAAGCTTCATGAACGATGTAGTTCGTTTGAGCAAAAAAGTGACTGCCCTCACGTTAAACGAAGTCTTGCTTGTACGCAGACTCAGAGCCTGGGATTTAACTCCATTTCTGAATTGAAACACACAGCAGTGTTCTCATCCATTGATCACACTCTGCTTTAGAATAAGAAGCACGCTCTTGCTTTTTAGAGTCTCTAAGACAGGAGGAAACGTGATTTTGCAGAGAACAAAAGAACGGAGTTTCCTACACATACGGATCATATCTAGTCCAAATCTGCTTATGAAACTGATATAAAGCACTGACGCTCTAACATCCAATGCTTGTCAGTTAAGATGGGAAACGTGTGAGCTTCATGAACGATGTAGTTCGTTTGAGCAGAAAAGTGACTGCCTTACCTGAATTGAAGTCTTGCTTGTAGGAAGACTCAGAGCCTGGGATTTAACTCCATTTCTGAAGGCAAACACACAGCATAGTTCTCATCCATGGATCACACTCTGCTTTAGAGCGAGAATCACGCTCTTCCTTTCTAGAGTCTCTAAGACAGCAGGAAACGTGAGTGTGCCCAGAACAAAAGAACGGTGTTTCCTACATATACAGACCATATCTTGTCCAACTCTGCTTCTTAATCTGATACAAAGCACTGGTCCTCTAACATCCAATGCTTGTCTGTTAAGATGAGAAATGTGTGAGCTCAGTGACCGATGTAGTTCGTTTGAGCTGAAAAGTGACTGCCCTTACCTGAATTGAAATCTTGCTTGTAGGAAGACTCAGAGATTGGGATTTAACTCCATTTCTGAAGGGAAACACACAGCATAGTTCTCATCCATGGATCACAATCTGATTTAGAGCTGGAAGCACGCTCTTGCGTTCTAGAGTCTCTAACACAGCAGGAAACGTGAGTGTGCTGAGAACAAAAGAACGGTGTTTCCTACACATATGGACCATATCTAGTCCAACTCTGCGTCTGAATCTCATACAAAGAACTGGTCCTCTAACATCCAATGCTTGTCAGTTAAGATGGGAAATGAGTGAGCTTCATGAACGACGTAGTTCGTTTGAGCAGAAAAGTGACTGCCCTTACCTTAAAAGAAATCTTGCTTGTAGGAAGACTCAGAACCTGGGATTTAACTCCATTTCTGAAGTGAAATACACAGCGTAGTTCTCATCCATGGATCACACTCTGCTCTAGAGCAAGAAGCACACTCTTGCTTTCTAGATTCTCTAAGACAGCAGGAAATCTGAGTGTGCCCAGAACAAAAGAACGGTGTTTCCAACACATACGGACTATATGTAGTCCAAAACTTATTCTGAAACTGATATTATGCACTGGTCCTCTAACATCCAATGCTAGTCAGTTAAGATGATAATCGTGTGATCTTCGTTAACGATGTAGTTCGTTTGAGCAGAAAGGTGACTGCCCTTACCTGAAATGAATTCTTGCTTGTAGGAAGACTCAGAGCCTGGGATTTAACTCCATTTCTGAAGTGAAACACACAGCAGTGTTCTCATCCATTGATGACCCTCTGCTTTAGAACAAGAAGCACGCTCTTGCTTTCTAGAGTCTCTAAGACAGCAGGAAACGTGAGTGTGCTGAGAACAAAAGAACGGTGTTTCTTACACATACGGACCATATCTAGTCCAACTTTGCTTCTTAAACTGATACAAAGCACTGGTCCTCTAACATCCAATGATTGTCTGTTAAGATGAGAACTGTGTGAGCTCAGTGAACGATGTAGTTCGTTTGAGCTGAAAAGTGACTGCCCGTACCTTAAACGAAGTCTTGCATGTAGGAAGACACAGAGCCTGGGATTTAACTCCATTTCTTAAGAGAAACACACAGCATAGTTCTCATCCATGGATCACACTCTGCTTTAGAGCGAGAAGCACGCTCTTGCTTTCTAGAGTCTCTAAAACAGCAGGAAACGTGAGTGTGCTGAGAACAAAAGAACGGTGTTTCCTACACATACGGATCATATCTAGTCCAACTCATCTTCTGAAACTGATACAAAGCACTGGTCCTCTCACATCCAATGCTTGTCGGTTAAGATGGGAAACGTGTGAGCTCTGTGAACGATGTAGTTCGTTTGAGCACAAAAGTGACTGCCCTTACCTGAAACGAAGTCTTGCTTGTAGGAAGAATCAGAGCCTGGGATTTAACTCCATTTCTGAAGGCAAACACACAGCATACTTCTCATCCATGGATCACACTCTGCTTTAGAGCGAGAAGCACGCTCTTGCTATCTAGAGTCTCTAAGACAGCAGGAAACGTGAGTGTGCTGAGAACAAAAGAACGGTGTTTCCTACACATACGGATCATATCTAGTCCAACTCTTCTTTTGAAACTGATACAAAGCACTGGTCCTCTAACATCCAATGCTTTTCAGTTAAGATGGGAAACGTGTGAGCTTCATGAACGATGTAGTTCGTTTGAGCAAAAAAGTGACTGCCCTTACCTTAAAAGAAGTCTTGCTTGTAGGAAGACTCAGAGCCTGGGATTTAACTCCATTTCTGAAGGGAAACACACAGCATAGTTCTCATCCATGGATCACAATCTGATTTAGAGCGAGAAGCACGCTCTTGCTTTCTAGAGTCTCTAACAAGCAGGAAACGTGAGTGTGCTGAGAACAAAAGAACGGTGTTTCCTACACATACGGACTATATCTAGTCCAACTCTGCGTCTGAATCTCATACAAAGCAATGGTCCTCTAACAGCCAATGCTTGTCAGTTAAGATGGGAAACGAGTGAGCTTCATGAACGACGTAGTTCGTTTGAGCAGAAAAGTGACTGCCCTTACCTGAAACGAAGTCTTGCTTGTAGGGAGACTCAGAGCCTGGGATTTATCTCCTTTTCTGAAGTGAAACACACAGCATAGTTTTCATCCATGGATCACACTCTGCTTTAGAACGAGAAGCACGCTCTTTCTTTCTAGAGTCTCTAAGACAGCAGGAAACGTGAGTGTGCTGAGAACAAAAGAACGGTGTTTTCTACACATACGGACCATATCTAGTCCAAATCTGCTTCTTAAACTGAAACAAAGCACTGGTCCTCTAACATCCAATGCTTGTCAGTTAAGATGAGAAACGTGTGAGCTTTGTGAATGATATAGTTCCTTTGAACTGAAAAGTGACTGCCCTTACCCGAAAAGAAGTCTTGCTTGTAGGAAGACACAGAGCCTGGGATTTAAGTCCATTTCTGAAGGGAAACACACAGCATAGTTCTCATCCATGAATCACACTCTGCTTTAGAGCGAGAAATATGCTCTTGCTTTCTAAAGTCTCTAAGACAGCAGGAAATCTGAGTGTGCCCAGAACAAAAGAACGGTGTTTCCTACACATACGGACTATATGTAGTCCAAAATTTTTCTGAAACTGATACAATGCACTGGTCCTCTAACATCCAATGCTAGTCAGTTAAGATGATAATCGTGAGATCTTCGTTAACGATGTAGTTCGTTTGAGCAGAAAGGTGACTGCCCTTACCTGAAATGAATTCTTGCTTGTAGGAAGACTCAGAGCCTGGGATTTAACTCCATTTCTGAAGTGAAACACACAGCAGTGTTCTCATCCATTGATGACCCTCTGCTTTAGAACAAGAAGCACGCTCTTGCTTTCTAGAGTCTCTAAGACAGCAGGAAACGTGAGTGTGCTGAGAACAAAAGAACGGTGTTTCTTACACATACGGACCATATCTAGTCCAACTTTGCTTCTTAAACTGATACAAAGCACTGGTCCTCTAACATCCAATGATTGTCTGTTAAGATGAGAAATGTGTGAGCTCAGTGAACGATGTAGTTCGTTTGAGCAGAAAAGTGACTGCCCTTACCTGAAACGAAATCTTGCTTGTAGGAACACTCAGAGCCTGGGATTTAACTCCATTTCTGAAGGCAAACACACAGCATAGTTCTCATCCATGGATCACACTCTGCTTTAGAGCGAGAAGCACGCTCTTGCTTTCTAGAGTCTCTAAAACAGCAGGAAACGTGAGTGTGCTGAGAACAAAAGAACGGTGTTTCCTACCTATACGGACCATATCTAGTCCAACTCATCTTCTGAAACTGATACAAAGCACTGGTCCTCTAACATCCAATGCTTGTCAGTTAAGATGGGAATCGTGTGAGCTCTGTGAACGATGTAGTTCGTTTGAGCAGAAAAGTGACTGCCCTTACCTGAAACGAAATCTTGCTTGTAGGAACACTCAGAGCCTGGGATTTAACTCCATTTCTGAAGGCAAACACACAGCATAGTTTTCATCCATGGATCACACTCTGCTTTAGAGCGAGAAGCACGCTCTTGCTATCTAGAGTCTCTAAGACAGCAGGAAACGTGAGTGTGCTGAGAACAAAAGAACGTTGTTTCCTACACATACAGACATTATATAGTCCAACTCTGCTTCTGAAACTGATACAAAGCACCGGTCCTCTAACATCCAATGCTTGTCTGTTAAGGTGAGAAACGTGTGAGCTTCTGGAACGATGTAGTTCCTTTGAGCAGAAAAGTGACTGCCCTTACCTGAAACGAAGTCTTGCTTGGAGGAAGACTCAGAGCCTGGGATTTAACTCCATTTCTGAAGTGAAACACACAGCATAGTTTTCATCCATGGATCACACTCTGCTCTAGAGCAAGAATCACACTCTTGCTTTCTAGAGTCTCTAAGACAGCAGGAAATCTGAGTGTGCCCAGAACAAAAGAACGGTGTATCCTACACATACGGACTATATGTAGTCCAAAACTTCTTCTGAAACTGATACATTGCACTGGTCCTCTAACATCCAATGCTAGTCAGTTAAGGTGATAATCGTGTGATCTTCGTTAACGATGTAGTTCGTTTGAGCAGAAAGGTGACTGCCCTTACCTGAAATGTATTCTTGCTTTTAGGAAGACTCAGAGCCTGGGATTTAACTCCATTTCTGACGTGAAACACACAGCAGTGTTCTCATCCATTGATGACCCTCTGCTTTAGAACAAGAAGCACGCTCTTGCTTTCTAGATTCTCTAAGACAGCAGGAAACGTGAGTGTGCTGAGAACAAAAGAACGGTGTTTCTTACACATACGGACCATATCTAGTCCAACTTTGCTTCTGAAACTGATACAAAGCACTGGTCCTCTAACATCCAATGCTTGTCAGTTAAGATGGGAAACGTGTGAGCTCTGTGAACGATGTAGTTCGTTTGAGCAGAAAAGTGACTGCCCTTACCTGAAACGAAGTCTTGCTTGTAGGAAGACTCAGAGCCTGGGATTTAACTCCATTTCTGAAGGCAAACACACAGCATAGTTCTCATCCATGGATCACACTCTGCTTTAGAGCGAGAAGCACGCTCTTGCTATCTAGAGTCTCTAAGACAGCAGGAAACGTGAGTGTGCTGAGAACAAAAGAACGGTGTTTCCTACACATACGGACTATATCTAGTCCAACTCTGCGTCTGAATCTCATACAAAGCACTGGTCCTCTAACAGCCAATGCTTGTCAGTTAAGATGGGAAACGAGTGAGCTTCATGAACGACGTAGTTCGTTTGAGCAGAAAAGTGACTGCCCTTACCTTAAACGAAGTCTTGCTTGTAGGAAGACTCAGAGCCTGGGATTTAACTCCATTTCTGAAGTGAAACACACAGCAGTGTTCTCATCCATTGATGACACTCTGCTTTAGAACAAGAAGCACGCTCTTGCTTTCTAGAGTCTCTAAGACAGCAGGAAATCAGAGTGTGCCCAGAACAAAAGAACGGTGTTTCCTACACATACGGACTATATGTAGTCCAAAACTTCTTCTGAAACTGATAGAAAGCACTGGTCCTCTAACATCCAATGCTTGTCAGTTAAGATGAGAAACATGGGAGCTTCGTGAAAGATGTAGTTCGTTTGAGCAGAAAAGTGACTGCCCTTACCTGAAACGAAGTCTTGCTTGTAGGGAGACTCAGAGCCTGGGATTTATCTCCTTTTCTGAAGTGAAACACACAGCATAGTTTTCATCCATGGATCACACTCTGCTTTAGAACGAGAAGCACGCTCTTTCTTTCTAGAGTCTCTAAGACAGCAGGAAACGTGAGTGTGCTGAGAACAAAAGAACGGTGTTTTCTACACATACGGACCATATCTAGTCCAAATCTACTTCTTAAACTGAAACAAAGCACTGGTCCTCTAACATCCAATGCTTGTCTGTTAAGATGAGAAACGTGTGAGCTTTGTGAATGATATAGTTCCTTTGAACTGAAAAGTGACTGCCCTTACCCGAAAAGAAGTCTTGCTTGTAGGAAGACACAGAGCGTGGGATTTAAGTCCATTTCTGAAGGGAAACACACAGCATAGTTCTCATCCATGAATCACACTCTGCTTTAGAGCGAGAAATATGCTCTTGCTTTCTAAAGTCTCTAAGACAGCAGGAAATCTGAGTGTGCCCAGAACAAAAGAACGGTGTTTCCTACACATACGGACTATATGTAGTCCAAAATTTTTCTGAAACTGATACAATGCACTGGTCCTCTAACATCCAATGCTAGTCAGTTAAGATGATAATCGTGTGATCTTCGTTAACGATGTAGTTCGTTTGAGCAGAAAGGTGACTGCCCTTACCTGAAATGAATTCTTGCTTGTAGGAAGACTCAGAGCCTGGGATTTAACTCCATTTCTGAAGTGAAACACACAGCAGTGTTCTCATCCATTGATGACCCTCTGCTTTAGAACAAGAAGCACGCTCTTGCTTTCTAGAGTCTCTAAGACAGCAGGAAACGTGAGTGTGCTGAGAACAAAAGAACGGTGTTTCTTACACATACGGACCATATCTAGTCCAACTTTGCTTCTTAAACTGATACAAAGCACTGGTCCTCTAACATCCAATGATTGTCTGTTAAGATGAGAAATGTGTGAGCTCAGTGAACGATGTAGTTCGTTTGAGCAGAAAAGTGACTGCCCTTACCTGAAACGAAGTCTTGCTTGTAGGAAGACACAGAGCCTGGGATTTAACTCCATTTCTTAAGAGAAACACACAGCATAGTTCTCATCCATGGATCACACTCTGCTTTAGAGCGAGAAGCACGCTCTTGCTTTCTAGAGTCTCTAAAACAGCAGGAAACGTGAGTGTGCTGAGAACAAAAGAACGGTGTTTCCTACCTATACGGACCATATCTAGTCCAACTCATCTTCTGAAACTGATACAAAGCAGTGGTCCTCTAACATCCAATGCTTGTCAGTTAAGATGGGAATCGTGTGAGCTCTGTGAACGATGTAGTTCGTTTGAGCAGAAAAGTGACTGCCCTTACCTGAAACGAAATCTTGCTTGTAGGAACACTCAGAGCCTGGGATTTAACTCCATTTCTGAAGGCAAACACACAGCATAGTTCTCATCCATGGATCACACTCTGCTTTAGAGCGAGAAGCACGCTCTTGCTATCTAGAGTCTCTAAGACAGCAGGAAACGTGAGTTTGCTCAGAACAAAAGAACGTTGTTTCCTACACATACGGACATTATGTAGTCCAACTCTGCTTCTGAAACTGATACAAAGCACCGGTCCTCTAACATCCAATGCTTGTCTGTTAAGGTGAGAAACGTGTGAGCTTCTGGAACGATGTAGTTCGTTTGAGCAGAAAAGTGACTGCCCTTACCTGAAACGAAGTCTTGCTTGGAGGAAGACTCAGAGCCTGGGATTTAACTCCATTTCTGAAGTGAAACACACAGCATAGTTTTCATCCATGGATCACACTCTGCTCTAGAGCAAGAATCACACTCTTGCTTTCTAGAGTCTCTAAGACAGCAGGAAACGTGAGTGTGCTGAGAACAAAAGAACGGTGTTTCTTACACATACGGACCATATCTAGTCCAACTTTGCTTCTGAAACTGATACAAAGCAGTGGTCCTCTAACATCCAATGCTTGTCAGTTAAGATGGGAAACGTGTGAGTACTGTGAACGATGTAGTTCGTTTGAGCAGAAAAGTGACTGCCCTTACCTGAAACGAAGTCTTGCTTGTAGGAAGACTCAGAGCCTGGGATTTAACTCCATTTCTGAAGGCAAACACACAGCATAGTTCTCATCCATGGATCACACTCTGCTTTAGAGCGAGAAGCACGCTCTTGCTATCTAGAGTCTCTAAGACAGCAGGAAACGTGAGTGTGCTGAGAACAAAAGAACGGTGTTTCCTACACATACGGACCATATCTAGTCCAACTCTTCTTCTGAAACTGATACAAAGCACTGGTCCTCTAACATCCAATGCTTGTCAGTTAAGATGGGAAACGTGTGAGCTTCATGAAAGATGTAGTTCGTTTGAGCAAAAAAGTGACTGCCCTTACCTGAAACGAAGTCTTGCTTGGAGGAAGACTCAGAGCCTGGGATTTAACTCCATTTCTGAAGTGAAACACACAGCGTAGTTCTCATCCATGGATCACACTCTGCTTTAGAGCGAGAAGCACGCTCTTGCTTTCTAGAGTCTCTAAAACAGCAGGAAACGTGAGTGTGCTGAGAACAAAAGAATGGTGTTTCCTACACATACGGACCATATCTAGTCCAACTCATCTTCTGAAACTGATACAAAGCACTGGTCCTCTAACATCCAATGCTTGTCAGTTAAGATGGGAAACGTGTGAGGTCTGTGAACGATGTAGTTCGTTTGAGCAGAAAAGTGACTGCCCTTACCTGAAACGAAGTCTTGCTTGTAGGAAGACTCAGAGCCTGGGATTTAACTCCATTTCTGAAGGCAAACACACAGCATAGTTCTCATCCATGGATCACACTCTGCTTTAGAGCGAGAAGCACGCTCTTGCTATCTAGAGTCTCTAAGACTGTAGGAAACGTGAATGTGATGAAAACAAAAGAACGGTGTTTCCCACACATACGGACCATATCTAGTCCAACTCTTCTTCTGAAACTGATAGAATGCACTGGTCCTCTAACATCCAATGCTTGTCAGTTAAGATGGGAAACGTGTGAGCTTCATGAACGATGTAGTTCGTTTGAGCAAAAAAGTGACTGCCCTTACCTTAAACGAAGTCTTGCTTGTACAAAGACTCAGAGCCTGGGATTTAACTCCATTTCTGAATTGAGACACACAGCACTGTTCTCATCCATTGATCACACTCTGCTTTAGTACAAGAAGCACGCTCTTGCTTTTTAGAGTCTCTAAGACAGGAGGAAACGTGATTTTGCTGAGAACAAAAGAACGGAGTTTCCTACACATACGGACCATATCTAGTCCAACTCTGCTTCTGAAACTCATACAAAGCACTGGTCCTCCAACATCCAATGCTTGTCTGTTAAGATGAAATGTGTAAGCTCCGTGAACCATGTAGTTCCTTTGAGCAGAAAAGTGACTGCCCTTCCCTGAAACGAAGTCATGCTTGTAGGAAGACACAGAGCCTGGGATTTAACTCCATTTCTGAAGTGAAACACACAGCAGTGTTCTCATCCATTGATGACCCTCTGCTTTAGAACAAGAAGCACGCTCTTGCTTTCTAGAGTCTCTAAGACAGCAGGAAACGTGAGTGTGCTGAGAACAAAAGAACGGTGTTTCTTACACATACGGACCATATCTAGTCCAACTTTGCTTCTTAAACTGATACAAAGCACTGGTCCTCTAACATCCAATGATTGTCTGTTAAGATGAGAAATGTGTGAGCTCAGTGAACGATGTAGTTCGTTTGAGCAGAAAAGTGACTGCCCTTACCTGAAACGAAGTCTTGCTTGTAGGAAGACACAGAGCCTGGGATTTAACTCCATTTCTTAAGAGAAACATACAGCATAGTTCTCATCCATGGATCACACTCTGCTTTAGAGCGAGAAGCACGCTCTTGCTTTCTAGAGTCTCTAAAACAGCAGGAAACGTGAGTGTGCTGAGAACAAAAGAACGGTGTTTCCTACCTATACGGACCATATCTAGTCCAACTCATCTTCTGAAACTGATACAAAGCACTGGTCCTCTAACATCCAATGCTTGTCAGTTAAGATGGGAATCGTGTCAGCTCTGTGAACGATGTAGTTCGTTTGAGCAGAAAAGTGACTGCCCTTACCTGAAACGAAATCTTGCTTGTAGGAACACTCAGAGCCTGGGATTTAACTCCATTTCTGAAGGCAAACACACAGCATAGTTCTCATCCATGGATCACACTCTGCTTTAGAGCGAGAAGCACGCTCTTGCTATCTAGAGTCTCTAAGACAGCAGGAAACGTGAGTGTGCTCAGAACAAAAGAACGTTGTTTCCTACACATACGGACATTATATAGTCCAACTCTGCTTCTGAAACTGATACAAAGCACCGGTCACCTAACCTCCAATGCTTGTCTGTTAAGGTGAGAAACGTGTGAGCTTCTGGAACGATGTAGTTCGTTTGAGCAGAAAAGTGACTGCCCTTACCTGAAACGAAGTCTTGCTTGGAGGAAGACTCAGAGCCTGGGATTTAACTCCATTTCTGAAGTGAAACACACAGCATAGTTTTCATCCATGGATCACACTCTGCTCTAGAGCAAGAAGCACACTCTTGCTTTCTAGAGTCTCTAAGACAGCAGGAAATCTGAGTGTGCCCAGAACAAAAGAACGGTATTTCCTACACATACGGACTATATGTAGTCCAAAACTTCTTCTGAAACTGATACAATGCACTGGTCCTCTAACATCCAATGCTAGTCAGTTAAGGTGATAATTTTGTGATCTTCGTTAACGATGTAGTTCGTTTGAGCAGAAAGGTGACTGCCCTTACCTGAAATGAATTCTTGCTTGTAGGAAGACTCAGAGCCTGGGATTTAACTCCATTTCTGACGTGAAACACACAGCAGTGTTCTCATCCATTGATGACCCTCTGCTTTAGAACAAGAAGCACGCTCTTGCTTTCTAGAGTCTCTAAGACAGCAGGAAACGTGAGTGTGCTGAGAACAAAAGAACGGTGTTTCTTACACATACGGACCATATCTAGTCCAACTTTGCTTCTGAAACTGATACAAAGCACTGGTCCTCTAACATCCAATGCTTGTCAGTTAAGATGGGAAACGTGTGAGCTTCATGATCGATGTAGTTCGTTTAAGCAAAAAAGTGACTGCCCTTACCTTAAAAGAAGTCTTGCTTGTACGAAGACTCAGAGCCTGGGATTTAACTACATTTCTGAATGGGAAACACACAGCATAGTTCTCATCCATGGATCACAATCTGATTTAGAGCGAGAAGCACGCTCTTGCTTTCTAGAGTCTCTAAAACAGCAGGAAACGTGAGTGTGCTGAGAACAAAAGAACGGTGTTTCCTACCTATACGGACCATATCTAGTCCAACTCATCTTCTGAAACTGATACAAAGCAGTGGTCCTCTAACATCCAATGCTTGTCAGTTAAGATGGGAATCGTGTGAGCTCTGTGAACGATGTAGTTCGTTTGAGCAGAAAAGTGACTGCCCTTACCTGAAACGAAATCTTGCTTGTAGGAACACTCAGAGCCTGGGATTTAACTCCATTTCTGAAGGCAAACACACAGCATAGTTCTCATCCATGGATCACACTCTGCTTTAGAGCGAGAAGCTCGCTCTTGCTATCTAGAGTCTCTAAGACAGCAGGAAACATGAGTTTGCTCAGAACAAAAGAACGTTGTTTCCTACACATACGGACATTATATAGTCCAACTCTGCTTCTGAAACTGATACAAAGCACCGGTCCTCTAACATCCAATGCTTGTCTGTTAAGGTGAGAAACGTGTGAGCTTCTGGAACGATGTAGTTCGTTTGAGCAGAAAAGTGACTGCCCTTACCTGAAACGAAGTCTTGCTTGGAGGAAGACTCAGAGCCTGGGATTTAACTCCATTTCTGAAGTGAAACACACAGCATAGTTTTCATCCATGGATCACACTCTGCTCTAGAGCAAGAATCACACTCTTGCTTTCTAGAGTCTCTAAGACAGCAGGAAACGTGAGTGTGCTGAGAACAAAAGAACGGTGTTTCTTACACATACGGACCATATCTAGTCCAACTTTGCTTCTGAAACTGATACAAAGCACTGGTCCTCTAACATCCAATGCTTGTCAGTTAAGATGGGAAACGTGTGAGCTCTGTGAACGATGTAGTTCGTTTGAGCAGAAAAGTGACTGCCCTTACCTGAAACGAAGTCTTGCTTGTAGGAAGACTCAGAGCCTGGGATTTAACTCCATTTCTGAAGGCAAACACACAGCATAGTTCTCATCCATGGATCACACTCTGCTTTAGAGCGAGAAGCACGCTCTTGCTATCTAGAGTCTCTAAGACAGCAGGAAACGTGAGTGTGCTGAGAACAAAAGAACGGTGTTTCCTACACATACGGACCATATCTAGTCCAACTCTTCTTCTGAAACTGATACAAAGCACTGGTCCTCTAACATCCAATGCTTGTCAGTTAAGATGGGAAACGTGTGAGCTTCATGAAAGATGTAGTTCGTTTGAGCAAAAAAGTGACTGCCCTTACCTGAAACGAAGTCTTGCTTGGAGGAAGACTCAGAGCCTGGGATTTAACTCCATTTCTGAAGTGAAACACACAGCGTAGTTCTCATCCATGGATCACACTCTGCTTTAGAGCGAGAAGCACGCTCTTGCTTTCTAGAGTCTCTAAAACAGCAGGAAACGTGATTTTGCTGAGAACAAAAGAACGGAGTTTCCTACACATACGGACCATATCTAGTCCAACTCTGCTTCTGAAACTCATACAAAGCACTGGTCCTCCAACATCCAATGCTTGTCTGTTAAGATGAAATGTGTAAGCTCCGTGAACCATGTAGTTCCTTTGAGCAGAAAAGTGACTGCCCTTCCCTGAAACGAAGTCATGCTTGTAGGAAGACACAGAGCCTGGGATTTAACTCCATTTCTGAAGTGAAACACACAGCAGTGTTCTCATCCATTGATGACCCTCTGCTTTAGAACAAGAAGCACGCTCTTGCTTTCTAGAGTGTCTAAGACAGCAGGAAACGTGAGTGTGCTCAGAACAAAAGAACGGTGTTTCTTACACATACGGACCATATCTAGTCCAACTTTGCTTCTTAAACTGATACAAAGCACTGGTCCTCTAACATCCAATGATTGTCTGTTAAGATGAGAAATGTGTGAGCTCAGTGAACGATGTAGTTCGTTTGAGCAGAAAAGTGACTGCCCTTACCTGAAACGAAGTCTTGCTTGTAGGAAGACACAGAGCCTGGGATTTAACTCCATTTCTTAAGAGAAACATACAGCATAGTTCTCATCCATGGATCACACTCTGCTTTAGAGCGAGAAGCACGCTCTTGCTTTCTAGAGTCTCTAAAACAGCAGGAAACGTGAGTGTGCTGAGAACAAAAGAACGGTGTTTCCTACCTATACGGACCATATCTAGTCCAACTCATCTTCTGAAACTGATACAAAGCACTGGTCCTCTAACATCCAATGCTTGTCAGTTAAGATGGGAATCGTGTGAGCTCTGTGAACGATGTAGTTCGTTTGAGCAGAAAAGTGACTGCCCTTACCTGAAACGAAATCTTGCTTGTAGGAACACTCAGAGCCTGGGATTTAACTCCATTTCTGAAGGCAAACACACAGCATAGTTCTCATCCATGGATCACACTCTGCTTTAGAGCGAGAAGCACGCTCTTGCTATCTAGAGTCTCTAAGACAGCAGGAAACGTGAGTGTGCTCAGAACAAAAGAACGTTGTTTCCTACACATACGGACATTATATAGTCCAACTCTGCTTCTGAAACTGATACAAAGCACCGGTCACCTAACCTCCAATGCTTGTCTGTTAAGGTGAGAAACGTGTGAGCTTCTGGAACGATGTAGTTCGTTTGAGCAGAAAAGTGACTGCCCTTACCTGAAACGAAGTCTTGCTTGGAGGAAGACTCAGAGCCTGGGATTTAACTCCATTTCTGAAGTGAAACACACAGCATAGTTTTCATCCATGGATCACACTCTGCTCTAGAGCAAGAAGCACACTCTTGCTTTCTAGAGTCTCTAAGACAGCAGGAAATCTGAGTGTGCCCAGAACAAAAGAACGGTATTTCCTACACATACGGACTATATGTAGTCCAAAACTTCTTCTGAAACTGATACAATGCACTGGTCCTCTAACATCCAATGCTAGTCAGTTAAGGTGATAATCGTGTGATCTTCGTTAACGATGTAGTTCGTTTGAGCAGAAAGGTGACTGCCCTTACCTGAAATGAATTCTTGCTTGTAGGAAGACTCAGAGCCTGGGATTTAACTCCATTTCTGACGTGAAACACACAGCAGTGTTCTCATCCATTGATGACCCTCTGCTTTAGAACCAGAAGCACGCTCTTGCTTTCTAGAGTCTCTAAGACAGCAGGAAACGTGAGTGTGCTGAGAACAAAAGAACGGTGTTTCTTACACATACGGACCATATCTAGTCCAACTTTGCTTCTGAAACTGATACAAAGCACTGGTCCTCTAACATCCAATGCTTGTCAGTTAAGATGGGAAACGTGTGAGCTTCATGATCGATGTAGTTCGTTTAAGCAAAAAAGTGACTGCCCTTACCTTAAAAGAAGTCTTGCTTGTACGAAGACTCAGAGCCTGGGATTTAACTACATTTCTGAATGGGAAACACACAGCATAGTTCTCATCCATGGATCACAATCTGATTTAGAGCGAGAAGCACGCTCTTGCTTTCTAGAGTCTCTAAAACAGCAGGAAACGTGAGTGTGCTGAGAACAAAAGAACGGTGTTTCCTACCTATACGGACCATATCTAGTCCAACTCATCTTCTGAAACTGATACAAAGCAGTGGTCCTCTAACATCCAATGCTTGTCAGTTAAGATGGGAATCGTGTGAGCTCTGTGAACGATGTAGTTCGTTTGAGCAGAAAAGTGACTGCCCTTACCTGAAACGAAATCTTGCTTGTAGGAACACTCAGAGCCTGGGATTTAACTCCATTTCTGAAGGCAAACACACAGCATAGTTCTCATCCATGGATCACACTCTGCTTTAGAGCGAGAAGCACGCTCTTGCTATCTAGAGTCTCTAAGACAGCAGGAAACGTGAGTTTGCTCAGAACAAAAGAACGTTGTTTCCTACACATACGGACATTAAATAGTCCAACTCTGCTTCTGAAACTGATACAAAGCACCGGTCCTCTAACATCCAATGCTTGTCTGTTAAGGTGAGAAACGTGTGAGCTTCTGGAACGATGTAGTTCGTTTGAGCAGAAAAGTGACTGCCCTTACCTGAAACGAAGTCTTGCTTGGAGGAAGACTCAGAGCCTGGGATTTAACTCCATTTCTGAAGTGAAACACACAGCATAGTTTTCATCCATGGATCACACTCTGCTCTAGAGCAAGAATCACACTCTTGCTTTCTAGAGTCTCTAAGACAGCAGGAAACGTGAGTGTGCTGAGAACAAAAGAACGGTGTTTCTTACACATACGGACCATATCTAGTCCAACTTTGCTTCTGAAACTGATACAAAGCACTGGTCCTCTAACATCCAATGCTTGTCAGTTAAGATGGGAAACGTGTGAGCTCTGTGAACGATGTAGTTCGTTTGAGCAGAAAAGTGACTGCCCTTACCTGAAACGAAGTCTTGCTTGTAGGAAGACTCAGAGCCTGGGATTTAACTCCATTTCTGAAGGCAAACACACAGCATAGTTCTCATCCATGGATCACACTCTGCTTTAGAGCGAGAAGCACGCTCTTGCTATCTAGAGTCTCTAAGACAGCAGGAAACGTGAGTGTGCTGAGAACAAAAGAACGGTGTTTCCTACACATACGGACCATATCTAGTCCAACTCTTCTTCTGAAACTGATACAAAGCACTGGTCCTCTAACATCCAATGCTTGTCAGTTAAGATGGGAAACGTGTGAGCTTCATGAAAGATGTAGTTCGTTTGAGCAAAAAAGTGACTGCCCTTACCTGAAACGAAGTCTTGCTTGGAGGAAGACTCAGAGCCTGGGATTTAACTCCATTTCTGAAGTGAAACACACAGCGTAGTTCTCATCCATGGATCACACTCTGCTTTAGAGCGAGAAGCACGCTCTTGCTTTCTAGAGTCTCTAAAACAGCAGGAAACGTGAGTGTGCTGAGAACAAAAGAATGGTGTTTCCTACACATACGGACCATATCTAGTCCAACTCATCTTCTGAAACTGATACAAAGCACTGGTCCTCTAACATCCAATGCTTGTCAGTTAAGATGGGAAACGTGTGAGGTCTGTGAACGATGTAGTTCGTTTGAGCAGAAAAGTGACTGCCCTTACCTGAAACGAAGTCTTGCTTGTAGGAAGACTCAGAGCCTGGGATTTAACTCCATTTCTGAAGGCAAACACACAGCATAGTTCTCATCCATGGATCACACTCTGCTTTAGAGCGAGAAGCTCGCTCTTGCTAT
This sequence comes from Onychomys leucogaster, assembly GCA_949786385.1. Taxonomy (NCBI): domain Eukaryota; kingdom Metazoa; phylum Chordata; class Mammalia; order Rodentia; family Cricetidae; genus Onychomys; species Onychomys leucogaster. The sequence continues at coordinate 926,801 of CATKUP010000039.1, read as the reverse complement.
CTAGAGTCTCTAAGACAGCAGGAAACGTGAGTTTGCTCAGAACAAAAGAACGTTGTTTCCTACACATACGGACATTATATAGTCCAACTCTGCTTCTGAAACTGATACAAAGCACCGGTCCTCTAACATCCAATGCTTGTCTGTTAAGGTGAGAAACGTGTGAGCTTCTGGAACGATGTAGTTCGTTTGAGCAGAAAAGTGACTGCCCTTACCTGAAACGAAGTCTTGCTTGGAGGAAGACTCAGAGCCTGGGATTTAACTCCATTTCTGAAGTGAAACACACAGCATAGTTTTCATCCATGGATCACACTCTGCTCTAGAGCAAGAATCACACTCTTGCTTTCTAGAGTCTCTAAGACAGCAGGAAACGTGAGTGTGCTGAGAACAAAAGAACGGTGTTTCTTACACATACGGACCATATCTAGTCCAACTTTGCTTCTGAAACTGATACAAAGCACTGGTCCTCTAACATCCAATGCTTGTCAGTTAAGATGGGAAACGTGTGAGCTCTGTGAACGATGTAGTTCGTTTGAGCAGAAAAGTGACTGCCCTTACCTGAAACGAAGTCTTGCTTGTAGGAAGACTCAGAGCCTGGGATTTAACTCCATTTCTGAAGGCAAACACACAGCATAGTTCTCATCCATGGATCACACTCTGCTTTAGAGCGAGAAGCACGCTCTTGCTATCTAGAGTCTCTAAGACAGCAGGAAACGTGAGTGTGCTGAGAACAAAAGAACGGTGTTTCCTACACATACGGACCATATCTAGTCCAACTCTTCTTCTGAAACTGATACAAAGCACTGGTCCTCTAACATCCAATGCTTGTCAGTTAAGATGGGAAACGTGTGAGCTTCATGAAAGATGTAGTTCGTTTGAGCAAAAAAGTGACTGCCCTTACCTGAAACGAAGTCTTGCTTGGAGGAAGACTCAGAGCCTGGGATTTAACTCCATTTCTGAAGTGAAACACACAGCGTAGTTCTCATCCATGGATCACACTCTGCTTTAGAGCGAGAAGCACGCTCTTGCTTTCTAGAGTCTCTAAAACAGCAGGAAACGTGATTTTGCTGAGAACAAAAGAACGGAGTTTCCTACACATACGGACCATATCTAGTCCAACTCTGCTTCTGAAACTCATACAAAGCACTGGTCCTCCAACATCCAATGCTTGTCTGTTAAGATGAAATGTGTAAGCTCCGTGAACCATGTAGTTCCTTTGAGCAGAAAAGTGACTGCCCTTCCCTGAAACGAAGTCATGCTTGTAGGAAGACACAGAGCCTGGGATTTAACTCCATTTCTGAAGTGAAACACACAGCAGTGTTCTCATCCATTGATGACCCTCTGCTTTAGAACAAGAAGCACGCTCTTGCTTTCTAGAGTGTCTAAGACAGCAGGAAACGTGAGTGTGCTCAGAACAAAAGAACGGTGTTTCTTACACATACGGACCATATCTAGTCCAACTTTGCTTCTTAAACTGATACAAAGCACTGGTCCTCTAACATCCAATGATTGTCTGTTAAGATGAGAAATGTGTGAGCTCAGTGAACGATGTAGTTCGTTTGAGCAGAAAAGTGACTGCCCTTACCTGAAACGAAGTCTTGCTTGTAGGAAGACACAGAGCCTGGGATTTAACTCCATTTCTTAAGAGAAACATACAGCATAGTTCTCATCCATGGATCACACTCTGCTTTAGAGCGAGAAGCACGCTCTTGCTTTCTAGAGTCTCTAAAACAGCAGGAAACGTGAGTGTGCTGAGAACAAAAGAACGGTGTTTCCTACCTATACGGACCATATCTAGTCCAACTCATCTTCTGAAACTGATACAAAGCACTGGTCCTCTAACATCCAATGCTTGTCAGTTAAGATGGGAATCGTGTGAGCTCTGTGAACGATGTAGTTCGTTTGAGCAGAAAAGTGACTGCCCTTACCTGAAACGAAATCTTGCTTGTAGGAACACTCAGAGCCTGGGATTTAACTCCATTTCTGAAGGCAAACACACAGCATAGTTCTCATCCATGGATCACACTCTGCTTTAGAGCGAGAAGCACGCTCTTGCTATCTAGAGTCTCTAAGACAGCAGGAAACGTGAGTGTGCTCAGAACAAAAGAACGTTGTTTCCTACACATACGGACATTATATAGTCCAACTCTGCTTCTGAAACTGATACAAAGCACCGGTCACCTAACCTCCAATGCTTGTCTGTTAAGGTGAGAAACGTGTGAGCTTCTGGAACGATGTAGTTCGTTTGAGCAGAAAAGTGACTGCCCTTACCTGAAACGAAGTCTTGCTTGGAGGAAGACTCAGAGCCTGGGATTTAACTCCATTTCTGAAGTGAAACACACAGCATAGTTTTCATCCATGGATCACACTCTGCTCTAGAGCAAGAAGCACACTCTTGCTTTCTAGAGTCTCTAAGACAGCAGGAAATCTGAGTGTGCCCAGAACAAAAGAACGGTATTTCCTACACATACGGACTATATGTAGTCCAAAACTTCTTCTGAAACTGATACAATGCACTGGTCCTCTAACATCCAATGCTAGTCAGTTAAGGTGATAATCGTGTGATCTTCGTTAACGATGTAGTTCGTTTGAGCAGAAAGGTGACTGCCCTTACCTGAAATGAATTCTTGCTTGTAGGAAGACTCAGAGCCTGGGATTTAACTCCATTTCTGACGTGAAACACACAGCAGTGTTCTCATCCATTGATGACCCTCTGCTTTAGAACCAGAAGCACGCTCTTGCTTTCTAGAGTCTCTAAGACAGCAGGAAACGTGAGTGTGCTGAGAACAAAAGAACGGTGTTTCTTACACATACGGACCATATCTAGTCCAACTTTGCTTCTGAAACTGATACAAAGCACTGGTCCTCTAACATCCAATGCTTGTCAGTTAAGATGGGAAACGTGTGAGCTTCATGATCGATGTAGTTCGTTTAAGCAAAAAAGTGACTGCCCTTACCTTAAAAGAAGTCTTGCTTGTACGAAGACTCAGAGCCTGGGATTTAACTACATTTCTGAATGGGAAACACACAGCATAGTTCTCATCCATGGATCACAATCTGATTTAGAGCGAGAAGCACGCTCTTGCTTTCTAGAGTCTCTAAAACAGCAGGAAACGTGAGTGTGCTGAGAACAAAAGAACGGTGTTTCCTACCTATACGGACCATATCTAGTCCAACTCATCTTCTGAAACTGATACAAAGCAGTGGTCCTCTAACATCCAATGCTTGTCAGTTAAGATGGGAATCGTGTGAGCTCTGTGAACGATGTAGTTCGTTTGAGCAGAAAAGTGACTGCCCTTACCTGAAACGAAATCTTGCTTGTAGGAACACTCAGAGCCTGGGATTTAACTCCATTTCTGAAGGCAAACACACAGCATAGTTCTCATCCATGGATCACACTCTGCTTTAGAGCGAGAAGCACGCTCTTGCTATCTAGAGTCTCTAAGACAGCAGGAAACGTGAGTTTGCTCAGAACAAAAGAACGTTGTTTCCTACACATACGGACATTATATAGTCCAACTCTGCTTCTGAAACTGATACAAAGCACCGGTCCTCTAACATCCAATGCTTGTCTGTTAAGGTGAGAAACGTGTGAGCTTCTGGAACGATGTAGTTCGTTTGAGCAGAAAAGTGACTGCCCTTACCTGAAACGAAGTCTTGCTTGGAGGAAGACTCAGAGCCTGGGATTTAACTCCATTTCTGAAGTGAAACACACAGCATAGTTTTCATCCATGGATCACACTCTGCTCTAGAGCAAGAATCACACTCTTGCTTTCTAGAGTCTCTAAGACAGCAGGAAACGTGAGTGTGCTGAGAACAAAAGAACGGTGTTTCTTACACATACGGACCATATCTAGTCCAACTTTGCTTCTGAAACTGATACAAAGCACTGGTCCTCTAACATCCAATGCTTGTCAGTTAAGATGGGAAACGTGTGAGCTCTGTGAACGATGTAGTTCGTTTGAGCAGAAAAGTGACTGCCCTTACCTGAAACGAAGTCTTGCTTGTAGGAAGACTCAGAGCCTGGGATTTAACTCCATTTCTGAAGGCAAACACACAGCATAGTTCTCATCCATGGATCACACTCTGCTTTAGAGCGAGAAGCACGCTCTTGCTATCTAGAGTCTCTAAGACAGCAGGAAACGTGAGTGTGCTGAGAACAAAAGAACGGTGTTTCCTACACATACGGACCATATCTAGTCCAACTCTTCTTCTGAAACTGATACAAAGCACTGGTCCTCTAACATCCAATGCTTGTCAGTTAAGATGGGAAACGTGTGAGCTTCATGAAAGATGTAGTTCGTTTGAGCAAAAAAGTGACTGCCCTTACCTGAAACGAAGTCTTGCTTGGAGGAAGACTCAGAGCCTGGGATTTAACTCCATTTCTGAAGTGAAACACACAGCGTAGTTCTCATCCATGGATCACACTCTGCTTTAGAGCGAGAAGCACGCTCTTGCTTTCTAGAGTCTCTAAAACAGCAGGAAACGTGATTTTGCTGAGAACAAAAGAACGGAGTTTCCTACACATACGGACCATATCTAGTCCAACTCTGCTTCTGAAACTCATACAAAGCACTGGTCCTCCAACATCCAATGCTTGTCTGTTAAGATGAAATGTGTAAGCTCCGTGAACCATGTAGTTCCTTTGAGCAGAAAAGTGACTGCCCTTCCCTGAAACGAAGTCATGCTTGTAGGAAGACACAGAGCCTGGGATTTAACTCCATTTCTGAAGTGAAACACACAGCAGTGTTCTCATCCATTGATGACCCTCTGCTTTAGAACAAGAAGCACGCTCTTGCTTTCTAGAGTGTCTAAGACAGCAGGAAACGTGAGTGTGCTCAGAACAAAAGAACGGTGTTTCTTACACATACGGACCATATCTAGTCCAACTTTGCTTCTTAAACTGATACAAAGCACTGGTCCTCTAACATCCAATGATTGTCTGTTAAGATGAGAAATGTGTGAGCTCAGTGAACGATGTAGTTCGTTTGAGCAGAAAAGTGACTGCCCTTACCTGAAACGAAGTCTTGCTTGTAGGAAGACACAGAGCCTGGGATTTAACTCCATTTCTTAAGAGAAACATACAGCATAGTTCTCATCCATGGATCACACTCTGCTTTAGAGCGAGAAGCACGCTCTTGCTTTCTAGAGTCTCTAAAACAGCAGGAAACGTGAGTGTGCTGAGAACAAAAGAACGGTGTTTCCTACCTATACGGACCATATCTAGTCCAACTCATCTTCTGAAACTGATACAAAGCACTGGTCCTCTAACATCCAATGCTTGTCAGTTAAGATGGGAATCGTGTGAGCTCTGTGAACGATGTAGTTCGTTTGAGCAGAAAAGTGACTGCCCTTACCTGAAACGAAATCTTGCTTGTAGGAACACTCAGAGCCTGGGATTTAACTCCATTTCTGAAGGCAAACACACAGCATAGTTCTCATCCATGGATCACACTCTGCTTTAGAGCGAGAAGCACGCTCTTGCTATCTAGAGTCTCTAAGACAGCAGGAAACGTGAGTGTGCTCAGAACAAAAGAACGTTGTTTCCTACACATACGGACATTATATAGTCCAACTCTGCTTCTGAAACTGATACAAAGCACCGGTCACCTAACCTCCAATGCTTGTCTGTTAAGGTGAGAAACGTGTGAGCTTCTGGAACGATGTAGTTCGTTTGAGCAGAAAAGTGACTGCCCTTACCTGAAACGAAGTCTTGCTTGGAGGAAGACTCAGAGCCTGGGATTTAACTCCATTTCTGAAGTGAAACACACAGCATAGTTTTCATCCATGGATCACACTCTGCTCTAGAGCAAGAAGCACACTCTTGCTTTCTAGAGTCTCTAAGACAGCAGGAAATCTGAGTGTGCCCAGAACAAAAGAACGGTATTTCCTACACATACGGACTATATGTAGTCCAAAACTTCTTCTGAAACTGATACAATGCACTGGTCCTCTAACATCCAATGCTAGTCAGTTAAGGTGATAATCGTGTGATCTTCGTTAACGATGTAGTTCGTTTGAGCAGAAAGGTGACTGCCCTTACCTGAAATGAATTCTTGCTTGTAGGAAGACTCAGAGCCTGGGATTTAACTCCATTTCTGACGTGAAACACACAGCAGTGTTCTCATCCATTGATGACCCTCTGCTTTAGAACCAGAAGCACGCTCTTGCTTTCTAGAGTCTCTAAGACAGCAGGAAACGTGAGTGTGCTGAGAACAAAAGAACGGTGTTTCTTACACATACGGACCATATCTAGTCCAACTTTGCTTCTGAAACTGATACAAAGCACTGGTCCTCTAACATCCAATGCTTGTCAGTTAAGATGGGAAACGTGTGAGCTTCATGATCGATGTAGTTCGTTTAAGCAAAAAAGTGACTGCCCTTACCTTAAAAGAAGTCTTGCTTGTACGAAGACTCAGAGCCTGGGATTTAACTACATTTCTGAATGGGAAACACACAGCATAGTTCTCATCCATGGATCACAATCTGATTTAGAGCGAGAAGCACGCTCTTGCTTTCTAGAGTCTCTAAAACAGCAGGAAACGTGAGTGTGCTGAGAACAAAAGAACGGTGTTTCCTACCTATACGGACCATATCTAGTCCAACTCATCTTCTGAAACTGATACAAAGCAGTGGTCCTCTAACATCCAATGCTTGTCAGTTAAGATGGGAATCGTGTGAGCTCTGTGAACGATGTAGTTCGTTTGAGCAGAAAAGTGACTGCCCTTACCTGAAACGAAATCTTGCTTGTAGGAACACTCAGAGCCTGGGATTTAACTCCATTTCTGAAGGCAAACACACAGCATAGTTCTCATCCATGGATCACACTCTGCTTTAGAGCGAGAAGCACGCTCTTGCTATCTAGAGTCTCTAAGACAGCAGGAAACGTGAGTTTGCTCAGAACAAAAGAACGTTGTTTCCTACACATACGGACATTATATAGTCCAACTCTGCTTCTGAAACTGATACAAAGCACCGGTCCTCTAACATCCAATGCTTGTCTGTTAAGGTGAGAAACGTGTGAGCTTCTGGAACGATGTAGTTCGTTTGAGCAGAAAAGTGACTGCCCTTACCTGAAACGAAGTCTTGCTTGGAGGAAGACTCAGAGCCTGGGATTTAACTCCATTTCTGAAGTGAAACACACAGCATAGTTTTCATCCATGGATCACACTCTGCTCTAGAGCAAGAATCACACTCTTGCTTTCTAGAGTCTCTAAGACAGCAGGAAACGTGAGTGTGCTGAGAACAAAAGAACGGTGTTTCTTACACATACGGACCATATCTAGTCCAACTTTGCTTCTGAAACTGATACAAAGCACTGGTCCTCTAACATCCAATGCTTGTCAGTTAAGATGGGAAACGTGTGAGCTCTGTGAACGATGTAGTTCGTTTGAGCAGAAAAGTGACTGCCCTTACCTGAAACGAAGTCTTGCTTGTAGGAAGACTCAGAGCCTGGGATTTAACTCCATTTCTGAAGGCAAACACACAGCATAGTTCTCATCCATGGATCACACTCTGCTTTAGAGCGAGAAGCACGCTCTTGCTATCTAGAGTCTCTAAGACAGCAGGAAACGTGAGTGTGCTGAGAACAAAAGAACGGTGTTTCCTACACATACGGACCATATCTAGTCCAACTCTTCTTCTGAAACTGATACAAAGCACTGGTCCTCTAACATCCAATGCTTGTCAGTTAAGATGGGAAACGTGTGAGCTTCATGAAAGATGTAGTTCGTTTGAGCAAAAAAGTGACTGCCCTTACCTGAAACGAAGTCTTGCTTGGAGGAAGACTCAGAGCCTGGGATTTAACTCCATTTCTGAAGTGAAACACACAGCGTAGTTCTCATCCATGGATCACACTCTGCTTTAGAGCGAGAAGCACGCTCTTGCTTTCTAGAGTCTCTAAAACAGCAGGAAACGTGAGTGTGCTGAGAACAAAAGAATGGTGTTTCCTACACATACGGACCATATCTAGTCCAACTCATCTTCTGAAACTGATACAAAGCACTGGTCCTCTAACATCCAATGCTTGTCAGTTAAGATGGGAAACGTGTGAGGTCTGTGAACGATGTAGTTCGTTTGAGCAGAAATGTGACTGCCCTTACCTGAAACGAAGTCTTGCTTGTAGGAAGACTCAGAGCCTGGGATTTAACTCCATTTCTGAAGGCAAACACACAGCATAGTTCTCATCCATGGATCACACTCTGCTTTAGAGCGAGAAGCACGCTCTTGCTATCTAGAGTCTCTAAGACTGTAGGAAACGTGAATGTGATGAAAACAAAAGAACGGTGTTTCCCACACATACGGACCATATCTAGTCCAACTCTTCTTCTGAAACTGATAGAATGCACTGGTCCTCTAACATCCAATGCTTGTCAGTTAAGATGGGAAACGTGTGAGCTTCATGAACGATGTAGTTCGTTTGAGCAAAAAAGTGACTGCCCTTACCTTAAACGAAGTCTTGCTTGTACAAAGACTCAGAGCCTGGGATTTAACTCCATTTCTGAATTGAGACACACAGCACTGTTCTCATCCATTGATCACACTCTGCTTTAGTACAAGAAGCACGCTCTTGCTTTTTAGAGTCTCTAAGACAGGAGGAAACGTGATTTTGCTGAGAACAAAAGAACGGAGTTTCCTACACATACGGACCATATCTAGTCCAACTCTGCTTCTGAAACTCATACAAAGCACTGGTCCTCCAACATCCAATGCTTGTCTGTTAAGATGAAATGTGTAAGCTCCGTGAACCATGTAGTTCCTTTGAGCAGAAAAGTGACTGCCCTTCCCTGAAACGAAGTCATGCTTGTAGGAAGACACAGAGCCTGGGATTTAACTCCATTTCTGAAGTGAAACACACAGCAGTGTTCTCATCCATTGATGACCCTCTGCTTTAGAACAAGAAGCACGCTCTTGCTTTCTAGAGTGTCTAAGACAGCAGGAAACGTGAGTGTGCTCAGAACAAAAGAACGGTGTTTCTTACACATACGGACCATATCTAGTCCAACTTTGCTTCTTAAACTGATACAAAGCACTGGTCCTCTAACATCCAATGATTGTCTGTTAAGATGAGAAATGTGTGAGCTCAGTGAACGATGTAGTTCGTTTGAGCAGAAAAGTGACTGCCCTTACCTGAAACGAAGTCTTGCTTGTAGGAAGACACAGAGCCTGGGATTTAACTCCATTTCTTAAGAGAAACATACAGCATAGTTCTCATCCATGGATCACACTCTGCTTTAGAGCGAGAAGCACGCTCTTGCTTTCTAGAGTCTCTAAAACAGCAGGAAACGTGAGTGTGCTGAGAACAAAAGAACGGTGTTTCCTACCTATACGGACCATATCTAGTCCAACTCATCTTCTGAAACTGATACAAAGCACTGGTCCTCTAACATCCAATGCTTGTCAGTTAAGATGGGAATCGTGTGAGCTCTGTGAACGATGTAGTTCGTTTGAGCAGAAAAGTGACTGCCCTTACCTGAAACGAAATCTTGCTTGTAGGAACACTCAGAGCCTGGGATTTAACTCCATTTCTGAAGGCAAACACACAGCATAGTTCTCATCCATGGATCACACTCTGCTTTAGAGCGAGAAGCACGCTCTTGCTATCTAGAGTCTCTAAGACAGCAGGAAACGTGAGTGTGCTCAGAAAAAAAGAACGTTGTTTCCTACACATATGGACATTATATAGTGCAACTCTGCTTCTGAAACTGATACAAAGCACCGGTCACCTAACCTCCAATGCTTGTCTGTTAAGGTGAGAAACGTGTGAGCTTCTGGAACGATGTAGTTCGTTTGAGCAGAAAAGTGACTGCCCTTACCTGAAACGAAGTCTTGCTTGGAGGAAGACTCAGAGCCTGGGATTTAACTCCATTTCTGAAGTGAAACACACAGCATAGTTTTCATCCATGGATCACACTCTGCTCTAGAGCAAGAAGCACACTCTTGCTTTCTAGAGTCTCTAAGACAGCAGGAAATCTGAGTGTGCCCAGAACAAAAGAACGGTATTTCCTACACATACGGACTATATGTAGTCCAAAACTTCTTCTGAAACTGATACAATGCACTGGTCCTCTAACATCCAATGCTAGTCAGTTAAGGTGATAATCGTGTGATCTTCGTTAACGATGTAGTTCGTTTGAGCAGAAAGGTGACTGCCCTTACCTGAAATGAATTCTTGCTTGTAGGAAGACTCAGAGCCTGGGATTTAACTCCATTTCTGACGTGAAACACACAGCAGTGTTCTCATCCATTGATGACCCTCTGCTTTAGAACAAGAAGCACGCTCTTGCTTTCTAGAGTCTCTAAGACAGCAGGAAACGTGAGTGTGCTGAGAACAAAAGAACGGTGTTTCTTACACATACGGACCATATCTAGTCCAACTTTGCTTCTGAAACTGATACAAAGCACTGGTCCTCTAACATCCAATGCTTGTCAGTTAAGATGGGAAACGTGTGAGCTTCATGATCGATGTAGTTCTTTTAAGCAAAAAAGTGACTGCCCTTACCTTAAAAGAAGTCTTGCTTGTACGAAGACTCAGAGCCTGGGATTTAACTACATTTCTGAATGGGAAACACACAGCATAGTTCTCATCCATGGATCACAATCTGATTTAGAGCGAGAAGCACGCTCTTGCTTTCTAGAGTCTCTAACACAGCAGGAAACGTGAGTGTGCTGAGAACAAAAGAACGGTATTTCCTACACATACGGACTATATCTAGTCCAACTCTGCGTCTGAATCTCATACAAAGCACTTGTCCTCTAACAGCCAATGCTTGTCAGTTAAGATGGGAAACGAGTGAGCTTCATGAACGACGTAGTTCGTTTGAGCAGAAAAGTGACTGCCCTTACCTTAAACGAAGTCTTGCTTGTAGGAAGACTCAGAGCCTGGGATTTAACTCCATTTCTGAAGTGAAACACACAGCAGTGTTCTCATCCATTGATGACACTCTGCTTTAGAACAAGAAGCACGCTCTTGCTTTCTAGAGTCTCTAAGACAGCAGGAAATCTGAGTGTGGCCAGAACAAAAGAACGGTGTTTCCTACACATACGGACTATATGTAGTCCAAAACTTCTTCTGAAACTGATAGAATGCACTGGTCCTCTAACATCCAATGCTTGTCAGTTAAGATGAGAAACGTGTGAGCTTCGTGAAAGATGTAGTTCGTTTGAGCAGAAAAGTGACTGCCCTTACCTGAAACGAAGTCTTGCTTGTAGGGAGACTCAGAGCCTGGGATTTATCTCCTTTTCTGAAGTGAAACACACAGCATAGTTTTCATCCATGGATCACACTCTGCTTTAGAACGAGAAGCACGCTCTTTCTTTCTAGAGTCTCTAAGACAGCAGGAAACGTGAGTGTGCTGAGAACAAAAGAACGGTGTTTCCTACACATACGGACCATATCTAGTCCAAATCTGCTTCTTAAACTGAAACAAAGCACTGGTCCTCTAACATCCAATGCTTGTCTGTTAAGATGAGAAACGTGTGAGCTTTGTGAATGATATAGTTCCTTTGAACTGAAAAGTGACTGCCCTTACCCGAAAAGAAGTCTTGCTTGTAGGAAGACACAGAGCCTGGGATTTAAGTCCATTTCTGAAGTGAAACACACAGCATAGTTTTCATCCATGGATCACACTCTGCTCTAGAGCAAGAAGCACACTCTTGCTTTCTAGAGTCTCTAAGACAGCAGGAAATCTGAGTGTGCCCAGAACAAAAGAACGGTGTTTCCTACACATACGGACTATATGTAGTCCAAAACTTCTTCTGAAACTGATACAATGCACTGGTCCTCTAACATCCAATGCTAGTCAGTTAAGGTGATAATCGTGTGATCTTTGTTAACGATGTAGTTCGTTTGAGCAGAAAGGTGACTGCCCTTACCTGAAATGAATTCTTGCTTGTAGGAAGACTCAGAGCCTGGGATTTAACTCCATTTCTGACGTGAAACACACAGCAGTGTTCTCATCCATTGATGACCCTCTGCTTTAGAACAAGAAGCACGCTCTTGCTTTCTGGAGTCTCTAAGACAGCAGGAAACGTGAGTGTGCTGAGAACAAAAGAACAGTGTTTCTTACACATACGGACCATATCTAGTCCAACTCATCTTCTGAAACTGATACAAAGCACTGGTCCTCTAACATCCAATGCTTGACTGTTAAGATGAGAAACGTGTGAGCTTTGTGAATGATATAGTTCCTTTGAACTGAAAAGTGACTGCCCTTACCCGAAAAGAAGTCTTGCTTGTAGGAAGACACAGAGCCTGGGATTTAAGTCCATTTCTGAAGTGAAACACACAGCATAGTTTTCATCCATGGATCACACTCTGCTCTAGAGCAAGAAGCACACTCTTGCTTTCTAGAGTCTCTAAGACAGCAGGAAATCTGAGTGTGCCCAGAACAAAAGAACGGTGTTTCCTACACATACGGACTATATGTAGTCCAAAACTTCTTCTGAAACTGATACAATGCACTGGTCCTCTAACATCCAATGCTAGTCAGTTAAGGTGATAATCGTGTGATCTTTGTTAACGATGTAGTTCGTTTGAGCAGAAAGGTGACTGCCCTTACCTGAAATGAATTCTTGCTTGTAGGAAGACTCAGAGCCTGGGATTTAACTCCATTTCTGACGTGAAACACACAGCAGTGTTCTCATCCATTGATGACCCTCTGCTTTAGAACAAGAAGCACGCTCTTGCTTTCTGGAGTCTCTAAGACAGCAGGAAACGTGAGTGTGCTGAGAACAAAAGAACAGTGTTTCTTACACATACGGACCATATCTAGTCCAACTCATCTTCTGAAACTGATACAAAGCACTGGTCCTCTAACATCCCATGCTTGTCAGTTAAGATGGGAAACGTGTGAGGTCTGTGAACGATGTAGTTCGTTTGAGCAGAAAAGTGACTGCCCTTACCTGAAACGAAGTCTTGCTTGTAGGAAGACTCAGAGCCTGAGATTTAAGTACATTTCTGAAGGCAAACACACAGCATAGTTCTCATCCATGGATCACACTCTGCTTTAGAGCGAGAAGCACGCTCTTGCTATCTAGAGTCTCTAAGACTGTAGGAAACGTGAGTGTGATGAAAACAAAAGAACGGTGTTTCCTACACATACGGACCATATCTAGTCCAACTCTTCTTCTGAAACTGATAGAATGCACTGGTCCTCTAACATCCAATGCTTGTCAGTTAAGATGGGAAACGTGTGAGCTTCATGAACGATGTAGGTCGTTTGAGCAAAAAAGTGACTGCCCTTACCTTAAACGAAGTCTTGCTTGTACAAAGACTCAGAGCCTGGGATTTAACTCCATTTCTGAATTGAGACACACAGCACTGTTCTCATCCATTGATCACACTCTGCTTTAGTACAAGAAGCATGCTCTTGCTTTTTAGAGTCTCTAAGACAGGAGGAAACGTGATTTTGCTGAGAACAAAAGAACGGAGTTTCCTACACATACGGACCATATCTAGTCCAACTCTGCTTCTGAAACTCATACAAAGCACTGGTCCTCCAACATCCAATGCTTGTCTGTTAAGATGATATGTGTAAGCTCCGTGAACAATGTAATTCGTTTGAGCTGAAAGTGACTGCCCTTACCTGAAACGAAGTCTTGCTTGTAGGAAGACACAGAGCCTGGGATTTAACTCCATTTCTGAAGGGAAACACACAGCATAGTTCTCATCCATTCAACAAACTCTGCTTTAGAGCGAGAAGCATGCTCTTGCTTTCTGAATAAACTAAGACAGCAGGAAACGTGAGTGTGCTGAGAACAAAAGAACGGAGTTTCCTACACATACGGACCATATCTAGTCCAACTCTGCTACTGAAACTGATACGAAGCACTGGTCCTGTAACATCCAATGTTTGTCAGTTAAGATGAGAAAGGTGTGAGCTTTGTGAATGATGTAGTTCCTTTGAGCTGAAAAGTGACTGCCCTTACCTGAAACGAAGTCTTGCTTGTAGGAAGACACAGAGCCTGGGATTTAACTCTTTTCTGAAGGGAAACACACAGCATAGTATTCATCCATGGATCACACTCTGGTTAGAGCGAGAAGCACACTCTTGCTTTCTAGAGTCTCTAAGACAGCAGGAAATCTGAGTGTGCCCAGAACAATAGAACGGTGTTTCCTACACATATGGACCATATCCAGTCCAAATCTGCTTCTGAAACTGATACAAAGCACTGGTCCTCTAACATCCAATGTTTGTCAGTTAAGATGAGAAACGTGTGAGCTTTGTGAATGATGTAGTTCCTTTGAACTGAAAAGTGACTGCCATTACCTGAAACGAAGTCTTGCTTGTAGTAAGACACAGAGCCTGGGATTTAACTCCATTTCTTAAGAGAAACACACAGCATAGTTCTCATCCATGGATCACACTCTGTTTTAGAGCGAGAAGCACGCTCTTGCTTTTAGAGTCTCTAATATAGCAGGAAATCTGAGTGGGCCCAGAACAAAAGAACGGTGTTTCCTACATATACGGACCATACGTAGTCCAAATCTGCTTCTGAAACTTCTACAATGCACTGGTCCTCTAACATCCAATGCTTGTCAGTTAAGATGAGAATCGTGTGATCTTCGTTAACAATGTACTTCGTTTGAGGAGAAAAGTGACTGCCCTTACCTGAAATGAAGTCTTGCTTGTCGGAAGACTCAGAGCCTGGGATTTAACTCCATTTCTGAAGTGAAACACACAGCAGTGTTCTCATCCATTGATGACACTCTGCTTTAGAACAAGAAGCACGCTCTTGCTTTCTAGAGTCTCTAAGACAGCAGGAAACATGAGTGTGCTGAGAACAAAAGAACGGTGTTTCCTACACATAGGGACCATATCTAGTCCAACTCTGCTTCTGAAACTCATAGAAAACACTGGTCCTCTAACATCCAATGCTTGTCAGTTAAGATGGGAAACCTGTGAGCTTCATGAATGATGTAGTTCGTTTGAGGAGAAAAGTGACTGTCCTTACCTTAAATGAAGTCTTGCTTGTAGGAAGACTCAGAGCCTGGGATTTAACTCCATTTCTGAATTGAAACACACAGCAGTGTTCTCATCCATTGATCACACTCTGCTTTAGAGCGAGAAGCACGCTCTTGCTATCTAGAGTCTCTAAGACAGCAGGAAACGTGAGTGTGCTGAGAACAAAAGAACAGTGTTTCCTACACATACGGACCATATCTAGTCCAACTCTTCTTCTGAAACTGATATAAAGCACTGGTCCTCTAACATCCAATGCTTGTCAGTTAAGATGGGAAACGTGTGAGCTTCATGAACGATGTAGTTCGTTTGAGCAAAAAAGTGACTGCCCTTACCTTAAAAGAATTCTTGCTTGTACGAAGACTCAGAGCCTGGGATTTAACTCCATTTCTGAAGGGAAACACACAGCATAGTTCTCATCCTTGGATCACAATCTGATTTAGAGCGAGAAGCACGCTCTTGCTTTCTAGAGTCTCTAAGACAGCAGGATACGTGATTTTGCTGAGAACAAAAGAACGGTGTTTCCTACACATACCGACATTATATAGTCCAACTCTGCTTCTGAAACTGATACAAAGCACTGGTCCTCTAACATCCAATGCATGTCTGTTAAGGTGAGAGACGTGTGAGCTTCTGGAACGATGTAGTTCGTTTGAGCAGAAAAGTGACTGCCCTTACCTGAAACGAAGTCTTGCTTGGAGGAAGACTCAGAGCCTGGGATTTAACTCCATTTCTGAAGTGAAACACACAGCGTAGTTCTCATCCATGGATCACACTCTGCTCTAGAGCAAGAAGCACACTCTTGCTTTCTAGAGTCTCTAAGACAGCAGGAAATCTGAGTGTGCCCAGAACAAAAGAACGGTGTTTCCTACACATACGGACTATATGTAGTCCAAAACTTCTTCTGAAACTGATAGAATGCACTGGTCCTCTAACATCCAATTGTTGTCAGTTAAGATGAGAAACGTGTGAGCTTCGTGAAAGATGTAGTTCGTTTGAGCAGAAAAGTGACTGCCCTTACCTGAAACGAAGTCTTGCTTGTAGGGAGACTCAGAGCCTGGGATTTATCTCCTTTTCTGAAGTGAAACACACAGCATAGTTTTCATCCATGGATCACACTCTGCTTTAGAACGAGAAGCACGCTCTTTCTTTCTAGAGTCTCTAAGACAGCAGGAAACGTGAGTGTGCTGAGAACAAAAGAACGGTGTTTCCTACACATCGGACCATATCTAGTCCAAATCTGCTTCTTAAACTGAAACAAAGCACTGGTCCTCTAACGTCCAATGCTTGTTTGTTAAGATGAGAAACGTGTGAGCTTTGTGAATGATATAGTTCCTTTGAACTGAAAAGTGACTGCCCTTACCCGAAAAGAAGTCTTTCTTGTAGGAAGACACAGAGCCTGGGATTTAAGTCCATTTCTGAAGGGAAACACACAGCATAGTTCTCATCCATGGATCACACTCTGCTTTAGAGCGAGAAATATGCTCTTGCTTTCTAAAGTCTCTAAGACAGCAGGAAATCAGAGTGTGCCCAGAACAAAAGAACGGTGTTTCCTACACATACGGACTATATGTAGTCCAAAACTTCTTCTGAAACTGATACAATGCACTGGTCCTCTAACATCCAATGCTAGTCAGTTAAGATGATAATCGTGTGATCTACGTTAACGATGTAGTTCGTTTGAGCAGAAAGGTGACTGCCCTTACCTGAAATGAATTCTTGCTTGTAGGAAGACTCAGAGCCTGGGATTTAACTCCATTTCTGAAGTGAAACACACAGCAGTGTTCTCATCCATTGATGACCCTTTGCTTTAGAACAAGAAGCACGCTCTTGCTTTCTAGAGTCTCTAAGACAGCAGGAAACGTGAGTGTGCTGAGAACAAAAGAACGGTGTTTCTTACACATACGGACCATATCTAGTCCAACTCATCTTCTGAAACTGATACAAAGCACTGGTCCTCTAACATCCAATGCTTGTCAGTTAAGATGGGAAACGTGTGAGGTCTGTGAACGATGTAGTTCGTTTGAGCAGAAAAGTGACTGCCCTTACCTGAAATGAAGTCTTGCTTGTAGGAAGACTCAGAGCCTGGGATTTAACTCCATTTCTGAAGGCAAACACACAGCATAGTTCTCATCCATGGATCACACACTGCTTTAGAGCGAGAAGCCCGCTCTTGCTATCTAGAGTCTCTTAGACAGCAGGAAACGTGAGTGTGATGAAAACAAAAGAACGGTGTTTCCTACACATACGGACCATATCTAGTCCAACTCTTCTTCTGAAACTGATAGAATGCACTGGTCCTCTAACATCCAATGCTTGTCAGTTAAGATGGGAAACGTGTGAGCTTCATGAACGATGTAGTTCGTTTGAGCAAAAAAGTGACTGCCCTTACCTTAAACGAAGTCTTGCTTGTACGAAGACTCAGAGCCTGGGATTTAACTCCATTTCTGAATTGAAACACACAGCACTGTTCTCATCCATTGATCACACTCTGCTTTAGAACAAGAAGCATGCTCTTGCTTTTTAGATTCTCTAAGACAGGAGGAAACGTGATTTTGCTGAGAACAAAAGAACGGAGTTTCCTACACATACGGACCATATCTAGTCCAACTCTGCTTCTGAAACTCATACAAAGCACTGGTCCTCCAACATCCAATGTTTGTCTGTTAAGATGAGAAATGTGTAAGCTCCGTGAACAATGTAGTTCGTTTGAGCTGAAAAGTGACTGCCCTTACCTGAAACGATCTTGCTTGTAGTAAGACAAAGAGCCTGGGATTTAACTCCACTTCTTAAGAGAAACACACAGCAAAGTTCTCATTAATGGATCACACTCTGCTTTAGAGCGAGAAGCACGCTCTTGCTATTGGAGTCTCTAATATAGCAGGAAATCTGAGTGTGCCCACAACAAAAGAACCGTGTTTCCTACTTATACGGACTATATGTAGTCCAAATCTGCTTCTGATACTGATACAATGCACTGACCCTCTAACATCCAATGCTTGTCAGTTAAGATGAGAATCTTGTGATCTTCGTTAACGATGTAGTTCGTTTGAGCAGAAAAGTGACTGCCCTTACCTGAAACGAAGTCTTGCTTGGAGGAAGACTCAGAGCCTGGGATTTAACTCCATTTCTGAAGTGAAACACACAGCGTAGTTCTCATCCATGGATCACACTCTGCTCTAGAGCAAGAAGCACACTCTTGCTTTCTATAGTCTCTAAGACAGCAGGAAATCTGAGTGTGCCCAGAACAAAAGAACGGTGTTTCCTACACATACGGACTATATGTAGTCCAAAACTTCTTCTGAAACTGATAGAATGCACTGGTCCTCTAACATCCAATGGTTGTCAGTTAAGATGAGAAACGTGTGAGCTTCGTGAAAGATGTAGTTCGTTTGAGCAGAAAAGTGACTGCCCTTACCTGAAACGAAGTCTTGCTTGTAGGGAGACTCAGAGCCTGGGATTTAACTCCATTTCTGAAGGGAAACACACAGCATAGTTCTCATCCATGGATCACAATCTGATTTAGAGCGAGAAGCACGCTCTTGCTTTCTAGAGTCTCTAAGACAGCAGGAAACGTGAGTGTGCTGAGAACAAAAGAACGGTGTTTCCTACACATAAGGACCATATGTAGTCCAACTCTGCTTCTGAAACTTATACAAAACACTGACCCACTAACATCCAATGCTTGTCAGTTAAGATGGGAAACGTGTGAGCTTTATGAACGATGTAGTTCGTTTGAGCAGAAAAGTGACTGCCCTTACCTGAAACGAATTCTTGCTTGTAGGAAGACACAGAGCCTGGGATTTAACTCCATTTCTTAAGAGAAACACACAGCATAGTTCTCATCCATGGATCACACTCTGCTTTAGAGCGAGAAGCACGCTCTTGCTTTCTAGAATCTCTAAAACAGCAGGAAACGTGAGTGTGCTGAGAACAAAAGAACGGTGTTTCCTACACATACGGACCATATCTAGTCCAACTCTTCTTCTGAAACTGATACAAAGCACTGGTCCTCTAACATCCAATGCTTCTCAGTTAAGATGGGAATCGTGTGAGCTCTGTGAACGATGTAGTTCGTTTGAGCAGAAAAGTGACAGCCCTTACCTGAAACGAAATCTTGCTTGTAGGAAGACTCAGAGCCTGGGATTTAACTCCATTTCTGAAGTGAAACACACAGCAGTGTTCTCATCCATTGATGACACTCTGCTTTAGAACAAGAAGCACGCTCTTGCTTTCTAGAGTCTCTAAGACAGCAGGAAATCTGAGTTTGCCCAGAACAAAAGAACGGTGTTTCCTACACATACGGACTCTATGTAGTCCAAAACTTCTTCTGAAACTGATAGAATGCACTGGTCCTCTAACATCCAATGCTTGTCAGTTAAGATGAGAAACGTGGGAGCTTCGTGAAAGATGTAGTTCGTTTGAGCAGAAAAGTGACTGCCCTTACCTGAAACGAAGTCTTGCTTGTAGGGAGACTCAGAGCCTGGGATTTATCTCCTTTAATGAAGTGAAACACACAGCATAGTTTTCATCCATGGATCACACTCTGCTTTAGAACGAGAAGCACGCTCTTTCTTTCTAGAGTCTCTAAGACAGCAGGAAACGTGAGTGTGCTGAGAACAAAAGAACGGTGTTTCCTACACATACGGACCATATCTAGTCCAAATCTGCTTCTTAAACTGAAACAAAGCACTGGTCCTCTAACATCAAATGCTTGTCTGTTAAGATGAGAAACGTGTGAGCTTTGTGAATGATATAGTTCCTTTGAACTGAAAAGTGACTGCCCTTACCCGAAAAGAAGTCTTGCTTGTAGGAAGACACAGAGCCTGGGATTTAAGTCCATTTCTGAAGGGAAACACACAGCATAGTTCTCATCCATGGATGACACTCTGCTTTAGAGCGAGAAATATGCTCTTGCTTTCTAAAGTCTCTAAGAAAGCAGGAAACGTGAGTGTGCTGAGAACAAAAGAACGGTGTTTCTTACACATACGGAACATATCTAGTCCAACTTTGCTTCTTAAACTGATACAAAGCACTGGTCCTCTAACATCCAATGATTGTCTGTTAAGATGAGAAATGTGTGAGCTCAGTGAACGATGTAGTTCGTTTGAGCAGAAAAGTGACTGCCCTTACCTGAAACGAAGACTTGCTTGTAGTAAGACACAGAGCCTGGGATTTAACTCCATTTCTTAAGAGAAACACACAGCATAGTTCTCATCCATGGATCACACTCTGCTTTAGAGCGAGAAGCACGCTCTTGCTTTCTAGAGTCTCTAAGACAGCAGGAAACGTGAGTGTGCTGAGAACAAAAGAACGGTGTTTCCTACCTATACGGACCATATCTAGTCCAACTCATCTTCTGAAACTGATACAAAGCACTGGTCCTCTAACATCCAATGCTTGTCAGTTAAGATGGGAATCGTGTGAGCTCTGTGAACGATGTAGTTCGTTTGAGCAGAAAAGTGACTGCCCTTACCTGAAACGAAATCTTGCTTGTAGGAACACTCAGAGCCTGGGATTTAACTCCATTTCTGAAGGCAAACACACAGCATAGTTCTCATCCATGGATCACACTCTGCTTTAGAGCGAGAAGCACGCTCTTGCTATCTAGAGTCTCTAAGACAGCAGGAAACGTGAGTGTGCTGAGAACAAAAGAACGTTGTTTCCTACACATACGGACATTATATAGTCCAACTCTGCTTCTGAAACTGATACAAAGCACCGGTCCTCTAAAATCCAATGCTTGTCTGTTAAGGTGAGAAACGTGTGAGCTTCTGGAACGATGTAGTTCGTTTGAGCAGAAAAGTGACTGCCCTTACCTGAAACGAAGTCTTGCTTGGAGGAAGACTCAGAGCCTGGGATTTAACTCCATTTCTGAAGTGAAACACACAGTGTAGTTCTCATCCATGGATCACACTCTGCTCTAGAGCAAGAAGCAAACTCTTGCTTTCTATAGTCTCTAAGACAGCAGGAAATCTGAGTGTGCCCAGAACAAAAGAACGGTGTTTCCTACACATACGGACTATATGTAGTCCAAAACTTCTTCTGAAACTGATAGAATGCACTGGTCCTCTAACATCCAATTGTTGTCAGTTAAGATGAGAAACGTGTGAGCTTCGTGAAAGATGTAGTTCGTTTGAGCAGAAAAGTGACTGCCCTTACCTGAAACGAAGTCTTGCTTGTAGGGAGACTCAGAGCCTGGGATTTATCTCCTTTTCTGAAGTGAAACACACAGCATAGTTTTCATCCATGGATCACACTCTGCTTTAGAACGAGAAGCACGCTCTTTCTTTCTAGAGTCTCTAAGACAGCAGGAAACGTGAGTGTGCTGAGAACAAAAGAACGGTGTTTCCTACACATACGGACCATATCTAGTCCAAATCTGCTTCTTAAACTGAAACAAAGCACTGGTCCTCTAACGTCCAATGCTTGTTTGTTAAGATGAGAAACGTGTGAGCTTTGTGAATGATATAGTTCCTTTGAACTGAAAAGTGACTGCCCTTACCCGAAAAGAAGTCTTTCTTGTAGGAAGACACAGAGCCTGGGATTTAAGTCCATTTCTGAAGGGAAACACACAGCATAGTTCTCATCCATGGATCACACTCTGCTTTAGAGCGAGAAATATGCTCTTGCTTTCTAAAGTCTCTAAGACAGCAGGAAATCAGAGTGTGCCCAGAACAAAAGAACGGTGTTTCCTACACATACGGACTATATGTAGTCCAAAACTTCTTGTGAAACTGATACAATGCACTGGTCCTCTAACATCCAGTGCTAGTCAGTTAAGATGATAATCGTGTGATCTTCGTTAACGATGTAGTTCGTTTCAGCAGAAAGGTGACTGCCCTTACCTGAAATGAATTCTTGCTTGTAGGAAGACTCAGAGCCTGGGATTTAACTCCATTTCTGAAGTGAAACACACAGCAGTGTTCTCATCCATTGATGACCCTCTGCTTTAGAACAAGAAGCACGCTTTTGCTTTCTAGAGTCTCTAAGACAGCAGGAAACGTGAGTGTGCTGAGAACAAAAGAACGGTGTTTCTTACACATACGGACCATATCTAGTCCAACTCATCTTCTGAAACTGATACAAAGCACTGGTCCTCTAACATCCAATGCTTGTCAGTTAAGATGGGAAACGTGTGAGGTCTGTGAACGATGTAGTTCGTTTGAGCAGAAAAGTGACTGCCCTTACCTGAAACGAAGTCTTGCTTGTAGGAAGACTCAGAGCCTGGGATTTAACTCCATTTCTGAAGGCAAACACACAGCATAGTTCTCATCCATGGATCACACACTGCTTTAGAGCGAGAAGCCCGCTCTTGCTATCTAGAGTCTCTTAGACAGCAGGAAACGTGAGTGTGATGAAAACAAAAGAACGGTGTTTCCTACACATACGGACCATATCTAGTCCAACTCTTCTTCTGAAACTGATAGAATGCACTGGTCCTCTAACATCCAATGCTTGTCAGTTAAGATGGGAAACGTGTGAGCTTCATGAACGATGTAGTTCGTTTGAGCAAAAAAGTGACTGCCCTTACCTTAAACGAAGTCTTGCTTGTACGAAGACTCAGAGCCTGGGATTTAACTCCATTTCTGAATTGAAACACACAGCACTGTTCTCATCCATTGATCACACTCTGCTTTAGAACAAGAACCATGCTCTTTCTTTTTAGATTCTCTAAGACAGGAGGAAACGTGATTTTGCTGAGAACAAAAGAACGGAGTTTCCTACACATACGGACCATATCTAGTCCAACTCTGCTTCTGAAACTCATACAAAGCACTGGTCCTCCAACATCCAATGTTTGTCTGTTAAGATGAGAAATGTGTAAGCTCCATGAACAATGTAGTTCGTTTGAGCTGAAAAGTGACTGCCCTTACCTGAAACGATCTTGCTTGTAGTAAGACAAAGAGCCTGGGATTTAACTCCACTTCTTAAGAGAAACACACAGCAAAGTTCTCATTAATGGATCACACTCTGCTTTAGAGCGAGAAGCACGCTCTTGCTATTGGAGTCTCTAATATAGCAGGAAATCTGAGTGTGCCCACAACAAAAGAACCGTGTTTCCTACTTATACGGACTATATGTAGTCCAAATCTGCTTCTGATACTGATACAATGCACTGACCCTCTAACATCCAATGCTTGTCAGTTAAGATGAGAATCTTGTGATCTTCGTTAACGATGTAGTTCATTTGAGCAGAAAAGTGACTGCCCTTACCTGAAACGAAGTCTTGCTTGGAGGAAGACTCAGAGCCTGGGATTTAACTCCATTTCTGAAGGGAAACACACAGCATAGTTCTCATCCATGGATCACAATCTGATTTAGAGCGAGAAGCACGGTCTTGCTTTCTAGAGTCTCTAAGACAGCAGGATACGTGATTTTGCTGAGAACAAAAGAACGGTGTTTCCTACACATACCGACATTATATAGTCCAACTCTGCTTCTGAAACTGATACAAAGCACTGGTCCTCTAACATCCAATGCATGTCTGTTAAGGTGAGAGACGTGTGAGCTTCTGGAACGATGTAGTTCGTTTGAGCAGAAAAGTGATTGCCCTTACCTGAAACGAAGTCTTGCTTGGAGGAAGACTCAGAGCCTGGGATTTAACTCAATTTCTGAAGTGAAACACACAGCGTAGTTCTCATCCATGGATCACACTCTGCTCTAGAGCAAGAAGCACACTCTTGCTTTCTATAGTCTCTAAGACAGCAGGAAATCTGAGTGTGCCCAGAACAAAAGAACGGTGTTTCCTACACATACGGACTATATGTAGTCCAAAACTTCTTCTGAAACTGATAGAATGCACTGGTCCTCTAACATCCAATTGTTGTCAGTTAAGATGAGAAACGTGTGAGCTTCGTGAAAGATGTAGTTCGTTTGAGCAGAAAAGTGACTGCCCTTACCTGAAACGAAGTCTTGCTTGTAGGGAGACTCAGAGCCTGGGATTTATCTCCTTTTCTGAAGTGAAACACACAGCATAGTTTTCATCCATGGATCACACTCTGCTTTAGAACGAGAAGCACGCTCTTTCTTTCTAGAGTCTCTAAGACAGCAGGAACGTGAGTGTGCTGAGAACAAAAGAACGGTGTTTCCTACACATACGGACCATATCTAGTCCAAATCTGCTTCTGATACTGATACAATACACTGACCCTCTAACATCCAATGCTTGTCAGTTAAGATGAGAATCTTGTGATCTTCGTTAACGATGTAGTTCGTTTGAGCAGAAAAGTGACTGCCCTTACCTGAAACGAAGTCTTGCTTGGAGGAAGACTCAGAGCCTGGGATTTAACTCCATTTCTGAAGTGAAACACACAGCGTAGTCCTCATCCATGGATCACACTCTGCTCTAGAGCAAGAAGCACACTCTTGCTTTCTATAGTCTCTAAGACAGCAGGAAATCTGAGTGTGCCCAGAACAAAAGAACGGTGTTTCCTACACATACGGACTATATGTAGTCCAAAACTTCTTCTGAAACTGATAGAATGCACTGGTCCTCTAACATCCAATGGTTGTCAGTTAAGATGAGAAACGTGTGAGCTTCGTGAAAGATGTAGTTCGTTTGAGCAGAAAAGTGACTGCCCTTACCTGAAACGAAGTCTTGCTTGTAGGGAGACTCAGAGCCTGGGATTTAACTCCATTTCTGAAGGGAAACACACAGCATAGTTCTCATCTATGGATCACAATCTGATTTAGAGCGAGAAGCACGCAATTGCTTTCTAGAGTCTCTAAGACAGCAGGAAACGTGAGTGTGCTGAGAACAAAAGAACGGTGTTTCCTACACATAAGGACCATATCTAGTCCAACTCTGCTTCTGAAACTTATACAAAACACTGACCCACTAACATCCAATGCTTGTCAGTTAAGATGGGAAACGTGTGAGCTTTATGAACGATGTAGTTCGTTTGAGCAGAAAAGTGACTGCCCTTACCTGAAACGAAGTCTTGCTTGTAGGAAGACACAGAGCCTGGGATTTAACTCCATTTCTTAAGAGAAACACACAGCATAGTTCTCATCCATGGATCACACTCTGCTTTAGAGCGAGAAGCACGCTCTTGCTTTCTAGAGTCTCTAAAACAGCAGGAAACGTGAGTGTGCTGAGAACAAAAGAACGGTGTTTCCTACACATACGGACCATATCTAGTCCAACTCTTCTTCTGAAACTGATACAAAGCACTGGTCCTCTAACATCCAATGCTTCTCAGTTAAGATGGGAATCGTGTGAGCTCTGTGAACGATGTAGTTCGTTTGAGCAGAAAAGTGACTGCCCTTACCTGAAACGAAATCTTGCTTGTAGGAAGACTCAGAGCCTGGGATTTAACTCCATTTCTGAAGTGAAACACACAGCAGTGTTCTCATCCATTGATGACACTCTGCTTTAGAACAAGAAGCACGCTCTTGCTTTCTAGAGTCTCTAAGACAGCAGGAAATCCTAGTTTGCCCAGAACAAAAGAACGGTGTTTCCTACACATACGGACTATATGTAGTCCAAAACTTCTTCTGAAACTGATAGAATGCACTGGTCCTCTAACATCCAATGCTTGTCAGTTAAGATGAGAAATGTGGGAGCTTCGTGAAAGATGTAGTTCGTTTGAGCAGAAAAGTGACTGCCCTTACCTGAAACGAAGTCTTGCTTGTAGGGAGACTCAGAGCCTGGGATTTGTCTCCTTTAATGAAGTGAAACACACAGCATAGTTTTCATCCATGGATCACACTCTGCTTTAGAACGAGAAGCACGCTCTTTCTTTCTAGAGTCTCTAAGACAGCAGGAAACGTGAGTGTGCTGAGAACAAAAGAACGGTGTTTCCTACACATACGGACCATATCTAGTCCAAATCTGCTTCTTAAACTGAAACAAAGCACTGGTCCTCTAACATCAAATGCTTGTCTGTTAAGATGAGAAACGTGTGAGCTTTGTGAATGATATAGTTCCTTTGAACTGAAAAGTGACTGCCCTTACCCGAAAAGAAGTCTTGCTTGTAGGAAGACACAGAGCCTGGGATTTAAGTCCATTTCTGAAGGGAAACACACAGCATAGTTCTCATCCATGGATGACACTCTGCTTTAGAGCGAGAAATATGCTCTTGCTTTCTAAAGTCTCTAAGAAAGCAGGAAACGTGAGTGTGCTGAGAACAAAAGAACGGTGTTTCTTACACATACGGACCATATCTAGTCCAACTTTGCTTCTTAAACTGATACAAAGCACTGGTCCTCTAACATCCAATGATTGTCTGTTAAGATGAGAAATGTGTGAGCTCAGTGAACGATGTAGTTCGTTTGAGCAGAAAAGTGACTGCCCTTACCTGAAACGAAGACTTGCTTGTAGGAAGACACAGAGCCTGGGATTTAACTCCATTTCTTAAGAGAAACACACAGCATAGTTCTCATCCATGGATCACACTCTGCTTTAGAGCGAGAAGCACGCTCTTGCTTTCTAGAGTCTCTAAGACAGCAGGAAACGTGAGTGTGCTGAGAACAAAAGAACGGTGTTTCCTACCTATACGGACCATATCTAGTCCAACTCATCTTCTGAAACTGATACAAAGCACTGGTCCTCTAACATCCAATGCTTGTCAGTTAAGATGGAAATCGTGTGAGCTCTGTGAACGATGTAGTTCGTTTGAGCAGAAAAGTGACTGCCCTTACCTGAAACGAAATCTTGCTTGTAGGAACACTCAGAGCCTGGGATTTAACTCCATTTCTGAAGGCAAACACACAGCATAGTTCTCATCCATGGATCACACTCTGCTTTAGAGCGAGAAGCACGCTCTTGCTATCTAGAGTCTCTAAGACAGCAGGAAACGTGACTGTGCTGAGAACAAAAGAACGTTGTTTCCTACACATACGGACATTATATAGTCCAACTCTGCTTCTGAAACTGATACAAAGCACCGGTCCTCTAACATCCAATGCTTGTCTGTTAAGGTGAGAAACGTGTGAGCTTCTGGAACGATGTAGTTCGTTTGAGCAGAAAAGTGACTGCCCTTACGTGAAACGAAGTCTTGCTTGGAGGAAGACTCAGAGCCTGGGATTTAACTCCATTTCTGAAGTGAAACACACAGCGTAGTTCTCATCCATGGATCACACTCTGCTCTAGAGCAAGAAGCACACTCTTGCTTTCTATAGTCTCTAAGACAGCAGGAAATCTGAGTGTGCCCAGAACAAAAGAACGGTGTTTCCTACACATACGGACTATATGTAGTCCAAAACTTCTTCTGAAACTGATAGAATGCACTGGTCCTCTAACATCCAATTGTTGTCAGTTAAGATGAGAAACGTGTGAGCTTCGTGAAAGATGTAGTTCGTTTGAGCAGAAAAGTGACTGCCCTTACCTGAAACGAAGTCTTGCTTGTAGGGAGACTCAGAGCCTGGGATTTATCTCCTTTTCTGAAGTGAAACACACAGCATAGTTTTCATCCATGGATCACACTCTGCTTTAGAACGAGAAGCACGCTCTTTCTTTCTAGAGTCTCTAAGACAGCAGGAAACGTGAGTGTGCTGAGAACAAAAGAACGGTGTTTCCTACACATACGGACCATATCTAGTCCAAATCTGCTTCTTAAACTGAAACAAAGCACTGGTCCTCTAACGTCCAATGCTTGTTTGTTAAGATGAGAAACGTGTGAGCTTTGTGAATGATATAGTTCCTTTGAACTGAAAAGTGACTGCCCTTACCCGAAAAGAAGTCTTTCTTGTAGGAAGACACAGAGCCTGGGATTTAAGTCCATTTCTGAAGGGAAACACACAGCATAGTTCTCATCCATGGATCACACTCTGCTTTAGAGCGAGAAATATGCTCTTGCTTTCTAAAGTCTCTAAGACAGCAGGAAATCAGAGTGTGCCCAGAACAAAAGAACGGTGTTTCCTACACATACGGACTATATGTAGTCCAAAACTTCTTGTGAAACTGATACAATGCACTGGTCCTCTAACATCCAGTGCTAGTCAGTTAAGATGATAATCATGTGATCTTCGTTAACGATGTAGTTCGTTTCAGCAGAAAGGTGACTGCCCTTACCTGAAATGAATTCTTGCTTGTAGGAAGACTCAGAGCCTGGGATTTAACTCCATTTCTGAAGTGAAACACACAGCAGTGTTCTCATCCATTGATGACCCTCTGCTTTAGAACAAGAAGCACGCTTTTGCTTTCTAGAGTCTCTAAGACAGCAGGAAACGTGAGTGTGCTGAGAACAAAAGAACGGTGTTTCTTACACATACGGACCATATCTAGTCCAACTCATCTTCTGAAACTGATACAAAGCACTGGTCCTCTAACATCCAATGCTTGTCAGTTAAGATGGGAAACGTGTGAGGTCTGTGAACGATGTAGTTCGTTTGAGCAGAAAAGTGACTGCCCTTACCTGAAACGAAGTCTTGCTTGTAGGAAGACTCAGAGCCTGGGATTTAACTCCATTTCTGAAGGCAAACACACAGCATAGTTCTCATCCATGGATCACACACTGCTTTAGAGCGAGAAGCCCGCTCTTGCTATCTAGAGTCTCTTAGACAGCAGGAAACGTGAGTGTGATGAAAACAAAAGAACGGTGTTTCCTACACATACGGACCATATCTAGTCCAACTCTTCTTCTGAAACTGATAGAATGCACTGGTCCTCTAACATCCAATGCTTGTCAGTTAAGATGGGAAACGTGTGAGCTTCATGAACGATGTAGTTCGTTTGAGCAAAAAAGTGACTGCCCTTACCTTAAACGAAGTCTTGCTTGTACGAAGACTCAGAGCCTGGGATTTAACTCCATTTCTGAATTGAAACACACAGCACTGTTCTCATCCATTGATCACACTCTGCTTTAGAACAAGAAGCATGCTCTTGCTTTTTAGATTCTCTAAGACAGGAGGAAACGTGATTTTGCTGAGAACAAAAGAACGGAGTTTCCTACACATACGGACCATATCTAGTCCAACTCTGCTTCTGAAACTCATACAAAGCACTGGTCCTCCAACATCCAATGTTTGTCTGTTAAGATGAGAAATGTGTAAGCTCCGTGAACAATGTAGTTCGTTTGAGCTGAAAAGTGACTGCCCTTACCTGAAACGATCTTGCTTGTAGTAAGACAAAGAGCCTGGGATTTAACTCCACTTCTTAAGAGAAACACACAGCAAAGTTCTCATTAATGGATCACACTCTGCTTTAGAGCGAGAAGCACGCTCTTGCTATTGGAGTCTCTAATATAGCAGGAAATCTGAGTGTGCCCACAACAAAAGAACCGTGTTTCCTACTTATACGGACTATATGTAGTCCAAATCTGCTTCTGATACTGATACAATGCACTGACCCTCTAACATCCAATGCTTGTCAGTTAAGATGAGAATCTTGTGATCTTCGTTAACGATGTAGTTCATTTGAGCAGAAAAGTGACTGCCCTTACCTGAAACGAAGTCTTGCTTGGAGGAAGACTCAGAGCCTGGGATTTAACTCCATTTCTGAAGGGAAACACACAGCATAGTTCTCATCCATGGATCACAATCTGATTTAGAGCGAGAAGCACGCTCTTGCTTTCTAGAGTCTCTAAGACAGCAGGATACGTGATTTTGCTGAGAACAAAAGAACGGTGTTTCCTACACATACGGACTATATGTAGTCCAAAACTTCTTCTGAAACTGATAGAATGCACTGGTCCTCTAACATCCAATTGTTGTCAGTTAAGATGAGAAACGTGTGAGCTTCGTGAAAGATGTAGTTCGTTTGAGCAGAAAAGTGACTGCCCTTACCTGAAACGAAGTCTTGCTTGTAGGGAGACTCAGAGCCTGGGATTTATCTCCTTTTCTGAAGTGAAACACACAGCATAGTTTTCATCCATGGATCACACTCTGCTTTAGAACGAGAAGCACGCTCTTTCTTTCTAGAGTCTCTAAGACAGCAGGAAACGTGAGTGTGCTGAGAACAAAAGAACGGTGTTTCCTACACATACGGACCATATCTAGTCCAAATCTGCTTCTGATACTGATACAATGCACTGACCCTCTAACATCCAATGCTTGTCAGTTAAGATGAGAATCTTGTGATCATCGTTAACGATGTAGTTCGTTTGAGCAGAAAAGTGACTGCCCTTACCTGAAACGAAGTCTTGCTTGGAGGAAGACTCAGAGCCTGGGATTTAACTCCATTTCTGAAGTGAAACACACAGCGTAGTTCTCATCCATGGATCACACTCTGCTCTAGAGCAAGAAGCACACTCTTGCTTTCTATAGTCTCTAAGACAGCAGGAAATCTGAGTGTGCCCAGAACAAAAGAACGGTGTTTCCTACACATACGGACTATATGTAGTCCAAAACTTCTTCTGAAACTGATAGAATGCACTGGTCCTCTAACATCCAATGGTTGTCAGTTAAGATGAGAAACGGGTGAGCTTCGTGAAAGATGTAGTTCGTTTGAGCAGAAAAGTGACTGCCCTTACCTGAAACGAAGTCTTGCTTGTAGGGAGACTCAGAGCCTGGGATTTAACTCCATTTCTGAAGGGAAACACACAGCATAGTTCTCATCCATGGATCACAATCTGATTTAGAGCGAGAAGCACGCTCTTGCTTTCTAGAGTCTCTAAGACAGCAGGAAACGTGAGTGTGCTGAGAACAAAAGAACGGTGTTTCCTACACATAAGGACCATATCTAGTCCAACTCTGCTTCTGAAACTTATACAAAACACTGACCCACTAACATCCAATGCTTGTCAGTTAAGATGGGAAACGTGTGAGCTTTATGAACGATGTAGTTCGTTTGAGCAGAAAAGTGACTGCCCTTACCTGAAACGAAGTCTTGCTTGTAGGAAGACACAGAGCCTGGGATTTAACTCCATTTCTTAAGAGAAACACACAGCATAGTTCTCATCCATGGATCACACTCTGCTTTAGAGCGAGAAGCACGCTCTTGCTTTCTAGAGTCTCTAAAACAGCAGGAAACGTGAGTGTGCTGAGAACAAAAGAACGGTGTTTCCTACACATACGGACCATATCTAGTCCAACTCTTCTTCTGAAACTGATACAAAGCACTGGTCCTCTAACATCCAATGCTTCTCAGTTAAGATGGGAATCGTGTGAGCTCTGTGAACGATGTAGTTCGTTTGAGCAGAAAAGTGACTGCCCTTACCTGAAACGAAATCTTGCTTGTAGGAACACTCAGAGCCTGGGATTTAACTCCATTTCTGAAGGCAAACACACAGCATAGTTCTCATCCATGGATCACACTCTGCTTTAGAGCGAGAAGCACGCTCTTGCTATCTAGAGTCTCTAAGACAGCAGGAAACGTGAGTTTGCTCAGAACAAAAGAACGTTGTTTCCTACACATACGGACATTATATAGTCCAACTCTGCTTCTGAAACTGATACAAAGCACCGGTCCTCTAACATCCAATGCTTGTCTGTTAAGGTGAGAAACGTGTGAGCTTCTGGAACGATGTAGTTCGTTTGAGCAGAAAAGTGACTGCCCTTACCTGAAACGAAGTCTTGCTTGGAGGAAGACTCAGAGCCTGGGATTTAACTCCATTTCTGAAGTGAAACACACAGCGTAGTTCTCATCCATGGATCACACTCTGCTCTAGAGCAAGAAGCACACTCTTGCTTTCTATAGTCTCTAAGACAGCAGGAAATCTGAGTGTGCCCAGAACAAAAGAACGGTGTTTCCTACACATACGGACTATATGTAGTCCAAAACTTCTTCTGAAACTGATAGAATGCACTGGTCCTCTAACATCTAATTGTTGTCAGTTAAGATGAGAAACGTGTGAGCTTCGTGAAAGATGTAGTTCGTTTGAGCAGAAAAGTGACTGCCCTTACCTGAAACGAAGTCTTGCTTGTAGGGAGACTCAGAGCCTGGGATTTATCTCCTTTTCTGAAGTGAAACACACAGCATAGTTTTCATCCATGGATCACACTCTGCTTTAGAACGAGAAGCACGCTCTTTCTTTCTAGAGTCTCTAAGACAGCAGGAAACGTGAGTGTGCTGAGAACAAAAGAACGGTGTTTCCTACACATACGGACCATATCTAGTCCAAATCTGCTTCTTAAACTGAAACAAAGCACTGGTCCTCTAACGTCCAATGCTTGTTTGTTAAGATGAGAAACGTGTGAGCTTTGTGAATGATATAGTTCCTTTGAACTGAAAAGTGACTGCCCTTACCCGAAAAGAAGTCTTGCTTGTAGGAAGACACAGAGCCTGGGATTTAAGTCCATTTCTGAAGGGAAACACACAGCATAGTTCTCATCCATGGATCACACTCTGCTTTAGAGCGAGAAATATGCTCTTGCTTTCTAAAGTCTCTAAGACAGCAGGAAATCAGAGTGTGCCCAGAACAAAAGAACGGTGTTTCCTACACATACGGACTATATGTAGTCCAAAACTTCTTCTGAAACTGATACAATGCACTGGTCCTCTAACATCCAATGCTAGTCAGTTAAGATGATAATCGTGTGATCTTCGTTAACGATGTAGTTCGTTTCAGCAGAAAGGTGACTGCCCTTACCTGAAATGAATTCTTGCTTGTAGGAAGACTCAGAGCCTGGGATTTAACTCCATTTCTGAAGTGAAACACACAGCAGTGTTCTCATCCATTGATGACCCTCTGCTTTAGAACAAGAAGCACGCTCTTGCTTTCTAGAGTCTCTAAGACAGCAGGAAACGTGAGTGTGCTGAGAACAAAAGAACGGTGTTTCTTACACATACGGACCATATCTAGTCCAACTCATCTTCTGAAACTGATACAAAGCACTGGTCCTCTAACATCCAATGCTTGTCAGTTAAGATGGGAAACGTGTGAGGTCTGTGAACGATGTAGTTCGTTTGAGCAGAAAAGTGACTGCCCTTACCTGAAATGAAGTCTTGCTTGTAGGAAGACTCAGAGCCTGGGATTTAACTCCATTTCTGAAGGCAAACACACAGCATAGTTCTCATCCATGGATCACACACTGCTTTAGAGCGAGAAGCCCGCTCTTGCTATCTAGAGTCTCTTAGACAGCAGGAAACGTGAGTGTGATGAAAACAAAAGAACGGTGTTTCCTACACATACGGACCATATCTAGTCCAACTCTTCTTCTGAAACTGATAGAATGCACTGGTCCTCTAACATCCAATGCTTGTCAGTTAAGATGGGAAACGTGTGAGCTTCATGAACGATGTAGTTCGTTTGAGCAAAAAAGTGACTGCCCTTACCTTAAACGAAGTCTTGCTTGTACGAAGACTCAGAGCCTGGGATTTAACTCCATTTCTGAATTGAAACACACAGCACTGTTCTCATCCATTGATCACACTCTGCTTTAGAACAAGAAGCATGCTCTTGCTTTTTAGATTCTCTAAGACAGGAGGAAACGTGATTTTGCTGAGAACAAAAGAACGGAGTTTCCTACACATACGGACCATATCTAGTCCAACTCTGCTTCTGAAACTCATACAAAGCACTGGTCCTCCAACATCCAATGTTTGTCTGTTAAGATGAGAAATGTGTAAGCTCCGTGAACAATGTAGTTCGTTTGAGCTGAAAAGTGACTGCCCTTACCTGAAACGATCTTGCTTGTAGTAAGACAAAGAGCCTGGGATTTAACTCCACTTCTTAAGAGAAACACACAGCAAAGTTCTCATTAATGGATCACACTCTGCTTTAGAGCGAGAAGCACGCTCTTGCTATTGGAGTCTCTAATATAGCAGGAAATCTGAGTGTGCCCACAACAAAAGAACCGTGTTTCCTACTTATACGGACTATATGTAGTCCAAATCTGCTTCTGATACTGATACAATGCACTGACCCTCTAACATCCAATGCTTGTCAGTTAAGATGAGAATCTTGTGATCTTCGTTAACGATGTAGTTCGTTTGAGCAGAAAAGTGACTGCCCTTACCTGAAACGAAGTCTTGCTTGGAGGAAGACTCAGAGCCTGGGATTTAACTCCATTTCTGAAGTGAAACACACAGCGTAGTTCTCATCCATGGATCACACTCTGCTCTAGAGCAAGAAGCACACTCTTGCTTTCTATAGTCTCTAAGACAGCAGGAAATCTGAGTGTGCCCAGAACAAAAGAACGGTGTTTCCTACACATACGGACTATATGTAGTCCAAAACTTCTTCTGAAACTGATAGAATGCACTGGTCCTCTAACATCCAATGGTTGTCAGTTAAGATGAGAAACGTGTCAGCTTCGTGAAAGATGTAGTTCGTTTGAGCAGAAAAGTTACTGCCCTTACCTTAAACGAAGTCTTGCTTGTACGAAGACTCAGAGCCTGGGATTTAACTCCATTTCTGAATTGAAACACACAGCACTGTTCTCATCCATTGATCACACTCTGCTTTAGAACAAGAAGCATGCTCTTGCTTTTTAGATTCTCTAAGACAGGAGGAAACGTGATTTTGCTGAGAACAAAAGAACGGAGTTTCCTACACATACGGACCATATCTAGTCCAACTCTGCTTCTGAAACTCATACAAAGCACTGGTCCTCCAACATCCAATGCTTGTCAGTTAAGATGAGAAACGTGTGAGCTTCGTGAACGATGTAGTTCGTTTGAGCAGAAAAGTGACTGCCCTTCCCTGAATCGAAGTCTTGCTTGTAGGAAGACTCAGAGCCTGGGATTTAACTCCATTTCTGAAGTGAAAACAGCAGTGTAATCATCCAAGGATCACACTCTGCTTTAGAGCGAGAAGCATGCACTTGCTTTTATAATATAGCAGGTAATCTGAGTGTGCCCAGAACTAAAGAACGGTGTTTCCTACATATACAGACCAAAAGTAGTCCAAATCTGCTTCTGAAACTGATACAAAGCACTGACCCTCTAACATCCAATGCTTGTCAGTTAAGATGAGAAACGTGTGAGCTTCGTGAACGATGTAGTTCGTTTGAGCAGAAAAGTGACTGCCCTTACCTGAATCGAAGTCTTGCTTGTAGGAAGACTCAGAGCCTGGGATTTAACTCCATTTCTGAAGTGAAACACAGCAGTGTAATCATCCATTGATCACACTCTGCTTTAGAACAAGAAGCATGCTCTTGCTTTCTAGAGTCTCTAAGACAGCAGGAAACTTGTGTGTGCTGAGAACAAAAGAACGGTGTTTTCTAAACATACGGACCATATCTAGTTCAACTCTGCTTCTGAAACTGATACAAAGCACTGGTCCTCTAACACCCAATGCTTGTCAGTTAAGATGAGAAACGTGTGAGCTTTGTGAATGATGTAGTTCCTTTTAACTGAAAAGTGACTGCCCTTACCTGAAACGATCTTGCTTGTAGTAAGACACAGAGCCTGGGATTTAACTCCACTTCTTAAGAGAAACACACAGCAAAGTTCTCATCCGTGGATCACACTCTGCTTTAGAGCGAGAAGCACGCTCTTGCTATTGGAGTCTCTAATATAGCAGGAAATCTGAGTGTGCCCAGAACAAAAGAATGGTGTTTCCTACATATACGGACCATTTGTAGTCCAAATCTGCTTCTGATACTGATACAATGCACTGACCCTCTAACATCCAATGCTTGTCAGTTAAGATGAGAATCTTGTGATCTTTGTTAATGATGTAGTTCTTTTGAGCAGAAAAGTGACTGCCCTTACCTGAAATGAAGTCTTGTTGTAGGAAGACTCAGAGCCTGGGATTTAACTCCATTTCTGAAGTGAGACACACAGCAGTGTTCTCATCCATTGATGACACTCTGCTTAAGAAAAAGAAGCAAGCTCTTGCTTTCTAGATTCTCTAAGACAGCAGGAAACGTGAGTGTGCTGAGAACAAACGAACGGTGTTTCCTACACATATGGACCATATCCAGTCCAAATCTGCTTCTGAAGCTGATACAAAGCACTGGTCCTCTAACATCCAATGTTTGTCAGTTAAGATGAGAAACGTGTGAGCTTTGTGAATGATGTAGTTCCTTTGAACTGAAAAGTGACTGCCCTTACCTGAAACGAAGTCTTGCTTGTAGTAAGACACAGAGCCTGGGATTTAACTCCATTTCTTAAGAGAAACACAGAGCATAGTTCTCATCCATGGATCACACTCTGTTTTAGAGCGAGAAGCACGCTCTTGCTTTTAGAGTCTCTAATATAGCAGGAAATCTGAGTGTGCCCAGAACAAAAGAACGGTGTTTCCTACATATACGGACCATATGTAGTCCAAATCTGCTTCTGAAACTGATACAATGCACTGGTCCTCTAACATCCAAAGCTTGTCAGTTAAGATGAGAATCGTGTGATCTTCGTTAACAATGTAGTTCGTTTGAGCAGAAAAGTGACTGTCCTTACCTGAAATGATGTCTTGCTTGTCGGAAGACTCAGAGCCTGGGATTTAACTCCATTTCTGAAGTGAAACACACAGCATTGTCTCATCCATTGATCACACTCTGCTTTAGAACAAGAAGCACTCTCTTGCTTTCTAGAGTCTCTAAGACAGCAGGAAACGTGAGTGTGCTGAGAACAAAAGAACGGAGTTTCCTACACATACGGACAATATCTAGTCCAACTCTCCTTCTTAAACTAATACAAACCACTGGTCCTCTAACATCCAATGCTTGTCTGTTAAGATGAGAAACGTGTGAGCTCCGTGAAAAATGTAGTTCCTTTGAGCTGAAAAGTGACTGCCCTTACCTGAAACGAAGTCTTGCTTGTTGGAAGACATAGAGCCTGGGTTTTAACTCATTTTCTGAACGGAAACACACAGCATAGTTTTCGTCCAAGGATCACACTCTGCTTTAGAGCGAGAAGCACGCTCTTGCTTTCTAAAATCTCTAAGAGAGCAGGAAACGTGAGTGTGCTGAGAACAAAGAATGGTGTTTCCTACACATACAGACCATATCTAGTCAAACTCTGCTTCTGAAACTGATACAAAGCACTGGTCCTCTAACATCCAATGCTTGTCAGTTAAGATGAGAAACGTGTGAGCTTCGTGAACGATGTAGTTCCTTTGAGCAGAAAAGCGACTATACTTACCTTAAACGAAGTCTTGCTTGTTGGGAGACACAGAGCATGGGATTTAACTCCATTTCTCAAGTGAAACACACAGCATAGTCTCATCTATGGATCACAATCTGCTTTAGAGCGAGAAGCACGTTCTTGCTTTCTAGAGTCTCTAAGAGAGCAGGAAACTTGAGTGTGCCCAGAACAAAAGATCGGGGTTTCCTACACATATGGATCATATGTAGTCCAACTCTGCTTCTGAAACTGATACAAAGCACTGACCCTCTAACATCCAATGCTTGTCAGTTAAGATGAGAAACGTGTGAGCTTCATGAACGATGTAGTTTGTTTGAGCCGAAAAGTGACTGCCCTTACCTGAATCGAAATCTTGCTTGTAGGAGGACTCAGAGCCTGGGATTTAACTCTATTTCTGAAGGGAAACACACAGCATAGTTCTCATCCATGGATCACACTCTGCTTTAGAGCGAGAAGCACACTCTTGCTTTCTAGAGTCTCTAAGACAGCAGGAAACGTGATTGTGCTGAGAACAAAAGAACGGTGTTTCCTACACATAAGGACCATATCTAGTCCATCTCTGCTTCTTTAACTGATACAAAGCACTGGTCCTCTAACATCCAATGATTGTCAATTAAGATGAGAAACGTGTGAGCTTCGTGAACGATGTAGTTCGTTTGAGCAGAAAACTGACTGCCCTTACATGAAACGAAGTCTTGCTTGTAGGAAGACTCAGAGCCTGGGATTTAACTCCATTTCTGAATTGAAACACACAGCAGTGTTCTTATCCATTAATCACACTCTGCTTTAGAACAAGAAGCACGCTCTTGCTTTCTAGAGTGTCTAAGACAGCAGGAAACGTGAGTTTGCTGAGAACAAAAGAACGGTGTTTCCTACAAATACAGACCATATCTAGTCCAACTCTGCTTCTGAAACTGATACTAAGCACTGGTCCTCTAACATCCAATGCTTGTCAGTTAAGATTAGAAACGTGTGAGCTTCGTGAACGATGTAGTTCCTTTGAGCAGAAATGTGACTGCCCTACCTGAAATGAAGTCTTGCTTGTAGGGAGACTCAGAGCATGGGATTTAACTCCATTTCTGAAGTGAAACACACAGCATTGTCTCATCCATTGATCACACTCGGCTTTAGAACAAGAAGAACGCTCTTGCTTTCTAGAGTCTCTAAGACAGCAGGAAACGTGAGTGTGCTGAGAACAAAAGAACGGAGTTTCCTACACATACGGACCATATCTAGTCCAACTCTCCTTCTTAAACTGATACTAAGCACTGGTCCTCTAACATCCAATGCTTGTCAAAAGATGAGAAACGTGTAAGCTTTGTGAACGATGTAGTTCGTTAGAGCAGATACTGACTGCCCTTA
Organism: Onychomys leucogaster; assembly: GCA_949786385.1. Classification (NCBI taxonomy): domain Eukaryota; kingdom Metazoa; phylum Chordata; class Mammalia; order Rodentia; family Cricetidae; genus Onychomys; species Onychomys leucogaster. The sequence goes on along the minus strand of CATKUP010000039.1, from coordinate 888,566 downwards.
CCTGAAACGAAGTCTTGCTTGTAGGAAGACTCAGAGCCTGGGATTTAACTCCATTTCTGAAGTGAAACACACAGCAGTGTTCTCAACCATTAATCACACTCTGCTTTAGAACAAGAAGCACGCTCTTGCTTCCTAGAGTCTCTAAGACAACAGGAAACATGAGTTTGCTGAGAACAAAAGAACGGAGTTTCCTACACATACAAGCCATATCTAGCCCAACTCTGCTTCTGAAACTGATACAAAGCACTGGTCCTCTAAAATCCAATGCTTGTCTGTTAAGATGAGAAACGTTTGAGCTCCGTGAAAGATGTAGTTCGTTTGAGCTGAAAAGTGACTGCCCTTACCTGAAACGAAGTCTTGCTTGTTGGAAGACATATAGCCTGGGATTTAACTCCTTTTCTGAAGGGAAACACACAGCATAGTTTTCATCCATGGATCACTCTCTGCTTTAGAGAGAGAAGCACGCTCTTGCTTTCTAAAGTCTCTAAGACAGCAGGAAACGTGAGTGTGCTGAGAACAAAAGAACGGTGTTTCCTACACATACGGACCATATCTAGTCCAACTCTGCTTCTGAAACTGATACAAAGCACTGGTCTTCTAACATCCAATGCTTGTCTGTTAAGATGAGAAACGTGTGAGCTTCGTGAACGATGTAGTTCGTTTGAGCTGAAAAGTGACTGCCCTTACCTGAAACGAAGTCTTGCTTGTAGGAAGACTCAGAGCCTGGGATTTAAATCCATTTCTGAAGTGAAACACACAGCAGTGTTCTCATCCATTAATCACACTCTGCTTTAGAACAAGAAGCACGCTCTTGCTTTCTAGAGTCTCTAAGACAGCAGGAAACGTGAGTTTGCTGAGAACAAAAGAACGGTGTTTCCTACACATACAGACCATATCTAGTCCAACTCTGCTTCTGAAACTCATAGAAAGCACTGGTCCTCTAACATCCAATGCTTGTCAGTTAAGATGGGAAACGTGTGAGCTTCATGAACGATGTAGTTCGTTTGAGCAAAAACGTGACTGCCCTTACCTTAAAAGAAGTCTTGCTTGTACGAAGACTCAGAGCCTGGCATTTAACTCCATTTCTGAAGGGAAACACACAGCATAGTTCTCATCCATGGATCACAATCTGATTTAGAGCGAGAAGCTCGCTCTTGCTTTCTAGAGTCTCTAAGACAGCAGGAAACGTGAGTGTGCTGAGAACAAAAGAACGGTGTTTCCTACACATAAGGACCATATCTAGTCCAACTCTGCTTCTGAAACTTATACAAAACACTGACCCACTAACATCCAATGCTTGTCAGTTAAGATGGGAAACGTGTGAGCTTTATGAACGATGTAGTTCGTTTGAGCAGAAAAGTGACTGCCCTTACCTTAAACGAAGTCTTGCTTGTAGGAAGACTCAGAGCCTGGGATTTAACTCCATTTCTGAAGTGAAACACACAGCAGTGTTCTCATACATTGATGACACTCTGCTTTAGAACAATAAGCATGCTCTTGCTTTCTAGAGTCTCTAAGACAGCAGGATACGTGATTTTGCTGAGAACAAAAGAACGGTGTTTCCTACACATACGGACATTATATAGTCCAACTCTGCTTCTGAAACTGATACAAAGCACTGGTCCTCTAACATCCAATGCATGTCTGTTAAGGTGAGAAACGTGTGAGCTTCTGGAACGATGTAGTTCGTTTGAGCAGAAAAGTGACTGCCCTTACCTGAAACGAAGTCTTGCTTGGAGGAAGACTCAGAGCCTGGGATTTAACTTCATTTCTGAAGTGAAACACACAGCGTAGTTCTCATCCATGGATCACACTCTGCTCTAGAGCAAGAAGCACACTCTTGCTTTCTATAGTCTCTAAGACAGCAGGAAATCTGAGTGTGCCCAGAACAAAAGAACGGTGTTTCCTACACATACGGACTATATATAGTCCAAAACTTCTTCTGAAACTGATAGAATGCACTGGTCCTCTAACATCCAATGGTTGTCAGTTAAGATGAGAAACGTGTGAGCTTCGTGAAAGATGTAGTTCGTTTGAGCAGAAAAGTGACTGCCCTTACCTGAAACGAAGTCTTGCTTGTAGGGAGACTCAGAGCCTGGGATTTATCTCCTTTTCTGAAGTGAAACACACAGCATAGTTTTCATCCATGGATCACACTCTGCTTTAGAACGAGAAGCACGCTCTTTCTTTCTAGAGTCTCTAAGACAGCAGGAAACGTGAGTGTGCTGAGAACAAAAGAACGGTGTTTCCTACACATACGGACCATATCTAGTCCAAATCTGCTTCTTAAACTGAAACAAAGCACTGGTCCTCTAACGTCCAATGCTTGTCTGTTAAGATGAGAAACGTGTGAGCTTTGTGAATGATATAGTTCCTTTGAACTGAAAAGTGACTGCCCTTACCCGAAAAGAAGTCTTTCTTGTAGGAAGACACAGAGACTGGGATTTAAGTCCATTTCTGAAGGGAAACACACAGCATAGTTCTCATCCATGGATCACACTCTGCTTTAGAGCGAGAAATATGCTCTTGCTTTCTAAATTCTCTAAGACAGCAGGAAATCAGAGTGTGCCCAGAACAAAAGAACGGTGTTTCCTACACATACGGACTATATGTAGTCCAAAACTTCTTCTGAAACTGATACATAGCACTGACCCTCTCTCATCCAATGCTAGTCAGTTAAGATGATAATCGTGTGAGCTCAGTGAACGATGTAGTTCGTTTGAGCTGAAAAGTGACTGCCCTTACCTGAAACGAAGTCTTGCTTGTAGGAAGACTCAGAGCCTGGGATTTAACTCCATTTCTTAAGAGAAACACACAGCATAGTTCTCATCCATGGATCACACTCTGCTTTAGAGCGAGAAGCACGCTCTTGCTTTCTAGAGTCTCTAAAACAGCAGGAAACGTGAGTGTGCTGAGAACAAAAGAACAGTGTTTCCTACACATACGGACCATATCTAGTCCAACTCATCTTCTGAAACTGATACAAAGCACTGGTCCTCTAACATCCAATGCTTGTCAGTTACGATGGGAAACGTGTGAGGTCTGTGAACGATGTAGTTCGTTTGAGCAGAAAAGTGACTGCCCTTACCTGAAACGAAGTCTTGCTTGTAGGAAGACTCAGAGCCTGGGATTTAACTCCATTTCTGAAGGCAAACACACAGCATAGTTCTCATCCATGGATCACACTCTGCTTTAGAGCGAGAAGCACGCTCTTGCTATCTAGAGTCTCTAAGACAGCAGGAAACGTGAGTGTGATGAAAAAAAAAGAACGGTGTTTCCTACACATACGGACCATATCTAGTCCAACTCTTCTTCTGAAACTGATAGAATGCACTGGTCCTCTAACATCCAATGCTTGTCAGTTAAGATGGGAAACGTGTGAGCTTCATGAACGATGTAGTTCGTTTGAGCAAAAAAGTGACTGCCCTTACCTTAAACGAAGTCTTGCTTGTACGAAGACTCAGAGCCTGGGATTTAACTCCATTTCTGAATTGAAACACACAGCACTGTTCTCATCCATTGATCACACTCTGCTTTAGAACAAGAAGCATGCTCTTGCTTTTTAGATTCTCTAAGACAGGAGGAAATGTGATTTTGCTGAGAACAAAAGAACGGAGTTTCCTACACATACGGACCATATCTAGTCCAACTCTGCTTCTGAAACTCATACAAAGCACTGGTCCTCCAACATCCAATGCTTGTCAGTTAAGATGAGAAACGTGTGAGCTTCGTGAACGATGTAGTTCGTTTGAGCAGAAAAGTGACTGCCCTTCCCTGAATCGAAGCCTTGCTTGTAGGAAGACTCAGAGCCTGGGATTTAACTCCATTTCTGAAGTGAAAACAGCAGTGTAATCATCCAAGGATCACACTCTGCTTTAGAGCGAGAAGCATGCACTTGCTTTTATAATATAGCAGGTAATCTGAGTGTGCCCAGAACTAAAGAACGGTGTTTCCTACATATACAGACCAAAAGTAGTCCAAATCTGCTTCTGAAACTGATACAAAGCACTGACCCTCTAACATCCAATGCTTGTCAGTTAAGATGAGAAACGTGTGAGCTTCGTGAACGATGTAGTTCGTTTGAGCAGAAAGGTGACTGCCCTTACCTGAATCGAAGTCTTGCTTGTAGGAAGACTCAGAGCCTGGGATTTAACTCCATTTCTGAAGTGAAACACAACAGTGTAATCATCCATTGATCACACTCTGCTTTAGAACAAGAAGCATGCTCTTGCTTTCTAGAGTCTCTAAGACAGCAGGAAACTTGTGTGTGCTGAGAACAAAAGAACGGTGTTTCCTAAACATACGGACCATATCTAGTTCAACTCTGCTTCTGAAACTGATACAAAGCACTGGTCCTCTAACACCCAATGCTTGTCAGTTAAGATGAGAAACGTGTGAGCTTTGTGAATGATGTAGTTCCTTTTAACTGAAAAGTGACTGCCCTTACCTGAAACGATCTTGCTTGTAGTAAGACACAGAGCCTGGGATTTAACTCCACTTCTTAAGAGAAACACACAGCAAAGTTCTCATCCGTGGATCACACTCTGCTTTAGAGCGAGAAGCACGCTCTTGCTATTGGAGTCTCTAATATAGCAGGAAATCTGAGTGTGCCCAGAACAAAAGAATGGTGTTTCCTACATATACGGACCATTTGTAGTCCAAATCTGCTTCTGATACTGATACAATGCACTGACCCTCTAACATCCAATGCTTGTCAGTTAAGATGAGAATCTTGTGATCTTTGTTAATGATGTAGTTCGTTTGAGCAGAAAAGTGACTGCCCTTACCTGAAATGAAGTCTTGTTGTAGGAAGACTCAGAGCCTGGGATTTAACTCCATTTCTGAAGTGAGACACACAGCAGTGTTCTCATCCATTGATGACACTCTGCTTAAGAAAAAGAAGCAAGCTCTTGCTTTCTAGATTCTCTAAGACAGCAGGAAACGTGAGTGTGCTGAGAACAAACGAACGGTGTTTCCTACACATATGGACCATATCCAGTCCAAATCTGCTTCTGAAGCTGATACAAAGCACTGGTCCTCTAACATCCAATGTTTGTCAGTTAAGATGAGAAACGTGTGAGCTTTGTGAATGATGTAGTTCCTTTGAACTGAAAAGTGACTGCCCTTACCTGAAACGAAGTCTTGCTTGTAGTAAGACACAGAGCCTGGGATTTAACTCCATTTCTTAAGAGAAACACAGAGCATAGTTCTCATCCATGGATCACACTCTGTTTTAGAGCGAGAAGCACGCTCTTGCTTTTAGAGTCTCTAATATAGCAGGAAATCTGAGTGTGGCCAGAACAAAAGAACGGTGTTTCCTACATATACGGACCATATGTAGTCCAAATCTGCTTCTGAAACTGATACAATGCACTGGTCCTCTAACATCCAAAGCTTGTCAGTTAAGATGAGAATCGTGTGATCTTCGTTAACAATGTAGTTCGTTTGAGCAGAAAAGTGACTGTCCTTACCTGAAATGATGTCTTGCTTGTCGGAAGACTCAGAGCCTGGGATTTAACTCCATTTCTGAAGTGAAACACACAGCATTGTCTCATCCATTGATCACACTCTGCTTTAGAACAAGAAGCACGCTCTTGCTTTCTAGAGTCTCTAAGACAGCAGGAAACGTGAGTGTGCTGAGAACAAAAGAACGGAGTTTCCTACACATACGGACAATATCTAGTCCAACTCTCCTTCTTAAACTAATACAAACCACTGGTCCTCTAACATCCAATGCTTGTCAAAAGATGAGAAACGTGTGAGCTTCGTGAACGATGTAGTTCGTTTGAGCAGAAAATTGACTGCCCTTACCTGAAACGAAGTCTTGCTTGTAGGAAGACTCAGAGCCTGGGATTTAAATCCATTTCTGAAGTGAAACACACTGCAGTGCTCTCATCCATTAATCACACTCTGCTTTAGAACAAGAAGCACGCTCTTGCTTTCTAGAGTCTCTAAGACAGCAGGAAACGTGAGTTTGCTGAGAACAAAAGAACGGTGTTTCCTACACATACAGACCATATCTAGTCCAACTCTGCTTCTGAAACTGATACAAAGCACTGGTCCTCTAACATCCAATGCTTGTCTGTTAAGATGAGAAACGTGTGAGCTCCGTGAAAAATGTAGTTCCTTTGAGCTGAAAAGTGACTGCCCTTAACTGAAACGAAGTCTTGCTTGTTGGAAGACATAGAGCCTGGGTTTTAACTCATTTTCTGAACGGAAACACACAGCATAGTTTTCGTCCAAGGATCACACTCTGCTTTAGAGCGAGAAGCACGCTCTTGCTTTCTAAAATCTCTAAGAGAGCAGGAAACGTGAGTGTGCTGAGAACAAAGAATGGTGTTTCCTACACATACAGACCATATCTAGTCAAACTCTGCTTCTGAAACTGATACAAAGCACTGGTCCTCTAACATCCAATGCTTGTCAGTTAAGATGAGAAACGTGTGAGCTTCGTGAACGATGTAGTTCCTTTGAGCAGAAATGTGACTGCCCTACCTGAAATGAAGTCTTGCTTGTAGGGAGACTCAGAGCATGGGATTTAACTCCATTTCTGAAGTGAAACACACAGCATTGTCTCATCCATTGATCACACTCGGCTTTAGAACAAGAAGAACGCTCTTGCTTTCTAGAGTCTCTAAGACAGCAGGAAACGTGAGTGTGCTGAGAACAAAAGAACGGAGTTTCCTACACATACGGACCATATCTAGTCCAACTCTCCTTCTTAAACTGATACTAAGCACTGGTCCTCTAACATCCAATGCTTGTCAAAAGATGAGAAACGTGTAAGCTTTGTGAACGATGTAGTTCGTTAGAGCAGATACTGACTGCCCTTACCTGAAACGAAGTCTTGCTTGTAGGAAGACTCAGAGCCTGGGATTTAACTCCATTTCTGAAGTGAAACACACAGCAGTGTTCTCAACCATTAATCACACTCTGCTTTAGAACAAGAAGCACGCTCTTGCTTCCTAGAGTCTCTAAGACAACAGGAAACATGAGTTTGCTGAGAACAAAAGAACGGAGTTTCCTACACATACAAGCCATATCTAGCCCAACTCTGCTTCTGAAACTGATACAAAGCACTGGTCCTCTAAAATCCAATGCTTGTCTGTTAAGATGAGAAACGTTTGAGCTCCGTGAAAGATGTAGTTCGTTTGAGCTGAAAAGTGACTGCCCTTACCTGAAACGAAGTCTTGCTTGTTGGAAGACATATAGCCTGGGATTTAACTCCTTTTCTGAAGGGAAACACACAGCATAGTTTTCATCCATGGATCACTCTCTGCTTTAGAGAGAGAAGCACGCTCTTGCTTTCTAAAGTCTCTAAGACAGCAGGAAACGTGAGTGTGCTGAGAACAAAAGAACGGTGTTTCCTACACATACGGACCATATCTAGTCCAACTCTGCTTCTGAAACTGATACAAAGCACTGGTCTTCTAACATCCAATGCTTGTCTGTTAAGATGAGAAACGTGTGAGCTTCGTGAACGATGTAGTTCGTTTGAGCTGAAAAGTGACTGCCCTTACCTGAAACGAAGTCTTGCTTGTAGGAAGACTCAGAGCCTGGGATTTAAATCCATTTCTGAAGTGAAACACACAGCAGTGTTCTCATCCATTAATCACACTCTGCTTTAGAACAAGAAGCACGCTCTTGCTTTCTAGAGTCTCTAAGACAGCAGGAAACGTGAGTTTGCTGAGAACAAAAGAACGGTGTTTCCTACACATACAGACCATATCTAGTCCAACTCTGCTTCTGAAACTCATAGAAAGCACTGGTCCTCTAACATCCAATGCTTGTCAGTTAAGATGGGAAACGTGTGAGCTTCATGAACGATGTAGTTCGTTTGAGCAAAAACGTGACTGCCCTTACCTTAAAAGAAGTCTTGCTTGTACGAAGACTCAGAGCCTGGCATTTAACTCCATTTCTGAAGGGAAACACACAGCATAGTTCTCATCCATGGATCACAATCTGATTTAGAGCGAGAAGCTCGCTCTTGCTTTCTAGAGTCTCTAAGACAGCAGGAAACGTGAGTGTGCTGAGAACAAAAGAACGGTGTTTCCTACACATAAGGACCATATCTAGTCCAACTCTGCTTCTGAAACTTATACAAAACACTGACCCACTAACATCCAATGCTTGTCAGTTAAGATGGGAAACGTGTGAGCTTTATGAACGATGTAGTTCGTTTGAGCAGAAAAGTGACTGCCCTTACCTTAAACGAAGTCTTGCTTGTAGGAAGACTCAGAGCCTGGGATTTAACTCCATTTCTGAAGTGAAACACACAGCAGTGTTCTCATACATTGATGACACTCTGCTTTAGAACAATAAGCATGCTCTTGCTTTCTAGAGTCTCTAAGACAGCAGGATACGTGATTTTGCTGAGAACAAAAGAACGGTGTTTCCTACACATACGGACATTATATAGTCCAACTCTGCTTCTGAAACTGATACAAAGCACTGGTCCTCTAACATCCAATGCATGTCTGTTAAGGTGAGAAACGTGTGAGCTTCTGGAACGATGTAGTTCGTTTGAGCAGAAAAGTGACTGCCCTTACCTGAAACGAAGTCTTGCTTGGAGGAAGACTCAGAGCCTGGGATTTAACTTCATTTCTGAAGTGAAACACACAGCGTAGTTCTCATCCATGGATCACACTCTGCTCTAGAGCAAGAAGCACACTCTTGCTTTCTATAGTCTCTAAGACAGCAGGAAATCTGAGTGTGCCCAGAACAAAAGAACGGTGTTTCCTACACATACGGACTATATATAGTCCAAAACTTCTTCTGAAACTGATAGAATGCACTGGTCCTCTAACATCCAATGGTTGTCAGTTAAGATGAGAAACGTGTGAGCTTCGTGAAAGATGTAGTTCGTTTGAGCAGAAAAGTGACTGCCCTTACCTGAAACGAAGTCTTGCTTGTAGGGAGACTCAGAGCCTGGGATTTATCTCCTTTTCTGAAGTGAAACACACAGCATAGTTTTCATCCATGGATCACACTCTGCTTTAGAACGAGAAGCACGCTCTTTCTTTCTAGAGTCTCTAAGACAGCAGGAAACGTGAGTGTGCTGAGAACAAAAGAACGGTGTTTCCTACACATACGGACCATATCTAGTCCAAATCTGCTTCTTAAACTGAAACAAAGCACTGGTCCTCTAACGTCCAATGCTTGTCTGTTAAGATGAGAAACGTGTGAGCTTTGTGAATGATATAGTTCCTTTGAACTGAAAAGTGACTGCCCTTACCCGAAAAGAAGTCTTTCTTGTAGGAAGACACAGAGACTGGGATTTAAGTCCATTTCTGAAGGGAAACACACAGCATAGTTCTCATCCATGGATCACACTCTGCTTTAGAGCGAGAAATATGCTCTTGCTTTCTAAATTCTCTAAGACAGCAGGAAATCAGAGTGTGCCCAGAACAAAAGAACGGTGTTTCCTACACATACGGACTATATGTAGTCCAAAACTTCTTCTGAAACTGATACATAGCACTGACCCTCTCTCATCCAATGCTAGTCAGTTAAGATGATAATCGTGTGAGCTCAGTGAACGATGTAGTTCGTTTGAGCTGAAAAGTGACTGCCCTTACCTGAAACGAAGTCTTGCTTGTAGGAAGACTCAGAGCCTGGGATTTAACTCCATTTCTTAAGAGAAACACACAGCATAGTTCTCATCCATGGATCACACTCTGCTTTAGAGCGAGAAGCACGCTCTTGCTTTCTAGAGTCTCTAAAACAGCAGGAAACGTGAGTGTGCTGAGAACAAAAGAACAGTGTTTCCTACACATACGGACCATATCTAGTCCAACTCATCTTCTGAAACTGATACAAAGCACTGGTCCTCTAACATCCAATGCTTGTCAGTTACGATGGGAAACGTGTGAGGTCTGTGAACGATGTAGTTCGTTTGAGCAGAAAAGTGACTGCCCTTACCTGAAACGAAGTCTTGCTTGTAGGAAGACTCAGAGCCTGGGATTTAACTCCATTTCTGAAGGCAAACACACAGCATAGTTCTCATCCATGGATCACACTCTGCTTTAGAGCGAGAAGCACGCTCTTGCTATCTAGAGTCTCTAAGACAGCAGGAAACGTGAGTGTGATGAAAAAAAAAGAACGGTGTTTCCTACACATACGGACCATATCTAGTCCAACTCTTCTTCTGAAACTGATAGAATGCACTGGTCCTCTAACATCCAATGCTTGTCAGTTAAGATGGGAAACGTGTGAGCTTCATGAACGATGTAGTTCGTTTGAGCAAAAAAGTGACTGCCCTTACCTTAAACGAAGTCTTGCTTGTACGAAGACTCAGAGCCTGGGATTTAACTCCATTTCTGAATTGAAACACACAGCACTGTTCTCATCCATTGATCACACTCTGCTTTAGAACAAGAAGCATGCTCTTGCTTTTTAGATTCTCTAAGACAGGAGGAAATGTGATTTTGCTGAGAACAAAAGAACGGAGTTTCCTACACATACGGACCATATCTAGTCCAACTCTGCTTCTGAAACTCATACAAAGCACTGGTCCTCCAACATCCAATGCTTGTCAGTTAAGATGAGAAACGTGTGAGCTTCGTGAACGATGTAGTTCGTTTGAGCAGAAAAGTGACTGCCCTTCCCTGAATCGAAGCCTTGCTTGTAGGAAGACTCAGAGCCTGGGATTTAACTCCATTTCTGAAGTGAAAACAGCAGTGTAATCATCCAAGGATCACACTCTGCTTTAGAGCGAGAAGCATGCACTTGCTTTTATAATATAGCAGGTAATCTGAGTGTGCCCAGAACTAAAGAACGGTGTTTCCTACATATACAGACCAAAAGTAGTCCAAATCTGCTTCTGAAACTGATACAAAGCACTGACCCTCTAACATCCAATGCTTGTCAGTTAAGATGAGAAACGTGTGAGCTTCGTGAACGATGTAGTTCGTTTGAGCAGAAAGGTGACTGCCCTTACCTGAATCGAAGTCTTGCTTGTAGGAAGACTCAGAGCCTGGGATTTAACTCCATTTCTGAAGTGAAACACAACAGTGTAATCATCCATTGATCACACTCTGCTTTAGAACAAGAAGCATGCTCTTGCTTTCTAGAGTCTCTAAGACAGCAGGAAACTTGTGTGTGCTGAGAACAAAAGAACGGTGTTTCCTAAACATACGGACCATATCTAGTTCAACTCTGCTTCTGAAACTGATACAAAGCACTGGTCCTCTAACATCCAATGTTTGTCAGTTAAGATGAGAAACGTGTGAGCTTTGTGAATGATGTAGTTCCTTTGAACTGAAAAGTGACTGCCCTTACCTGAAACGAAGTCTTGCTTGTAGTAAGACACAGAGCCTGGGATTTAACTCCATTTCTTAAGAGAAACACAGAGCATAGTTCTCATCCATGGATCACACTCTGTTTTAGAGCGAGAAGCACGCTCTTGCTTTTAGAGTCTCTAATATAGCAGGAAATCTGAGTGTGCCCAGAACAAAAGAACGGTGTTTCCTACATATACGGACCATATGTAGTCCAAATCTGCTTCTGAAACTGATACAATGCACTGGTCCTCTAACATCCAAAGCTTGTCAGTTAAGATGAGAATCGTGTGATCTTCGTTAACAATGTAGTTCGTTTGAGCAGAAAAGTGACTGTCCTTACCTGAAATGATGTCTTGCTTGTCGGAAGACTCAGAGCCTGGGATTTAACTCCATTTCTGAAGTGAAACACACAGCATTGTCTCATCCATTGATCACACTCTGCTTTAGAACAAGAAGCACGCTCTTGCTTTCTAGAGTCTCTAAGACAGCAGGAAACGTGAGTGTGCTGAGAACAAAAGAACGGAGTTTCCTACACATACGGACAATATCTAGTCCAACTCTCCTTCTTAAACTAATACAAACCACTGGTCCTCTAACATCCAATGCTTGTCAAAAGATGAGAAACGTGTGAGCTTCGTGAACGATGTAGTTCGTTTGAGCAGAAAATTGACTGCCCTTACCTGAAACGAAGTCTTGCTTGTAGGAAGACTCAGAGCCTGGGATTTAAATCCATTTCTGAAGTGAAACACACTGCAGTGCTCTCATCCATTAATCACACTCTGCTTTAGAACAAGAAGCACGCTCTTGCTTTCTAGAGTCTCTAAGACAGCAGGAAACGTGAGTTTGCTGAGAACAAAAGAACGGTGTTTCCTACACATACAGACCATATCTAGTCCAACTCTGCTTCTGAAACTGATACAAAGCACTGGTCCTCTAACATCCAATGCTTGTCTGTTAAGATGAGAAACGTGTGAGCTCCGTGAAAAATGTAGTTCCTTTGAGCTGAAAAGTGACTGCCCTTACCTGAAACGAAGTCTTGCTTGTTGGAAGACATAGAGCCTGGGTTTTAACTCATTTTCTGAACGGAAACACACAGCATAGTTTTCGTCCAAGGATCACACTCTGCTTTAGAGCGAGAAGCACGCTCTTGCTTTCTAAAATCTCTAAGAGAGCAGGAAACGTGAGTGTGCTGAGAACAAAGAATGGTGTTTCCTACACATACAGACCATATCTAGTCAAACTCTGCTTCTGAAACTGATACAAAGCACTGGTCCTCTAACATCCAATGCTTGTCAGTTAAGATGAGAAACGTGTGAGCTTCGTGAACGATGTAGTTCCTTTGAGCAGAAAAGCGACTATACTTACCTTAAACGAAGTCTTGCTAGTTGGGAGACACAGAGCATGGGATTTAACTCCATTTCTGAAGTGAAACACACAGCATAGTCTCATCTATGGATCACAATCTGCTTTAGAGCGAGAAGCACGTTCTTGCTTTCTAGAGTCTCTAAGAGAGCAGGAAACTTGAGTGTGCCCAGAACAAAAGATCGGGGTTTCCTACACATATGGATCATATGTAGTCCAACTCTGCTTCTGAAACTGATACAAAGCACTGACCCTCTAACATCCAATGCTTGTCAGTTAAGATGAGAAACGTGTGAGCTTCATGAACGATGTAGTTTGTTTGAGCCGAAAAGTGACTGCCCTTACCTGAATCGAAATCTTGCTTGTAGGAGGACTCAGAGCCTGGGATTTAACTCCATTTCTGAAGGGAAACACACAGCATAGTTCTCATCCATGGATCACACTCTGCTTTAGAGCGAGAAGCACACTCTTGCTTTCTAGAGTCTCTAAGACAGCAGGAAACGTGATTGTGCTGAGAACAAAAGAACGGTGTTTCCTACACATAAGGACCATATCTAGTCCATCTCTGCTTCTGAAACTGATACTAAGCACTGGTCCTCTAACATCCAATGCTTGTCAGTTAAGATTAGAAACGTGTGAGCTTCGTGAACGATGTAGTTCCTTTGAGCAGAAATGTGACTGCCCTACCTGAAATGAAGTCTTGCTTGTAGGGAGACTCAGAGCATGGGATTTAACTCCATTTCTGAAGTGAAACACACAGCAGTGTTCTCAACCATTAATCACACTCTGCTTTAGAACAAGAAGCACGCTCTTGCTTCCTAGAGTCTCTAAGACAACAGGAAACATGAGTTTGCTGAGAACAAAAGAACGGAGTTTCCTACACATACAAGCCATATCTAGCCCAACTCTGCTTCTGAAACTGATACAAAGCACTGGTCCTCTAAAATCCAATGCTTGTCTGTTAAGATGAGAAACGTTTGAGCTCCGTGAAAGATGTAGTTCGTTTGAGCTGAAAAGTGACTGCCCTTACCTGAAACGAAGTCTTGCTTGTTGGAAGACATATAGCCTGGGATTTAACTCCTTTTCTGAAGGGAAACACACAGCATAGTTTTCATCCATGGATCACTCTCTGCTTTAGAGAGAGAAGCACGCTCTTGCTTTCTAAAGTCTCTAAGACAGCAGGAAACGTGAGTGTGCTGAGAACAAAAGAACGGTGTTTCCTACACATACGGACCATATCTAGTCCAACTCTGCTTCTGAAACTGATACAAAGCACTGGTCTTCTAACATCCAATGCTTGTCTGTTAAGATGAGAAACGTGTGAGCTTCGTGAACGATGTAGTTCGTTTGAGCTGAAAAGTGACTGCCCTTACCTGAAACGAAGTCTTGCATGTAGGAAGACTCAGAGCCTGGGATTTAAATCCATTTCTGAAGTGAAACACACAGCAGTGTTCTCATCCATTAATCACACTCTGCTTTAGAACAAGAAGCACGCTCTTGCTTTCTAGAGTCTCTAAGACAGCAGGAAACGTGAGTTTGCTGAGAACAAAAGAACGGTGTTTCCTACACATACAGACCATATCTAGTCCAACTCTGCTTCTGAAACTGATACAAAGCACTGGTCCTCTAACATCCAATGCTTGTCTGTTAAGATGAGAAACGTGTGAGCTCCTTGAAAAATGTTGTTCCTTTGAGCTGAAAAGTGACTGCCCTTACCTGAAACGAAGTCTTGCTTGTTGGGAGACACAGAGCATGGGATTTAACTCCATTTCTGAAGTGAAACACACAGCATAGTCTCATCTATGGATCACAATCTGCTTTAGAGCGAGAAGCACGTTCTTGCTTTCTATAGTCTCTAAGAAAGCAGGAAACGTGAGTGTGCCCAGAACAAAAGATCGGGCTTTCCCACACATATGGATCATATGTAGTCCAACTCTGCTTCTGAAACTGATACAAAGCACTGACCCTCTAACATCCAATGCTTGTCAGTTAAGATGAGAAACGCGTGAGCTCAGTGAATGATGTAGTTCGTTTGAGCCGAAAAGTGACTGCCCTTACCTGAATCGAAGTCTTGCTTGTAGGAGGACTCAGAGCCTGGGATTTAACTCCATTTCTGAAGGGAAACACACAGCATAGTTCTCATCCATGGATCACACTCTGCTTTAGAGCGAGAAGCACACTCTTGCTTTCTAGAGTCTCTAAGACAGCAGGAAACGTGATTGTGCTGAGAACAAAAGAACGGTGTTTCCTACACATAAGGACCATATCTAGTCCATCTCTGCTTCTTTAACTGATACAAAGCACTGGTCCTCTAACATCCAATGATTGTCAATTAAGATGAGAAACGTGTGAGCTTCGTGAACGATGTAGTTCGTTTGAGCAGAAAACTGACTGCCCTTACGTGAAACGAAGTCTTGCTTGTAGGAAGACTCAGAGCCTGGGATTTAACTCCATTTCTGAATTGAAACACACAGCAGTGTTCTTATCCATTAATCACACTCTGCTTTAGAACAAGAAGCACGCTCTTGCTTTCTAGAGTCTCTAAGAAAGCAGGAAACGTGAGTTTGCTGAGAACAAAAGAACGGTGTTTCCTACAAATACAGACCATATCTAGTCCAACTCTGCTTCTGAAACTGATACTAAGCACTGGTCCTCTAACATCCAATGCTTGTCAGTTAAGATTAGAAACGTGTGAGCTTCGTGAACGATGTAGTTCCTTTGAGCAGAAATGTGACTGCCCTACCTGAAATGAAGTCTTGCTTGTAGGGAGACTCAGAGCATGGGATTTAACTCCATTTCTGAAGTGAAACACACAGCATTGTCTCATCCATTGATCACACTCGGCTTTAGAACAAGAAGAACGCTCTTGCTTTCTAGAGTCTCTAAGACAGCAGGAAACGTGAGTGTGCTGAGAACAAAAGAACGGTGTTTCCTACACATACGGACCATATCTAGTCCAACTCTCCTTCTTAAACTGATACAAAGCACTGGTCCTCTAACATCCAATGCTTGTCAAAAGATGAGAAACGTGTAAGCTTTGTGAACGATGTAGTTCGTTAGAGCAGAAAACTGACTGCCCTTACCTGAAACGAAGTCTTGCTTGTAGGAAGACTCAGAGCCTGGGATTTAACTCCATTTCTGAAGTGAAACACACAGCAGTGTTCTCAACCATTAATCACACTCTGCTTTAGAACAAGAAGCACGCTCTTGCTTCCTAGAGTCTCTAAGACAACAGGAAACGTGAGTTTGCTGAGAACAAAAGAACGGAGTTTCCTACACATACAAGCCATATCTAGCCCAACTCTGCTTCTGAAACTGATACAAAGCACTGGTCCTCTAAAATCCAATGCTTGTCTATTAAGATGAGAAACGTTTGAGCTCCGTGAAAGATGTAGTTCGTTTGAGCTGAAAAGTGAGTGCCCTTACCTGAAACGAAGTCTTGCTTGTTGGAAGACATATAGCCTGGGATTTAACTCCTTTTCTGAAGGGAAACACACAGCATAGTTTTCATCCATGGATCACTCTCTGCTTTAGAGAGAGAAGCACGCTCTTGCTTTCTAAAGACTCTAAGACAGCAGGAAACGTGAGTGTGCTGAGAACAAAAGAACGGTGATTCCTACACATACGGAACATATCTAGTCCAACTCTGCTTCTGAAACTGATACAAAGCACTGGTCCTCTAACATCCAATGCTTGTCAGTTAAGATGAGAAACGTGTGAGCTTCGTGATCGATGTAGTTCCTTTGAGCAGAAATGTGACTGCCCTACCTGAAACGAAGACTTGCTTGTAGGGAGACTCAGAGCATGGGATTTAACTCCATTTCTGAAGTGAAACACACAGCATTGTCTCATCCATTGATCACACTCTGCTTTACAACAAGAAGCACGCTCTTGCTTTCTAGAGTCTCTAAGACAGCAGGAAACGTGAGTGTGCTGAGAACAAAAGAACGGTGTTTCCTACACATACAAACCATATCTAGTCCAACTCTCCTTCTTAAACTGATACAAAGCACTGGTCCTCTAAAATCCAATGCTTGTCTGTTAAGAAGAGAAACGTGTGAGCTCCGTGAAAGATGTAGTTCGTTTGAGCTGAAAAGTGACTGCCCTTACCTGAAACCAAGTCTTGCTTGTTGGAAGACATATATCCTGTGATATAACTCCTTTTCTGAAGGGAAACACACAGCATAGTTTTCATCCATGGATCACACTCTGCTTTAGAGCGAGAAGCACGCTCTTGCTTTCTAAAGTCTCTAAGACAGCAGGAAACGTGAGTGTGCTGAGAACAAACTAACTGTGTTTCCGACACATACGGACCATATCTAGTCCAACTCTGCTTCTGAAACTGATACAAAGCACTGGTCCTCTAACATCCAATGCTTGTCTGTTAAGATGAGAAACGTGTGAGCTTCGTGAACGATGTAGTTCGTTTGAGCTGAAAAGTGACTGCCCTTACCTGAAACGAAGTCTTGCTTGTTGGGAGACACAGAGCATGGGATTTAACTCCATTTCTGAAGTGAAACACACAGCATAGTCTCATCTATGGATCACAATCTGCTTTAGAGCGAGAAGCACGTTCTTGCTTTCTAGAGTCTCTAAGACAGCAGGAAACGTGAGTGTGCCCAGAACAAAAGATCGGGCTTTCCTACACATATGGATAATATGTAGTCCAACTCTGCTTCTGAAACTGATACAAAGCACTGACCCTCTAACATCCAATGCTTGTCAGTTAAGATGAGAAACGCATGAGCTCAGTGAATGATGTAGTTCTTTTGAGCCGAAAAGTGACTGCCCTTACCTGAATCGAAGTCTTGCTTGTAGGAGGACTCAGAGCCTGGGATTTAACTCCATTTCTGAAGGGAAACACACAGCATAGTTCTCATCCATGGATCACACTCTGCTTTAGAGCGAGAAGCACGCTCTTGCTTTCAAAAATCTCTAAGACAGCAGGAAACGTGAGTATGCTGAGAACAAAAGAACGGTGTTTCCTACACATACGGACCATATCTAGTCCAACTCTGCTTCTGAAACTGATACAAAGCACTGGTCCTCTAACATCCAATGCTTGTCTGTTAAGATGAGAAATGTGTGAGCTTCGTGAACGATGTAGTTCGTTTGAGCTGAAAAGTGACTGCCCTTACCTGAAACGTAGTCTTGCTTGTAGGAAGACTCAGAGCATGGGATTTAACTCCATTTCTGAAGTGAAACACACAGCATTGTCTTATCCATTGATCACACTCTGCTTTAGAACAAGAAGCATGCTCTTGCTTTCTAGAGTCTCTAAGACAGCAGGAAACGTGAGTGTGCTGAGAACAAAAGAACGGTGTTTCCTACACATACAAACCATATCTAGTCCAACTCTCCTTCTTAAACTGATACAAAGCACTGGTCCTCTAAAATCCAATGCTTGTCTGTTAAGAAGAGAAACGTGTGGGCTCTGTGAAAGATGTAGTTCGTTTGAGCTGAAAAGTGACTGCCCTTACCTGAAACGAAGTCTTGCTTGTTGGAAGACATATATCCTGGGATTTAACTCCTTTTCTGAAGGGAAACACACAGCATAGTTTTCATCCATGGATCACACTCTGCTTTAGAGCGAGAAGCACGCTCTTGCTTTCTAAAGTCTCTAAGACAGCAGGAAACGTGAGTGTGCTGAGAACAAAAGAACGGTGTTTCCTACACATACGGACTATATGTAGTCCAAAACTTTTTATGAAACTGATTGAATGCACTGGTCCTCTAACATCCAATGCTTGTCAGTTAAGATGAGAAACGTGTGAGCTTTGTGAACGATATAGTTCCTTTGAACTGAAAAGTGACTGCCTTTACCTGAAAAGAAGTCTTGCTTTTAGGAAGACACAGAGCCTGGGATTTAACTCCATTTCTGAAGGGAAACACACAGCATAGTTCTCATCCATGGATCACACTCTGCTTTAGAACAAGAAGCACGCTCTTGCTTTCTAGAGTCTCTAAGACAGCAGGAAACGTGATTGTGCTGAGAACAAAAGAACGGTGTTTCCTACACATACGGACCACATCTAGTCCAACTCTGCTTCTTAAACTGATACAAAGCACTGGTCCTCTAACATCCAATGATTGTCAATTAAGATGAGAAACGTGTGAGCTTCGTGAACGATGTAGTTCGTTTGAGTAGAAAACTGACTGCCCTTACCTGAAACGAAGTCTTGCTTGTAGGAAGACTCAGAGCCTGGGATTTAACTCCATTTCTGAAGTGAAACACACAGCAGTGTTCTCATCCATTAATCACACTCTGCTGTAGAACAAGAAGCACGCTCTTGCTTTCTAGAGTGTCTAAGACAGCAGGAAACGTGAGTTTGCTGAGAACAAAAGAACGGTGTTTCCTAAAAATACAGACCATATCTAGTCCAACTCTGCTTCTGAAACTGATACAAAGCACTGGTCCTCTAACATCCAATGCTTGTCTGTTAAGATGAGAAACGTGTGAGCTCCGTGAAAGATGTAGTTCGTTTGAGCTGAAAAGTGACTGCCCTTACCTGAAACGAAGTCTTGCTTGTTGGAAGACATATAGCCTGGGATTTAACTCCTTTTCTGAAGGGAAACACAAAGCATAGTTTTCATCCATGGATCACTCTCTGCTTTAGAGAGAGAAGCACGCTCTTGCTTTCTAGAGTCTCTAAGACAGCAGGAAACGTGAGTGTGCTGAGAACAAAAGAACGGTGATTCCTACACATACGGAACATATCTAGTCCAAATCTGCTTCTGAAACTGATACAAAGCACTGGTCCTCTAACATCCAATGCTTGTCAGTTAAGATTAGAAACGTGTGAGCTTCGTGAACGATGTAGTTCCTTTGAGCAGAAATGTGACTGCCCTACCTGAATCGAATTCTTGCTTGTAGGGAGACTCAGAGCATGGGATTTAACTCCATTTCTGAAGTGAAACACACAGCATTGTCTCATCCATTGATCACACTCTGCTTTAGAACAAGAAGCATGCTCTTGCTTTCTAGAGGCACTAAGACAGCAGGAAACGTGAGTGTGCTGAGAACAAAAGAACGGTGTTTCCTACACATACAAACCATATCTAGTCCAACTCTCCTTCTTAAACTGATACAAAGCACTGGTCCTCTAAAATCCAATGCTTGTCTGTTAAGATGAGAAACGTGTGAGCTCCGTGAAAGATGTAGTTCATTTAAGCTGAAAAGTGACTGCCCTTACCTGA
Organism: Onychomys leucogaster; assembly: GCA_949786385.1. Classification (NCBI taxonomy): domain Eukaryota; kingdom Metazoa; phylum Chordata; class Mammalia; order Rodentia; family Cricetidae; genus Onychomys; species Onychomys leucogaster. The sequence continues at coordinate 868,725 of CATKUP010000039.1, read as the reverse complement.
AACGAAGTCTTGCTTGTTGGAAGACATATATCCTGGGATTTAACTCCTTTTCTGAAGGGAAACACACAGCATAGTTTTCATCCATGGATCACACTCTGCTTTAGAGCGAGAAGCACGCTCTTGCTTTCTAAAGTCTCTAAGACAGCAGGAAACGTGAGTGTGCTGAGAACAAAAGAACGGTGTTTCCTACACATACGGACCATATCTAGTCCAACTCTGCTTCTGAAACTGATACAAAGCACCGGTCCTCTAACATCCAATGCTTGTCTGTTAAGATGAGAAACGTGTGAGCTTCGTGAACGATGTAGTTCGTTTGAGCTGAAAAGTGACTGCCCTTACCTGAAACGAAGTCTTTCTTGTAGAAGACTCAGAGCCTGGGATTTAACTCCATTTCTGAAGTGAAACACACAGCATAGTCTCATCTATGGATCACAATCTGCTTTAGAGCGAGAAGCACGTTCTTGCTTTCTAGAGTCTCTAAGACAGCAGGAAACGTGAGTGTGCCCAGAACAAAAGATTGGGGATTCCTACACATATGGATCATATGTAGTCCAACTCTGCTTCTGAAACTGATACAAAGCACTGACCCTCTAACATCCAATGCTTGTCAGTTAAGATGAGAAACACGTGAGCTCAGTGAATGATGTAGTTCGTTTGAGCTGAAAAGTGACTGCACTTACCTGAATCGAAGTCTTGCTTGTAGGAGGACTCAGAGCCTGGGATTTAACTCCATTTCTGAACTGAAACACACAGCATACTTCTCATCCATGGATCACACTCTGCTTTAGAGCGAGAAGCACAATCTTGCTTTCTAGAGTCTCTAATAGAGCAGGAAATCTGAGTGTGCCCAGAATAAAAGAACGGTGTTTCCTACACATACGGACTATATGTAGTCCAAAACTTTTTATGAAACTGATTGAATGCACTGGTCCTCTAACATCCAATGCTTGTCAGTTAAGATGAGAAACGTGTGAGCTTTGTGAACGATATATTTCCTTTGAACTGAAAAGTGACTGCCCTTACCTGAAAAGAAGTCTTGCTTGTAGGAAGACACAGAGCCTGTGATTTAACTCCATTTCTGAAGGGAAACACACAGCATAGTTCTCATCCATGGATCACACTCTGCTTTAGAGCGAGAAGAACACTCTTGCTTTCTAGAGTCTCTAATACAGCAGGAAATCTGAGTGTGCCCAGAATAAAAGAACGGTGTTTACTACACATACGGACCATATGTAGTCCAAATCAGCTTCTGAAACTGATACATAGCACTGACCCTCTCTCATCCAATGCTTGTCAGTTAAGATGGGAAACGTGTGAACTTCATGAACGATGTAGTTCGTTTGAGCAGAAAAGTGACTGCCCTTACCTGATTTGAAGTCTTGCTTGTAGAAAGACTCAGAGCCTGGGATTTAACTCCATTTCTGAAGTCAAACACACAGCAATGTCTCATCCATTGATCACACTCTGCTTTAGAACAAGAAGCACGCTCTTGCTTTCTAGAGTCTCTAAGACATCAGGAAATGTGAGTTTGCTGAGAACAAAAGAACGGTGTTTCCTACACATACAGACCATATCTAGTCCAACTCTGCTTCTGAAACTGATACAAAGCACTGGTCCTCTAACATCCAATGATTGTCTGTTAAGATGAGAAATGTGTGAGCTCCGTGAAAGATGTAGTTCGTTTGAGCTGAAAAGTGACTGCCCTTACATGAAACGAAGTCTTGCTTGTTGGAAGACATAGAGCCTGGGTTTTAACTCATTTTCTGAAGGGAAACACACAGCATAGTTTTCATCCAAGGATCACAATCTGCTTTAGAGCGAGAAGCACGCTCTTGCTTTCTAAAATCTCTAAGACAGCAGGAAACGTGAGTGTGCTGAGAACAAAAGAATGGTGTTTCCTACACATACGGACCATATCTAGTCAAACTCTGCTTCTGAACCTGATACAAAGCACTGGTCCTCTAACATCCAATACTTGTCAGTTAAGATGAGAAACGTGTGAGCTTCTTGAACGATGTAGTTCCTTTGACCAGAAAAGTGACTGTACTTACCTTAAATGAAGTCTTGCTTATTGGGAGACACAGAGCATGGGATTTAACTCCATTTCTGAAGTGAAACACACAGCATAGTCTCATCTATGGATCACAATCTGCTTTAGAGCGAGAAGCAGGTTCTTGCTTTCTAGAGTCTCTAAGACAGCAGGAAACGTGAGTGTGCCCAGAACAAAAGATCGGGGTTTCCTACACATATGGATCATATGTAGTCCAACTCTGCTTCTGAAACTGATACAAAGCACTGACCCTCTAACATCCAATGCTTGTCAGTTAAGATGAGAAACTCGTGAGCTCAGTGAATGATGTAGTTCGTTTGAGCTGAAAAGTGACTGCCCTTACCTGAATCGAAGTCTTGCTTGTAGGAGGACTCAGAGCCTGGGATTTAACTCCATTTCTGAAGGGAAACACACAGCATAGTTTTCATCCATGGATCACACTCTGCTTTAGAGCGAGAAGCACGCTCTTGCTTTCTAAAGTCTCTAAGACAGCAGGAAACGTGAGTGTGCTGAGAACAAAAGAACGGTGTTTCCTACACATACGGACTATATGTAGTCCAAAACTTTTTATGAAACTGATTGAATGCACTGGTCCTCTAACATCCAATGCTTGTCAGTTAAGATGAGAAACGTGTGAGCTTCGTGAACGATGTAGTTCGTTTGAGTAGAAAACTGACTGCCCTTACCTGAAACGAAGTCTTGCTTGTAGGAAGACTCAGAGCCTGGGATTTAACTCCATTTCTGAAGTGAAACACACAGCAGTGTTCTCATCCATTAATCACACTCTGCTGTAGAACAAGAAGCACGCTCTTGCTTTCTAGAGTGTCTAAGACAGCAGGAAACGTGAGTTTGCTGAGAACAAAAGAACGGTGTTTCCTAAAAATACAGACCATATCTAGTCCAACTCTGCTTCTGAAACTGATACAAAGCACTGGTCCTCTAACATCCAATGCTTGACTGTTAAGATGAGAAACGTGTGAGCTCCGTGAAAGATGTAGTTCGTTTGAGCTGAAAAGTGACTGCCCTTACCTGAAACGAAGTCTTGCTTGTTGGAAGACATATAGCCTGGGATTTAACTCCTTTTCTGAAGGGAAACACAAAGCATAGTTTTCATCCATGGATCACTCTCTGCTTTAGAGAGAGAAGCACGCTCTTGCTTTCTAGAGTCTCTAAGACAGCAGGAAACGTGAGTGTGCTGAGAACAAAAGAACGGTGATTCCTACACATACGGAACATATCTAGTCCAACTCTGCTTCTGAAACTGATACAAAGCACTGGTCCTCTAACATCCAATGCTTGTCAGTTAAGATTAGAAACGTGTGAGCTTCGTGAACGATGTAGTTCCTTTGAGCAGAAATGTGACTGCCCTACCTGAATCGAATTCTTGCTTGTAGGGAGACTCAGAGCATGGGATTTAACTCCATTTCTGAAGTGAAACACACAGCATTGTCTCATCCATTGATCACACTCTGCTTTAGAACAAGAAGCATGCTCTTGCTTTCTAGAGTCTCTAAGACAGCAGGAAACGTGAGTGTGCTGAGAACAAAAGAACGGTGTTTCCTACACATACAAACCATATCTAGTCCAACTCTCCTTCTTAAACTGATACAAAGCACTGGTCCTCTAAAATCCAATGCTTGTCTGTTAAGATGAGAAACGTGTGAGCTCCGTGAAAGATGTAGTTCATTTAAGCTGAAAAGTGACTGCCCTTAACTGAAACGAAGTCTTGCTTGTTGGAAGACATATATCCTGGGATTTAACTCCTTTTCTGAAGGGAAACACACAGCATAGTTTTCATCCATGGATCACACTCTGCTTTAGAGCGAGAAGCACGCTCTTGCTTTCTAAAGTCTCTAAGACAGCAGGAAACGTGAGTGTGCTGAGAACAAAAGAACGGTGTTTCCTACACATACGGACCATATCTAGTCCAACTCTGCTTCTGAAACTGATACAAAGCACCGGTCCTCTAACATCCAATGCTTGTCTGTTAAGATGAGAAACGTGTGAGCTTCGTGAACGATGTAGTTCGTTTGAGCTGAAAAGTGACTGCCCTTACCTGAAACGAAGTCTTTCTTGTAGAAGACTCAGGGCCTGGGATTTAACTCCATTTCTGAAGTGAAACACACAGCATAGTCTCATCTATGGATCACAATCTGCTTTAGAGCGAGAAGCACGTTCTTGCTTTCTAGAGTCTCTAAGACAGCAGGAAACGTGAGTGTGCCCAGAACAAAAGATTGGGGATTCCTACACATATGGATCATATGTAGTCCAACTCTGCTTCTGAAACTGATACAAAGCACTGACCCTCTAACATCCAATGCTTGTCAGTTAAGATGAGAAACGCGTGAGCTCAGTGAATGATGTAGTTCGTTTGAGCTGAAAAGTGACTGCACTTACCTGAATCGAAATCTTGCTTGTAGGAGGACTCAGAGCCTGGGATTTAACTCCATTTCTGAACTGAAACACACAGCATACTTCTCATCCATGGATCACACTCTGCTTTAGAGCGAGAAGCACAATCTTGCTTTCTAGAGTCTCTAATAGAGCAGGAAATCTGAGTGTGCCCAGAATAAAAGAACGGTGTTTCCTACACATACGGACTATATGTAGTCCAAAACTTTTTATGAAACTGATTGAATGCACTGGTCCTCTAACATCCAATGCTTGTCAGTTAAGATGAGAAACGTGTGAGCTTTGTGAACGATATACTTCCTTTGAACTGAAAAGTGACTGCCCTTACATGAAAAGAAGTCTTGCTTGTAGGAAGACACAGAGCCTGTGATTTAACTCCATTTCTGAAGGGAAACACACAGCATAGTTCTCATCCATGGATCACACTCTGCTTTAGAGCGAGAAGAACACTCTTGCTTTCTAGAGTCTCTAATACAGCAGGAAATCTGAGTGTGCCCAGAATAAAAGAACGGTGTTTACTACACATACTGACCATATGTAGTCCAAATCAGCTTCTGAAACTGATACATAGCACTGACCCTCTCTCATCCAATGCTTGTCAGTTAAGATGGGAAACGTGTGAACTTCATGAACGATGTAGTTCGTTTGAGCAGAAAAGTGACTGCCCTTACCTGATTTGAAGTCTTGCTTGTAGGAAGACTCAGAGCCTGGGATTTAACTCCATTTCTGAAGTCAAACACACAGCATTGTCTCATCCATTGATCACACTCTGCTTTAGAACAAGAAGCACGCTCTTGCTTTCTAGAGTCTCTAAGACATCAGGAAATGTGAGTGTGCTGAGAACAAAAGAATGGTGTTTCCTACACATACGGACCATATCTAGTCAAACTCTGCTTCTGAACCTGATACAAAGCACTGGTCCTCTAACATCCAATACTTGTCAGTTAAGATGAGAAACGTGTGAGCTTCTTGAACGATGTAGTTCCTTTGACCAGAAAAGTGACTGTACTTACCTTAAATGAAGTCTTGCTTATTGGGAGACACAGAGCATGGGATTTAACTCCATTTCTGAAGTGAAACACACAGCATAGTCTCATCTATGGATCACAATCTGCTTTAGAGCGAGAAGCACGTTCTTGCTTTCTAGAGTCTCTAAGACAGCAGGAAACGTGAGTGTGCCCAGAACAAAAGATCGGGGTTTCCTACACATATGGATCATATGTAGTCCAACTCTGCTTCTGAAACTGATACAAAGCACTGACCCTCTAACATCCAATGCTTGTCAGTTAAGATGAGAAACTCGTGAGCTCAGTGAATGATGTAGTTCGTTTGAGCTGAAAAGTGACTGCCCTTACCTGAATCGAAGTCTTGCTTGTAAGAAGACATAGAGCCTGGGATTTAACTCCATTTCTGAAGGGAAACACACAGCATAGTTCTCATCCATGGATCACACTCTGCTTTAGAGCGAGAATCATACTCTTGCTTTCGAGATTCTCTAATACAGCAGGAAATCTGAGTGTGCCCAGAACAAAAGAACGGTGTTTCCTACACATACAGACTATATGTAGTCCAAATCTTCTTCTGAAACTGATACAATGCACTGGTCCTCTAACATCCAATGCTTGTCAGTTAAGATGAGAAACGTGTGAGCTTCGTGAACGATGTAGTTCCTTTGAGTAGAAAAGTGACTGCCCTTACCTGAAACGAATTCTTGCTTGTAGGGAGACTCAGAGCATGGGATTTAACTCCATTTCTGAAGTGAAACACACAGCATTGTCTCATCCATTGATCACACTCTGCTTTAGAACAAGAAGCACGCTCTTGTTTTCTAGAGTCTCTAAGACAGCAGGAAACGTGAGTGTGCTGAGAACAAAAGAACGGTGTTTCCTACACATACAGACCATATCTAGTCCAACTGTGCTTCTTAAACTGATACAAACCACTGGCCCTCTAACATCCAATGCTTGTCTGTTAAGATGAGAAACGTGTGAGCTCCGTGAAAGATGTAGTTCGTTTGAGCTGAAAAGTGACTGCCCTTACCTGAAAAGAAGTCTTATTTGTTGGAAGACATAGAGCATGGGATTTAACTCCTTTTCTGAAGGGAAACACACACCATAGTTTTCATCCATGGATCACACTCTGCTTTAGAGCGAGAAGCACGCTCTTGCTTTCTAAAATCTCTAAGACAGCATGAAACGTGAGTGTGCTGAGAAGAAAAGAACGGTGATTCCTACACATACGGAACATATCTAGTCCAACTCTGCTTCTGAAACTGATACAAAGCACTGGTCCTCTAACATCCAATGCTTGTCAGTTAAGATGAGAAACGTGTGAGCTCAGTGAATGATGTAGTTCGATTGAGCTGAAAATGACTGCCCTTACCTGAATCGAAGTCTTGCATGTAGGAGGACTCAGAGCCCGGGATTTAACTCCATTTCTGAAGGGAAACACACAGCATAGTTCTCAGCCATGGATCACACTCTGCTTTAGAGCGAGGATCACACTCTGCTTTAGAGCGAGAAGCACACTCTTGCTTTCTAGAGTCTCTAATACAGCAGGAAATCTGAGTGTGCCCAGAATAAAAGAACGGTGTTTCCTACACATACGGACCATATGTAGTCCAAATCTGCTTCTGAAACTGATACAATGCACTGGTCCTCTAACATCCAATGATTGTCAGTTAAGAGGAGAAACGTGTGAGCTTCGTGAACGATGTAGTTCCTTTGAGCAGAAAAGTGACTGCCCTTAACTGAAACGAATTCTTGCATGTAGGGAGACGCACAGCATGGGATTTAACGCCATTTCTGAAGTGAAACACACAGCATTGTCTCATCCATTGATCACACTCTGCTTTAGAACAAGAAGCACGCTCTTGCTTTCTAAAATCTCTAATACAGCAGGAAACGTGAGTGTGCTGAGAACAAAAGAACGGTGTTTCCTACACATAGGGACCATATCTAGTCCAACTCTGCTTCTTAAACTGATACAAAGCACTGGTCCTCTAACATCCAATGCTTGTCTGTTAAGATGAGAAACGTGTGAGCTCCATGAAAGATGTAGTTCGTTTGAGCTGAAAAGTGACTGCCCTTACCTGTAACGAAGTCTTGCTTGTTCGAAGACATAGAGCCTGGGATTTAACTCCTTTTCTGAAGGGAAACACACAGCATAGTTTTCCTCCATGGATCACACTCTGCTTTAGAGCGAGAATCACGCTCTTGCTTTCTAAAGTCTCTAATACAGCAGGAAACGTGAGTGTGCTGAGAACAAAAGAACGGTGATTCCTACACATACGGAACATATATAGTCCAACTCTGCTTCTGAAACTGATACAAAGCACTGGTCCTCTAACATCCAATGCTTGTCAGTTAAGATGAGAACCGTGTGAGCTTCGTGAACGATGTAGTTCCTTTGAGCAGAAAAGTGACTACACTTACCTGAAATGAAGTCTTGCTCGTTGGGAGACACAGAGCATGGGATTTAACTCCATTTCTGTAGGGAAACACACAGCATAGTTCTCATCCATGGATCACACTCTGCTTTAGAGCGAGAAGAACACTCTTGCTTTCTAGAGTCTCTAATACAGCAGGAAATCTGAGTGTGCCCAGAATAAAAGAACGGTGTTTCCTACACATATGGACCATATCTAGTCCAACTCTGCTTCTTAAACTGATACAAAGCACTGGTCCTCTAACATCCAATGCTTGTCTGTTAAGATGAGAAACGTGTGAGCTCAGTGAACGATGTAGTTCGTTTGAGCAGAAAAGTGACTGCCCTTACCTGATTTGAAGTCTTGCTTGTAGGAAGACTCAGAGCCTGGGATTTAACTCCATTTCTGAAGTAAAACACACAGCATTGTCTCATCCATTGATCACACTCTGCTTTAGAACAAGAAGCACGCTCTTGCTTCTTGATTCTCTAAGACAGCAGGAAACGTGAGTGTGCTGAGAACAAAAGAACGTTGTTTCCTACACATACGGACCATATCTAGTCCAACTCTGCTTCTTAAACTGATACAAAGCACTGGTCCTCTAACATCCAATGCTTGTCTGTTAAGATGAGAAAGGTGTGAGCTCAGTGAACGATGTAGTTCGTTTGAGCTTAAAAGTGACTGCCCTTACCCGAAAAGAAGTCTTGCTTGTAGGAAGACACAGAGCCCGGGATTTAACTCCATTTCTGAAGGTAAACACACAGCATAGTTCTCATCCATGGATCACACTCTGCTTTAGAGCGAGAAGCACGCTCTTGCTTTCTAGAGTCTCTAAGACAGCAGGAAACGTGACTGTGCTGAGAAAAAAAGAACGGTGTTTCCAACACATACGGACCATATCTAGTCCAACTCTTCTTCTGAAACTGATACAAAGCACTGGTCCTCTAACATCCAATGCTTTTCTGTTAAGATGAGAAAGGTGTGAGCTCAGTGAACGATGTAGTTCGTTTGAGCTTAAAAGTGACTGGCCTTACCCAAAACGAAGTCTTGCTTGTAGGAAGACACAGAGCCTGGGATTTAACTCCATATCTGAAGGTAAACACACAGCATAGTTCTCATCCATGGATCACACTCTGCTTTAGAGCAAGAAGCACGCTCTTGCATTCTAGAGTCTCTAAGACAGCAGGAAACGTGAGTGTGCTGAGAACAAAAGAACGGTGTTTCCTACACATACGGAACATATCTAGTCCAACTCTGCTTCTGAAACTGATACAAAGCACTGGTCCTCTAACATCCAATGCTTGTCAATTAAGATGAGAAACGTGTGAGCTTCGTGAATGATGTAGTTCGTTTGAGCAGAAAACTGACTGACCTTACCTGAAACGAAGTCTTGCATGTTGGAAGACATAGAGCCTGGGATTTAACTCCTTTTCTGAAGGGAAACACACAGCATAGTTTTCATCCATGGATCACACTCTGCTTTAGAGCGAGAAGCACGCCCTTGCTTTCTAAAATCTCTAAGACAGCAGGAAACGTGAGTGAGCTGAGAATAAAAGAACGGTGTTTCCTACACATACGGACCATATCTAGTTCAACTCTGCTTCTGAAACTGATACAAAGCACTGACACTCTAACGTCCAATGCTTGTCAGTTAAGAAGAGAAACGTGTGAGCTCAGTGAACGATGTAGTTCGTTTGAGTTGAAAAGTGACTGCCCTTACCTGAAACGAAGTCTTGCTTGTAGGAAGACACAGAGCCTGGGATTTAACTCCATTTCTGAAGGGAAACACACAGCATAGTTCTCACCCATGGATCACACTCTGCTTTAGAGCGAGAATCATACTCTTGCTTTCTAGATTCTCTAAGACAGCAGGAAACGTGAGTGTGCCCAGAACAAAAGATCGGTGTTTCCTACACATATGGACCCTATGTAGTCCAAATCTGCTTCTGAAACTGATACAAAGCACTGACCCTCTAACATCCAATACTTGTCAGTTAAGATGGAAAACGTGTGAGCTTCATGAACGATATAGTTCGTTTGAGCAGAAAAGTGACTGCCCTTACCTGATTTGAAGTCTTGCTTGTAGGAAGACTCAGAGCCTGGGATTTAACTCCATTTCTGAAGTAAAACACACAGCATTGTCTCATCCATGGATCACACTCTGCTTTAGAACAAGAAGCACGCTCTTGCTTTCTTGATTCTCTAAGACAGCAGGAAACGTGAGTGTGCTGAGAACAAAAGAACGTTGTTTCCTACACATACGGACCATATCTAGTCCAACTCTGCTTCTTAAACTGATACAAAGCACTGGTCCTCTAACATCCAATGCTTGTCTGTTAAGATGAGAAAGGTGTGAGCTCAGTGAACGATGTAGTTCGTTTGAGCTTAAAAGTGACTGCCCTTACCCGAAAAGAAGTCTTGCTTGTAGGAAGACACAGAGCCCGGGATTTAACTCCATTTCTGAAGGTAAACACACAGCATAGTTCTCATCCATGGATCACACTCTGCTTTAGAGCGAGAAGCACGATCTTGCTTTCTAGAGTCTCTAAGACAGCAGGAAACGTGACTGTGCTGAGAACAAAAGAACTGTGTTTCCAAAACATACGGACCATATCTAGTCCAACTCTTCTTCTGAAACTGATACAAAGCACTGGGCCTCTAACATCCAATGCTTTTCTGTTAAGATGAGAAATGTGTGAGCTCAGTGAACGATGTAGTTTGTTTGAGCTTAAAAGTGACTGGCCTTACCCGAAACGAAGTCTTGCTTGTAGGAAGACACAGAGCCTGGGATTTAACTCCATTTCTGAAGCTTAACACACAGCATAGTTCTCATCCATGGATCACACTCTGCTTTAGAGCGAGAAGCACGCTCTTGCTTTCTAGAGTCTCTAAGACAGCAGGAAACGTGAGTGTGCTGAGAACAAAAGAATGGTGTTTCCTACACATACGGAACATATCTAGTCCAACTCTGCTTCTGAAACTGATACAAAGCACTGGTCCTCTAACATCCAATGCTTGTCAATTAAGATGAGAAACGTGTGAGCTTCGTGAATGATGTAGTTCGTTTGAGCAGAAAACTGACTGCCCTTACCTGAAACGAAGTCTTGCTTGTTGGAAGACATAGAGCCTGGTATTTAACTCCTTTTCTGAAGGGAAACACACAGCATAGTTTTCATCCATGGATCACACTCTGCTTTAGAGCGAGAATCATACTCTTGCTTTCTAGATTCTCTAATAGACCAGGAAATCTGAGTGTGCCCAGAACAAAAGAACGGTGTTTCCTACACATACGGACTATATGTAGTCCAAATCTTCTTCTGAAACTGATACAATGCACTGGTCCTCTAACATCCAATGCTTGTCAGTTAAGATGAGAACCGTGTGAGCTTCGTGAACGATGTAGTTCCTTTGAGCAGAAAAGTGACTACACTTACCTGAAACGAAGTCTTGCTCATTGGGAGACACAGAGCATGGGATTTAACTCCATTTCTGTAGGGAAACACACAGCATAGTTCTCATCCATGGATCACACTCTGCTTTAGAGCGAGAAGAACACTCTTGCTTTCTAGAGTCTCTAATACAGCAGGAAATCTGAGCGTGCCCAGAATAAAAGAACGGTGTTTCCTACACATATGGACCCTATGTAGTCCAAATCTGCTTCTGAAACTGATACAAAGCACTGACCCTCTAACATCCAATGCTTGTCAGTTAAGATGGGAAACGTGTGAGCTTCATGAACGATGTAGTTCGTTTGAGCAGAAAAGTGACTGCCCTTACCTGATTTGAAGTCTTGCTTGTAGGAAGACTCAGAGCCTGGGATTTAACTCCATTTCTGAAGTAAAACACACAGCATTGTCTCATCCATTGATCACACTCTGCTTTAGAACAAGAAGCACGCTCTTGCTTTCTTGAATCTCTAAGACAGCAGGAAACGTGAGTGTGCTGAGAACAAAAGAACGTTGTTTCCTACACATACGGACCATATCTAGTCCAACTCTGCTTCTTAAACTGATAAAAAGCACTGGACCTCTAACATCCAATGCTTGTCTGTTAAGATGAGAAAGGTGTGAGCTCCGTGAAAAATGTAGTTCATTTGAGCTTAAAAGTGACTGCCCTTACCCGAAAAGAAGTCTTGCTTGTAGGAAGACACAGAGCCCGGGATTTAACTCCATTTCTGAAGGTGAACACACAGCATAGTTCTCATCCATGGATCAAACTCTGCTTTAGAGCGAGAAGCACGCTCTTGCTTTCTAGATTCTCTAAGACAGCAGCAAACGTGACTGTGCTGAGAACAAAAGTACGGTGTTTCCTACACATACGGAACATATCTAGTCCAACTCTGCTTCTGAAACTGATACAAAGCACTGGTCCTCTAACATCCAATGATTGTCAATTAAGATGAGAATCGTGTGAGCTTCGTGAATGATGTAGTTCGTTTGAGCAGAAAACTGACTGCCCTTACCTGAAACGAAGTCTTGCATGATGGAAGACATAGAGCCTGGGATTTAACTCCTTTTCTGAAGGGAAACACACAGCATAGTTTTCATCCATGGATCACACTCTGCTTTAGAGCGAGAAGCACGCTCTTGCTTTCTAAAATCTCTAAGACAGCAGGAAACGTGAGTGTGCTGAGAATAAAAGAACGGTGTTTCCTACACATACAGACCATATCTAGTTCAACTCTGCTTCTGAAACTGATACAAAGCACTGACACTCTAACGTCCAATGCTTGTCAGTTAAGATGAGAAACGTGTGAGCTCAGTGAACGATGTAGTTCGTTTGAGTTGAAAAGTGACTGCCCCTACCTGAAACGAAGTCTTGCTTGTAGGGAGACTCAGAGCATGGGATTTAACTCCATTTCTGAAGTGAAACACACAGCATTGTCTCATCCATTGATCACACTCTGCTTTAGAGCGAGAAGCACGCTCTTGCTTTCTAAAGTCTCTAAGAAAGCAGGAAACGTGAGTGTGCTGAGAACAAAAGAATGGTGATTCCTACACATACGGAACATATCTAGTCCAACTCTGCTTCTGAAACTGATACAAAGCACTGGTCCTCTAACATCCAATGCTTGTCAGTTAAGATGAGAACCGTGTGAGCTTCGTGAACGATGTAGTTCCTTTGAGCAGAAAAGTGACTACACTTACCTGAAACGAAGTCTTGCTCATTGGGAGACACAGAGCATGGGATTTAACTCCATTTCTGTAGGGAAACACACAGCATAGTTCTCATCCATGGATCACACTCTGCTTTAGAGCGAGAAGAACACTCTTGCTTTCTAGAGTCTCTAATACAGCAGGAAATCTGAGCGTGCCCAGAATAAAAGTACGGTGTTTTCTACACATCTGGACCCTATATAGTCCAACTCTGCTTCTGAAACTGATACAAAGCACTGACATTCTAACACCCAATGCTTGTCAGTTAAGATGAGAAAAGCGTGAGCTCAGTGAACGATGTAGTTCGTTTGAGCTGAAAAGTGACTGCCCTTACCTGAATCGAAGTCTTGCTTGTAGGAAGACTCAGAGCCTGGGATTTAACTCCATTTCTGAAGGGAAACACACAGCATAGTTCTCATCCATGGATCACACTCTGCTTTAGAGCGAGAAGCACACTCTTGCTTTCTAGAGTCTCTAATACAGCAGGAAATCTGAGTGTGCCCAGAATAAAAGAACGGATTTCCTACACATACAGACTATATGTAGTCCAAAACTTCTTCTGAAGCTGATTGAATGCACTGGTCCTCTAAAATCTAATGCTTGTCAGTTAAGATGAGAAACGTGTGATCTTCGTGAAAGATGTAGTTCGTTTGAGCAGAAAAGTGACTGCCCTCACCTGAAACGAAGTCTTGCTTTAGGAAGACTCAGAGCCTGGGATTTCACTCCATTTCTGAAGTAAAACACACAGCAGTGTAATCATCCATTGATCACACTCTGCTTTAGAACAAGAAGCACGCTCTTGCTTTCTAGAGTCTCTAAGACAGCAGGAAACGTGAGTGTGCTGAGAACAAAAGAACGGTGTTTCCTACACATATGGACCATATCTAGTCCAACTCTTCTTCTGAAACTGATACAAAGCACTGGTCCTCTAACATCCAATGCTTGTCAGTTAAGATGAGAAACGTGTGAGCTTCGTGAATGATGTAGTTCGTTTGAGCTGAAAAGTGACTGCCCTTACCTGAAACGAAGTCCTGCTTGTAGGACGACAAAGATCCTGGGATTTAACTCCATTTCTGAAGGCAAACACACAGCATAGTTCTCATCCATGGATCACACTCTGCTTTAGAGCGAGAATCATACTCTTGCATTCTAGATTCTCTAATACAGCAAGACATCTGAGTGTGCCCAGAACAAAAGAACGGTGTTTCCTACACATACGGACTATATGTAGTCCAAATCTTCTTTTGAAACTGATACAAAGCACTGGTCCTCTAAAATCCAATGCTTGTCAGTTAAGATTAGAAACGTGTGAGCTTCGTGAACGATGTAGTTCCTTTGAGCAGAAATGTGACTGCCCTACCTGAAACGAAGTCTTGCTTGTAGGGAGACTCAGAGCATGGGATTTAACTCCATTTCTGAAGTGAAACACACAGCATAGTCTCATCTATGGATCACAATCTGCTTTAGAGCGAGAAGCACGTTCTTGCTTTCTAGAGTCTCTAAGACAGCAGGAAACGTGAGTGTGCCCAGAACAAAAGATCGGGGTTTCCTACACATATGGATCATATGTAGACCAACTCTGCTTCTGAAACTGATACAAAGCCCTGACACTCTAACATCCAATGCTTGAAAGTTAAGATGAGAAACGCGTGAGCTCAGTGAACTATGTAGTTCGTTTGAGCTGAAAAGTAACTGCCCTTACCTGAATCGAAGTCTTGCTTGTAGGAAGACTCAGAGCCTGGGATTTAACTCCATTTCTGAAGTGAAACACACAGCAGTGTTCTCATCCATTAAACACACTCTGCTTTAGAACAAGAAGCACGCTCTTGCTTTCTAGAGTCTCTAAGACAGCAGGAAACGTGAGTTTGCTGAGAACAAAAGAACGGTGTTTGCTACATATACAGTCCATATCTAGTCCAACTCTGCTTCTGAAACTGATACAAAGCACTGGTCCTCTAACATCCAATGCTTGTCTGTTAAGATGAGAAACGTGTGAGCTCCGTGAAAGATGTAGTTCCTTTGAGCTGAAAAGTGACTGCCCTTACCAGAAACGAAGTCTTGCTTGTAGGAAGACACAGAGCCTGGGATTTAACTCCATTTCTGAAGGGAAACACACAGCATAGTTCTCATCCATGGATCACACTCTGCTTTAGAGCGAGAATCATACTCTTGCTTTCTAGATTCTCTAATACAGCAGGAAATCTGAGTGTGCCCAAAACAAAAGAACGGTGTTTCCTACACATACGGACCATATCTAGTCCAACTCTGCTTCTTAAACTGATACAAACCACTGGTCCTCTAACATCCAATGCTTGTCAATTAAGATGAGAAACGTGTGAGCTTCGTGAACGATGTACTTCGTTTGAGCAGAAAACTGACTGCCCTTACATGAAACGAAGTGTTGCTTGTAGGGAGACTCGGAGCCTGGGATTTAACTCCTTTTCTGAATGCAAACACACAGCATAGTTCTCATCCATGGATCACACTCTGGTTTAGAGCGAGAAGCACACTTTGCTTTCTAGAGTCTCTAATACAGCAGGAAATCTGAGTGTGCTGACAACAAAAGAACGGTGTTTCCTACACATACGGACTATATGTAGTCCAAAACTTCTTCTGAAACTGATTGAATGCACTGGTCCTCTAACATCTAATGCTTGTCCGTTAAGATGAGAAACGTGTGAGCTCAGTGAACGATGTAGTTCGTTTGAGCAGAAAAGTGACTGCTCTTACCTGATTTGAAGTCTTGCTTGTAGGAAGACTCAGAGCCTGGGATTTAACTCCATTTCTGTAGTAAAACACACAGCATTGTCTCATCCATTGATCACACTCTGCTTTAGAACAAGAAGCACGCTCTTGCTTTCTAGATTCTCTAAGACAGCAGAAAACGTGAGTGTGCTGAGAACAAAAGAACGTTGTTTCCTACACATACGGACCATATCTAGACCAACTCTGCTTCTTAAACTGATACAAAGCACTGGTCCTCTAACATCCAATGCTTGTCTGTTAAGATGAGAAAGGTGTGAGCTCAGTGAACGATGTAGTTCGTTTGAGCTTAAAAGTGACTGCCCTTACCCGAAAAGAAGTCTTGCTTGTAGGAAGACACAGAGCACGGGATTTAACTCCATTTCTGAAGGTAAACACACAGCATAGTTCTCATCCATGGATCACACTCTGCTTTAGAGCGAGAAGCACGCTCTTGCTTTCTAGAGTCTCTAAGACAGCAGGAAACGTGAGTGTGCTGAGAACAAAAGAACGGTGTTTCCTACACATACGGACCATATCTAGTCCAACTCTTCTTCTGAAACCGATTGAATGCACTGGTCCTCTAACACCTAATGCTTGTCAGTTAAGATGAGAAACGTGTGAGCTTTGTGAACGATGTAGTTCCTTTGAGCAGAAAAGTGACTGCCCTTACCTGAAACGAAGTATTGCTTGTAGGGAGACTCAGAGCATGGGATTTAACTCCATTTCTGAAGTGAAACACACAGCATTGTCTCATCCATTGATCACACTCTGCTTTAGAACAAGAAGCACGCTCTTGCTTTCTAGAGTCTCTAAGACAGCAGGAAACGTGAGTGTGCTGAGAAGAAACGAACGGTGTTTCCTACAAATACAGACCATATCTAGTCCAACTCTGCTTCTGAAACTGATACAAAGCACTGGTCCTCTAACATCCAATGCTTGTCAGTTAAGATGAGAAACGTGTGAGCTTCGTGAACGATGTAGTTCCTTTGAGCAGAAAAGTGACTACACTTACCTGAAACGAAGTCTTGCTTGTTGGGAGACACAGAGCATGGGATTTAACTCCATTTCTGAAGTGAAACACACAGCATAGTCTCATCTATGGATCACAATCTGCTTTAGAGCGAGAAGCACGTTCTTGCTTTCTAGAGTCTCTAAGACAGCAGGAAACGTGAGTTTGCCCAGAACAAAAGATCGGGGTTTCCTACACATATGGATCATATGTAGTCCAACTCTGCTTCTGAAACTGACACAAAGCACTGACGCTCTAACATCCAATGCTTGTCAGTTAAGATGAGAAAAGCGTGAGCTCAGTGAACGATGTAGTTCGTTTGAGCTGAAAAGTGACTGCCCTTACCTGAATCGAAGTCTTGCTTGTAGGAAGACGCAGAGCCTGGGATTTAACTCCATTTCTGAAGGGAAACACACAGCATAGTTCTCATCCATGGATCACACTCTGCTTTAGAGCGAGAAGCACACTCTTGCTTTCTAGAGTCTCTAATACAGCAGGAAATCTGAGTGTGCCCAGAATAAAAGAACGGATTTCCTACACATACAGACTATATGTAGTCCAAAACTTCTTCTGAAGCTGATGGAATGCACTGGTCCTCTAAAATCTAATGCTTGTCAGTTAAGATGAGAAACGTGTGATCTTCGTGAAAGATGTAGTTCGTTTGAGCAGAAAAGTGACTGCCCTAACCTGAAACGAAGTCTTGCTATAGGAAGACTCAGAGCCTGGGATTTAACTCCATTTATGAAGTAAAACACACAGCAGTGTAATCATCCATTGATCACACTCTGCTTTAGAACAAGAAGCACGCTCTTGCTTTCTAGAGTCTCTAAGAAAGCAGGAAACGTGAGTGTGCTGAGAACAAAAGAACGGTGTTTCCTACACATATGGACCATATCTAGTCCAACTCTTCTTCTGAAACTGATACAAAGCACTGGTCCTCTAACATCCAATGCTTGTCAGTTAAGATGAGAAACGTGTGAGCTTCGTGAATGATGTAGTTCGTTTGAGCTGAAAAGTGACTGCCCTTACCTGAAACGAAGTCCTGCTTGTAGGACGACAAAGATCCTGGGATTTAACTCCATTTCTGAAGGCAAACACACAGCATAGTTCTCATCCATGGATCACACTCTGCTTTAGAGCGAGAATCATACTCTTGCATTCTAGATTCTCTAATACAGCAAGACATCTGAGTGTGCCCAGAACAAAAGAACGGTGTTTCCTACACATACGGACTATATGTAGTCCAAATCTTCTTTTGAAACTGATACAAAGCACTGGTCCTCTAACATCCAATGCTTGTCAGTTAAGATTAGAAACGTGTGAGCTTCGTGAACGATGTAGTTCCTTTGAGCAGAAATGTGACTGCCCTACCTGAAACGAAGTGTTGCTTGTAGGGAGACTCAGAGCATGGGATTTAACTCCATTTCTGAAGTGAAACACACAGCATAGTCTCATCTATGGATCACAATCTGCTTTAGAGCGAGAAGCACGTTCTTGCTTTCTAGAGTCTCTAAGACAGCAGGAAACGTGAGTGTGCCCAGAACAAAAGATCGGGGTTTCCTACACATATGGATCATATGTAGACCAACTCTGCTTCTGAAACTGATACAAAGCCCTGACACTCTAACATCCAATGCTTGTCAATTAAGATGAGAAACGTGTGAGCTTCGTGAACGATGTAGTTCGTTTGAGCAGAAAACTGACTGCCCTTACATGAAACGAAGTGTTGCTTGTAGGGAGACTCAGAGCCTGGGATTTAACTCCTTTTCTGAAGGCAAATACACAGCATAGTTCTCATCCATGGATCACACTCTGGTTTAGAGTGAGAAGCACACTTTGCTTTCTAGAGTCTCTAATACAGCAGGAAATCTGAGTGTGCTGACACCAAAGAACGGTGTTTCCTACACATACGGACTATATGTAGTCCAAAACTTCTTCTGAAACTGATTGAATGCACTGGTCCTCTAACATCTAATGCTTGTCCGTTAAGATGAGAAACGTGTGAGCTCAGTGAACGATGTAGTTCGTTTGAGCAGAAAAGTGACTGCCCTTACCTCATTTGAAGTTTTGCTTGTAGGAAGACTCAGAGCCTGGGATTTAACTCCATTTCTTAAGTAAAACACACAGCATTGTCTCATCCATTGATCACACTCTGCTTTAGAACAAGAAGCACGCTCTTGCTTTCTAGATTCTCTAAGACAGCAGGAAACGTGAGTGTGCTGAGAACAAAAGAACGTTGTTTCCTACACATACGGACCATATCCAGTCCAACTCTGCTTCTTAAACTGATACAAAGCAGTGGTTCTCTAACATCCAATGCTTGTCTGTTAAGATGAGAAAGGTGTGAGCTCAGTGAACGATGTAGTTCGTTTGAGCTTAAAAGTGACTGCCCTTACCCGAAAAGAAGTCTTGCTTGTAGGAAGACACAGAGCACGGGATTTAACTCCATTTCTGAAGGTAAACACACAGCATAGTTCTCATCCATGGATCACACTCTGCTTTAGAGCGAGAAGCACACTCTTGTTTTCTAGAGTCTCTAAGACAGCAGGAAACGTGACTGTGCTGAGAACAAAAGAACGGTGTTTCCTACACATACGGACCATATCTAGTCCAATTCTTCTTCTGAAACCGATTGAATGCACTGGTCCTCTAACATCTAATGCTTGTCAGTTAAGATGAGAAACGTGTGAGCTTCGTGAACGATGTTGTTCCTTTGAGCAGAAAAGTGACTGCCCTTACCTGAAACGAAATGTTGCTTTTAGGGAGACTCAGAGCATGGGATTTAACTCCATTTCTGAAGTGAAACACACAGCATTGTCTCATCCATTGATCACAATCTGCTTTAGAACAAGAAGCACGCTCTTGCTTTCTAGAGTCTCTAAGACAGCAGGAAACGTGAGTGTGCTGTGAACAAACGAACGGTGTTTCCTACAAATACAGACCATATCTAGTCCAACTCTGCTTCTTAAACTGATACAAAGCACTGGTCCTCTAACATCCAATGCTTGTCTGTTAAGATGAGAAAGGTGTGAGCTCAGTGAACGATGTAGTTCATTTGAGCTTAAAAGTGACTGCCCTTACCCGAAAAGAAGTCTTGCTTGTAGGAAGACACAGAGCACGGGATTTAACTCCATTTCTGAAGGTAAACACACAGCATAGTTCTCATCCATGGATCACACTCTGCTTTAGAGCGAGAAGCACGCTCTTGCTTTCTAGAGTCTCTAAGACAGCAGGAAACGTGAGTGTGCTGAGAACAAAAGAACGGTGTTTCCTACACATACGGACCATATCTAGTCCAACTCTTCTTCTGAAACCGATTGAATGCACTGGTCCTCTAACACCTAATGCTTGTCAGTTAAGATGAGAAACGTGTGAGCTTTGTGAACGATGTAGTTCCTTTGAGCAGAAAAGTGACTGCCCTTACCTGAAACGAAGTGTTGCTTGTAGGGAGACTCAGAGCATGGGATTTAACTCCATTTCTGAAGTGAAACACACAGCATTGTCTCATCCATTGATCACACTCTGCTTTAGAACAAGAAGCACGCTCTTGCTTTCTAGAGTCTCTAAGACAGCAGGAAACGTGAGTGTGCTGAGAAGAAACGAACGGTGTTTCCTACAAATACAGACCATATCTAGTCCAACTCTGCTTCTGAAACTGATACAAAGCACTGGTCCTCTAACATTCAATGCTTGTCAGTTAAGATGAGAAACGTGTGAGCTTCGTGAACGATGTAGTTCCTTTGAGCAGAAAAGTGACTACACTTACCTGAAACGAAGTCTTGCTTGTTGGGAGACACAGAGCATGGGATTTAACTCCATTTCTGAAGTGAAACACACAGCATAGTCTCATCTATGGATCACAATCTGCTTTAGAGCAAGAAGCACGTTCTTGATTTCTAGAGTCTCTAAGACAGCAGGAAACGTGAGTTTGCCCAGAACAAAAGATCGGGGTTTCCTACACATATGGATCATATGTAGTCCAACTCTGCTTCTGAAACTGACACAAAGCACTGACGCTCTAACATCCAATGCTTGTCAGTTAAGATGAGAAAAGCGTGAGCTCAGTGAACGATGTAGTTCGTTTGAGCTGAAAAGTGACTGCCCTTACCTGAATCGAAGTCTTGCTTGTAATAAGACTCAGAGCCTGGGATTTAACTCCATTTCTGAAGGGAAACACACAGCATAGTTCTCATCCATGGATCACACTCTGCTTTAGAGCGAGAAGCACACTCTTGCTTTCTAGAGTCTCTAATACAGCAGGAAATCTGAGTGTGCCCAGAATAAAAGAACGGATTTCCTACACATACAGACTATATGTAGTCCAAAACTTCTTCTGAAGCTGATTGAATGCCCTGGTCCTCTAAAATCTAATGCTTGTCAGTTAAGATGAGAAACGTGTGATCTTCGTGAAAGATGTAGTTCGTTTGAGCAGAAAAGTGACTGCCCTCCCCTGAAACGAAGTCTTGCTATAGGAAGACTCAGAGCCTGGGATTTAACTCCATTTATGAAGTAAAACACACAGCAGTGTAATCATCCATTGATCACACTCTGCTTTAGAACAAGAAGCACGCTCTTGCTTTCTAGAGTCTCTAAGACAGCAGGAAACGTGAGTGTGCTGAGAACAAAAGAACGGTGTTTCCTACACATATGGACCATATCTAGTCCAAATCTTCTTCTGAAACTGATACAAAGCACTGGTCCTCTAACATCCAATGCTTGTCAGTTAAGATGAGAAACGTGTGAGCTTCGTGAATGATGTAGTTCGTTTGAGCTCAAAAGTGACTGCCCTTACCTGAAACGAAGTCCTGCTTGTAGGACGACAAAGATCCTGGGATTTAACTCCATTTCTGAAGGCAAACACACAGCTAGTTCTCATCCATGGATCACACTCTGCTTTAGAGCGAGAATCATACTCTTGCATTCTAGATTCTCTAATACAGCAGGAAACGTGAGTGTGCCCATAACAAAAGATCGGGGTTTCCTACACATATGGATCATATGTAGACCAACTCTGCTTCTGAAACTGATACAAAGCCCTCACACTCTAACATCCAATGCTTGTCAGTTAAGATGAGAAACATGTGAGCTCCGTGAAAGATGTAGTTCGTTTGAGCTGAAAAGTGACTGCCCTTACCTGAAACGAAGTCTTGCTTGTAGGAAGACACAGAGCCTGGGATTTAAATCCATTTCTGAAGTGAAACACACAGCAGTGTTCTCATCCATTAAACGCACTCTGCTTTAGAACAAGAAGCACGCTCTTGCTTTCTAGAGTCTCTAAGACAGCAGGAAATCTGAGTGAGCCCAGAATAAAAGAACGGATTTCCTACACATACAGACTATATGTAGTCCCAAACTTCTTCTGAAGCTGATTGAATGCACTCGTCCTCTAAAATCTAATGCTTGTCAGTTAAGATGAGAAACGTGTGATCTTCGTGAAAGATGTAGTTCGTTTGAGCAGAAAAGTGACTGCCCTCCCCTGAAACGAAGTCTTGCTTTAGGAAGACTCAGAGCCTGGGATTTAACTCCATTTATGAAGTAAAACACACAGCAGTGTAATCATCCATTGATCACACTCTGCTTTAGAACAAGAAGCACGCTCTTGCTTTCTAGAGTCTCTAAGACAGCAGGAAACGTGAGTGTGCTGAGAACAAAAGAACGGTGTTTCCTACACATATGGACCATATCTAGTCCAAATCTTCTTCTGAAACTGATACAAAGCACTGGTCCTCTAACATCCAATGCTTGTCAGTTAAGATGAGAAACGTGTGAGCTTCGTGAATGATGTAGTTCGTTTGAGCTGAAAAGTGACTGCCCTTACCTGAAACGAAGTCCTGCTTGTAGGACGACAAAGATCCTGGGATTTAACTCCATTTCTGAAGGCAAACACACAGCTAGTTCTCATCCATGGATCACACTCTGCTTTAGAGCGAGAATCATACTCTTGCATTCTAGATTCTCTAATACAGCAGGAAACGTGAGTGTGCCCATAACAAAAGATCGGGGTTTCCTACACATATGGATCATATGTAGACCAACTCTGCTTCTGAAACTGATACAAAGCCCTCACACTCTAACATCCAATGCTTGTCAGTTAACATGAGAAACGTGTGAGCTCCGTGAAAGATGTAGTTCGTTTGAGCTGAAAAGTGACTGCCCTTACCTGAAACGAAGTCTTGCTTGTAGGAAGACACAGAGCCTGGGATTTAAATCCATTTCTGAAGTGAAACACACAGCAGTGTTCTCATCCATTAAACGCACTCTGCTTTAGAACAAGAAGCACGCTCTTGCTTTCTAGAGTCTCTAAGACAGCAGGAAATCTGAGTGAGCCCAGAATAAAAGAACGGATTTCCTACACATACAGACTATATGTAGTCCAAAACTTCTTCTGAAGCTGATTGAATGCACTCGTCCTCTAAAATCTAATGCTTGTCAGTTAAGATGAGAAACGTGTGATCTTCGTGAAAGATGTAGTTCGTTTGAGCAGAAAAGTGACTGCCCTCACCTGAAACGAAGTCTTGCTTTAGGAAGACTCAGAGCCTGGGATTTAACTCCATTTATGAAGTAAAACACACAGCAGTGTAATCATCCATTGATCACACTCTGCTTTAGAACAAGAAGCACGCTCTTGCTTTCTAGAGTCTCTAAGACAGCAGGAAACGTGAGTGTGCTGAGAACAAAAGAACGGTGTTTCCTACACATATGGACCATATCTAGTCCAACTCTTCCTCTGAAACTGATACAAAGCACTGGTCCTCTAACATCCAATGCTTGTCAGTTAAGATGAGAAACGTGTGAGCTTCGTGAATGATGTAGTTCGTTTGAGCTGAAAAGTGACTGTCCTTACCTGAAACGAAGTCCTGCTTGTAGGACGACAAAGATCCTGGGATTTAACTCCATTTCTGAAGGCAAACACACAGCATAGGTCTCATCCATGGATCACACTCTGCTTTAGAGCGAGAATCATACACTTGCATTCTAGATTCTCTAATACAGCAAGACAGCTGAGTGTGCCCAGAACAAAAGAACGGTGTTTCCTACACATACGGACTATATGTAGTCCAAATCTTCTTTTGAAACTGATACAAAGCACTGGTCTTCTAACATCCAATGCTTGTCAGTTAAGATTAGAAACGTGTGAGCTTCGTGAACGATGTAGTTCCTTTGAGCAGAAATGTGACTGCCCTACCTGAAACGAAGTCTTGCTTGTAGGGAGACTCAGAGCATGGGATTTAACTCCATTTCTGAAGTGAAACACACAGCATAGTCTCATCTATGGATCACAATCTGCTTTAGAGCGAGAAGCACGTTCTTGCTTTCTAGAGTCTCTAAGACAGCAGGAAACGTGAGTGTGCCCAGAACAAAAGATCGGGGTTTCCTACACATATGGATCATATGTAGACCAACTCTGCTTCTGAAACTGATACAAAGCCCTGACACTCTAACATCCAATGCTTGTCACTTAAGATGAGAAACGTGTGAGCTCCGTGAAAGATGTAGTTTGTTTGAGCTGAAAAGTGACTGCCCTTACCTGAAACGAAGTCTTGCTTGTAGGAAGACACAGAGCCTGGGATTTAACTCCATTTCTGAAGTGAAACACACAGCAGTGTTTTCATCCATTAAACGCACTCTGCTTTAGAACAAGAAGCACGCTCTTGCTTTCTAGAGTCTCTAAGACAGCAGGAAACGTGAGTTTGCTGAGAACAAAAGAACGGTGTTTCCTACATATACAGTCCATATCTAGTCCAACTCTGCTTCTGAAACTGATACAAAGCACTGGTCCTCTAACATCCAATGCTTGTCTGTTAAGATGAGAAACGTGTGAGCTCCGTGAAAGATGTAGTTCGTTTGAGCTGAAAAGTGACTGCCCTTACCTGAAACGAAGTCTTGCTTGTAGGAAGACACAGAGCCTGGGATTTAACTCCATTTCTGAAGGGAAACACACAGCATAGTTCTCATCTATGGATCACACTCTGCTTTAGAGCGAGAATCATACTCTTGCTTTCTAGATTCTCTAATACAGCAGGAATTCTGAGTGTGCCCAAAACAAAAGAACGGTGTTTCCTACACATACGGACCATATCTAGTCCAACTCTGCTTCTTAAACTGATACAAACCACTGGTCCTCTAACATCCAATGCTTGTCAATTAAGATGAGAAACGTGTGAGCTTCGTGAACGATGTAGTTCGTTTGAGCAGAAAACTGACTGCCCTTACATGAAACGAAGTGTTGCTTGTAGGGAGACTCAAAGCCTGGGATTTAACTCCTTTTCTGAAGGCAAACACACAGCATAGTTCTCATCCATGGATCACACTCTGGTTTAGAGCGAGAAGCACACTTTGCTTTCTAGAGTCTCTAATAGAGCAGGAAATCTGAGTGTGCTGACAACAAAAGAACGGTGTTTCCTACACATACGGACTATATGTAGTCCAAAACTTCTTCTGAAACTGATTGAATGCACTGGTCCTCTAACATCTAATGCTTGTCCGTTAAGATGAGAAACGTGTGAGCTCAGTGAACGATGTAGTTCGTTTGAGCAGAAAAGTGACTGCCCTTACCTGATTTGAAGTCTTGCTTGTAGGAAGACTCAGAGCCTGGGATTTAACTCCATTTCTGAAGTAAAACACACAGCATTGTCTCATCCATTGATCACACTCTGCTTTAGAAAAAGAAGCACGCTCTTGCTTTCTAGATTCTCTAAGACAGCAGGAAACGTGAGGGTGCTGAGAACAAAAGAACGTTGTTTCCTACACATACGGACCATATCTAGTCCAACTCTGCTTCTTAAACTGATACAAAGCAGTGGTCCTCTAACATCCAATGCTTGTCTGTTAAGATGAGAAAGGTGTGACCTCAGTGAACTATGTAGTTCATTTGAGCTTAAAAGTGACTGCCCTTACCCGAAAAGAAGTCTTGCTTGTAGGAAGACACAGAGCACGGGATTTAACTCCATTTCTGAAGGTAAACACACAGCATAGTTCTCATCCATGGATCACACTCTGCTTTAGAGCGAGAAGCACGCTCTTGCTTTCTAGAGTCTCTAAGACAGCAGGAAACGTGAGTGTGCTGAGAACAAAAGAACGGTGTTTCCTACACATACGGACCATATCTAGTCCAATTCTTCTTCTGAAACCGATTGAATGCACTGGTCCTCTAACATCTAATGCTTGTCAGTTAAGATGAGAAACGTGTGAGCTTCGTGAACGATGTAGTTCCTTTGAGCAAAAAAGTGACTGCCCTTACCTGAAACGAAGTATTGCTTTTAGGGAGACTCAGAGCATGGGATTTAACTCCATTTCTGAAGTGAAACACACAGCATTGTCTCATCCATTGATCACACTCTGCTTTAGAACAAGAAGCACGCTCTTGCTTCCTAGATTCTCTAAGACAGCAGGAAACGTGAGTGTGCTGAGAACAAACGAACGGTGTTTCCTACAAATACAGACCATATCTAGTCCAACTCTGCTTCTGAAACTGATACAAAGCCCTGGTCCTATAACATCCAATGCTTGTCAGATAAGATGAGAAACGTGTGAGCTTCGTGAACGATATAGTTCCTTTGAGCAGAAAAGTGACTACACTTACCTGAAACGAAATCTTGCTTGTTGGGAGACACAGAGCATGGGATTTAACTCCATTTCTGAAGTGAAACACACAGCATATTCTCATCTATGGATCACAATCCGCTTTAGAGCGAGAAGCACGTTCTTGCTTTCTAGAGTCTCTAAGACAGCAGGAAACGTGAGTTTGCCCAGAACAAAAGATCGGGGTTTCCTACACATATGGATCATATGTAGTCCAACTCTGCTTCTGAAACTGATACAAAGCACTGACGCTCTAACATCCAGTGATTGTCAGTTAAGATGAGAAAAGCGTGAGCTCAGTGAACGATGTAGTTCGTTTGAGCTGAAAAGTGACTGCCCTTACCTGAATCGAAGTCTTGCTTGTAGGAAGACTCAGAGCCTGGGATTTAACTCCATTTCTGAAGGGAAACACACAGCATAGTTCTCATCCATGGATCACACTCTGCTTTAGAGCGAGAAGCACGCTCTTGCTTTCTAGAGTCTCTAATACAGCAGGAAATCTGAGTGTGCCCAGAATAAAAGAACGGATTTCCTACATATACGGACTATATGTAGTCCAAAACTTCTTCTGAAGCTGATTGAATGCACTGGTCCTCTAAAATCTAATGCTTGTCAGTTAAGATGAGAAACGTGTGATCTTCATGAAAGATGTAGTTCGTTTGAGCAGAAAAGTGACTGCCCTCACCTGAAACGAAGTCTTGCTTTAGGAAGACTCAGAGCCTGGGATTTAACTCCATTTCTGAAGGGAAACACACAGCATAGTTCTCATCCATGGAACACACTCTGCTTTAGAGCGAGAATCATACTCTTGCTTTCTAGATTCTCTAATACAGCAGGAAATCTGAGTGTGCCCAAAACAAAAGAACGGTGTTTCCTACACATACGGACCATATCTATTCCAACTCTGTTTCTTAAACTGATACAAACCACTGGTCCTCTAACATCCAATGCTTGTCAATTAAGATGAGAAACGTGTGAGCTTCGTGAACGATGTAGTTCGTTTGAGCAGAAAACTGACTGCCCTTACATGAAACGAAGTGTTGCTTGTAGGGAGACTCAGAGCCTGGGATTTAACTCCTTTTCTGAAGGCAAATACACAGCATAGTTCTCATCCATGGATCACACTCTGGTTTAGAGCGAGAAGCACACTTTGCTTTCTAGAGTCTCTAATACAGCAGGAAATCTGAGTGTGCTGACAACAAAAGAACGGTGTTTCCTACACATACGGACTATATGTAGTCCAAAACTTCTTCTGAAACTGATTGAATGCACTGGTCCTCTAACATCTAATGCTTGTCCGTTAAGATGAGAAACGTGTGAGCTCAGTGAACGATGTAGTTCGTTTGAGCAGAAAAGTGACTGCCCTTACCTGATTTGAAGTTTTGCTTGTAGGAAGACTCAGAGTCTGGGATTTAACTCCATTTCTGAAGTAAAACACACAGCATTGTCTCATCCATTGATCACACTCTGCTTTAGAACAAGAAGCACGCTCTTTCTTTCTAGATTCTCTAAGACAGCAGGAAACGTGAGTGTGCTGAGAACAAAAGAACGTTGTTTCCTACACATACGGACCATATCTAGTCCAACTCTGCTTCTTAAACTGATACAAAGCAGTGGTCCTCTAACATCCAATGCTTGTCTGTTAAGATGAGAAAGGTGTGACCTCAGTGAACGATGTAGTTCATTTGAGCTTAAAAGTGACTGCCCTTACCCGAAAAGAAGTCTTGCTTGTAGGAAGACTCAGAGCCTGGGATTTAACTCCATTTCTGAAGGCAAACACACAGCATAGTTCTCATCCATGGATCACACTCTGCTTTAGAGCGAGAAGCACACTCTTGCTTTCTAGAGTCTCTAATACAGCAGGAAACCTGAGTGTGCTGAGAACAAAAGAACGGTGTTTCCTACACATACGGACTATATGTAGTCCAAAACTTCTTCTGAAACCGATTGAATGCACTGGTCCTCTAACATCTAATGCTTGTCAGTTAAGATGAGAAACGTGTGAGCTTCGTGAACGATGTAGTTCGTTTGAGCAGAAAAGTGACTGCCCTTACCTGAAACGAAGTCTTGCTTGTAGGGAGACTCAGAGCATGGGATTTAACTCCATTTCTGAAGGCAAACACACAGCATAGTTCTCATCCATGGATCACACTCTGCTTTAGAGCGAGAAGCACGCTCTTGCTTTCTAGAGTCTCTAATACAGCAGGAAATCTGAGTGTGCCCAGAATAAAAGAACGGATTTCCTACATATACGGACTATATGTAGTCCAAAACTTCTTCTGAAGCTGATTGAATGCACTGGTCCTCTAAAATCTAATGCTTGTCAGTTAAGATGAGAAACGTGTGATCTTCATGAAAGATGTAGTTCGTTTGAGCAGAAAAGTGACTGCCCTCACCTGAAACGAAGTCTTGCTTTAGGAAGACTCAGAGCCTGGGATTTAACTCCATTTCTGAAGGGAAACACACAGCATAGTTCTCATCCATGGAACACACTCTGCTTTAGAGCGAGAATCATACTCTTGCTTTCTAGATTCTCTAATACAGCAGGAAATCTGAGTGTGCCCAAAACAAAAGAACGGTGTTTCCTACACATACGGACCATATCTATTCCAACTCTGTTTCTTAAACTGATACAAACCACTGGTCCTCTAACATCCAATGCTTGTCAATTAAGATGAGAAACGTGTGAGCTTCGTGAACGATGTAGTTCGTTTGAGCAGAAAACTGACTGCCCTTACATGAAACGAAGTGTTGCTTGTAGGGAGACTCAGAGCCTGGGATTTAACTCCTTTTCTGAAGGCAAATACACAGCATAGTTCTCATCCATGGATCACACTCTGGTTTAGAGCGAGAAGCACACTTTGCTTTCTAGAGTCTCTAATACAGCAGGAAATCTGAGTGTGCTGACAACAAAAGAACGGTGTTTCCTACACATACGGACCATATCTAGTCCAACTCTGCTTCTTAAACTGATAAAAAGCAGTGGTCCTCTAACATCCAATGCTTGTCTGTTAAGATGAGAAAGGTGTGAGCTCAGTGAACGATGTAGTTCATTTGAGCTTAAAAGTGACTGCCCTTACCCGAAAAGAAGTCTTGCTTGTAGGAAGACACAGAGCACGGGATTTAACTCCATTTCTGAAGGTAAACACACAGCATAGTTCTCATCCATGGATCACACTCTGCTTTAGAGCGAGAAGCACGCTCTTGCTTTCTAGAGTCTCTAAGACAGCGGGAAACGTGACTGTGCTGAGAACAAAAGAACGGTGTTTCCTACACATACGGACCATATCTAGTCCAATTCTTCTTCTGAAACCGATTGAATGCACTGGTCCTCTAACATCTAATGCTTGTCAGTTAAGATGAGAAACGTGTGAGCTTCGTGAACGATGTAGTTCGTTTGAGCTGAAAAGTGACTGCCCTTACCTGAAACGAAGTCCTGCTTGTAGGACGACAAAGAGCCTGGGATTTAACTCCATTTCTGAAGTGAAACACACAGCATAGTCTCATCTATGGATCACAATCTGCTTTAGAGCGAGAAGCACGTTCTTGCTTTCTAGAGTCTCTAAGACAGCAGGAAACGTGAGTTTGCTGAGAACAAAAGAACGGTATTTCCTACATATACAGACCATATCTAGTCCAACTCTGCTTCTGAAACTGATACAAAGCACTGGTCCTCTAACATCCAATGCTTGTCTGTTAAGATGAGAAAGGTGTGAGCTTCGTGAACGATGTAGTTCCTTTGAGCAGAAAAGTGACTGCCCGTACCTGAAACGAAGTCTTGCTTGTAGAAAGACTCAGAGCCTGGGATTTAACTCCATTTCTGAAGGCAAACACACAGCATAGTTCTCATCCATGGATCACACTCTGCTTTAGAGCGAGAAGCACACTCTTGCTTTCTAGAGTCTCTAATACAGCAGGAAACCTGAGTGTGCTGAGAACAAAAGAACGGTGTTTCCTACACATACGGACTATATGTAGTCCAAAACTTCTTCTGAAACCGATTGAATGCACTGGTCCTCTAACATCTAATGCTTGTCAGTTAAGATGAGAAACGTGTGAGCTTCGTGAACGATGTAGTTCGTTTGAGCAGAAAAGTGACTGCCCTTACCTGAAACGAAGTCTTGCTTGTAGGGAGACTCAGAGCATGGGATTTAACTCCATTTCTGAAGGCAAACACACAGCATAGTTCTCATCCATGGATCACACTCTGCTTTAGAGCGAGAAGCACACTCTTGCGTTCTAGAGTCTCTAATACAGCAGGAATCCTGAGTGTGCTGAGAACAAAAGAACGGTGTTTCCTACACATACGGAGTATATGTAGTCCAAAACTTCTTCTGAAACCGATTGAATGCACTGGTCCTCTAACATCTAATGCTTGTCAGTTAAGATGAGAAACGTGTGAGCTTCGTGAACGATGTAGTTCGTTTGAGCAGAAAAGTGACTGCCCTTGCCTGAAACGAAATGTTGCTTGTAGGGAGACTCAGAGCATGGGATTTATCTCCATTTCTGAAGTGAAACACACAGCATTGTCTCATCCATTGATCACAGTCTGCTTTAGAACAAGAAGCACGCTCTTGCTTTCTAGAGTCTCTAAGACAGCAGGAAACGAGAGTGTGCTGAGAACAAACGAACGGTGTTTCCTACAAATACTGACCATATCTAGTCCAACTCTGCTTCTGAAACTGATACAAAGCACTGGTCCTCTAAAATCCAATGCATGTCAGTTAAGATGAGAAACATGTGAGCTTCGTGAACGATGTAGTTCCTTTGAGCAGAAAAGTGCCTGCCCTTACCTGAATCGAAGTCTTGCTTGTAGGAAGATTCAGAGCCTGGGATTTAACTCCATTTCTGAAGTAAAGAACACAGCAGTGTAATCATGCATTGATCACAACTGCTTTAGAACAAGAAGCACGCTCTTGCTTTCTAGAGTCTCTAAGACAGCAGGAAACGTGAGTGTGCTGAGAACAAAAGAACGGTGTTTCCTACACATATGGACCATATCTAGTCCAACTCTTCTTCTGAAACTGATACAAAGCACTGGTCCTCTAACATAAAATGCTTGTCAGTTAAGATGAGAAACGTGTGAGCTTTGTGAACGATGTAGTTCGTTTGAGCTGAAAAGTGACTGCCCTTACCTGAAAGGAAGTCTTGCTTGTAGGGAGATTCAGAGCATGGGATTTAACTCCATTTCTGAAGTGAAACACACAGCATTGTCTCATCCATTGATCACACTCTGCTTTAGAACAAGAAGCACACTCTTGCTTTCTATAGTCTCTAAGACAGCAGGAAACGTGAGTGTGCTGAGAACAAAAGAACGGAGTTTCGTACACATACAGAACTTATCTAATCCAACTCTGCTTCTTAAACTGATACAAAGCACTGGTCCTCAAACATCCAATGCTTGTCACTTAAGATGAGAAACGTGTGAGCTTCGTGAACGATGTAGTTCCTTTGAGCAGAAAAGTGACTACACTTACCTGAAACGAAGTCTTGCTTGTTGGGAGACACAGAGCATGAGATTTAACTCCATTTCTGAAGTGAAACACACAGCATAGTCTCATCTATGGATCAAAATCTGCTTTAGAGCGAGAAGCACGTTCTTGCTTTCTAGAGTCTCTAAGACAGCAGGAAACGTGAGTTTGCCCAGAACAAAAGATCGGGGTTTCCTACACATATGGATCATATGTAGGCGAACTCTGCTTCTGAAACTGATACAAAGCACTGACCCTCTAACTTCCATTTCTTGTCAGTTAAGATGAGAAAAGCATGAGCTCAGTGAACGATGTAGTTCGTTTGAGCTGAAAAGTGACTGCCCTTACCTGAATCGAAGTCTTGTTTGTAGGAAGACTCAGAGCCTGGGATTTAACTCCATTTATGAAGGGAAACACACAGCATAGTTCTCATCCATGGTTCACACTCTGCTTTAGAGCGAGAAGCACACTCTTGCTTTCTAGAGTCTCTAATACACCAGGAAATCTGAGTGTGCCCAGAATAAAAGAACGGATTTCCTACACATATGGACTATATGTAGTCCAAAACTTCTTCTGAAACTGATTGAATGCACTGGTCCTCTAACATCTAATGCTTGTCTGTTAAGATGAGAAACGTGTGAGCTTCGTGAAAGATGTAGTTCGTTTGAGCAGAAAAGTGACTGCCCTCACCTCAAAGGAAGTCTTGCTTGTAGGAAGACTCAGAGCCTGGGTTTTAACTCAATTTCTGAAGTAAAACACACAGCAGTGTACTCATCCATTGATCACACTCTGCTTTAGAACAAGAAGCATGCTCTTGCTTTCTAGATTTTCTAAAAGAGCAGGAAACGTGATTTTGCTGAGAACAAAAGAACGGTGTTTCCTACACATACGGACTATATGTAGTCCAAAACTTCTTCTGAAACCGATTGAATGCACTGGTCCTCTAACATCTAAGGCTTGTCAGATAAGATGAGAAACGTGTGAGCTTCGTGAACGATGTAGTTCGTTTGATCAGAAAAGTGACTGCCCTTACCTGAAACGAAGTCTTGCTTGTAGGGAGAATCAGAGCATGGGATTTAACTCCATTTCTGAAGTGAAACACACAGCATTGTCTCATCCATTGATCACAGTCTGCTTTAGAACAAGAAGCACGATCTTGCTTTCTAGAGTCTCTAAGACAGCAGCAAACGTGAGTGTGCTGAGAACAAACGAACGGTGTTTCATACAAATACTGACCATATCTAGTCCAACTCTGCTTCTGAAACTGATACAAAGCACTGGTCCTCTAACATCCAATGCTTGTCAGTTAAGATGAGAAACATGTGAGCTTCGTGAACGATGTAGTTCCTTTGAGCAGAAAAGTGACTGCCCTTACCTGAATCGAAGTCTTGCTTGTAAGAAGATTCAGAGCCTGGGATTTAACTCCATTTCTGAAGGGAAACACACAGCATAGTTCTCATCCATGGATCACACTCTCCTTTAGAGCGAGAAGC
Organism: Onychomys leucogaster; assembly: GCA_949786385.1. Taxonomy (NCBI): domain Eukaryota; kingdom Metazoa; phylum Chordata; class Mammalia; order Rodentia; family Cricetidae; genus Onychomys; species Onychomys leucogaster. The sequence continues at coordinate 835,380 of CATKUP010000039.1, read as the reverse complement.
ACACTCTTGCTTTATAGAGTCTCTAATACAACAGGAAATCTGAGTGTGCCCAGAATAAAAGAACGGATTTCCTACACATACGGACTATATGTAGTCCAAAACTAATTCTGAAGCTGATTGAATGCACTGGTCCTCTAAAATCAAACGCTTGTCAGTTAAGATGAGAAACGTGTGAGCTTCGTGAAAGATGTAGTTCGTTTGAGCAGAAAAGTGACTGCCCTCACCTGAAACGAAGTCTTGCTTGTAGGAAGACTCAGAGCCTGGGATTTAACTCCATTTCTGAAGTAAAACACACAGCAGTGTAATCATCCATTGATCACAACTGCTTTAGAACAAGAAGCACGCTCTTGCTTTCTAGAGTCTCTAAGACAGCAGGAAACGTGAGTGTGCTGAGAACAAAAGAACGGTGTTTCCTACACATATGGACCATATCTAGTCCAACTCTTCTTCTGAAACTGATACAAAGCACTGGTCCTCTAACATAAAATGCTTGTCAGTTAAGATGAGAAACGTGTGAGCTTCGTGAACGATGTAGTTCGTTTGAGCTGAAAAGTGACTGCCCTTACCTGAAACGAAGTCTTGCTTGTAGGGAGACTCAGAGCATGGGATTTAACTCCATTTCTGAAGTGAAACACACAGCATTGTCTCATCCATTGATCACACTCTGCTTTAGAACAAGAAGCACGTTATTGCTTTCTAGAGTCTCTAAGACAGCAGGAAACGTGAGTTTGCCCAGAACCAAAGATCGGGGTTTCCTACACATATGGATCATATGTAGTCCAACTCTGCTTCTGAAACTGATACAAAGCACTGACCATCTAACTTCCAATGCTTGTCAGTTAAGATGAGAAAAGCGTGAGCTCAGTGAATGATGTAGTTCGTTTGAGCTGAAAATTGACTGCCCATACCTGAATCGAAGTCTTGCTTGTAGGAAGACTCAGAGCCTGGGATTTAACTCCTTTTCTGAAGGGAAACACACAGCATAGTTCTCATCCATGGATCACACTCTGCTTTAGAGCGAGAAGCACGCTCTTGCTTTCTAGAGTCTCTAAGACAGCGGGAAACGTGACTGTGCTGAGAACAAAAGAACGGTGTTTCCTACACATACGGACCATATCTAGTCCAATTCTTCTTCTGAAACCGATTGAATGCACTGGTCCTCTAACATCTAATGCTTGTCAGTTAAGATGAGAAACGTGTGAGCTTCGTGAACGATGTAGTTCGTTTGAGCTGAAAAGTGACTGCCCTTACCTGAAACGAAGTCCTGCTTGTAGGACGACAAAGAGCCTGGGATTTAACTCCATTTCTGAAGTGAAACACACAGCATAGTCTCATCTATGGATCACAATCTGCTTTAGAGCGAGAAGCACGTTCTTGCTTTCTAGAGTCTCTAAGACAGCAGGAAACGTGAGTTTGCTGAGAACAAAAGAACGGTATTTCCTACATATACAGACCATATCTAGTCCAACTCTGCTTCTGAAACTGATACAAAGCACTGGTCCTCTAACATCCAATGCTTGTCTGTTAAGATGAGAAAGGTGTGAGCTTCGTGAACGATGTAGTTCCTTTGAGCAGAAAAGTGACTGCCCGTACCTGAAACGAAGTCTTGCTTGTAGAAAGACTCAGAGCCTGGGATTTAACTCCATTTCTGAAGGCAAACACACAGCATAGTTCTCATCCATGGATCACACTCTGCTTTAGAGCGAGAAGCACACTCTTGCTTTCTAGAGTCTCTAATACAGCAGGAAACCTGAGTGTGCTGAGAACAAAAGAACGGTGTTTCCTACACATACGGACTATATGTAGTCCAAAACTTCTTCTGAAACCGATTGAATGCACTGGTCCTCTAACATCTAATGCTTGTCAGTTAAGATGAGAAACGTGTGAGCTTCGTGAACGATGTAGTTCGTTTGAGCAGAAAAGTGACTGCCCTTACCTGAAACGAAGTCTTGCTTGTAGGGAGACTCAGAGCATGGGATTTAACTCCATTTCTGAAGGCAAACACACAGCATAGTTCTCATCCATGGATCACACTCTGCTTTAGAGCGAGAAGCACACTCTTGCGTTCTAGAGTCTCTAATACAGCAGGAAACCTGAGTGTGCTGAGAACAAAAGAACGGTGTTTCCTACACATACGGAGTATATGTAGTCCAAAACTTCTTCTGAAACCGATTGAATGCACTGGTCCTCTAACATCTAATGCTTGTCAGTTAAGATGAGAAACGTGTGAGCTTCGTGAACGATGTAGTTCGTTTGAGCAGAAAAGTGACTGCCCTTGCCTGAAACGAAATGTTGCTTGTAGGGAGACTCAGAGCATGGGATTTAACTCCATTTCTGAAGTGAAACACACAGCATTGTCTCATCCATTGATCACAGTCTGCTTTAGAACAAGAAGCACGCTCTTGCTTTCTAGAGTCTCTAAGACAGCAGGAAACGAGAGTGTGCTGAGAACAAACGAACGGTGTTTCCTACAAATACTGACCATATCTAGTCCAACTCTGCTTCTGAAACTGATACAAAGCACTGGTCCTCTAAAATCCAATGCATGTCAGTTAAGATGAGAAACATGTGAGCTTCGTGAACGATGTAGTTCCTTTGAGCAGAAAAGTGCCTGCCCTTACCTGAATCGAAGTCTTGCTTGTAGGAAGATTCAGAGCCTGGGATTTAACTCCATTTCTGAAGTAAAGAACACAGCAGTGTAATCATGCATTGATCACAACTGCTTTAGAACAAGAAGCACGCTCTTGCTTTCTAGAGTCTCTAAGACAGCAGGAAACGTGAGTGTGCTGAGAACAAAAGAACGGTGTTTCCTACACATATGGACCATATCTAGTCCAACTCTTCTTCTGAAACTGATACAAAGCACTGGTCCTCTAACATAAAATGCTTGTCAGTTAAGATGAGAAACGTGTGAGCTTTGTGAACGATGTAGTTCGTTTGAGCTGAAAAGTGACTGCCCTTACCTGAAAGGAAGTCTTGCTTGTAGGGAGACTCAGAGCATGGGATTTAACTCCATTTCTGAAGTGAAACACACAGCATTGTCTCATCCATTGATCACACTCTGCTTTAGAACAAGAAGCACACTCTTGCTTTCTATAGTCTCTAAGACAGCAGGAAACGTGAGTGTGCTGAGAACAAAAGAACGGAGTTTCGTACACATACAGAACTTATCTAATCCAACTCTGCTTCTTAAACTGATACAAAGCACTGGTCCTCAAACATCCAATGCTTGTCACTTAAGATGAGAAACGTGTGAGCTTCGTGAACGATGTAGTTCCTTTGAGCAGAAAAGTGACTACACTTACCTGAAACGAAGTCTTGCTTGTTGGGAGACACAGAGCATGAGATTTAACTCCATTTCTGAAGTGAAACACACAGCATAGTCTCATCTATGGATCAAAATCTGCTTTAGAGCGAGAAGCACGTTCTTGCTTTCTAGAGTCTCTAAGACAGCAGGAAACGTGAGTTTGCCCAGAACAAAAGATCGGGGTTTCCTACACATATGGATCATATGTAGGCGAACTCTGCTTCTGAAACTGATACAAAGCACTGACCCTCTAACTTCCAATTCTTGTCAGTTAAGATGAGAAAAGCATGAGCTCAGTGAACGATGTAGTTCGTTTGAGCTGAAAAGTGACTGCCCTTACCTGAATCGAAGTCTTGTTTGTAGGAAGACTCAGAGCCTGGGATTTAACTCCATTTATGAAGGGAAACACACAGCATAGTTCTCATCCATGGTTCACACTCTGCTTTAGAGCGAGAAGCACACTCTTGCTTTCTAGAGTCTCTAATACACCAGGAAATCTGAGTGTGCCCAGAATAAAAGAACGGATTTCCTACACATATGGACTATATGTAGTCCAAAACTTCTTCTGAAACTGATTGAATGCACTGGTCCTCTAACATCTAATGCTTGTCTGTTAAGATGAGAAACGTGTGAGCTTCGTGAAAGATGTAGTTCGTTTGAGCAGAAAAGTGACTGCCCTCACCTCAAAGGAAGTCTTGCTTGTAGGAAGACTCAGAGCCTGGGTTTTAACTCAATTTCTGAAGTAAAACACACAGCAGTGTACTCATCCATTGATCACACTCTGCTTTAGAACAAGAAGCATGCTCTTGCTTTCTAGATTTTCTAAAAGAGCAGGAAACGTGATTTTGCTGAGAACAAAAGAACGGTGTTTCCTACACATACGGACTATATGTAGTCCAAAACTTCTTCTGAAACCGATTGAATGCACTGGTCCTCTAACATCTAAGGCTTGTCAGATAAGATGAGAAACGTGTGAGCTTCGTGAACGATGTAGTTCGTTTGATCAGAAAAGTGACTGCCCTTACCTGAAACGAAGTCTTGCTTGTAGGGAGAATCAGAGCATGGGATTTAACTCCATTTCTGAAGTGAAACACACAGCATTGTCTCATCCATTGATCACAGTCTGCTTTAGAACAAGAAGCACGATCTTGCTTTCTAGAGTCTCTAAGACAGCAGCAAACGTGAGTGTGCTGAGAACAAACGAACGGTGTTTCATACAAATACTGACCATATCTAGTCCAACTCTGCTTCTGAAACTGATACAAAGCACTGGTCCTCTAACATCCAATGCTTGTCAGTTAAGATGAGAAACATGTGAGCTTCGTGAACGATGTAGTTCCTTTGAGCAGAAAAGTGACTGCCCTTACCTGAATCGAAGTCTTGCTTGTAAGAAGATTCAGAGCCTGGGATTTAACTCCATTTCTGAAGGGAAACACACAGCATAGTTCTCATCCATGGATCACACTCTCCTTTAGAGCGAGAAGCACACTCTTGCTTTATAGAGTCTCTAATACAACAGGAAATCTGAGTGTGCCCAGAATAAAAGAACGGATTTCCTACACATACGGACTATATGTAGTCCAAAACTAATTCTGAAGCTGATTGAATGCACTGGTCCTCTAAAATCAAACGCTTGTCAGTTAAGATGAGAAACGTGTGAGCTTCGTGAAAGATGTAGTTCGTTTGAGCAGAAAAGTGACTGCCCTCACCTGAAACGAAGTCTTGCTTGTAGGAAGACTCAGAGCCTGGGATTTAACTCCATTTCTGAAGTAAAACACACAGCAGTGTAATCATCCATTGATCACAACTGCTTTAGAACAAGAAGCACGCTCTTGCTTTCTAGAGTCTCTAAGACAGCAGGAAACGTGAGTGTGCTGAGAACAAAAGAACGGTGTTTCCTACACATATGGACCATATCTAGTCCAACTCTTCTTCTGAAACTGATACAAAGCACTGGTCCTCTAACATAAAATGCTTGTCAGTTAAGATGAGAAACGTGTGAGCTTCGTGAACGATGTAGTTCGTTTGAGCTGAAAAGTGACTGCCCTTACCTGAAACGAAGTCTTGCTTGTAGGGAGACTCAGAGCATGGGATTTAACTCCATTTCTGAAGTGAAACACACAGCATTGTCTCATCCATTGATCACACTCTGCTTTAGAACAAGAAGCACGTTATTGCTTTCTAGAGTCTCTAAGACAGCAGGAAACGTGAGTTTGCCCAGAACCAAAGATCGGGGTTTCCTACACATATGGATCATATGTAGTCCAACTCTGCTTCTGAAACTGATACAAAGCACTGACCATCTAACTTCCAATGCTTGTCAGTTAAGATGAGAAAAGCGTGAGCTCAGTGAATGATGTAGTTCGTTTGAGCTGAAAATTGACTGCCCATACCTGAATCGAAGTCTTGCTTGTAGGAAGACTCAGAGCCTGGGATTTAACTCCATTTCTGAAGGGAAACACACAGCATAGTTCTCATCCATGGATCACACTCTGCTTTAGAGCGAGAAGCACACTCTTGCTTTCTAGATCCTCTAATACAGCAGGAAATCTGAGTGTGCCCAGAATAAAAGAACGGATTTCCTACACATACGGACTATATGTAGTCCAAACCTTCTTCTGAAGCTGATTGAATGCACTGGTCCTCTAAAATCTAATGCTTGTCAGTTAAGATGAGAAACGTGTGAGCTTCGTGAAAGATGTAGTTCGTTTGAACAGAAAAGTGACTACACTACCTGAAACGAAGTCTTGCTTGTTGGGAGACACAGAGCATGGGATTTAACTCCATTTCTGAAGTGAAACACACAGCATAGTCTCATCTATGGATCACAATCTGCTTTAGAGCAAGAAGCACGCTCTTGCTTTCTAGATTCTCTAATACAGCAGGAAATCCAAGTGTGCCCAGAACAAAAGAACCGTGTTTCCTACACATAAGGGCTATATATAATCCAAATCTTCTTCTGAAACTGATAGAATGCACTGGTCCTCTAACATCCAATGCTTGTCTGTTAAGATGAGAAACGTGTCAGCTTCGTGAACGATGTAGTTCGTTTGAGCAGAAAACTGACTGCCCTTACCTGAAACGAATTCTTGCTTGTAGGGAGACTCAGAGCATGGGATTTAACTCCATTTCTGAAGTGAAACACACAGCATTGTCTCATCCATTGATCACACTCTGCTTTAGAACAAGAAGCACGCTATTGCTTTCTAGAGTCTCTAAGACAGCAGGAAACGTGAGTGTGCTGAGAACAAAAGAACGGTGTATCGTACACATACGGACATTATATAGTCCAACTCTGCATCTGAAACTGTTACAAAGAACTGGTCCTCTAAAATCCAATGCATGTCTGTTAAGATGAGAAACGTGTGAGCTCAGTGAACGGTGTATTTTGTTTGAGCTGAAAAGTGACTGCCCTTACCTGAAACGAAGTCTTGCTTGTAGGAAGACACAGAGTCTGGGATTTAACTCCATTTCTGAAGTGAAACAGACAGCATAGTTCTCATCCATGGATCACAGTCTGCTTTAGAGCAAGAAGCACGCTCTTGCTTTCTAGATTCTCTAATACAGCAGGAAATCCGAGTGTGCCCAGAAGAAAAGAACCGTGTTTCCTACACATAAGGACTATATATAATCCAAATCTTCTTCTGAAACAGATAGAATGCACTGGTCCTCTAACATCCAATGCTAGTCAGTTAAAATGAGAAACATGTGAGCTTTGTTTATGATGTAGTTCCTTTGAGCAGAAAAGTGAATGCCCTTACCTTAAACGAAGGCTTGCTTGTAGGGAGACTCAGAGCATGGGATTTAACTCCATATCTGAAGTGAAACACACAGCATTGTCTCATCCATTGATCACACTCTGCTTTAGAACAAGACGCCTGCTCTTGCTTTCTAGAGTCTCTAAGACAGCAGGAAACGGGAGTGTGCTGAGAACAAAAGAACGGTGTTTCCTACACATACGGACCATATCAGGTCCAACTCTGCTTCTTAAACTGATACAAAGCACTGGTCCTCTAACATCCAATGCTTGTCTGTTAAGATGAGAAACGTGTCAGCTTCGTGAACGATGTAGTTCTTTTGAGCAAAAAAGTGACTGCCCTTACCTGAAACGAAGTCTTGCTTGTAGGGAGACTCAGAGCATGGGATTTAACTCCATTTCTGAAGTGAAACACACAGCATTGTCTCATCCATTGATCACACTCTGCTTTAGAACAAGAAGCACGCTATTGCTTTCTAGAGTCTCTAAGACAGCAGGAAACGTGAGTGTGCTGAGAACAAAAGAACGGTGTATCCTACACATACGGACATTATATAGTCCAACTCTGCATCTGAAACTGATACAAAGAACTGGTCCTCTAAAATCCAATGCATGTCTTTTAAGATGAGAAACGTGTGAGCTTCGTGAACGATGTAGTTCATTTGAGCTGAAAAGTGATTGCCCTTACCTGAAAGGAAGTCTTGCCTGTAGGAAGACACAGAGTCTGGGATTTAACTCCATTTCTGAAGGGAAACATACAGCATAGTTCTCATCCATGGATCACACTCTGCTTTAGAGCAAGAAGCACGCTCTTGCTTTCTAGAGTCTCTAATACAGCAGGAAATCTGAGTGTGCCCAGAACAAAAGAACGGTGTTTCCTACACATACTGACTATATGTAGTCCAAATCTTCTTCTGAAACTGATACAATGCACTGGTCCTCTAACATCCAATGCTTGTCAGTTAAGATGAGAAACGTGTGAGCTTCGTGAACGATGTAGTTCCTTTGAGCAGAAAAGTGACTGCCCTTACCTTAAACGAAGTCTTGCTTGGAGGGAGACTCAGAGCATGGGATTTAACTCCATTTCTGAAGTGAAACACACAGCATTGTCTCATCCATTGATCACACTATGCTTTAGAACAAGAAGCACGCTCTTGCTTTCTAGAATCTCTAAGACAGCAGGAAACGTGAGTGTGCTGAGAACAAAAGAACGGTGTTTCCTACACATACGGACCATATCTAGTCCAACTCTGCTTCTTAAACTGATACAAAGCACTGGTCCTCTAACATCCAATGCTTGTCTGTTAAGATGAGAAACGTGTCAGCTTCGTGAACGATGTAGTTCCTTTGAGCTGTAAAGTGACTGCCCTTACCTGAAACGAAGTCATGCTTGTAGGACGACAAAGAGCCTGGGATTTAACTCCTTTTCTGAAGAGAAACACACAGCATAGTTCTCATCCATGGATGACACTCTGCTTTAGTGTGAGAAGCACGCACTTGCTTTCTAAAGTCTCTAAGACAGCATGAAACTTGAGTGTGCTGAGAACAAAAGAACGGTGTTTCCTACACATACGGACCATATCTAGTCCAACTCTGCTTCTGACACTGATACAAAGCACTGGTCCTCTAACATCCAATGCTTGTCTGTTAAGATGAGAAACGTGTGAACTCAGTGAACGGTGTATTTTGTTTGAGCTGAAAAGTGACTGCCCTTAACTGAAACGAAGTCTTGCTTGTAGGAAGACTCAAAGTCTGGGATTTAACTCCATTTCTGAAGTGAAACACACAGCATAGTTCTCATCCATGGATCACACTCTGCTTTAGAGCAAGAAGCACGCTCTTGCTTTCTAGATTCTCTAATACAGCAGGAAATGCAAGTGTGCCCAGAACAAAAGAACGGTGTTTCCTACACATTCGGACCATATCTAGTCCAACTCTGCTTCTGAAACTGATACAAAGCACTAGTCCTCTAACATCCAATGCTTGTCTGTTAAGATGAGAAACGTGTGAGCTCCGTGAACGATGTATTTTGTTTGAGCTGAAAAGTGACAGCCCTTACCTGAAACGAAGTCTTGCTTGTAGGAAGACACAGAGCCTGGGATTTAACTCCATTTCTGAAGTGAAACACACAGCATAGTTCTCATCCATGGATCACACTCTGCTTTAGAGCAAGAAGCACGCTCTTGCTTTCTAGATTCTCTAATACAGCAGGAAATCAGAGTGTGCCCAGAACAAAAGAACCGTGTTTCCTACACATAAGGACTATATATAATCCAAATCTTCTTCTGAAACTGATAGAATGCACTGGTCCTCTAACATCCAATGCTAGTCAGTTAAGATGAGAAACATGTGAGCTTTGTTTACGATGTAGTACCTTTGAGCAAAAAAGTGACTGCCCTTACCTTAAACGAAGGCTTGCTTGTAGGGAGACTCAGAGCATGGGATTTAACTCCATATCTGAAGTGAAACACACAGCATTGTCTCATCCATTGATCACACTCTGCTTTAGAACAAGACGCATGCTCTTGCTTTCTAGAGTCTCTAAGACAGCAGGAAACGGGAGTGTGCTGAGAACAAAAGAACGGTGTTTCCTACACATACGGACCATATCAGGTCCAACTCTGCTTCTTAAACTGATACAAAGCACTGGTCCTCTAACATCCAATGCTTGTCTGTTAAGATGAGAAACGTGTCAGCTTCGTGAACGATGTAGTTCCTTTGAGCAGAAAAGTGACTGCCCTTACCTGAAACGAAGTCTTCCTTGTAGGGAGACTCAGAGCATGGGATTTAACTCCATTTCTGAAGTGAAACACACAGCATTGTCTCATCCATTGATCACACTCTGCTTTAGAACAAGAAGCACGCTATTGCTTTCTAGAGTCTCTAAGACAGCAGGAAACGTGAGTGTGCTGAGAACAAAAGAACGGTGTATCCTACACATACGGACATTATATAGTCCAACTCTGCATCTGAAACTGATACAAAGAACTGGTCCTCTAAAATCCAATGCATGTCTGTTAAGATGAGAAACGTGTGAGCATCGTGAACGATGTAGTTCATTTAAGCTGAAAAGTGACTGCCCTTACCTGAAAGGAAGTCTTGCCTGTAGGAAGACACAGAGTCTGGGATTTAACTCCATTTCTGAAGGGAAACATACAGCATAGTTCTCATCCATGGATCACACTCTGCTTTAGAGCAAGAAGCACGCTCTTGCTTTCTAGAGTCTCTAATACAGCAGGAAATCTGAGTGTGCCCAGAACAAAAGAACGGTGTTTCCTACACATACTGACTTTATGTAGTCCAAATCTTCTTCTGAAACTGATACAATGCACTGGTCCTCTAACATCCAATGCTTGTCAGTTAAGATGAGAAACGTGTGAGCTTCGTGAACGATGTAGTTCCTTTGAGCAGAAAAGTGACTGCCCTTAACTTAAACGAAGTCTTGCTTGTAGGGAGACTCAGAGCATAGGATTTAACTCCATTTCTGAAGTGAAACACACAGCATTGTCTCATCCATTGATCACACTCTGCTTTAGAACAAGAAGCACGCTCTTGCTTTCTAGAATCTCTAAGACAGCAGGAAACGTGAGTGTGCTGAGAACAAAAGAACGGTGTTTCCTACACATACGGACCATATCTAGTCCAACTCTGCTTCTTAAACTGATACAAAGCACTGGTCCTCTAACATCCAATGCTTGTCTGTTAAGATGAGAAACGTGTCAGCTTCGTGAACGATGTATTTCCTTTGAGCAGAAAAGTGACTGCCCTTACCTGAAACGAAGTCTTGCTTGTAGGGAGACTCAGAGCATGGGATTTAACTCCATTTCTGAAGTGAAACACACAGCATTTTCTCATCCATTGATCACACTCTGCTTTAGAACAAGAAGCACGCTATTGCTTTCTAGAGTCTCTAAGACAGCAGGAAACGTGAGTGTGCTGAGAACAAAAGAACGGTGTATCGTACACTTACGGACATTATATAGTCCAACTCTGCATCTGAAACTGATACAAAGAACTGGTCCTCTAAAATCCAATGCATGTCTGTTAAGATGAGAAACGTGTGAGCTCAGTGAACGGTGTATTTTGTTTGAGCTGAAAAGTGACTGCCCTTACCTGAAACGAAGTCTTGCTTGTAGGAAGACACAGAGTCTGGGATTTAACTCCATTTCTGAAGTGAAACAGACAGCATAGTTCTCATCCATGGATCACACTCTGCTTTAGAGCAAGAAGCACGCTCTTGCTTTCTAGATTCTCTAATACAGCAGGAAATCCGAGTGTGCCCAGAACAAAAGAACCGTGTTTCCTACACATAAGGACTATATATAATCCACATCTTCTTCTGAAACTGATAGAATGCACTGGTCCTCTAACATCCAATGCTTGTCAGTTAAGATGAGAAACATGTGAGCTTCGTTTACGATGTAGTTCCTTTGAGCAGAAAAGTGACTGCCCTTACCTTAAAAGAAGGCTTGCTTGTAGGGAGACTCAGAGCATGGGATTTAACTCCATATCTGAAGTGAAACACACAGCATTGTCTCATCCATGGATCACACTCTGCTTTAGAGCGAGAAGCACACTCTTGCTTTCTAGAGTCTCTAAGACAGCAGGAAACGTGAGTGTGCTGAGAACAAAAGAACGGTGTTTCCTACACATACGGACCATATCTAGTCCAACTCTTCTTCTGAAACCGATTGAATGCACTGGTCCTGTAACATCTAATGCTTGTCAGTTAAGATGAGAAACGTGTGAGCTTCGTGAACGATGTAGTTCGTTTGACCTGAAAAGTGACTGCCCTTACCTGAAACGAAGGCTTGCTTGTAGGAAGACACAGAGTCTGGGATTTAACTCCTTTTCTGAAGGGAAACACACAGCATAGTTCTCATCCATGGATGACACTCTGCTTTAGAGCGAGAAGCACGCACTTGCTTTCTAAAATCTCTAAGACAGCAGGAAACTTGAGTGTGCTGAGAACAAAAGAACGGTGTTTCCTACACATACGGACCATATCTAGTCCAACTCTGCTTCTGACACTGATACAAAGCACTGGTACTCTAACATCCAATGCTTGTCTCTTAAGATGAGAAACGTGTGAGCTCAGTGAACGGTGTATTTTGTTTGAGCTGAAAAGTGACTGCCCTTAACTGAAACGAAGTCTTGCTTGTAGGAAGACTCAAAGTCTGGGATTTAACTCCATTTCTGAAGTGAAACACACAGCATAGTTCTCATCCATGGATCACACTCTGCTTTAGAACAGGAAGCAAGCTCTTGCTTTCCAGATTCTCTAATACAGCAGGAAATGCGAGTGTGCCCAGAACAAAAGAACGGTGTTTCCTACACATTCAGACCATATCTTATCCAACTCTGCTTCTGAAACTGATAAAAAGCACTAGTCCTCTAACATCCAATGCTTGTCTGTTAAGATGAGAAACGTGTGAGCTCAGTGAACGGTGTATTTTGTTTGAGCTGAAAAGTGACAGCCCTTACCTGAAACGAAGTCTTGCTTTTAGGAAGACACAGAGCCTGGGATTTAACTCCATTTCTGAAGTGAAACACACAGCATAGTTCTCATCCATGGATCACACTCTGCTTTAGAGCAAGAAGCACGCTCTTGCTTTCTAGATTCTCTAATACAGCAGGAAATCCGAGTGTGCCCAGAACAAAAGAACCGTGTTTCCTACACATAAGGACTATATATAATCCAAATCTTCTTCTGAAACTGATAGAATGCACTGGTCCTCTAACATCCAATGCTTGTCAGTTAAGATGAGAAACATGTGAGCTTCGTTTACGATGTAGTTCGTTTGAGCAGAAAAGTGACTGCCCTTACCTGAAACGAAGTCTTGCTTGTAGGGAGACTCAGAGCATGGGATTTAACTCCATATCTGAAGTGAAACACACAGCATTGTCTCATCCATTGATCACACTCTGCTTTAGAACAAGACACATGCTCTTGCTTTCTAGAGTCTCTAAGACAGCAGGAAACGGGAGTGTGCTGAGAACAAAAGAACGTTGTTTCCTACACATACAGACCATATCAGGTCCACCGCTGCTTCTTAAACTGATACAAAGCACTGGTCCTCTAACATCCAATGCTTGCCTGTTAAGATGAGAAACGTGTGAGCCCTGTGAACGATGTAGTTCGTTTGACCTGAAAAGTGACTGCCCTTACTTGAAACGAAGGCTTGCTTGTAGGAAGACACAGAGTCTGGGATTTAACTCCTTTTCTGAAGGGAAACACACAGCATAGTTCTCATCCATGGATGACATTCTGCTTTAGAGCGAGAAGCACGCACTTTCTTTCTAAAGTCTCTAAGTCAGCAGGAAACGTGAGTGTGCTGAGAACAAAAGAACGGTGTTTCCTACACATACGGACCATATCTAGTCCAACTCTGCTTCTGAAACTGATACAAAGCACTGGTCCTCTAACATCCAATGCTTGTCTGTTAAGATGAGAAACGTGTGAGCTCAGTGAACGGTGTATTTTGTTTGAGCTGAAAAGTGACAGCCCTTACCTGAAACGAAGTCTTGCTTGTAGGGAGACTCAGAGCATGGGATTTAAATCCACATCTGAAGTGAAACACACAGCATTGTCTCATCCATTGATCACACTCTGCTTTAGAACAAGAAGCACGCTCTTGCTTTCTAGAATCTCTAAGACAACAGGAAACGTGAGTGTGCTGAGAACAAAAGAACGGTGTTTCCTACACATACAGACCATATCTAGTCCAACTCTGCTTCTTAAACTGATACAAAGCACTGGTCCTCTAACATCCAATGCTTGTCTGTTAAGATGAGAAACGTGTCAGCTTCGTGAACGATGTAGTTCCTTTGAGCAGAAAAGTGACTGCCCTTACCTGAAACGAAGTCTTGCTTGTAGGGAGACTCAGAGCATGGGATTTAACTCCATTTCTGAAGTGAAACACACAGCATTGTCTCATCCATTGATCACACTCTGCTTTAGAACAAGAAGCACGCTATTGCTTTCTAGCGTCTCTAAGACAGCAGGAAACGTGAGTGTGCTGAGAACAAAAGAACGGTGTATTGTACACATACGGACATTAGATAGTCCAACTCTGCATCTGAAACTGATACAAAGAACTGGTCCTCTAAAATCCAATGCATGTCTGTTAAGATGAGAAACGTGTGAGCTCAGTGAACGGTGTATTTTGTTTGAGCTGAAAAGTGACTGCCCTCACCTGAAACGAAGTCTTACTTGTAGGAAGACACAGAGTCTGGGATTTAACTCCATTTCTGAAGTGAAACAGACAGCATAGTTCTCATCCATGGATCACACTCTGCTTTAGAGCAAGAAGCACGCTCTTGCTTTCTAGATTCTCTAATACAGCAGGAAATCCGAGTGTGCCCAGAACAATAGAACCGTGTTTCCTACACATAAGGACTATATATAATCCAAATCTTCTTCTGAAACTGATAGAATGCACTGGTCCTCTAACATCCAATGCTAGTCAGTTAAGATGAGAAACATGTGAGCTTTGTTTACGATGTAGTTCCTTTGAGCAGAAAAGTGACTGCCCTTACCTTAAACGAAGGCTTGCTTGTAGGGAGACTCAGAGCATGGGATTTAACTCCATATCTGAAGTGAAACACACAGCATTGTCTCATCCATTGATCACACTCTGCTTTAGAACAAGACGCATGCTCTTGCTTTCTATTGTCTCTAAGACAGCAGGAAACGGGAGTGTGCTGAGAACAAAAGAACGGTGTTTCCTACACATACGGACCATATCAGGTCCAACTCTGCTTCTTAAACTGATACAAAGCACTGGTCCTCTAACATCCAATGCTTGTCTGTTAAGATGAGAAACGTGTCAGCTTCATGAACGATGTAGTTCCTTTGAGCAGAAAAGTGACTGCCCTTACCTGAAACGAAGTCTTGCTTGTAGGGAGACTCAGAGCATGAGATTTAACTCCATTTCTGAAGTGAAACACACAGCATTGTCTCATCCATTGATCACACTCTGCTTTAGAACAAGAAGCACGCTATTGCTTTCTAGAGTCTCTAAGACAGCAGGAAACGTGAGTGTGCTGAGAACAAAAGAACGGTGTTTCCTACACATACGGACATTATATACTCCAACTCTGCATCTGAAACTGATACAAAGAACTGGTCCTCTAAAATCCAATGCATGTCTGTTAAGATGAGAAACGTGTGAGCTTCGTGAACGATGTAGTTCATTTGAGCTGAAAAGTGACTGCCCTTACCTGAAAGGAAGTCTTGCCTGTAGGAAGACACAGAGTCTGGGATTTAACTCCATTTCTGAAGGGAAACATACAGCATAGTTCTCATCCATGGATCACACTATGCTTTAGAGCAAGAAGCACGCTCTTGCTTTCTAGAGTCTCTAATACAGCAGGAAATCTGAGTGTGCCCAGAACAAAAGAACGGTGTTTCCTAAACATACTGACTATATGTAGTCCAAATCTTCTTCTGAAACTGATACAATGCACTGGTCCTCTAACATCCAATGCTTGTCAGTTAAGATGAGAAACGTGTGAGCTTCGTGAACGATGTAGTTCCTTTGAGCAGAAAAGTGACTGCCCTTACCTTAAACGAAGTCTTGCTTAGAGGGAGACTCAGAGCATGGGATTTAACTCCATTTCTGAAGTGAAACACACAGCATTGTCTCATCCATTTATCACACTCTGCTTTAGAACAAGAAGCATGCTCTTGCTTTCTAGAATCTCTAAGACAGCAGGAAACATGAGTGTGCTGAGAACAAAAGAACGGTGTTTCCTACACATACGGACCATATCTAGTCCAACTCTGCTTCTTAAACTGATACAAAGCACTGGTCCTCTAACATCCAATGCTTGTCTGTTAAGGTGAGAAACGTGTCAGCTTTGTGAACGATGTAGTTCCTTTGAGCAGAAAAGTGACTGCCCTTACCTGAAACGAAGTCTTGCTTGTAGGGAGACTCAGAGCATGGGATTTAACTCCATTTCTGAAGTGAAACACACAGCATTGTCTCATCCATTGATCACACTCTGCTTTAGAACAAGAAGCACGCTATTGCTTTCTAGAGTCTCTAAGACAGCAGGAAACGTGAGTGTGCTGAGAACAAAAGAACGGTGTATCGTACACATACGGACATTATATAGTCCAACTCTGCATCTGAAACTGATACAAAGAACTGGTCCTCTAAAATCCAATGCATGTCTCTTAAGATGAGAAACGTGTGAGCTCAGTGAACGGTGTATTTTGTTTGAGCTGAAAAGTGACTGCCCTTACCTGAAACGAAGTCTTGCCTGTAGGAAGACACAGAGTCTGGGATTTAACTCCATTTCTGAAGGGAAACATACAGCATAGTTCTCATCCATGGATCACACTCTGCTTTAGAGCAAGAAGCAGGCTCTTGCTTTCTAGAGTCTCTAATACAGCAGGAAATCTGAGTGTGCCCAGAACAAAAGAACGGTGTTTCCTACACATACTGACTATATGTAGTCCAAATCTTCTTCTGAAACTGATACAATGCACTGATCCTCTAACATCCAATGCTTGTCATTTAAGATGAGAAACGTGTGAGCTTCGTGAACGATGTAGTTCCTTTGAGCAGAAAAGTGACTGCCCTTAACTTAAGAAGGCTTGCTTGTAGGGAGACTCAGAGCATGGGATTTAACTCCATATCTGAAGTGAAACACACAGCATTGTCTCATCCATTGATCACACTCTGCTTTAGAACAAGACGCATGCTCTTGCTTTCTAGAGTCTCTAAGACAGCAGGAAACGGGAGTGTGCTGAGAACAAAAGAACGGTGTTTCCTACACATACGGACCATATCAGGTCCAACTCTGCTTCTTAAACTGATACAAAGCACTGGTCCTCTAACATCCAATGCTTGTCTGTTAAGATGAGAAACGTGTCAGCTTCATGAACGATGTAGTTCCTTTGAGCAGAAAAGTGACTGCCCTTACCTGAAACGAAGTCTTGCTTGTAGGGAGACTCAGAGCATGAGATTTAACTCCATTTCTGAAGTGAAACACACAGCATTGTCTCATCCATTGATCACACTCTGCTTTAGAACAAGAAGCACGCTATTGCTTTCTAGAGTCTCTAAGACAGCAGGAAACGTGAGTGTGCTGAGAACAAAAGAACGGTGTTTCCTACACATACGGACATTATATACTCCAACTCTGCATCTGAAACTGATACAAAGAACTGGTCCTCTAAAATCCAATGCATGTCTGTTAAGATGAGAAACGTGTGAGCTTCGTGAACGATGTAGTTCATTTGAGCTGAAAAGTGACTGCCCTTACCTGAAAGGAAGTCTTGCCTGTAGGAAGACACAGAGTCTGGGATTTAACTCCATTTCTGAAGGGAAACATACAGCATAGTTCTCATCCATGGATCACACTCTGCTTTAGAGCAAGAAGCACGCTCTTGCTTTCTAGAGTCTCTAAGACAGCAGGAAATCTGAGTGTGCCCAGAACAAAAGAACGGTGTTTCCTAAACATACTGACTATATGTAGTCCAAATCTTCTTCTGAAACTGATACAATGCACTGGTCCTCTAACATCCAATGCTTGTCAGTTAAGATGAGAAACGTGTGAGCTTCGTGAACAATGTAGTTCCTTTGAGCAGAAAAGTGACTGCCCTTACCTTAAACGAAGTCTTGCTTGGAGGGAGACTCAGAGCATGGGTTTTAACTCCATTTCTGAAGTGAAACACACAGCATTGTCTCATCCATTGATCACACTATGCTTTAGAACAAGAAGCACGCTCTTGCTTTCTAGAATCTCTAAGACAACAGGAAACGTGAGTGTGCTGAGAATAAAAGAACGGTGTTTCCTACACATACGGACCATATCTAGTCCAACTCTGCTTCTTAAACTGATACAAAGCACTGGTCCTCTAACATCCAATGCTTGTCTGTTAAGATGAGAAACGTGTCAGCTTCGTGAACGATGTAGTTCCTTTGAGCAGAAAAGTGACTGCCCTTACCTGAAAGGAATCTTGCTTGGAGGGAGACTCAGAGCATGGGATTTAACTCCATTTCTGAAGTGAAACACACAGCATTGTCTCATCCATTGATCACACTCTGCTTTAGAACAAGACGCATGCTCTTGCTTTCTAGAGTCTCTAAGACAGCAGGAAACGGGAGTGTGCTGAGAACAAAAGAACGGTGTTTCCTACACATACGGACCATATCAGGTCCAACTCTGCTTCTTAAACTGATACAAAGCACTGGTCCTCTAACATCCAATGCTTGTCTGTTAAGATGAGAAACGTGTCAGCTTCGTGAACGATGTAGTTCCTTTGAGCAGAAAAGTGACTGCCCTTACCTGAAACGAAGTCTTGCTTGTAGGGAGACTCAGAGCATGGGATTTAACTCCATTTCTGAAGTGAAACACACAGCATTTTCTCATCCATTGATCACACTCTGCTTTAGAGCGAGAAGCACACTATTGCTTTCTAGAGTCTCTAAGACAGCAGGAAACGTGAGTGTGCTGAGAACAAAAGAACGGTGTATCCTACACATACGGACATTATATAGTCCAACTCTGCATCTCAAACTGATACAAAGAACTGGTCCTCTAAAATCCAATGCATGTCTGTTAAGATGAGAAACGTGTGAGCTTCGTGAACGATGTAGTTCATTTGAGCTGAAAAGTGACTGCCCTTACCTGAAAGGAAGTCTTGCCTGTAGGAAGACACAGAGTCTGGGATTTAACTCCATTTCTGAAGGGAAACATACAGCATAGTTCTCATCCATGGATCACACTCTGCTTTAGAGCAAGAAGCACGCTCTTGCTTTCTAGAGTCTCTAATACAGCAGGAAATCTGAGTGTGCCCAGAACAAAAGAACGGTGTTTCCTACACATACTGACTATATGTAGTCCAAATCTTCTTCTGAAACTGATACAATGCACTGGTCCTCTAACATCCAATGCTTGTCAGTTAAGATGAGAAACGTGTGAGCTTCGTGAACGATGTAGTTCCTTTGAGCAGAAAAGTGACTGCCCTTACCTTAAACGAAGTCTTGCTTGGAGGGAGACTCAGAGCATGGGATTTAACTCCATTTCTGAAGTGAAACACACAGCATTGTCTCATCCATTGATCACACTATGCTTTAGAACAAGAAGCACGCTCTTGCTTTCTAGAATCTCTAAGACAACAGGAAACGTGAGTGTGCTGAGAACAAAAGAACGGTGTTTCCTACACATACGGACCATATCTAGTCCAACTCTGCTTCTTAAACTGATACAAAGCACTGGTCCTCGAACATCCAATGCTTGTCTGTTAAGATGAGAAACGTGTCAGCTTCGTGAACGATGTAGTTCCTTTGAGCAGAAAAGTGACTGCCCTTACCTGAAAGGAAGTCTTGCTTGGAGGGAGACTCAGAGCATGGGATTTAACTCCATTTCTGAAGTGAAACACACAGCATTGTCTCATCCATTGATCACACTCTGCTTTAGAAAAAGACGCATGCTCTTGCTTTCTAGAGTCTCTAAGACAGCAGGAAACGGGAGTGTGCTGAGAACAAAAGAACGGTGTTTCCTACACATACGGACCATATCAGGTCCAACTCTGCTTCTTAAACTGATACAAAGCACTGGTCCTCTAACATCCAATGCTTGTCTGTTAAGATGAGAAACGTGTCAGCTTCGTGAACGATGTAGTTCCTTTGAGCAGAAAAGTGACTGCCCTTACCTTAAACGAAGTCTTGCTTGTAGGGAGACTCAGAGCATGGGATTTAACTCCATTTCTGAAGTGAAACACACAGCATTTTCTCATCCATTGATCACACTCTGCTTTAGAGCGAGAAGCACGCTATTGCTTTCTAGAGTCTCTAAGACCCAGGAAACGTGAGTGTGCTGAGAACAAAAGAACGGTGTATCCTACACATAAGGACATTATATAGTCCAACTCTGCATCTCAAACTGATACAAAGAACTGGTCCTCTAAAATCCAATGCATGTCTGTTAAGATGAGAAACGTGTCAGCTTTGTGAACGATGTAGTTCATTTGAGCTGAAAAGTGACTGCCCTTACCTGAAAGGAAGTCTTGCCTGTAGGAAGACACAGAGTCTGGGATTTAACTCCATTTCTGAAGGGAAACATACAGCATAGTTCTCATCCATGGATCACACTCTGCTTTAGAGCAAGAAGCACGCTCTTGCTTTCTATAGTCTCTAATACATCAGGAAATCTGAGTGTGCCCAGAACAAAAGAACGGTGTTTCCTACACATACTGACTATATGTAGTCCAAATCTTCTTCTGAAACTGATACAATGCACTGGTCCTCTAACATCCAATGCTTGTCATTTAAGATGAGAAACGTGTGAGCTTCGTGAACGATGTAGTTCCTTTGAGCAGAAAAGTGACTGCCCTTACCTTAAACGAAGGCTTGCTTGTAGGGAGACTCAGAGCATGGGATTTAACTCCATATCTGAAGTGAAACACACAGCATTGTCTCATCCATTGATGACACTCTGCTTTAGAACAAGACGCATGCTCTTGCTTTCTATTGTCTCTAAGACAGCAGGAAACGGGAGTGTGCTGAGAACAAAAGAACGGTGTTTCCTACACATACGGACCATATCAGGTCCAACTCTGCTTCTTAAACTGATACAAAGCACTGGTCCTCTAACATCCAATGCTTGTCTGTTAAGATGAGAAACGTGTCAGCTTCATGAACGATGTAGTTCCTTTGAGCAGAAAAGTGACTGCCCTTACCTGAAACGAAGTCTTGCTTGTAGGGAGACTCAGAGCATGAGATTTAACTCCATTTCTGAAGTGAAACACACAGCATTGTCTCATCCATTGATCACACTCTGCTTTAGAACAAGAAGCACGCTATTGCTTTCTAGAGTCTCTAAGACAGCAGGAAACGTGAGTGTGCTGAGAACAAAAGAACGGTGTATCCTACACATACGGACATTATATAGTCCAACTCTGCATCTGAAACTGATACAAAGAACTGGTCCTCTAAAATCCAATGCATGTCTGTTAAGATGAGAAACGTGTGAGCATCGTGAACGATGTAGTTCATTTAAGCTGAAAAGTGACTGCCCTTACCTGAAAGGAAGTCTTGCCTGTAGGAAGACACAGAGTCTGGGATTTAACTCCATTTCTGAAGGGAAACATACAGCATAGTTCTCATCCATGGATCACACTCTGCTTTAGAGCAAGAAGCACGCTCTTGCTTTCTAGAGTCTCTAATACAGCAGGAAATCTGAGTGTGCCCAGAACAAAAGAACGGTGTTTCCTACACATACTGACTTTATGTAGTCCAAATCTTCTTCTGAAACTGATACAATGCACTGGTCCTCTAACATCCAATGCTTGTCAGTTAAGATGAGAAACGTGTGAGCTTCGTGAACGATGTAGTTCCTTTGAGCAGAAAAGTGACTGCCCTTAACTTAAACGAAGTCTTGCTTGTAGGGAGACTCAGAGCATAGGATTTAACTCCATTTCTGAAGTGAAACACACAGCATTGTCTCATCCATTGATCACACTCTGCTTTAGAACAAGAAGCACGCTCTTGCTTTCTAGAATCTCTAAGACAGCAGGAAACGTGAGTGTGCTGAGAACAAAAGAACGGTGTTTCCTACACATACGGACCATATCTAGTCCAACTCTGCTTCTTAAACTGATACAAAGCACTGGTCCTCTAACATCCAATGCTTGTCTGTTAAGATGAGAAACGTGTCAGCTTCGTGAACGATGTATTTCCTTTGAGCAGAAAAGTGACTGCCCTTACCTGAAACGAAGTCTTGCTTGTAGGGAGACTCAGAGCATGGGATTTAACTCCATTTCTGAAGTGAAACACACAGCATTTTCTCATCCATTGATCACACTCTGCTTTAGAACAAGAAGCACGCTATTGCTTTCTAGAGTCTCTAAGACAGCAGGAAACGTGAGTGTGCTGAGAACAAAAGAACGGTGTATCGTACACTTACGGACATTATATAGTCCAACTCTGCATCTGAAACTGATACAAAGAACTGGTCCTCTAAAATCCAATGCATGTCTGTTAAGATGAGAAACGTGTGAGCTCAGTGAACGGTGTATTTTGTTTGAGCTGAAAAGTGACTGCCCTTACCTGAAACGAAGTCTTGCTTGTAGGAAGACACAGAGTCTGGGATTTAACTCCATTTCTGAAGTGAAACAGACAGCATAGTTCTCATCTATGGATCACACTCTGCTTTAGAGCAAGAAGCACGCTCTTGCTTTCTAGATTCTCTAATACAGCAGGAAATCCGAGTGTGCCCAGAACAAAAGAACCGTGTTTCCTACACATAAGGACTATATATAATCCACATCTTCTTCTGAAACTGATAGAATGCACTGGTCCTCTAACATCCAATGCTTGTCAGTTAAGATGAGAAACATGTGAGCTTCGTTTACGATGTAGTTCCTTTGAGCAGAAAAGTGACTGCCCTTACCTTAAAAGAAGGCTTGCTTGTAGGGAGACTCAGAGCATGGGATTTAACTCCATATCTGAAGTGAAACACACAGCATTGTCTCATCCATGGATCACACTCTGCTTTAGAGCGAGAAGCACACTCTTGCTTTCTAGAGTCTCTAAGACAGCAGGAAACGTGAGTGTGCTGAGAACAAAAGAACGGTGTTTCCTACACATACGGACCATATCTAGTCCAACTCTTCTTCTGAAACCGATTGAATGCACTGGTCCTGTAACATCTAATGCTTGTCAGTTAAGATGAGAAACGTGTGAGCTTCGTGAACGATGTAGTTCGTTTGACCTGAAAAGTGACTGCCCTTACCTGAAACGAAGGCTTGCTTGTAGGAAGACACAGAGTCTGGGATTTAACTCCTTTTCTGAAGGGAAACACACAGCATAGTTCTCATCCATGGATGACACTCTGCTTTAGAGCGAGAAGCACGCACTTGCTTTCTAAAATCTCTAAGACAGCAGGAAACTTGAGTGTGCTGAGAACAAAAGAACGGTGTTTCCTACACATACGGACCATATCTAGTCCAACTCTGCTTCTGACACTGATACAAAGCACTGGTACTCTAACATCCAATGCTTGTCTCTTAAGATGAGAAACGTGTGAGCTCAGTGAACGGTGTATTTTGTTTGAGCTGAAAAGTGACTGCCCTTAACTGAAACGAAGTCTTGCTTGTAGGAAGACTCAAAGTCTGGGATTTAACTCCATTTCTGAAGTGAAACACACAGCATAGTTCTCATCCATGGATCACACTCTGCTTTAGAACAGGAAGCAAGCTCTTGCTTTCCAGATTCTCTAATACAGCAGGAAATGCGAGTGTGCCCAGAACAAAAGAACGGTGTTTCCTACACATTCAGACCATATCTTATCCAACTCTGCTTCTGAAACTGATAAAAAGCACTAGTCCTCTAACATCCAATGCTTGTCTGTTAAGATGAGAAACGTGTGAGCTCAGTGAACGGTGTATTTTGTTTGAGCTGAAAAGTGACAGCCCTTACCTGAAACGAAGTCTTGCTTTTAGGAAGACACAGAGCCTGGGATTTAACTCCATTTCTGAAGTGAAACACACAGCATAGTTCTCATCCATGGATCACACTCTGCTTTAGAGCAAGAAGCACGCTCTTGCTTTCTAGATTCTCTAATACAGCAGGAAATCCGAGTGTGCCCAGAACAAAAGAACCGTGTTTCCTACACATAAGGACTATATATAATCCAAATCTTCTTCTGAAACTGATAGAATGCACTGGTCCTCTAACATCCAATGCTTGTCAGTTAAGATGAGAAACATGTGAGCTTCGTTTACGATGTAGTTCGTTTGAGCAGAAAAGTGACTGCCCTTACCTGAAACGAAGTCTTGCTTGTAGGGAGACTCAGAGCATGGGATTTAACTCCATATCTGAAGTGAAACACACAGCATTGTCTCATCCATTGATCACACTCTGCTTTAGAACAAGACACATGCTCTTGCTTTCTAGAGTCTCTAAGACAGCAGGAAACGGGAGTGTGCTGAGAACAAAAGAACGTTGTTTCCTACACATACAGACCATATCAGGTCCACCGCTGCTTCTTAAACTGATACAAAGCACTGGTCCTCTAACATCCAATGCTTGCCTGTTAAGATGAGAAACGTGTGAGCCCTGTGAACGATGTAGTTCGTTTGACCTGAAAAGTGACTGCCCTTACTTGAAACGAAGGCTTGCTTGTAGGAAGACACAGAGTCTGGGATTTAACTCCTTTTCTGAAGGGAAACACACAGCATAGTTCTCATCCATGGATGACATTCTGCTTTAGAGCGAGAAGCACGCACTTTCTTTCTAAAGTCTCTAAGTCAGCAGGAAACGTGAGTGTGCTGAGAACAAAAGAACGGTGTTTCCTACACATACGGACCATATCTAGTCCAACTCTGCTTCTGAAACTGATACAAAGCACTGGTCCTCTAACATCCAATGCTTGTCTGTTAAGATGAGAAACGTGTGAGCTCAGTGAACGGTGTATTTTGTTTGAGCTGAAAAGTGACAGCCCTTACCTGAAACGAAGTCTTGCTTGTAGGGAGACTCAGAGCATGGGATTTAAATCCACATCTGAAGTGAAACACACAGCATTGTCTCATCCATTGATCACACTCTGCTTTAGAACAAGAAGCACGCTCTTGCTTTCTAGAATCTCTAAGACAACAGGAAACGTGAGTGTGCTGAGAACAAAAGAACGGTGTTTCCTACACATACAGACCATATCTAGTCCAACTCTGCTTCTTAAACTGATACAAAGCACTGGTCCTCTAACATCCAATGCTTGTCTGTTAAGATGAGAAACGTGTCAGCTTCGTGAACGATGTAGTTCCTTTGAGCAGAAAAGTGACTGCCCTTACCTGAAACGAAGTCTTGCTTGTAGGGAGACTCAGAGCATGGGATTTAACTCCATTTCTGAAGTGAAACACACAGCATTGTCTCATCCATTGATCACACTCTGCTTTAGAACAAGAAGCACGCTATTGCTTTCTAGCGTCTCTAAGACAGCAGGAAACGTGAGTGTGCTGAGAACAAAAGAACGGTGTATTGTACACATACGGACATTAGATAGTCCAACTCTGCATCTGAAACTGATACAAAGAACTGGTCCTCTAAAATCCAATGCATGTCTGTTAAGATGAGAAACGTGTGAGCTCAGTGAACGGTGTATTTTGTTTGAGCTGAAAAGTGACTGCCCTCACCTGAAACGAAGTCTTACTTGTAGGAAGACACAGAGTCTGGGATTTAACTCCATTTCTGAAGTGAAACAGACAGCATAGTTCTCATCCATGGATCACACTCTGCTTTAGAGCAAGAAGCACGCTCTTGCTTTCTAGATTCTCTAATACAGCAGGAAATCCGAGTGTGCCCAGAACAATAGAACCGTGTTTCCTACACATAAGGACTATATATAATCCAAATCTTCTTCTGAAACTGATAGAATGCACTGGTCCTCTAACATCCAATGCTAGTCAGTTAAGATGAGAAACATGTGAGCTTTGTTTACGATGTAGTTCCTTTGAGCAGAAAAGTGACTGCCCTTACCTTAAACGAAGGCTTGCTTGTAGGGAGACTCAGAGCATGGGATTTAACTCCATATCTGAAGTGAAACACACAGCATTGTCTCATCCATTGATCACACTCTGCTTTAGAACAAGACGCATGCTCTTGCTTTCTATTGTCTCTAAGACAGCAGGAAACGGGAGTGTGCTGAGAACAAAAGAACGGTGTTTCCTACACATACGGACCATATCAGGTCCAACTCTGCTTCTTAAACTGATACAAAGCACTGGTCCTCTAACATCCAATGCTTGTCTGTTAAGATGAGAAACGTGTCAGCTTCATGAACGATGTAGTTCCTTTGAGCAGAAAAGTGACTGCCCTTACCTGAAACGAAGTCTTGCTTGTAGGGAGACTCAGAGCATGGGATTTAACTCCATTTCTGAAGTGAAACACACAGCATTTTCTCATCCATTGATCACACTCTGCTTTAGAGCGAGAAGCACGCTATTGCTTTCTAGAGTCTCTAAGACAGCAGGAAACGTGAGTGTGCTGAGAACAAAAGAACGGTGTTTCCTACACATACGGACATTATATACTCCAACTCTGCATCTGAAACTGATACAAAGAACTGGTCCTCTAAAATCCAATGCATGTCTGTTAAGATGAGAAACGTGTGAGCTTCGTGAACGATGTAGTTCATTTGAGCTGAAAAGTGACTGCCCTTACCTGAAAGGAAGTCTTGCCTGTAGGAAGACACAGAGTCTGGGATTTAACTCCATTTCTGAAGGGAAACATACAGCATAGTTCTCATCCATGGATCACACTATGCTTTAGAGCAAGAAGCACGCTCTTGCTTTCTAGAGTCTCTAATACAGCAGGAAATCTGAGTGTGCCCAGAACAAAAGAACGGTGTTTCCTAAACATACTGACTATATGTAGTCCAAATCTTCTTCTGAAACTGATACAATGCACTGGTCCTCTAACATCCAATGCTTGTCAGTTAAGATGAGAAACGTGTGAGCTTCGTGAACGATGTAGTTCCTTTGAGCAGAAAAGTGACTGCCCTTACCTTAAACGAAGTCTTGCTTAGAGGGAGACTCAGAGCATGGGATTTAACTCCATTTCTGAAGTGAAACACACAGCATTGTCTCATCCATTTATCACACTCTGCTTTAGAACAAGAAGCATGCTCTTGCTTTCTAGAATCTCTAAGACAGCAGGAA
Organism: Onychomys leucogaster; assembly: GCA_949786385.1. NCBI lineage: Eukaryota > Metazoa > Chordata > Mammalia > Rodentia > Cricetidae > Onychomys > Onychomys leucogaster. The sequence goes on along the minus strand of CATKUP010000039.1, from coordinate 808,644 downwards.
ACATGAGTGTGCTGAGAACAAAAGAACGGTGTTTCCTACACATACGGACCATATCTAGTCCAACTCTGCTTCTTAAACTGATACAAAGCACTGGTCCTCTAACATCCAATGCTTGTCTGTTAAGGTGAGAAACGTGTCAGCTTTGTGAACGATGTAGTTCCTTTGAGCAGAAAAGTGACTGCCCTTACCTGAAACGAAGTCTTGCTTGTAGGGAGACTCAGAGCATGGGATTTAACTCCATTTCTGAAGTGAAACACACAGCATTGTCTCATCCATTGATCACACTCTGCTTTAGAACAAGAAGCACGCTATTGCTTTCTAGAGTCTCTAAGACAGCAGGAAACGTGAGTGTGCTGAGAACAAAAGAACGGTGTATCGTACACATACGGACATTATATAGTCCAACTCTGCATCTGAAACTGATACAAAGAACTGGTCCTCTAAAATCCAATGCATGTCTCTTAAGATGAGAAACGTGTGAGCTCAGTGAACGGTGTATTTTGTTTGAGCTGAAAAGTGACTGCCCTTACCTGAAACGAAGTCTTGCCTGTAGGAAGACACAGAGTCTGGGATTTAACTCCATTTCTGAAGGGAAACATACAGCATAGTTCTCATCCATGGATCACACTCTGCTTTAGAGCAAGAAGCAGGCTCTTGCTTTCTAGAGTCTCTAATACAGCAGGAAATCTGAGTGTGCCCAGAACAAAAGAACGGTGTTTCCTACACATACTGACTATATGTAGTCCAAATCTTCTTCTGAAACTGATACAATGCACTGATCCTCTAACATCCAATGCTTGTCATTTAAGATGAGAAACGTGTGAGCTTCGTGAACGATGTAGTTCCTTTGAGCAGAAAAGTGACTGCCCTTAACTTAAGAAGGCTTGCTTGTAGGGAGACTCAGAGCATGGGATTTAACTCCATATCTGAAGTGAAACACACAGCATTGTCTCATCCATTGATCACACTCTGCTTTAGAACAAGACGCATGCTCTTGCTTTCTAGAGTCTCTAAGACAGCAGGAAACGGGAGTGTGCTGAGAACAAAAGAACGGTGTTTCCTACACATACGGACCATATCAGGTCCAACTCTGCTTCTTAAACTGATACAAAGCACTGGTCCTCTAACATCCAATGCTTGTCTGTTAAGATGAGAAACGTGTCAGCTTCATGAACGATGTAGTTCCTTTGAGCAGAAAAGTGACTGCCCTTACCTGAAACGAAGTCTTGCTTGTAGGGAGACTCAGAGCATGAGATTTAACTCCATTTCTGAAGTGAAACACACAGCATTGTCTCATCCATTGATCACACTCTGCTTTAGAACAAGAAGCACGCTATTGCTTTCTAGAGTCTCTAAGACAGCAGGAAATCTGAGTGTGCCCAGAACAAAAGAACGGTGTTTCCTAAACATACTGACTATATGTAGTCCAAATCTTCTTCTGAAACTGATACAATGCACTGGTCCTCTAACATCCAATGCTTGTCAGTTAAGATGAGAAACGTGTGAGCTTCGTGAACAATGTAGTTCCTTTGAGCAGAAAAGTGACTGCCCTTACCTTAAACGAAGTCTTGCTTGGAGGGAGACTCAGAGCATGGGTTTTAACTCCATTTCTGAAGTGAAACACACAGCATTGTCTCATCCATTGATCACACTATGCTTTAGAACAAGAAGCACGCTCTTGCTTTCTAGAATCTCTAAGACAACAGGAAACGTGAGTGTGCTGAGAATAAAAGAACGGTGTTTCCTACACATACGGACCATATCTAGTCCAACTCTGCTTCTTAAACTGATACAAAGCACTGGTCCTCTAACATCCAATGCTTGTCTGTTAAGATGAGAAACGTGTCAGCTTCGTGAACGATGTAGTTCCTTTGAGCAGAAAAGTGACTGCCCTTACCTGAAAGGAATCTTGCTTGGAGGGAGACTCAGAGCATGGGATTTAACTCCATTTCTGAAGTGAAACACACAGCATTGTCTCATCCATTGATCACACTCTGCTTTAGAACAAGACGCATGCTCTTGCTTTCTAGAGTCTCTAAGACAGCAGGAAACGGGAGTGTGCTGAGAACAAAAGAACGGTGTTTCCTACACATACGGACCATATCAGGTCCAACTCTGCTTCTTAAACTGATACAAAGCACTGGTCCTCTAACATCCAATGCTTGTCTGTTAAGATGAGAAACGTGTCAGCTTCGTGAACGATGTAGTTCCTTTGAGCAGAAAAGTGACTGCCCTTACCTGAAACGAAGTCTTGCTTGTAGGGAGACTCAGAGCATGGGATTTAACTCCATTTCTGAAGTGAAACACACAGCATTTTCTCATCCATTGATCACACTCTGCTTTAGAGCGAGAAGCACGCTATTGCTTTCTAGAGTCTCTAAGACAGCAGGAAACGTGAGTGTGCTGAGAACAAAAGAACGGTGTATCCTACACATACGGACATTATATAGTCCAACTCTGCATCTCAAACTGATACAAAGAACTGGTCCTCTAAAATCCAATGCATGTCTGTTAAGATGAGAAACGTGTCAGCTTCGTGAACGATGTAGTTCATTTGAGCTGAAAAGTGACTGCCCTTACCTGAAAGGAAGTCTTGCCTGTAGGAAGACACAGAGTCTGGGATTTAACTCCATTTCTGAAGGGAAACATACAGCATAGTTCTCATCCATGGATCACACTCTGCTTTAGAGCAAGAAGCACGCTCTTGCTTTCTAGAGTCTCTAATACAGCAGGAAATCTGAGTGTGCCCAGAACAAAAGAACGGTGTTTCCTACACATACTGACTATATGTAGTCCAAATCTTCTTCTGAAACTGATACAATGCACTGGTCCTCTAACATCCAATGCTTGTCAGTTAAGATGAGAAACGTGTGAGCTTCGTGAACGATGTAGTTCCTTTGAGCAGAAAAGTGACTGCCCTTACCTTAAACGAAGTCTTGCTTGGAGGGAGACTCAGAGCATGGGATTTAACTCCATTTCTGAAGTGAAACACACAGCATTGTCTCATCCATTGATCACACTATGCTTTAGAACAAGAAGCACGCTCTTGCTTTCTAGAATCTCTAAGACAACAGGAAACGTGAGTGTGCTGAGAACAAAAGAACGGTGTTTCCTACACATACGGACCATATCTAGTCCAACTCTGCTTCTTAAACTGATACAAAGCACTGGTCCTCGAACATCCAATGCTTGTCTGTTAAGATGAGAAACGTGTCAGCTTCGTGAACGATGTAGTTCCTTTGAGCAGAAAAGTGACTGCCCTTACCTGAAAGGAAGTCTTGCTTGGAGGGAGACTCAGAGCATGGGATTTAACTCCATTTCTGAAGTGAAACACACAGCATTGTCTCATCCATTGATCACACTCTGCTTTAGAAAAAGACGCATGCTCTTGCTTTCTAGAGTCTCTAAGACAGCAGGAAACGGGAGTGTGCTGAGAACAAAAGAACGGTGTTTCCTACACATACGGACCATATCAGGTCCAACTCTGCTTCTTAAACTGATACAAAGCACTGGTCCTCTAACATCCAATGCTTGTCTGTTAAGATGAGAAACGTGTCAGCTTCGTGAACGATGTAGTTCCTTTGAGCAGAAAAGTGACTGCCCTTACCTGAAACGAAGTCTTGCTTGTAGGGAGACTCAGAGCATGGGATTTAACTCCATTTCTGAAGTGAAACACACAGCATTTTCTCATCCATTGATCACACTCTGCTTTAGAGCGAGAAGCACGCTATTGCTTTCTAGAGTCTCTAAGACCCAGGAAACGTGAGTGTGCTGAGAACAAAAGAACGGTGTATCCTACACATAAGGACATTATATAGTCCAACTCTGCATCTCAAACTGATACAAAGAACTGGTCCTCTAAAATCCAATGCATGTCTGTTAAGATGAGAAACGTGTCAGCTTTGTGAACGATGTAGTTCATTTGAGCTGAAAAGTGACTGCCCTTACCTGAAAGGAAGTCTTGCCTGTAGGAAGACACAGAGTCTGGGATTTAACTCCATTTCTGAAGGGAAACATACAGCATAGTTCTCATCCATGGATCACACTCTGCTTTAGAGCAAGAAGCACGCTCTTGCTTTCTATAGTCTCTAATACATCAGGAAATCTGAGTGTGCCCAGAACAAAAGAACGGTGTTTCCTACACATACTGACTATATGTAGTCCAAATCTTCTTCTGAAACTGATACAATGCACTGGTCCTCTAACATCCAATGCTTGTCATTTAAGATGAGAAACGTGTGAGCTTCGTGAACGATGTAGTTCCTTTGAGCAGAAAAGTGACTGCCCTTACCTTAAACGAAGGCTTGCTTGTAGGGAGACTCAGAGCATGGGATTTAACTCCATATCTGAAGTGAAACACACAGCATTGTCTCATCCATTGATGACACTCTGCTTTAGAACAAGACGCATGCTCTTGCTTTCTATTGTCTCTAAGACAGCAGGAAACGGGAGTGTGCTGAGAACAAAAGAACGGTGTTTCCTACACATACGGACCATATCAGGTCCAACTCTGCTTCTTAAACTGATACAAAGCACTGGTCCTCTAACATCCAATGCTTGTCTGTTAAGATGAGAAACGTGTCAGCTTCATGAACGATGTAGTTCCTTTGAGCAGAAAAGTGACTGCCCTTACCTGAAACGAAGTCTTGCTTGTAGGGAGACTCAGAGCATGAGATTTAACTCCATTTCTGAAGTGAAACACACAGCATTGTCTCATCCATTGATCACACTCTGCTTTAGAACAAGAAGCACGCTATTGCTTTCTAGAGTCTCTAAGACAGCAGGAAACGTGAGTGTGCTGAGAACAAAAGAACGGTGTTTCCTACACATACGGACATTATATACTCCAACTCTGCATCTGAAACTGATACAAAGAACTGGTCCTCTAAAATCCAATGCATGTCTGTTAAGATGAGAAACGTGTGAGCTTCGTGAACGATGTAGTTCATTTGAGCTGAAAAGTGACTGCCCTTACCTGAAAGGAAGTCTTGCCTGTAGGAAGACACAGAGTCTGGGATTTAACTCCATTTCTGAAGGGAAACATACAGCATAGTTCTCATCCATGGATCACACTCTGCTTTAGAGCAAGAAGCACGCTCTTGCTTTCTAGAGTCTCTAATACAGCAGGAAATCTGAGTGTGCCCAGAACAAAAGAACGGTGTTTCCTAAACATACTGACTATATGTAGTCCAAATCTTCTTCTGAAACTGATACAATGCACTGGTCCTCTAACATCCAATGCTTGTCAGTTAAGATGAGAAACGTGTGAGCTTCGTGAACGATGTAGTTCCTTTGAGCAGAAAAGTGACTGCCCTTACCTTAAACGAAGTCTTGCTTGGAGGGAGACTCAGAGCATGGGATTTAACTCCATTTCTGAAGTGAAACACACAGCATTGTCTCATCCATTGATCACACTATGCTTTAGAACAAGAAGCACGCTCTTGCTTTCTAGAATCTCTAAGACAACAGGAAATGTGAGTGTGCTGAGAATAAAAGAACGGTGTTTCCTACACATACGGACCATATCTAGTCCAACTCTGCTTCTTAAACTGATACAAAGCACTGGTCCTCTAACATCCAATGCTTGTCTGTTAAGATGAGAAACGTGTCAGCTTCGTGAACGATGTAGTTCCTTTGAGCAGAAAAGTGACTGCCCTTACCTGAAACGAAGTCTTGCTTGGAGGGAGACTCAGAGCATGGGATTTAACTCCATTTCTGAAGTGAAACACACAGCATTGTCTCATCCATTGATCACACTCTGCTTTAGAAAAAGACGCATGCTCTTGCTTTCTAGAGTCTCTAAGACAGCAGGAAACGGGAGTGTGCTGAGAACAAAAGAACGGTGTTTCCTACACATACGGACCATATCAGGTCCAACTCTGCTTCTTAAACTGATACAAAGCACTGGTCCTCTAACATCCAATGCTTGTCTGTTAAGATGAGAAACGTGTCAGCTTCGTGAACGATGTAGTTCCTTTGAGCAGAAAAGTGACTGCCCTTACCTGAAACGAAGTCTTGCTTGTAGGGAGACTCAGAGCATGGGATTTAACTCCATTTCTGAAGTGAAACACACAGCATTTTCTCATCCATTGATCACACTCTGCTTTAGAGCGAGAAGCACGCTATTGCTTTCTAGAGTCTCTAAGACAGCAGGAAACGTGAGTGTGCTGAGAACAAAAGAACGGTGTATCCTACACATACGGACATTATATAGTCCAACTCTGCATCTCAAACTGATACAAAGAACTGGTCCTCTAAAATCCAATGCATGTCTGTTAAGATGAGAAACGTGTCAGCTTCGTGAACGATGTAGTTCATTTGAGCTGAAAAGTGACTGCCCTTACCTGAAAGGAAGTCTTGCCTGTAGGAAGACACAGAGTCTGGGATTTAACTCCATTTCTGAAGGGAAACATACAGCATAGTTCTCATCCATGGATCACACTCTGCTTTAGAGCAAGAAGCACGCTCTTGCTTTCTAGAGTCTCTAATACAGCAGGAAATCTGAGTGTGCCCAGAACAAAAGAACGGTGTTTCCTACACATACTGACTATATGTAGTCCAAATCTTCTTCTGAAACTGATACAATGCACTGGTCCTCTAACATCCAATGCTTGTCAGTTAAGATGAGAAACGTGTGAGCTTCGTGAACGATGTAGTTCCTTTGAGCAGAAAAGTGACTGCCCTTACCTTAAACGAAGTCTTGCTTAGAGGGAGACTCAGAGCATGGGATTTAACTCCATTTCTGAAGTGAAACACACAGCATTGTCTCATCCATTTATCACACTCTGCTTTAGAACAAGAAGCATGCTCTTGCTTTCTAGAATCTCTAAGACAGCAGGAAACATGAGTGTGCTGAGAACAAAAGAACGGTGTTTCCTACACATACGGACCATATCTAGTCCAACTCTGCTTCTTAAACTGATACATAACACTGGTCCTCTAACATCCAATGCTTGTCTGTTAAGGTGAGAAACGTGTCAGCTTCGTGAACGATGTAGTTCCTTTGAGCAGAAAAGTGACTGCCCTTACCTGAAACGAAGTCTTGCTTGTAGGGAGACTCAGAGCATGGGATTTAACTCCATTTCTGAAGTGAAACACACAGCATTGTCTCATCCATTGATCACACTCTGCTTTAGAACAAGAAGCACGCTATTGCTTTCTAGAGTCTCTAAGACAGCAGGAAACGTGAGTGTGCTGAGAACAAAAGAACGGTGTTTCCTACACATACGGACATTATATACTCCAACTCTGCATCTGAAACTGATACAAAGAACTGGTCCTCTAAAATCCAATGCATGTCTGTTAAGATGAGAAACGTGTGAGCTTCGTGAACGATGTAGTTCATTTGAGCTGAAAAGTGACTGCCCTTACCTGAAAGGAAGTCTTGCCTGTAGGAAGACACAGAGTCTGGGATTTAACTCCATTTCTGAAGGGAAACATACAGCATAGTTCTCATCCATGGATCACACTCTGCTTTAGAGCAAGAAGCACGCTCTTGCTTTCTAGAGTCTCTAATACAGCAGGAAATCTGAGTGTGCCCAGAACAAAAGAACGGTGTTTCCTAAACATACTGACTATATGTAGTCCAAATCTTCTTCTGAAACTGATACAATGCACTGGTCCTCTAACATCCAATGCTTGTCAGTTAAGATGAGAAACGTGTGAGCTTCGTGAACGATGTAGTTCCTTTGAGCAGAAAAGTGACTGCCCTTACCTTAAACGAAGTCTTGCTTGGAGGGAGACTCAGAGCATGGGATTTAACTCCATTTCTGAAGTGAAACACACAGCATTGTCTCATCCATTGATCACACTATGCTTTAGAACAAGAAGCACGCTCTTGCTTTCTAGAATCTCTAAGACAACAGGAAACGTGAGTGTGCTGAGAATAAAAGAACGGTGTTTCCTACACATACGGACCATATCTAGTCCAACTCTGCTTCTTAAACTGATACAAAGCACTGGTCCTCTAACATCCAATGCTTGCCTGTTAAGATGAGAAACGTGTCAGCTTCGTGAACGATGTAGTTCCTTTGAGCAGAAAAGTGACTGCCCTTACCTGAAACGAAGTCTTGCTTGGAGGGAGACTCAGAGCATGGGATTTAACTCCATTTCTGAAGTGAAACACACAGCATTGTCTCATCCATTGATCACACTCTGCTTTAGAAAAAGACGCATGCTCTTGCTTTCTAGAGTCTCTAAGACAGCCGGAAACGGGAGTGTGCTGAGAACAAAAGAACGGTGTTTCCTACACATACGGACCATATCAGGTCCAACTCTGCTTCTTAAACTGATACAAAGCACTGGTCCTCTAACATCCAATGCTTGTCTGTTAAGATGAGAAACGTGTCAGCTTCGTGAACGATGTAGTTCCTTTGAGCAGAAAAGTGACTGCCCTTACCTGAAACGAAGTCTTGCTTGTAGGGAGACTCAGAGCATGGGATTTAACTCCATTTCTGAAGTGAAACACACAGCATTTTCTCATCCATTGATCACACTCTGCTTTAGAGCGAGAAGCACGCTATTGCTTTCTAGAGTCTCTAAGACAGCAGGAAACGTGAGTGTGCTGAGAACAAAAGAACGGTGTATCCTACACATACGGACATTATATAGTCCAACTCTGCATCTCAAACTGATACAAAGAACTGGTCCTCTAAAATCCAATGCATGTCTGTTAAGATGAGAAACGTGTCAGCTTCGTGAACGATGTAGTTCATTTGAGCTGAAAAGTGACTGCCCTTACCTGAAAGGAAGTCTTGCCTGTAGGAAGACACAGAGTCTGGGATTTAACTCCATTTCTGAAGGGAAACATACAGCATAGTTCTCATCCATGGATCACACTCTGCTTTAGAGCAAGAAGCACGCTCTTGCTTTCTAGAGTCTCTAATACAGCAGGAAATCTGAGTGTGCCCAGAACAAAAGAACGGTGTTTCCTACACATACTGACTATATGTAGTCCAAATCTTCTTCTGAAACTGATACAATGCACTGGTCCTCTAACATCCAATGCTTGTCAGTTAAGATGAGAAACGTGTGAGCTTCGTGAACGATGTAGTTCCTTTGAGCAGAAAAGTGACTGCCCTTACCTTAAACGAAGTCTTGCTTAGAGGGAGACTCAGAGCATGGGATTTAACTCCATTTCTGAAGTGAAACACACAGCATTGTCTCATCCATTTATCACACTCTGCTTTAGAACAAGAAGCATGCTCTTGCTTTCTAGAATCTCTAAGACAGCAGGAAACATGAGTGTGCTGAGAACAAAAGAACGGTGTTTCCTACACATACGGACCATATCTAGTCCAACTCTGCTTCTTAAACTGATACATAACACTGGTCCTCTAACATCCAATGCTTGTCTGTTAAGGTGAGAAACGTGTCAGCTTCGTGAACGATGTAGTTCCTTTGAGCAGAAAAGTGACTGCCCTTACCTGAAACGAAGTCTTGCTTGTAGGGAGACTCAGAGCATGGGATTTAACTCCATTTCTGAAGTGAAACACACAGCATTGTCTCATCCATTGATCACACTCTGCTTTAGAACAAGAAGCACGCTATTGCTTTCTAGAGTCTCTAAGACAGCAGGAAACGTGAGTGTGCTGAGAACAAAAGAACGGTGTATCGTACACATACGGACATTATATAGTCCAACTCTGCATCTGAAACTGATACAAAGAACTGGTCCTCTAAAATCCAATGCATGTCTCTTAAGATGAGAAATGTGTGAGCACAGTGAACGGTGTATTTTGTTTGAGCTGAAAAGTGACTGCCCTTACCTGAAACGAAGTCTTGCCTGTAGGAAGACACAGAGTCTGGGATTTAACTCCATTTCTGAAGGGGAACATACAGCATAGTTCACATCCATGGATCACACTCTGCTTTAGAGCAAGAAGCAGGCTCTTGCTTTCTAGAGTCTCTAATACAGCAGGAAATCTGAGTGTGCCCAGAACAAAAGAACGGTGTTTCCTACACATACTGACTATATGTAGTCCAAATCTTCTTCTGAAACTGATACAATGCACTGGTCCTCTAACATCCAATGCTTGTCATTTAAGATGAGAAACGTGTGAGCTTCGTGAACGATGTAGTTCCTTTGAGCAGAAAAGTGACTGCCCTTACCTTAAACGAAGTCTTGCTTGTAGGGAGACTCAGAGCATGGGATTTAACTCCATTTCTGAAGTGAAACACACAGCATTTTCTCATCCATTGATCACACTCTGCTTTAGAGCGAGAAGCACGCTATTGCTTTCTAGAGTCTCTAAGACAGCAGGAAACGTGAGTGTGCTGAGAACAAAAGAACGGTGTATCCTACACATACGGACATTATATAGTCCAACTCTGCATCTCAAACTGATACAAAGAACTGGTCCTCTAAAATCCAATGCATGTCTGTTAAGATGAGAAACGTGTGAGCTTCGTGAACGATGTAGTTCATTTGAGCTGAAAAGTGACTGCCCTTACCTGAAAGGAAGTCTTGCCTGTAGGAAGACACAGAGTCTGGGATTTAACTCCATTTCTGAAGGGAAACATACAGCATAGTTCTCATCCATGGATCACACTCTGCTTTAGAGCAAGAAGCACGCTCTTGCTTTCTAGAGTCTCTAATACAGCAGGAAATCTGAGTGTGCCCAGAACAAAAGAACGGTGTTTCCTACACATACTGACTATATGTAGTCCAAATCTTCTTCTGAAACTGATACAATGCACTGGTCCTCTAACATCCAATGCTTGTCAGTTAAGATGAGAAACGTGTCAGCTTCGTGAACGATGTAGTTCCTTTGAGCAGAAAAGTGACTGCCCTTACCTGAAAGGAAGTCTTGCTTGGAGGGAGACTCAGAGCATGGGATTTAACTCCATTTCTGAAGTGAAACACACAGCATTGTCTCATCCATTGATCACACTCTGCTTTAGAAAAAGACGCATGCTCTTGCTTTCTAGAGTCTCTAAGACAGCAGGAAACGGGAGTGTGCTGAGAACAAAAGAACGGTGTTTCCTACACATACGGACCATATCAGGTCCAACTCTGCTTCTTAAACTGATACAAAGCACTGGTCCTCTAACATCCAATGCTTGTCTGTTAAGATGAGAAACGTGTCAGCTTCGTGAACGATGTAGTTCCTTTGAGCAGAAAAGTGACTGCCCTTACCTGAAACGAAGTCTTGCTTGTAGGGAGACTCAGAGCATGGGATTTAACTCCATTTCTGAAGTGAAACACACAGCATTTTCTCATCCATTGATCACACTCTGCTTTAGAGCGAGAAGCACGCTATTGCTTTCTAGAGTCTCTAAGACAGCAGGAAACGTGAGTGTGCTGAGAACAAAAGAACGGTGTATCCTACACATACGGACATTATATAGTCCAACTCTGCATCTCAAACTGATACAAAGAACTGGTCCTCTAAAATCCAATGCATGTCTGTTAAGATGAGAAACGTGTCAGCTTCGTGAACGATGTAGTTCATTTGAGCTGAAAAGTGACTGCCCTTACCTGAAAGGAAGTCTTGCCTGTAGGAAGACACAGAGTCTGGGATTTAACTCCATTTCTGAAGGGAAACATACAGCATAGTTCTCATCCATGGATCACACTCTGCTTTAGAGCAAGAAGCACGCTCTTGCTTTCTAGAGTCTCTAATACAGCAGGAAATCTGAGTGTGCCCAGAACAAAAGAACGGTGTTTCCTACACATACTGACTATATGTAGTCCAAATCTTCTTCTGAAACTGATACAATGCACTGGTCCTCTAACATCCAATGCTTGTCAGTTAAGATGAGAAACGTGTGAGCTTCGTGAACGATGTAGTTCCTTTGAGCAGAAAAGTGACTGCCCTTACCTTAAACGAAGTCTTGCTTAGAGGGAGACTCAGAGCATGGGATTTAACTCCATTTCTGAAGTGAAACACACAGCATTGTCTCATCCATTTATCACACTCTGCTTTAGAACAAGAAGCATGCTCTTGCTTTCTAGAATCTCTAAGACAGCAGGAAACATGAGTGTGCTGAGAACAAAAGAACGGTGTTTCCTACACATACGGACCATATCTAGTCCAACTCTGCTTCTTAAACTGATACATAACACTGGTCCTCTAACATCCAATGCTTGTCTGTTAAGGTGAGAAACGTGTCAGCTTCGTGAACGATGTAGTTCCTTTGAGCAGAAAAGTGACTGCCCTTACCTGAAACGAAGTCTTGCTTGTAGGGAGACTCAGAGCATGGGATTTAACTCCATTTCTGAAGTGAAACACACAGCATTGTCTCATCCATTGATCACACTCTGCTTTAGAACAAGAAGCACGCTATTGCTTTCTAGAGTCTCTAAGACAGCAGGAAACGTGAGTGTGCTGAGAACAAAAGAACGGTGTATCGTACACATACGGACATTATATAGTCCAACTCTGCATCTGAAACTGATACAAAGAACTGGTCCTCTAAAATCCAATGCATGTCTCTTAAGATGAGAAATGTGTGAGCACAGTGAACGGTGTATTTTGTTTGAGCTGAAAAGTGACTGCCCTTACCTGAAACGAAGTCTTGCCTGTAGGAAGACACAGAGTCTGGGATTTAACTCCATTTCTGAAGGGGAACATACAGCATAGTTCACATCCATGGATCACACTCTGCTTTAGAGCAAGAAGCAGGCTCTTGCTTTCTAGAGTCTCTAATACAGCAGGAAATCTGAGTGTGCCCAGAACAAAAGAACGGTGTTTCCTACACATACTGACTATATGTAGTCCAAATCTTCTTCTGAAACTGATACAATGCACTGGTCCTCTAACATCCAATGCTTGTCATTTAAGATGAGAAACGTGTGAGCTTCGTGAACGATGTAGTTCCTTTGAGCAGAAAAGTGACTGCCCTTACCTTAAACGAAGTCTTGCTTGTAGGGAGACTCAGAGCATGGGATTTAACTCCATTTCTGAAGTGAAACACACAGCATTTTCTCATCCATTGATCACACTCTGCTTTAGAGCGAGAAGCACGCTATTGCTTTCTAGAGTCTCTAAGACAGCAGGAAACGTGAGTGTGCTGAGAACAAAAGAACGGTGTATCCTACACATACGGACATTATATAGTCCAACTCTGCATCTCAAACTGATACAAAGAACTGGTCCTCTAAAATCCAATGCATGTCTGTTAAGATGAGAAACGTGTGAGCTTCGTGAACGATGTAGTTCATTTGAGCTGAAAAGTGACTGCCCTTACCTGAAAGGAAGTCTTGCCTGTAGGAAGACACAGAGTCTGGGATTTAACTCCATTTCTGAAGGGAAACATACAGCATAGTTCTCATCCATGGATCACACTCTGCTTTAGAGCAAGAAGCACGCTCTTGCTTTCTAGAGTCTCTAATACAGCAGGAAATCTGAGTGTGCCCAGAACAAAAGAACGGTGTTTCCTACACATACTGACTATATGTAGTCCAAATCTTCTTCTGAAACTGATACAATGCACTGGTCCTCTAACATCCAATGCTTGTCAGTTAAGATGAGAAACGTGTCAGCTTCGTGAACGATGTAGTTCCTTTGAGCAGAAAAGTGACTGCCCTTACCTGAAAGGAAGTCTTGCTTGGAGGGAGACTCAGAGCATGGGATTTAACTCCATTTCTGAAGTGAAACACACAGCATTGTCTCATCCATTGATCACACTCTGCTTTAGAAAAAGACGCATGCTCTTGCTTTCTAGAGTCTCTAAGACAGCAGGAAACGGGAGTGTGCTGAGAACAAAAGAACGGTGTTTCCTACACATACGGACCATATCAGGTCCAACTCTGCTTCTTAAACTGATACAAAGCACTGGTCCTCTAACATCCAATGCTTGTCTGTTAAGATGAGAAACGTGTCAGCTTCGTGAACGATGTAGTTCCTTTGAGCAGAAAAGTGACTGCCCTTACCTGAAACGAAGTCTTGCTTGTAGGGAGACTCAGAGCATGGGATTTAACTCCATTTCTGAAGTGAAACACACAGCATTTTCTCATCCATTGATCACACTCTGCTTTAGAGCGAGAAGCACGCTATTGCTTTCTAGAGTCTCTAAGACAGCAGGAAACGTGAGTGTGCTGAGAACAAAAGAACGGTGTATCCTACACATACGGACATTATATAGTCCAACTCTGCATCTCAAACTGATACAAAGAACTGGTCCTCTAAAATCCAATGCATGTCTGTTAAGATGAGAAACGTGTCAGCTTCGTGAACGATGTAGTTCATTTGAGCTGAAAAGTGACTGCCCTTACCTGAAAGGAAGTCTTGCCTGTAGGAAGACACAGAGTCTGGGATTTAACTCCATTTCTGAAGGGAAACATACAGCATAGTTCTCATCCATGGATCACACTCTGCTTTAGAGCAAGAAGCACGCTCTTGCTTTCTAGAGTCTCTAATACAGCAGGAAATCTGAGTGTGCCCAGAACAAAAGAACGGTGTTTCCTACACATACTGACTATATGTAGTCCAAATCTTCTTCTGAAACTGATACAATGCACTGGTCCCCTAACATCCAATGCTTGTCAGTTAAGATGAGAAACGTGTGAGCTTCGTGAACGATGTAGTTCCTTTGAGCAGAAAAGTGACTGCCCTTACCTTAAACGAAGTCTTGCTTAGAGGGAGACTCAGAGCATGGGATTTAACTCCATTTCTGAAGTGAAACACACAGCATTGTCTCATCCATTTATCACACTCTGCTTTAGAACAAGAAGCATGCTCTTGCTTTCTAGAATCTCTAAGACAGCAGGAAACATGAGTGTGCTGAGAACAAAAGAACGGTGTTTCCTACACATACGGACCATATCTTGTCCAACTCTGCTTCTTAAACTGATACAAAGCACTGGTCCTCTAAAATCCAATGCATGTCTCTTAAGATGAGAAACGTGTGAGCTCAGTGAACGGTGTATTTTGTTTGAGCTGAAAAGTGACTGCCCTTACCTGAAATGAAGTCTTGCCTGTAGGAAGACACAGAGTCTGGGATTTAACTCCATTTCTGAAGGGAAACATACAGCATAGTTCTCATCCATGGATCACACTCTGCTTTAGAGCAAGAAGCACGCTCTTGCTTTCTAGAGTCTCTAATACAGCAGGAAATCTGAGTGTGCCCAGAACAAAAGAACGGTGTTTCCTACACATACTGACTATATGTAGTCCAAATCTTCTTCTGAAACTGATACAATGCACTGGTCCTCTAACATCCAATGCTTGTCATTTAAGATGAGAAACGTGTGAGCTTCATGAACGATGTAGTTCCTTTGAGCAGAAAAGTGACTGCCCTTACCTTAAACGAAGGCTTGCTTGTAGGGAGACTCAGAGCATGGGATTTAACTCCATATCTGAAGTGAAACACACAGCATTGTCTCATCCATTGATCACACTCTGCTTTAGAACAAGACGCATGCTCTTGCTTTCTATTGTCTCTAAGACAGCAGGAAACGGGAGTGTGCTGAGAACAAAAGAACGGTGTTTCCTACACATACGGACCATATCAGGTCCAACTCTGCTTCTTAAACTGATACAAAGCACTGGTCCTCTAACATCCAATGCTTGTCTGTTAAGATGAGAAACGTGTCAGCTTCATGAACGATGTAGTTCCTTTGAGCAGAAAAGTGACTGCCCTTACCTGAAACGAAGTCTTGCTTGTAGGGAGACTCAGAGCATGAGATTTAACTCCATTTCTGAAGTGAAACACACAGCATTGTCTCATCCATTGATCACACTCTGCTTTAGAGCAAGAAGCACGCTCTTGCTTTCTAGAGTCTCTAATACAGCAGGAAATCTGAGTGTGCCCAGAACAAAAGAACGGTGTTTCCTAAACATACTGACTATATGTAGTCCAAATCTTCTTCTGAAACTGATACAATGCACTGGTCCTCTAACATCCAATGCTTGTCAGTTAAGATGAGAAACGTGTGAGCTTCGTGAACGATGTAGTTCCTTTGAGCAGAAAAGTGACTGCCCTTACCTTAAACGAAGTCTTGCTTGGAGGGAGACTCAGAGCATGGGATTTAACTCCATTTCTGAAGTGAAACACACAGCATTGTCTCATCCATTGATCACACTATGCTTTAGAACAAGAAGCACGCTCTTGCTTTCTAGAATCTCTAAGACAACAGGAAACGTGAGTGTGCTGAGAATAAAAGAACGGTGTTTCCTACACATACGGACCATATCTAGTCCAACTCTGCTTCTTAAACTGATACAAAGCACTGGTCCTCTAACATCCAATGCTTGTCTGTTAAGATGAGAAACGTGTCAGCTTCGTGAACGATGTAGTTCCTTTGAGCAGAAAAGTGACTGCCCTTACCTGAAACGAAGTCTTGCTTGGAGGGAGACTCAGAGCATGGGATTTAACTCCATTTCTGAAGTGAAACACACAGCATTGTCTCATCCATTGATCACACTCTGCTTTAGAAAAAGACGCATGCTCTTGCTTTCTAGAGTCTCTAAGACAGCAGGAAACGGGAGTGTGCTGAGAACAAAAGAACGGTGTTTCCTACACATACGGACCATATCAGGTCCAACTCTGCTTCTTAAACTGATACAAAGCACTGGTCCTCTAACATCCAATGCTTGTCTGTTAAGATGAGAAACGTGTCAGCTTCGTGAACGATGTAGTTCCTTTGAGCAGAAAAGTGACTGCCCTTACCTGAAACGAAGTCTTGCTTGTAGGGAGACTCAGAGCATGGGATTTAACTCCATTTCTGAAGTGAAACACACAGCATTTTCTCATCCATTGATCACACTCTGCTTTAGAGCGAGAAGCACGCTATTGCTTTCTAGAGTCTCTAAGACAGCAGGAAACGTGAGTGTGCTGAGAACAAAAGATCGGTGTATCCTACACATACGGACATTATATAGTCCAACTCTGCATCTCAAACTGATACAAAGAACTGGTCCTCTAAAATCCAATGCATGTCTGTTAAGATGAGAAACGTGTGAGCTTCGTGAACGATGTAGTTCATTTGAGCTGAAAAGTGACTGCCCTTACCTGAAAGGAAGTCTTGCCTGTAGGAAGACACAGAGTCTGGGATTTAACTCCATTTCTGAAGGGAAACATACAGCATAGTTCTCATCCATGGAACACACTCTGCTTTAGAGCAAGAAGCACGCTCTTGCTTTCTAGAGTCTCTAATACAGCAGGAAATCTGAGTGTGCCCAGAACAAAAGAACGGTGTTTCCTACACATACTGACTATATGTAGTCCAAATCTTCTTCTGAAACTGATACAATGCACTGGTCCTCTAACATCCAATGCTTGTCAGTTAAGATGAGAAACGTGTGAGCTTCGTGAACGATGTAGTTCCTTTGAGCAGAAAAGTGACTGCCCTTACCTTAAACGAAGTCTTGCTTAGAGGGAGACTCAGAGCATGGGATTTAACTCCATTTCTGAAGTGAAACACACAGCATTGTCTCATCCATTTATCACACTCTGCTTTAGAACAAGAAGCATGCTCTTGCTTTCTAGAATCTCTAAGACAGCAGGAAACATGAGTGTGCTGAGAACAAAAGAACGGTGTTTCCTACACATACGGACCATATCTAGTCCAACTCTGCTTCTTAAACTGATACATAACACTGGTCCTCTAACATCCAATGCTTGTCTGTTAAGGTGAGAAACGTGTCAGCTTCGTGAACGATGTAGTTCCTTTGAGCAGAAAAGTGACTGCCCTTACCTGAAACGAAGTCTTGCTTGTAGGGAGACTCAGAGCATGGGATTTAACTCCATTTCTGAAGTGAAACACACAGCATTGTCTCATCCATTGATCACACTCTGCTTTAGAACAAGAAGCACGCTATTGCTTTCTAGAGTCTCTAAGACAGCAGGAAACGTGAGTGTGCTGAGAACAAAAGAACGGTGTATCGTACACATACGGACATTATATAGTCCAACTCTGCATCTGAAACTGATACAAAGAACTGGTCCTCTAAAATCCAATGCATGTCTCTTAAGATGAGAAACGTGTGAGCACAGTGAACGGTGTATTTTGTTTGAGCTGAAAAGTGACTGCCCTTACCTGAAACGAAGTCTTGCCTGTAGGAAGACACAGAGTCTGGGATTTAACTCCATTTCTGAAGGGGAACATACAGCATAGTTCACATCCATGGATCACACTCTGCTTTAGAGCAAGAAGCAGGCTCTTGCTTTCTAGAGTCTCTAATACAGCAGGAAATCTGAGTGTGCCCAGAACAAAAGAACGGTGTTTCCTACACATACTGACTATATGTAGTCCAAATCTTCTTCTGAAACTGATACAATGCACTGGTCCTCTAACATCCAATGCTTGTCATTTAAGATGAGAAACGTGTGAGCTTCGTGAACGATGTAGTTCCTTTGAGCAGAAAAGTGACTGCCCTTACCTTAAACGAAGTCTTGCTTGTAGGGAGACTCAGAGCATGGGATTTAACTCCATTTCTGAAGTGAAACACACAGCATTTTCTCATCCATTGATCACACTCTGCTTTAGAGCGAGAAGCACGCTATTGCTTTCTAGAGTCTCTAAGACAGCAGGAAACGTGAGTGTGCTGAGAACAAAAGAACGGTGTATCCTACACATACGGACATTATATAGTCCAACTCTGCATCTCAAACTGATACAAAGAACTGGTCCTCTAAAATCCAATGCATGTCTGTTAAGATGAGAAACGTGTGAGCTTCGTGAACGATGTAGTTCATTTGAGCTGAAAAGTGACTGCCCTTACCTGAAAGGAAGTCTTGCCTGTAGGAAGACACAGAGTCTGGGATTTAACTCCATTTCTGAAGGGAAACATACAGCATAGTTCTCATCCATGGATCACACTCTGCTTTAGAGCAAGAAGCAGGCTCTTGCTTTCTAGAGTCTCTAATACAGCAGGAAATCTGAGTGTGCCCAGAACAAAAGAACGGTGTTTCCTACACATACTGACTATATGTAGTCCAAATCTTCTTCTGAAACTGATACAATGCACTGGTCCTCTAACATCCAATGCTTGTCAGTTAAGATGAGAAACGTGTGAGCTTCGTGAACGATGTAGTTCCTTTGAGCAGAAAAGTGACTGCCCTTACCTTAAACGAAGTCTTGCTTGGAGGGAGACTCAGAGCATGGGATTTAACTCCATTTCTGAAGTGAAACACACAGCATTGTCTCATCCATTGATCACACTATGCTTTAGAACAAGAAGCACGCTCTTGCTTTCTAGAATCTCTAAGACAACAGGAAACGTGAGTGTGCTGAGAATAAAAGAACGGTGTTTCCTACACATACGGACCATATCTAGTCCAACTCTGCTTCTTAAACTGATACAAAGCACTGGTCCTCGAACATCCAATGCTTGTCTGTTAAGATGAGAAACGTGTCAGCTTCGTGAACGATGTAGTTCCTTTGAGCAGAAAAGTGACTGCCCTTACCTGAAAGGAAGTCTTGCTTGGAGGGAGACTCAGAGCATGGGATTTAACTCCATTTCTGAAGTGAAACACACAGCATTGTCTCATCCATTGATCACACTCTGCTTTAGAAAAAGACGCATGCTCTTGCTTTCTAGAGTCTCTAAGACAGCAGGAAACGGGAGTGTGCTGAGAACAAAAGAACGGTGTTTCCTACACATACGGACCATATCAGGTCCAACTCTGCTTCTTAAACTGATACAAAGCACTGGTCCTCTAACATCCAATGCTTGTCTGTTAAGATGAGAAACGTGTCAGCTTCGTGAACGATGTAGTTCCTTTGAGCAGAAAAGTGACTGCCCTTACCTGAAACGAAGTCTTGCTTGTAGGGAGACTCAGAGCATGGGATTTAACTCCATTTCTGAAGTGAAACACACAGCATTTTCTCATCCATTGATCACACTCTGCTTTAGAGCGAGAAGCACGCTATTGCTTTCTAGAGTCTCTAAGACAGCAGGAAACGTGAGTGTGCTGAGAACAAAAGAACGGTGTATCCTACACATACGGACATTATATAGTCCAACTCTGCATCTCAAACTGATACAAAGAACTGGTCCTCTAAAATCCAATGCATGTCTGTTAAGATGAGAAACGTGTCAGCTTCGTGAACGATGTAGTTCATTTGAGCTGAAAAGTGACTGCCCTTACCTGAAAGGAAGTCTTGCCTGTAGGAAGACACAGAGTCTGGGATTTAACTCCATTTCTGAAGGGAAACATACAGCATAGTTCTCATCCATGGATCACACTCTGCTTTAGAGCAAGAAGCACGCTCTTGCTTTCTAGAGTCTCTAATACAGCAGGAAATCTGAGTGTGCCCAGAACAAAAGAACGGTGTTTCCTACACATACTGACTATATGTAGTCCAAATCTTCTTCTGAAACTGATACAATGCACTGGTCCCCTAACATCCAATGCTTGTCAGTTAAGATGAGAAACGTGTGAGCTTCGTGAACGATGTAGTTCCTTTGAGCAGAAAAGTGACTGCCCTTACCTTAAACGAAGTCTTGCTTAGAGGGAGACTCAGAGCATGGGATTTAACTCCATTTCTGAAGTGAAACACACAGCATTGTCTCATCCATTTATCACACTCTGCTTTAGAACAAGAAGCATGCTCTTGCTTTCTAGAATCTCTAAGACAGCAGGAAACATGAGTGTGCTGAGAACAAAAGAACGGTGTTTCCTACACATACGGACCATATCTTGTCCAACTCTGCTTCTTAAACTGATACAAAGCACTGGTCCTCTAACATCCAATGCTTGTCTGTTAAGGTGAGAAACGTGTCAGCTTCGTGAACGATGTAGTTCCTTTGAGCAGAAAAGTGACTGCCCTTACCTGAAACGAAGTCTTGCTTGTAGGGATACTCAGAGCATGGGATTTAACTCCATTTCTGAAGTGAAACACACAGCATTGTCTCATCCATTGATCACACTCTGCTTTAGAACAAGAAGCACGCTATTGCTTTCTAGAGTCTCTAAGAGAGCAGGAAACGTGAGTGTGCTGAGAACAAAAGAACGGTGTATCGTACATATACGGACATTATATAGTCCAACACTGCATCTGAAACTGATACAAAGAACTGGTCCTCTAAAATCCAATGCATGTCTCTTAAGATGAGAAATGTGTGAGCTCAGTGAACGGTGTATTTTGTTTGAGCTGAAAAGTGACTGCCCTTACCTGAAATGAAGTCTTGCCTGTAGGAAGACACAGAGTCTGGGATTTAACTCCATTTCTGAAGGGAAACATACAGCATAGTTCTCATCCATGGATCACACTCTGCTTTAGAGCAAGAAGCATGCTCTTGCTTTCTAGAGTCTCTAATACAGCAGGAAATCTGAGTGTGCCCAGAACAAAAGAACGGTGTTTCCTACACATACTGACTATATGTAGTCCAAATCTTCTTCTGAAACTGATACAATGCACTGGTCCTCTAACATCCAATGCTTGTCATTTAAGATGAGAAACGTGTGAGCTTCATGAACGATGTAGTTCCTTTGAGCAGAAAAGTGACTGCCCTTACCTTAAACGAAGGCTTGCTTGTAGGGAGACTCAGAGCATGGGATTTAACTCCATATCTGAAGTGAAACACACAGCATTGTCTCATCCATTGATCACACTCTGCTTTAGAACAAGACGCATGCTCTTGCTTTCTATTGTCTCTAAGACAGCAGGAAACGGGAGTGTGCTGAGAACAAAAGAACGGTGTTTCCTACACATACGGACCATATCAGGTCCAACTCTGCTTCTTAAACTGATACAAAGCACTGGTCCTCTAACATCCAATGCTTGTCTGTTAAGATGAGAAACGTGTCAGCTTCATGAACGATGTAGTTCCTTTGAGCAGAAAAGTGACTGCCCTTACCTGAAACGAAGTCTTGCTTGTAGGGAGACTCAGAGCATGAGATTTAACTCCATTTCTGAAGTGAAACACACAGCATTGTCTCATCCATTGATCACACTCTGATTTAGAACAAGAAGCACGCTATTGCTTTCTAGAGTCTCTAAGACAGCAGGAAACGTGAGTGTGCTGAGAACAAAAGAACGGTGTTTCCTACACATACGGACATTATATACTCCAACTCTGCATCTGAAACTGATACAAAGAACTGGTCCTCTAAAATCCAATGCATGTCTGTTAAGATGAGAAACGTGTGGGCTTCGTGAACGATGTAGTTCATTTGAGCTGAAAAGTGACTGCCCTTACCTGAAAGGAAGTCTTGCCTGTAGGAAGACACAGAGTCTGGGATTTAACTCCATTTCTGAAGGGAAACATACAGCATAGTTCTCATCCATGGATCACACTCTGCTTTAGAGCAAGAAGCACGCTCTTGCTTTCTAGAGTCTCTAATACAGCAGGAAATCTGAGTGTGCCCAGAACAAAAGAACGGTGTTTCCTAAACATACTGACTATATGTAGTCCAAATCTTCTTCTGAAACTGATACAATGCACTGGTCCTCTAACATCCAATGGTTGTCAGTTAAGATGAGAAACGTGTGAGCTTCGTGAACGATGTAGTTCCTTTGAGCAGAAAAGTGACTGCCCTTACCTTAAACGAAGTCTTGCTTGGAGGGAGACTCAGAGCATGGGATTTAACTCCATTTCTGAAGTGAAACACACAGCATTGTCTCATCCATTGATCACACTATGCTTTAGAACAAGAAGCACGCTCTTGCTTTCTAGAATCTCTAAGACAACAGGAAACGTGAGTGTGCTGAGAACAAAAGAACGGTGTTTCCTACACATACGGACCATATCTAGTCCAACTCTGCTTCTTAAACTGATACAAAGCACTGGTCCTCGAACATCCAATGCTTGTCTGTTAAGATGAGAAACGTGTCAGCTTCGTGAACGATGTAGTTCCTTTGAGCAGAAAAGTGACTGCCCTTACCTGAAAGGAAGTCTTGCTTGGAGGGAGACTCAGAGCATGGGATTTAACTCCATTTCTGAAGTGAAACACACAGCATTGTCTCATCCATTGATCACACTCTGCTTTAGAAAAAGACGCATGCTCTTGCTTTCTAGAGTCTCTAAGACAGCAGGAAACGGGAGTGTGCTGAGAACAAAAGAACGGTGTTTCCTACACATACGGACCATATCAGGTCCAACTCTGCTTCTTAAACTGATACAAAGCACTGGTCCTCTAACATCCAATGCTTGTCTGTTAAGATGAGAAACGTGTCAGCTTCGTGAACGATGTAGTTCCTTTGAGCAGAAAAGTGACTGCCCTTACCTGAAACGAAGTCTTGCTTGTAGGGAGACTCAGAGCATGGGATTTAACTCCATTTCTGAAGTGAAACACACAGCATTTTCTCATCCATTGATCACACTCTGCTTTAGAGTGAGAAGCACGCTATTGCTTTCTAGAGTCTCTAAGACAGCAGGAAACGTGAGTGTGCTGAGAACAAAAGAACGGTGTATCCTACACATACGGACATTATATAGTCCAACTCTGCATCTCAAACTGATACAAAGAACTGGTCCTCTAAAATCCAATGCATGTCTGTTAAGATGAGAAACGTGTCAGCTTCGTGAACGATGTAGTTCATTTGAGCTGAAAAGTGACTGCCCTTACCTGAAAGGGAGTCTTGCCTGTAGGAAGACACAGAGTCTGGGATTTAACTCCATTTCTGAAGGGAAACATACAGCATAGTTCTCATCCATGGATCACACTCTGCTTTAGAGCAAGAAGCACGCTCTTGCTTTCTAGAGTCTCTAATACAGCAGGAAGTCTGAGTGTGCCCAGAACAAAAGAACGGTATTTCCTACACATACTGACTATATGTAGTCCAAATCTTCTTCTGAAACTGATACAATGCACTGGTCCCCTAACATCCAATGCTTGTCAGTTAAGATGAGAAACGTGTGAGCTTCGTGAACGATGTAGTTCCTTTGAGCAGAAAAGTGACTGCCCTTACCTTAAACGAAGTCTTGCTTAGAGGGAGACTCAGAGCATGGGATTTAACTCCATTTCTGAAGTGAAACACACAGCATTGTCTCATCCATTTATCACACTCTGCTTTAGAACAAGAAGCATGTTCTTGCTTTCTAGAATCTCTAAGACAGCAGGAAACATGAGTGTGCTGAGAACAAAAGAACGGTGTTTCCTACACATACGGACCATATCTAGTCCAACTCTGCTTCTTAAACTGATACAAAGCACTGGTCCTCTAACATCCAATGCTTGTCTGTTAAGGTGAGAAACGTGTCAGCTTCGTGAACGATGTAGTTCATTTGTGCTGAAAAGTGACTGCCCTTACCTGAAAGGAAGTCTTGCCTGTAGGAAGACACAGAGTCTGGGATTTAACTCCATTTCTGAAGGGAAACATACAGCATAGTTCTCATCCATGGATCACACTCTGCTTTAGAGCAAGAAGCACGTTCTTGCTTTCTAGAATCTCTAATACAGCAGGAAATCTGAGTGTGCCCAGAACAAAAGAACGGTGTTTCCTAACCATACTGACTATATGTAGTCCAAATCTTCTTCTGAAACTGATACAATGCACTGGTCCTCTAACATCCAATGCTTGTCAGTTAAGATGAGAAACGTGTGAGCTTCGTGAACGATGTAGTTCCTTTGAGCAGAAAAGTGACTGCCCTTACCTTAAACGAAGTCTTGCTTGGAGGGAGACTCAGAGCATGGGATTTAACTCCATTTCTGAAGTGAAACACACAGCATTGTCTCATCCATTGATCACACTATGCTTTAGAACAAGAAGCACGCTCTTGCTTTCTAGAATCTCTAAGACAACAGGAAACGTGAGTGTGCTGAGAATAAAAGAACGGTGTTTCCTACACATACGGACCATATCTAGTCCAACTCTGCTTCTTAAACTGATACAAAGCACTGGTCCTCTAACATCCAATGCTTGTCTGTTAAGATGAGAAACGTGTCAGCTTCGTGAACGATGTAGTTCCTTTGAGCAGAAAAGTGACTGCCCTTACCTGAAACGAAGTCTTGCTTGGAGGGAGACTCAGAGCAAGGGATTTAACTCCATTTCTGAAGTGAAACACACAGCATTGTCTCATCCATTGATCACACTCTGCTTTAGAAAAAGACGCATGCTCTTGCTTTCTAGAGTCTCTAAGACAGCAGGAAACGGGAGTGTGCTGAGAACAAAAGAACGGTGTTTCCTACACATACGGACCATATCAGGTCCAACTCTGCTTCTTAAACTGATACAAAGCACTGGTCCTCTAACATCCAATGCTTGTCTGTTAAGATGAGAAACGTGTCAGCTTCGTGAACGATGTAGTTCCTTTGAGCAGAAAAGTGACTGCCCTTACCTGAAACGAAGTCTTGCTTGTAGGGAGACTCAGAGCATGGGATTTAACTCCATTTCTGAAGTGAAACACACAGCATTTTCTCATCCATTGATCACACTCTGCTTTAGAGCGAGAAGCACGCTATTGCTTTCTAGAGTCTCTAAGACAGCAGGAAACGTGAGTGTGCTGAGAACAAAAGAACGGTGTATCCTACACATACGGACATTATATAGTCCAACTCTGCATCTCAAACTGATACAAAGAACTGGTCCTCTAAAATCCAATGCATGTCTGTTAAGATGAGAAACGTGTCAGCTTCGTGAACGATGTAGTTCATTTGAGCTGAAAAGTGACTGCCCTTACCTGAAAGGAAGTCTTGCCTGTAGGAAGACACAGAGTCTGGGATTTAACTCCATTTCTGAAGGGAAACATACAGCATAGTTCTCATCCATGGATCACACTCTGCTTTAGAGCAAGAAGCACGCTCTTGCTTTCTAGAGTCTCTAATACAGCAGGAAATCTGAGTGTGCCCAGAACAAAAGAACGGTGTTTCCTACACATACTGACTATATGTAGTCCAAATCTTCTTCTGAAACTGATACAATGCACTGGTCCCCTAACATCCAATGCTTGTCAGTTAAGATGAGAAACGTGTGAGCTTCGTGAACGATGTAGTTCCTTTGAGCAGAAAAGTGACTGCCCTTACCTTAAACGAAGTCTTGCTTAGAGGGAGACTCAGAGCATGGGATTTAACTCCATTTCTGAAGTGAAACACACATCATTGTCTCATCCATTTATCACACTCTGCTTTAGAACAAGAAGCATGCTCTTGCTTTCTAGAATCTCTAAGACAGCAGGAAACATGAGTGTGCTGAGAACAAAAGAACGGTGTTTCCTACACATACGGACCATATCTTGTCCAACTCTGCTTCTTAAACTGATACAAAGCACTGGTCCTCTAAAATCCAATGCATGTCTCTTAAGATGAGAAACGTGTGAGCTCAGTGAACGGTGTATTTTGTTTGAGCTGAAAAGTGACTGCCCTTACCTGAAATGAAGTCTTGCCTGTAGGAAGACACAGAGTCTGGGATTTAACTCCATTTCTGAAGGGAAACATACAGCATAGTTCTCATCCATGGATCACACTCTGCTTTAGAGCAAGAAGCACGCTCTTGCTTTCTAGAGTCTCTAATACAGCAGGGAATCTGAGTGTGCCCAGAACAAAAGAACGGTGTTTCCTACACATACTGACTATATGTAGTCCAAATCTTCTTCTGAAACTGATACAATGCACTGGTCCTCTAACATCCAATGCTTGTCATTTAAGATGAGAAACGTGTGAGCTTCATGAACGATGTAGTTCCTTTGAGCAGAAAAGTGACTGCCCTTACCTTAAACGAAGGCTTGCTTGTAGGGAGACTCAGAGCATGGGATTTAACTCCATATCTGAAGTGAAACACACAGCATTGTCTCATCCATTGATCACACTCTGCTTTAGAACAAGACGCATGCTCTTGCTTTCTATTGTCTCTAAGACAGCAGGAAACGGGAGTGTGCTGAGAACAAAAGAACGGTGTTTCCTACACATACGGACCATATCAGGTCCAACTCTGCTTCTTAAACTGATACAAAGCACTGGTCCTCTAACATCCAATGCTTGTCTGTTAAGATGAGAAACGTGTCAGCTTCATGAACGATGTAGTTCCTTTGAGCAGAAAAGTGACTGCCCTTACCTGAAACGAAGTCTTGCTTGTACGGAGACTCAGAGCATGAGATTTAACTCCATTTCTGAAGTGAAACACACAGCATTGTCTCATCCATTGATCACACTCTGCTTTAGAACAAGAAGCACGCTATTGCTTTCTAGAGTCTCTAAGACAGCAGGAAACGTGAGTGTGCTGAGAACAAAAGAACGGTGTTTCCTACACATACGGACATTATATACTCCAACTCTGCATCTGAAACTGATACAAAGAACTGGTCCTCTAAAATCCAATGCATGTCTGTTAAGATGAGAAACGTGTGAGCTTCGTGAACGATGTAGTTCATTTGTGCTGAAAAGTGACTGCCCTTACCTGAAAGGAAGTCTTGCCTGTAGGAAGACACAGAGTCTGGGATTTAACTCCATTTCTGAAGGGAAACATACAGCATAGTTCTCATCCATGGATCACACTCTGCTTTAGAGCAAGAAGCACGCTCTTGCTTTCTAGAGTCTCTAATACAGCAGGAAATCTGAGTGTGCCCAGAACAAAAGAACGGTGTTTCCTAAACATACTGACTATATGTAGTCCAAATCTTCTTCTGAAACTGATACAATGCACTGGTCCTCTAACATCCAATGCTTGTCAGTTAAGATGAGAAACGTGTGAGCTTCGTGAACGATGTAGTTCCTTTGAGCAGAAAAGTGACTGCCCTTACCTTAAACGAAGTCTTGCTTGGAGGGAGACTCAGAGCATGGGATTTAACTCCATTTCTGAAGTGAAACACACAGCATTGTCTCATCCATTGATCACACTATGCTTTAGAACAAGAAGCACGCTCTTGCTTTCTAGAATCTCTAAGACAACAGGAAACGTGAGTGTGCTGAGAATAAAAGAACGGTGTTTCCTACACATACGGACCATATCTAGTCCAACTCTGCTTCTTAAACTGATACAAAGCACTGGTCCTCTAACATCCAATGCTTGTCTGTTAAGATGAGAAACGTGTCAGCTTCGTGAACGATGTAGTTCCTTTGAGCAGAAAAGTGACTGCCCTTACCTGAAACGAAGTCTTGCTTGGAGGGAGACTCAGAGCATGGGATTTAACTCCATTTCTGAAGTGAAACACACAGCATTGTCTCATCCATTGATCACACTCTGCTTTAGAAAAAGACGCATGCTCTTGCTTTCTAGAGTCTCTAAGACAGCAGGAAACGGGAGTGTGCTGAGAACAAAAGAACGGTGTTTCCTACACATACGGACCATATCAGGTCCAACTCTGCTTCTTAAACTGATACAAAGCACTGGTCCTCTAACATCCAATGCTTGTCTGTTAAGATGAGAAACGTGTCAGCTTCGTGAACGATGTAGTTCCTTTGAGCAGAAAAGTGACTGCCCTTACCTGAAACGAAGTCTTGCTTGTAGGGAGACTCAGAGCATGGGATTTAACTCCATTTCTGAAGTGAAACACACAGCATTTTCTCATCCATTGATCACACTCTGCTTTAGAGCGAGAAGCACGCTATTGCTTTCTAGAGTCTCTAAGACAGCAGGAAACGTGAGTGTGCTGAGAACAAAAGAACGGTGTATCCTACACATACGGACATTATATAGTCCAACTCTGCATCTCAAACTGATACAAAGAACTGGTCCTCTAAAATCCAATGCATGTCTGTTAAGATGAGAAACGTGTGAGCTTCGTGAACGATGTAGTTCATTTGAGCTGAAAAGTGACTGCCCTTACCTGAAAGGAAGTCTTGCCTGTAGGAAGACACAGAGTCTGGGATTTAACTCCATTTCTGAAGGGAAACATACAGCATAGTTCTCATCCATGGATCACACTCTGCTTTAGAGCAAGAAGCACGCTCTTGCTTTCTAGAGTCTCTAATACAGCAGGAAATCTGAGTGTGCCCAGAACAAAAGAACGGTGTTTCCTACACATACTGACTATATGTAGTCCAAATATTCTTCTGAAACTGATACAATGCACTGGTCCTCTAACATCCAATGCTTGTCAGTTAAGATGAGAAACGTGTGAGCTTCGTGAACGATGTAGTTCCTTTGAGCAGAAAAGTGACTGCCCTTACCTTAAACGAAGTCTTGCTTAGAGGGAGACTCAGAGCATGGGATTTAACTCCATTTCTGAAGTGAAACACACAGCATTGTCTCATCCATTTATCACACTCTGCTTTAGAACAAGAAGCATGCTCTTGCTTTCTAGAATCTCTAAGACAGCAGGAAACATGAGTGTGCTGAGAACAAAAGAACGGTGTTTCCTACACATACGGACCATATCTAGTCCAACTCTGCTTCTTAAACTGATACATAACACTGGTCCTCTAACATCCAATGCTTGTCTGTTAAGGTGAGAAACGTGTCAGCTTCGTGAACGATGTAGTTCCTTTGAGCAGAAAAGTGACTGCCCTTACCTGAAACGAAGTCTTGCTTGTAGGGAGACTCAGAGCATGGGATTTAACTCCATTTCTGAAGTGAAACACACAGCATTGTCTCATCCATTGATCACACTCTGCTTTAGAACAAGAAGCACGCTATTGCTTTCTAGAGTCTCTAAGACAGCAGGAAACGTGAGTGTGCTGAGAACAAAAGAACGGTGTATCGTACACATACGGACATTATATAGTCCAACTCTGCATCTGAAACTGATACAAAGAACTGGTCCTCTAAAATCCAATGCATGTCTCTTAAGATGAGAAACGTGTGAGCACAGTGAACGGTGTATTTTGTTTGAGCTGAAAAGTGACTGCCCTTACCTGAAACGAAGTCTTGCCTGTAGGAAGACACAGAGTCTGGGATTTAACTCCATTTCTGAAGGGGAACATACAGCATAGTTCACATCCATGGATCACACTCTGCTTTAGAGCAAGAAGCAGGCTCTTGCTTTCTAGAGTCTCTAATACAGCAGGAAATCTGAGTGTGCCCAGAACAAAAGAACGGTGTTTCCTACACATACTGACTATATGTAGTCCAAATCTTCTTCTGAAACTGATACAATGCACTGGTCCTCTAACATCCAATGCTTGTCATTTAAGATGAGAAACGTGTGAGCTTCGTGAACGATGTAGTTCCTTTGAGCAGAAAAGTGACTGCCCTTACCTTAAACGAAGTCTTGCTTGTAGGGAGACTCAGAGCATGGGATTTAACTCCATATCTGAAGTGAAACACACAGCATTGTCTCATCCATTGATCACACTCTGCTTTAGAACAAGACGCATGCTCTTGCTTTCTATTGTCTCTAAGACAGCAGGAAACGGGAGTGTGCTGAGAACAAAAGAACGGTGTTTCCTACACATACGGACCATATCAGGTCCAACTCTGCTTCTTAAACTGATACAAAGCACTGGTCCTCTAACATCCAATGCTTGTCTGTTAAGATGAGAAACGTGTCAGCTTCATGAACGATGTAGTTCCTTTGAGCAGAAAAGTGACTGCCCTTACCTGAAACGAAGTCTTGCTTGTAGGGAGACTCAGAGCATGAGATTTAACTCCATTTCTGAAGTGAAACACACAGCATTGTCTCATCCATTGATCACACTCTGCTTTAGAACAAGAAGCACGCTATTGCTTTCTAGAGTCTCTAAGACAGCAGGAAACGTGAGTGTGCTGAGAACAAAAGAACGGTGTTTCCTACACATACGAACATTATATACTCCAACTCTGCATCTGAAACTGATACAAAGAACTGGTCCTCTAAAATCCAATGCATGTCTGTTAAGATGAGAAACGTGTGGGCTTCGTGAACGATGTAGTTCATTTGAGCTGAAAAGTGACTGCCCTTACCTGAAAGGAAGTCTTGCCTGTAGGAAGACACAGAGTCTGGGATTTAACTCCATTTCTGAAGGGAAACATACAGCATAGTTCTCATCCATGGATCACACTCTGCTTTAGAGCAAGAAGCACGCTCTTGCTTTCTAGAGTCTCTAATACAGCAGGAAATCTGAGTGTGCCCAGAACAAAAGAACGGTGTTTCCTAACCATACTGACTATATGTAGTCCAAATCTTCTTCTGAAACTGATACAATGCACTGGTCCTCTAACATCCAATGCTTGTCAGTTAAGATGAGAAACGTGTGAGCTTCGTGAACGATGTAGTTCCTTTGAGCAGAAAAGTGACTGCCCTTACCTTAAACGAAGTCTTGCTTGGAGGGAGACTCAGAGCATGGGATTTAACTCCATTTCTGAAGTGAAACACACAGCATTGTCTCATCCATTGATCACACTATGCTTTAGAACAAGAAGCACGCTCTTGCTTTCTAGAATCTCTAAGACAACAGGAAACGTGAGTGTGCTGAGAATAAAAGAACGGTGTTTCCTACACATACGGACCATATCTAGTCCAACTCTGCTTCTTAAACTGATACAAAGCACTGGTCCTCTAACATCCAATGCTTGTCTGTTAAGATGAGAAACGTGTCAGCTTCGTGAACGATGTAGTTCCTTTGAGCAGAAAAGTGACTGCCCTTACCTGAAAGGAAGTCTTGCTTGGAGGGAGACTCAGAGCATGGGATTTAACTCCATTTCTGAAGTGAAACACACAGCATTGTCTCATCCATTGATCACACTCTGCTTTAGAAAAAGACGCATGCTCTTGCTTTCTAGAGTCTCTAAGACAGCAGGAAACGGGAGTGTGCTGAGAACAAAAGAACGGTGTTTCCTACACATACGGACCATATCAGGTCCAACTCTGCTTCTTAAACTGATACAAAGCACTGGTCCTCTAACATCCAATGCTTGTCTGTTAAGATGAGAAACGTGTCAGCTTCGTGAACGATGTAGTTCCTTTGAGCAGAAAAGTGACTGCCCTTACCTGAAACGAAGTCTTGCTTGTAGGGAGACTCAGAGCATGGGATTTAACTCCATTTCTGAAGTGAAACACACAGCATTGTCTCATCCATTGATCACACTCTGCTTTAGAACAAGACGCATGCTCTTGCTTTCTATTGTCTCTAAGACAGCAGGAAACGGGAGTGTGCTGAGAACAAAAGAACGGTGTTTCCTACACATACGGACCATATCAGGTCCAACTCTGCTTCTTAAACTGATACAAAGCACTGGTCCTCTAACATCCAATGCTTGTCTGTTAAGATGAGAAACGTGTCAGCTTCATGAACGATGTAGTTCCTTTGAGCAGAAAAGTGACTGCCCTTACCTGAAACGAAGTCTTGCTTGTAGGGAGACTCAGAGCATGAGATTTAACTCCATTTCTGAAGTGAAACACACAGCATTGTCTCATCCATTGATCACACTCTGATTTAGAACAAGAAGCACGCTATTGCTTTCTAGAGTCTCTAAGACAGCAGGAAACGTGAGTGTGCTGAGAACAAAAGAACGGTGTTTCCTACACATACGGACATTATATACTCCAACTCTGCATCTGAAACTGATACAAAGAACTGGTCCTCTAAAATCCAATGCATGTCTGTTAAGATGAGAAACGTGTGGGCTTCGTGAACGATGTAGTTCATTTGAGCTGAAAAGTGACTGCCCTTACCTGAAAGGAAGTCTTGCCTGTAGGAAGACACAGAGTCTGGGATTTAACTCCATTTCTGAAGGGAAACATACAGCATAGTTCTCATCCATGGATCACACTCTGCTTTAGAGCAAGAAGCACGCTCTTGCTTTCTAGAGTCTCTAATACAGCAGGAAATCTGAGTGTGCCCAGAACAAAAGAACGGTGTTTCCTAAACATACTGACTATATGTAGTCCAAATCTTCTTCTGAAACTGATACAATGCACTGGTCCTCTAACATCCAATGCTTGTCAGTTAAGATGAGAAACGTGTGAGCTTCGTGAACGATGTAGTTCCTTTGAGCAGAAAAGTGACTGCCCTTACCTTAAACGAAGTCTTGCTTGGAGGGAGACTCAGAGCATGGGATTTAACTCCATTTCTGAAGTGAAACACACAGCATTGTCTCATCCATTGATCACACTATGCTTTAGAACAAGAAGCACGCTCTTGCTTTCTAGAATCTCTAAGACAACAGGAAACGTGAGTGTGCTGAGAACAAAAGAACGGTGTTTCCTACACATACGGACCATATCTAGTCCAACTCTGCTTCTTAAACTGATACAAAGCACTGGTCCTCGAACATCCAATGCTTGTCTGTTAAGATGAGAAACGTGTCAGCTTCGTGAACGATGTAGTTCCTTTGAGCAGAAAAGTGACTGCCCTTACCTGAAAGGAAGTCTTGCTTGGAGGGAGACTCAGAGCATGGGATTTAACTCCATTTCTGAAGTGAAACACACAGCATTGTCTCATCCATTGATCACACTCTGCTTTAGAAAAAGACGCATGCTCTTGCTTTCTAGAGTCTCTAAGACAGCAGGAAACGGGAGTGTGCTGAGAACAAAAGAACGGTGTTTCCTACACATACGGACCATATCAGGTCCAACTCTGCTTCTTAAACTGATACAAAGCACTGGTCCTCTAACATCCAATGCTTGTCTGTTAAGATGAGAAACGTGTCAGCTTCGTGAACGATGTAGTTCCTTTGAGCAGAAAAGTGACTGCCCTTACCTGAAACGAAGTCTTGCTTGTAGGGAGACTCAGAGCATGGGATTTAACTCCATTTCTGAAGTGAAACACACAGCATTTTCTCATCCATTGATCACACTCTGCTTTAGAGTGAGAAGCACGCTATTGCTTTCTAGAGTCTCTAAGACAGCAGGAAACGTGAGTGTGCTGAGAACAAAAGAACGGTGTATCCTACACATACGGACATTATATAGTCCAACTCTGCATCTCAAACTGATACAAAGAACTGGTCCTCTAAAATCCAATGCATGTCTGTTAAGATGAGAAACGTGTCAGCTTCGTGAACGATGTAGTTCATTTGAGCTGAAAAGTGACTGCCCTTACCTGAAAGGGAGTCTTGCCTGTAGGAAGACACAGAGTCTGGGATTTAACTCCATTTCTGAAGGGAAACATACAGCATAGTTCTCATCCATGGATCACACTCTGCTTTAGAGCAAGAAGCACGCTCTTGCTTTCTAGAGTCTCTAATACAGCAGGAAGTCTGAGTGTGCCCAGAACAAAAGAACGGTGTTTCCTACACATACTGACTATATGTAGTCCAAATCTTCTTCTGAAACTGATACAATGCACTGGTCCCCTAACATCCAATGCTTGTCAGTTAAGATGAGAAACGTGTGAGCTTCGTGAACGATGTAGTTCCTTTGAGCAGAAAAGTGACTGCCCTTACCTTAAACGAAGTCTTGCTTAGAGGGAGACTCAGAGCATGGGATTTAACTCCATTTCTGAAGTGAAACACACAGCATTGTCTCATCCATTTATCACACTCTGCTTTAGAACAAGAAGCATGTTCTTGCTTTCTAGAATCTCTAAGACAGCAGGAAACATGAGTGTGCTGAGAACAAAAGAACGGTGTTTCCTACACATACGGACCATATCTAGTCCAACTCTGCTTCTTAAACTGATACAAAGCACTGGTCCTCTAACATCCAATGCTTGTCTGTTAAGGTGAGAAACGTGTCAGCTTCGTGAACGATGTAGTTCCTTTGAGCAGAAAAGTGACTGCCCTTACCTGAAACGAAGTCTTGCTTGTAGGGAGACTCAGAGCATGGGATTTAACTCCATTTCTGAAGTGAAACACACAGCATTGTCTCATCCATTGATCACACTCTGCTTTAGAACAAGAAGCACGCTATTGCTTTCTAGAGTCTATAAGAGAGCAGGAAACGTGAGTGTGCTGAGAACAAAAGAACGGTGTATCGTACATATACGGACATTATATAGTCCAACACTGCATCTGAAACTGATACAAAGAACTGGTCCTCTAAAATCCAATGCATGTCTCTTAAGATGAGAAACGTGTGAGCTCAGTGAACGGTGTATTTTGTTTGAGCTGAAAAGTGACTGCCCTTACCTGAAACGAAGTCTTGCCTGTAGGAAGACACAGAGTCTGGGATTTAACTCCATTTCTGAAGGGAAACATACAGCATAGTTCTCATCCATGGATCACACTCTGCTTTAGAGCAAGAAGCAGGCTCTTGCTTTCTAGAGTCTCTAATACAGCAGGAAATCTGAGTGTGCCCAGAACAAAAGAACGGTGTTTCCTACACATACTGACTATATGTAGTCCAAATCTTCTTCTGAAACTGATACAATGCACTGGTCCTCTAACATCCAATGCTTGTCATTTAAGATGAGAAACGTGTGAGCTTCGTGAACGATGTAGTTCCTTTGAGCAGAAAAGTGACTGCCCTTACCTTAAACGAAGTCTTGCTTGTAGGGAGACTCAGAGCATGGGATTTAACTCCATATCTGAAGTGAAACACACAGCATTGTCTCATCCATTGATCACACTCTGCTTTAGAACAAGACGCATGCTCTTGCTTTCTATTGTCTCTAAGACAGCAGGAAACGGGAGTGTGCTGAGAACAAAAGAACGGTGTTTCCTACACATACGGACCATATCAGGTCCAACTCTGCTTCTTAAACTGATACAAAGCACTGGTCCTCTAACATCCAATGCTTGTCTGTTAAGATGAGAAACGTGTCAGCTTCATGAACGATGTAGTTCCTTTGAGCAGAAAAGTGACTGCCCTTACCTGAAACGAAGTCTTGCTTGTAGGGAGACTCAGAGCATGAGATTTAACTCCATTTCTGAAGTGAAACACACAGCATTGTCTCATCCATTGATCACACTCTGCTTTAGAACAAGAAGCACGCTATTGCTTTCTAGAGTCTCTAAGACAGCAGGAAACGTGAGTGTGCTGAGAACAAAAGAACGGTGTTTCCTACACATACGAACATTATATACTCCAACTCTGCATCTGAAACTGATACAAAGAACTGGTCCTCTAAAATCCAATGCATGTCTGTTAAGATGAGAAACGTGTGGGCTTCGTGAACGATGTAGTTCATTTGAGCTGAAAAGTGACTGCCCTTACCTGAAAGGAAGTCTTGCCTGTAGGAAGACACAGAGTCTGGGATTTAACTCCATTTCTGAAGGGAAACATACAGCATAGTTCTCATCCATGGATCACACTCTGCTTTAGAGCAAGAAGCACGCTCTTGCTTTCTAGAATCTCTAATACAGCAGGAAATCTGAGTGTGCCCAGAACAAAAGAACGGTGTTTCCTAACCATACTGACTATATGTAGTCCAAATCTTCTTCTGAAACTGATACAATGCACTGGTCCTCTAACATCCAATGCTTGTCAGTTAAGATGAGAAACGTGTGAGCTTCGTGAACGATGTAGTTCCTTTGAGCAGAAAAGTGACTGCCCTTACCTTAAACGAAGTCTTGCTTGGAGGGAGACTCAGAGCATGGGATTTAACTCCATTTCTGAAGTGAAACACACAGCATTTTCTCATCCATTGATCACACTATGCTTTAGAACAAGAAGCACGCTCTTGCTTTCTAGAATCTCTAAGACAACAGGAAACGTGAGTGTGCTGAGAATAAAAGAACGGTGTTTCCTACACATACGGACCATATCTAGTCCAACTCTGCTTCTTAAACTGATACAAAGCACTGGTCCTCTAACATCCAATGCTTGTCTGTTAAGATGAGAAACGTGTCAGCTTCGTGAACGATGTAGTTCCTTTGAGCAGAAAAGTGACTGCCCTTACCTGAAAGGAAGTCTTGCTTGGAGGGAGACTCAGAGCATGGGATTTAACTCCATTTCTGAAGTGAAACACACAGCATTGTCTCATCCATTGATCACACTCTGCTTTAGAAAAAGACGCATGCTCTTGCTTTCTAGAGTCTCTAAGACAGCAGGAAACGGGAGTGTGCTGAGAACAAAAGAACGGTGTTTCCTACACATACGGACCATATCAGGTCCAACTCTGCTTCTTAAACTGATACAAAGCACTGGTCCTCTAACATCCAATGCTTGTCTGTTAAGATGAGAAACGTGTCAGCTTCGTGAACGATGTAGTTCCTTTGAGCAGAAAAGTGACTGCCCTTACCTGAAACGAAGTCTTGCTTGTAGGGAGACTCAGAGCATGGGATTTAACTCCATTTCTGAAGTGAAACACACAGCATTTTCTCATCCATTGATCACACTCTGCTTTAGAGCGAGAAGCACGCTATTGCTTTCTAGAGTCTCTAAGACAGCAGGAAACGTGAGTGTGCTGAGAACAAAAGAACGGTGTATCCTACACATACGGACATTATATAGTCCAACTCTGCATCTCAAACTGATACAAAGAACTGGTCCTCTAAAATCCAATGCATGTCTGTTAAGATGAGAAACGTGTGAGCTTCGTGAACGATGTAGTTCATTTGAGCTGAAAAGTGACTGCCCTTACCTGAAAGGAAGTCTTGCCTGTAGGAAGACACAGAGTCTGGGATTTAACTCCATTTCTGAAGGGAAACATACAGCATAGTTCTCATCCATGGATCACACTCTGCTTTAGAGCAAGAAGCACGCTCTTGCTTTCTAGAGTCTCTAATACAGCAGGAAATCTGAGTGTGCCCAGAACAAAAGAACGGTGTTTCCTACACATACTGACTATATGTAGTCCAAATCTTCTTCTGAAACTGATACAATGCACTGGTCCTCTAACATTCAATGCTTGTCAGTTAAGATGAGAAACGTGTGAGCTTCGTGAACGATGTAGTTCCTTTGAGCAGAAAAGTGACTGCCCTTACCTTAAACGAAGTCTTGCTTAGAGGGAGACTCAGAGCATGGGATTTAACTCCATTTCTGAAGTGAAACACACAGCATTGTCTCATCCATTTATCACACTCTGCTTTAGAACAAGAAGCATGCTCTTGCTTTCTAGAATCTCTAAGACAGCAGGAAACATGAGTGTGCTGAGAACAAAAGAACGGTGTTTCCTACACATACGGACCATATCTAGTCCAACTCTGCTTCTTAAACTGATACATAACACTGGTCCTCTAACATCCAATGCTTGTCTGTTAAGGTGAGAAACGTGTCAGCTTCGTGAACGATGTAGTTCCTTTGAGCAGAAAAGTGACTGCCCTTACCTGAAACGAAGTCTTGCTTGTAGGGAGACTCAGAGCATGGGATTTAACTCCATTTCTGAAGTGAAACACACAGCATTGTCTCATCCATTGATCACACTCTGCTTTAGAACAAGAAGCACGCTATTGCTTTCTAGAGTCTCTAAGACAGCAGGAAACGTGAGTGTGCTGAGATCAAAAGAACGGTGTATCGTACACATACGGACATTATATAGTCCAACTCTGCATCTGAAACTGATACAAAGAACTGGTCCTCTAAAATCCAATGCATGTCTCTTAAGATGAGAAACGTGTGAGCACAGTGAACGGTGTATTTTGTTTGAGCTGAAAAGTGACTGCCCTTACCTGAAACGAAGTCTTGCCTGTAGGAAGACACAGAGTCTGGGATTTAACTCCATTTCTGAAGGGGAACATACAGCATAGTTCACATCCATGGATCACACTCTGCTTTAGAGCAAGAAGCAGGCTCTTGCTTTCTAGAGTCTCTAATACAGCAGGAAATCTGAGTGTGCCCAGAACAAAAGAACGGTGTTTCCTACACATACTGACTATATGTAGTCCAAATCTTCTTCTGAAACTGATACAATGCACTGGTCCTCTAACATCCAATGCTTGTCATTTAAGATGAGAAACGTGTGAGCTTCGTGAACGATGTAGTTCCTTTGAGCAGAAAAGTGACTGCCCTTACCTTAAATGAAGTCTTGCTTGTAGGGAGACTCAGAAAATGGGATTTAACTCCATTTCTGAAGTGAAACACACAGCATTGTCTCATCCATTGATCACACTCTGCTTTAGAACAAGAAGCACGCTCTTGCTTTCTAGAGTCTCTAAGACAGCAGGAAACTTGAGTGTGCTGAGAACAAAAGAACGGTGTTTCCTACACATACGGACCATATCAGATCCAACTCTGCTTCTTAAACTGATACAAAGCACTGGTCCTCTAACATCCAATGCTTGTCTGTTAAGATGGGAAACGTTTGAGCCCTGTGAACGATGTAGTTCGTTTGAGCTGAAAAGTGACTGCCCTTACCTGAAACGAAGTCTTGCTTGTAGGAAGACACAGAGCCTGGGATTTAACTCCTTTTCTGAAGGGAAACACACAGCATAGTTCTCATCCATGGATCACACTCTGCTTTAGAGCGAGAAGCACACTCTTGCTTTCTAGACTCTCTAATACAGCAGGAAATCTGAGTGTGCCCAGAACAAAAGAACGTTGTTTCCTACACATACAGACCATATCTAGTCCAACTCTGCTTCTTAAACTGATACAAAGCACTGGTCCTCTAACATCCAATGCTTGTCAGTTAAGATGAGAAACGTGTGAGCTTTGTGAATGATGTAGTTCCTTTGAACTGAAAAGTGACTGCCCTTACCTGAAAAGAAGTCTTGCTTGTAGGAAGACACAGAGCCTGGTATTTAACTCCATTTCTGAAGGGAAACACACAGCATAGTTCTCATCCATGGATAACACTCTGCTTTAGAGCAAGAAGCACGCTCTTGCTTTCTAAAGTCTCTAGGACAGCAGGAAACGTGAGTGTGTTGAGAACAAAAGAACGGTGTTTCCTACACATACGGACCATATCTAGTCCAACATTTCTTCGGAAACTGATACAAAGCACTGGTCCTCTAACATCCAATGCTTGTCTGTTAAGATGAGAAACGTGTCAGCTTCTTGAACGATGTAGTTCCTTTGAGCAGAAAAGTGACTGCCCTTACCTGAAACGAAGTCTTGCTTGTAGGGAGACTCAGAGCATGGGATTTAACTCCATTTCTGAAGTGAAACACACAGCATTGTCTCATCCATTCATCACACTCTGCTTTAGAACAAGAAGCACGCTCTTGCTTTCTAGAGTCTCTAAGACAGCAGGAAACGTGAGTGTGCTGAGAACAAAAGAACGGTGTATCCTACACATACGGACATTATATAGTCCAACTCTGCTTCTGAAACTGATACAAAGCACTGGTCC
The DNA here is from genome assembly GCA_949786385.1 of Onychomys leucogaster. Classification (NCBI taxonomy): domain Eukaryota; kingdom Metazoa; phylum Chordata; class Mammalia; order Rodentia; family Cricetidae; genus Onychomys; species Onychomys leucogaster. The sequence goes on along the minus strand of CATKUP010000039.1, from coordinate 768,843 downwards.
TCTAAAATCCAATGTTTGTCTGTTATGATGAGAAACGTGTGAGCTTCGTGAATGATGTAGTTCATTTGAGCTGAAAAGTGACTGCCCTTACCTGAAACGAAGTCTTGCCTGTAGGAAGACACAGAGTCTGGGATTTAACTCCATTTCTGAAGGGAAACATACAGCATAGTTCTTATCCATGGTTCACACTCTGCTTTAGAGCAAGAAGCACGCTCTTGCTTTCTAGATTCTCTAATACAGCAGGAAATCTGAGTGTGCCCAGAACAAAAGAAATGTGTTCCCTACACATACTGACTATATGTAGTCCAAATCTTCTTCTGAAACTGATACAATGCACTGGTCCTCTAACATCCAATGCTTGTCAGTTAAGATGAGAAATGTGTGAGCTTCCTGAACGATGTAGTTCCTTTGAGCAGAAAAGTGACTGCCCTTACCTTAAACGAAGTCTTGCTTGGAGCGAGACTCAGAGCATGGGATTTAACTCCATTTCTGAAGTGAAACACACAGCATTGTCTCATCCATTGATCACACTCTGCTTTAGAACAAGAAGCATGCTCTTGTTTTCTAGAGTCTCTAAGACAGCAGGAAACGTGAGTGTGCTGAGAACAAAAGAACGGTGTTTCCTACACATACAGACCATATCTAGTCCAACTCTGCTTCTTAAACTGATACAAAGCACTGGTCCTCTAACATCCAATGCTTGTCAGTTAAGATGAGAAACGTGTGAGCTTCGTGAACGATGTAGATCCTTTGAGCTGAAAAGTGACTGCCCTTACCTGAAACGAAGTTTTGCCTCTAGGAAGACACAGAATCTGGGATTTAACTCCATTTCTGAAGGGAAACACACAGCATAGTTCTCATCCATGGATCACACTCTGCTTTAGAGCAAGCAGCACGCTCTTGCTTTCTAGATTCTCTAATACAGCAGGAAATCTGAGTGTGCCCAGAACAAAAGAACGGTGTCTCCTACACATACGGACTATATGTAGTCCAAATCTTCTTCTGAAACTGATACAATGCACTGGTCCTCTAATATCCAATGGTTGTCAGTTAAGATGAGAAACGTGTGAGCTTCGTGAACGATGTAGTTCCTTTGAGCAGAAAAGTGACTGCCCTTACCTGAAACGAAGTCTTGATTGTAGGGAGACTCAGAGCATGGGATTAAACTCCATATCTGAAGTGAACACACAGCAGTGTCTCATCCATTGATCACACTCTGCTTTAGAGCGAGAAGCACGCTATTGCTTTCTAGAGTCTCTAAGACAGCAGGAAACGTGAGTGTGCTGAGAACAAAAGAACGGTGTATCCTACACATACGGACATTATATAGTCCAACTCTGCATCTCAAACTGATACAAAGAACTGGTCCTCTAAAATCCAATGCATGTCTGTTAAGATGAGAAACGTGTGAGCTTCGTGAACGATGTAGTTCATTTGAGCTGAAAAGTGACTGCCCTTACCTGAAAGGAAGTCCTGCCTGTAGGAAGACACAGAGTCTGGGATTTAACTCCATTTCTGAAGGGAAACATACAGCATAGTTCTCATCCATGGATCACACTCTGCTTTAGAGCAAGAAGCACGCTCTTGCTTTCTAGAGTCTCTAATACAGCAGGAAATCTGAGTGTGCCCAGAACAAAAGAACGGTGTTTCCTACACATACTGACTATATGTAGTCCAAATCTTCTTCTGAAACTGATACAATGCACTGGTCCTCTAACATCCAATGCTTGTCAGTTAAGATGAGAAACGTGTGAGCTCGTGAACGATGTAGTTCCTTTGAGCAGAAAAGTGACTGCCCTTACCTTAAACGAAGTCTTGCTTAGAGGGAGACTCAGAGCATGGGATTTAACTCCATTTCTGAAGTGAAACACACAGCATTGTCTCATCCATTTATCACACTCTGCTTTAGAACAAGAAGCATGCTCTTGCTTTCTAGAATCTCTAAGACAGCAGGAAACATGAGTGTGCTGAGAACAAAAGAACGGTGTTTCCTACACATACGGACCATATCTAGTCCAACTCTGCTTCTTAAACTGATACATAACACTGGTCCTCTAACATCCAATGCTTGTCTGTTAAGGTGAGAAACGTGTCAGCTTCGTGAACGATGTAGTTCCTTTGAGCAGAAAAGTGACTGCCCTTACCTGAAACGAAGTCTTGCTTGTAGGGAGACTCAGAGCATGGGATTTAACTCCATTTCTGAAGTGAAACACACAGCATTGTCTCATCCATTGATCACACTCTGCTTTAGAACAAGAAGCACGCTATTGCTTTCTAGAGTCTCTAAGACAGCAGGAAACGTGAGTGTGCTGAGAACAAAAGAACGGTGTATCCTACACATACGGACATTATATAGTCCAACTCTGCATCTGAAACTGATACAAAGAACTGGTCCTCTAAAATCCAATGCATGTCTCTTAAGATGAGAAACGTGTGAGCACAGTGAACGGTGTATTTTGTTTGAGCTGAAAAGTGACTGCCCTTACCTGAAACGAAGTCTTGCCTGTAGGAAGACACAGAGTCTGGGATTTAACTCCATTTCTGAAGGGGAACATACAGCATAGTTCACATCCATGGATCACACTCTGCTTTAGAGCAAGAAGCAGGCTCTTGCTTTCTAGAGTCTCTAATACAGCAGGAAATCTGAGTGTGCCCAGAACAAAAGAACGGTGTTTCCTACACATACTGACTATATGTAGTCCAAATCTTCTTCTGAAACTGATACAATGCACTGGTCCTCTAACATCCAATGCTTGTCATTTAAGATGAGAAACGTGTGAGCTTCGTGAACGATGTAGTTCCTTTGAGCAGAAAAGTGACTGCCCTTACCTTAAATGAAGTCTTGCTTGTAGGGAGACTCAGAAAATGGGATTTAACTCCATTTCTGAAGTGAAACACACAGCATTGTCTCATCCATTGATCACACTCTGCTTTAGAACAAGAAGCACGCTCTTGCTTTCTAGAGTCTCTAAGACAGCAGGAAACTTGAGTGTGCTGAGAACAAAAGAACGGTGTTTCCTACACATACGGACCATATCAGGTCCAACTCTGCTTCTTAAACTGATACAAAGCACTGGTCCTCTAACATCCAATGCTTGTCTGTTAAGATGGGAAACGTTTGAGCCCTGTGAACGATGTAGTTCGTTTGAGCTGAAAAGTGACTGCCCTTACCTGAAACGAAGTCTTGCTTGTAGGAAGACACAGAGCCTGGGATTTAACTCCTTTTCTGAAGGGAAACACACAGCATAGTTCTCATCCATGGATCACACTCTGCTTTAGAGCAAGAAGCACACTCTTGCTTTCTAGACTCTCTAATACAGCAGGAAATCTGAGTGTGCCCAGAACAAAAGAACGTTGTTTCCTACACATACAGACCATATCTAGTCCAACTCTGCTTCTTAAACTGATACAAAGCACTGGTCCTCTAACATCCAATGCTTGTCAGTTAAGATGAGAAACGTGTGAGCTTTGTGAATGATGTAGTTCCTTTGAACTGAAAAGTGACTGCCCTTACCTGAAAAGAAGTCTTGCTTGTAGGAAGACACAGAGCCTGGGATTTAACTCCATTTCTGAAGGGAAACACACAGCATAGTTCTCATCCATGGATAACACTCTGCTTTAGAGCAAGAAGCACGCTCTTGCTTTCTAAAGTCTCTAGGACAGCAGGAAACGTGAGTGTGTTGAGAACAAAAGAACGGTGTTTCCTACACATACGGACCATATCTAGTCCAACATTTCTTCGGAAACTGATACAAAGCACTGGTCCTCTAACATCCAATGCTTGTCTGTTAAGATGAGAAACGTGTCAGCTTCTTGAACGATGTAGTTCCTTTGAGCAGAAAAGTGACTGCCCTTACCTGAAACGAAGTCTTGCTTGTAGGGAGACTCAGAGCATGGGATTTAACTCCATTTCTGAAGTGAAACACACAGCATTGTCTCATCCATTCATCACACTCTGCTTTAGAACAAGAAGCACGCTCTTGCTTTCTAGATTCTCTAATACAGCAGGAAATCTGAGTGTGCCCAGAACAAAAGAAATGTGTTCCCTACACATACTGACTATATGTAGTCCAAATCTTCTTCTGAAACTGATACAATGCACTGGTCCTCTAACATCCAATGCTTGTCAGTTAAGATGAGAAATGTGTGAGCTTCCTGAACGATGTAGTTCCTTTGAGCAGAAAAGTGACTGCCCTTACCTGAAACGAAGTCTTGCTTGTAGGGAGACTCAGAGCATGGGATTTAACTCCATTTCTGAAGTGAAACACACAGCATTGTCTCATCCATTGATCACACTCTGCTTTAGAACAAGAAGCACGCTATTGCTTTCTAGAGTCTCTAAGACAGCAGGAAACGTGAGTGTGCTGAGAACAAAAGAACGGTGTATCGTACACATACGGACATTATATAGTCCAACTCTGCATCTGAAACTGATACAAAGAACTGGTCCTCTAAAATCCAATGCATGTCTCTTAAGATGAGAAACGTGTGAGCACAGTGAACGGTGTATTTTGTTTGAGCTGAAAAGTGACTGCCCTTACCTGAAACGAAGTCTTGCCTGTAGGAAGACACAGAGTCTGGGATTTAACTCCATTTCTGAAGGGGAACATACAGCATAGTTCACATCCATGGATCACACTCTGCTTTAGAGCAAGAAGCAGGCTCTTGCTTTCTAGAGTCTCTAATACAGCAGGAAACGTGAGTTTGCTGAGAACAAAAGAACGGTGTTTCCTACACATATGGACATTATATAGTCCAACTCTGCTTCTGAAACTGATACAAAGCACTGGTCCTCTAACATCCAATGCTTGTCATTTAAGATGAGAAACGTGTGAGCTTCGTGAACGATGTAGTTCCTTTGAGCAGAAAAGTGACTGCCCTTACCTTAAATGAAGTCTTGCTTGTAGGGAGACTCAGAAAATGGGATTTAACTCCATTTCTGAAGTGAAACACACAGCATTGTCTCATCCATTGATCACACTCTGCTTTAGAACAAGAAGCACGCTCTTGCTTTCTAGAGTCTCTAAGACAGCAGGAAACTTGAGTGTGCTGAGAACAAAAGAACGGTGTTTCCTACACATACGGACCATATCAGGTCCAACTCTGCTTCTTAAACTGATACAAAGCACTGGTCCTCTAACATCCAATGCTTGTCTGTTAAGATGGGAAACGTTTGAGCCCTGTGAACGATGTAGTTCGTTTGAGCTGAAAAGTGACTGCCCTTACCTGAAACGAAGTCTTGCTTGTAGGAAGACACAGAGCCTGGGATTTAACTCCTTTTCTGAAGGGAAACACACAGCATAGTTCTCATCCATGGATCACACTCTGCTTTAGAGCGAGAAGCACACTCTTGCTTTCTAGACTCTCTAATACAGCAGGAAATCTGAGTGTGCCCAGAACAAAAGAACGTTGTTTCCTACACATACAGACCATATCTAGTCCAACTCTGCTTCTTAAACTGATACAAAGCACTGGTCCTCTAACATCCAATGCTTGTCAGTTAAGATGAGAAACGTGTGAGCTTTGTGAATGATGTAGTTCCTTTGAACTGAAAAGTGACTGCCCTTACCTGAAAAGAAGTCTTGCTTGTAGGAAGACACAGAGCCTGGGATTTAACTCCATTTCTGAAGGGAAACACACAGCATAGTTCTCATCCATGGATAACACTCTGCTTTAGAGCAAGAAGCACGCTCTTGCTTTCTAAAGTCTCTAGGACAGCAGGAAACGTGAGTGTGTTGAGAACAAAAGAACGGTGTTTCCTACACATACGGACCATATCTAGTCCAACATTTCTTCGGAAACTGATACAAAGCACTGGTCCTCTAACATCCAATGCTTGTCTGTTAAGATGAGAAACGTGTCAGCTTCTTGAACGATGTAGTTCCTTTGAGCAGAAAAGTGACTGCCCTTACCTGAAACGAAGTCTTGCTTGTAGGGAGACTCAGAGCATGGGATTTAACTCCATTTCTGAAGTGAAACACACAGCATTGTCTCATCCATTCATCACACTCTGCTTTAGAACAAGAAGCACGCTCTTGCTTTCTAGAGTCTCTAAGACAGCAGGAAACGTGAGTGTGCTGAGAACAAAAGAACGGTGTATCCTACACATACGGACATTATATAGTCCAACTCTGCTTCTGAAACTGATACAAAGCACTGGTCCTCTAAAATCCAATGTTTGTCTGTTATGATGAGAAACGTGTGAGCTTCGTGAACGATGTAGTTCATTTGAGCTGAAAAGTGACTGCCCTTACCTGAAACGAAGTCTTGCCTGTAGGAAGACACAGAGTCTGGGATTTAACTCCATTTCTGAAGGGAAACATACAGCATAGTTCTTATCCATGGTTCACACTCTGCTTTAGAGCAAGAAGCACGCTCTTGCTTTCTAGATTCTCTAATACAGCAGGAAATCTGAGTGTGCCCAGAACAAAAGAAATGTGTTCCCTACACATACTGACTATATGTAGTCCAAATCTTCTTCTGAAACTGATACAATGCACTGGTCCTCTAACATCCAATGCTTGTCAGTTAAGATGAGAAATGTGTGAGCTTCCTGAACGATGTAGTTCCTTTGAGCAGAAAAGTGACTGCCCTTACCTTAAACGAAGTCTTGCTTGGAGCGAGACTCAGAGCATGGGATTTAACTCCATTTCTGAAGTGAAACACACAGCATTGTCTCATCCATTGATCACACTCTGCTTTAGAACAAGAAGCATGCTCTTGTTTTCTAGAGTCTCTAAGACAGCAGGAAACGTGAGTGTGCTGAGAACAAAAGAACGGTGTTTCCTACACATACAGACCATATCTAGTCCAACTCTGCTTCTTAAACTGATACAAAGCACTGGTCCTCTAACATCCAATGCTTGTCAGTTAAGATGAGAAACGTGTGAGCTTCGTGAACGATGTAGATCCTTTGAGCTGAAAAGTGACTGCCCTTACCTGAAACGAAGTTTTGCCTCTAGGAAGACACAGAATCTGGGATTTAACTCCATTTCTGAAGGGAAACACACAGCATAGTTCTCATCCATGGATCACACTCTGCTTTAGAGCAAGAAGCACGCTCTTGCTTTCTAGATTCTCTAATACAGCAGGAAATCTGAGTGTGCCCAGAACAAAAGAACGGTGTCTCCTACACATACGGACTATATGTAGTCCAAATCTTCTTCTGAAACTGATACAATGCACTGGTCCTCTAATATCCAATGGTTGTCAGTTAAGATGAGAAACGTGTGAGCTTCGTGAACGATGTAGTTCCTTTGAGCAGAAAAGTGACTGCCCTTACCTGAAACGAAGTCTTGATTGTAGGGAGACTCAGAGCATGGGATTAAACTCCATATCTGAAGTGAACACACAGCAGTGTCTCATCCATTGATCACACTCTGCTTTAGAACAAGAAGCACGCTCTTGCTTTCTAGAGTCTCTAAGACAGCAGGAAACGTGCTTGTGCTGAGAACAAAAGATCGGTGTTTCCTACACATACAGACCATATCTAGTCCAACTCTGCTTCTTAAACTGATACAAAGCACTGGTCCTCTAACATCCAATGCTTGTCTGTTAAGATGAGAAACGTGTGAGCCCTGTGAACGATGTAGTTCGATTGAGCTGAAAAGTGACTGCCCTTACCTGAAACGAAGTCTTGCTTATAGGAAGACACAGAGCCTGGGATTTAACTCCTTTTCTGAAGGGAAACACACAGCATAGTTCTCATCCATGGATCACACTCTGCTTTAGAGCGAGAATCACACTCTTGCTTTCTAGACTCTCTAATACAGCAGGAAATCTGAGTGTGCCCAGAACAAAAGAACGTTGTTTCCTACACATACAGACCATATCTAGTCCAACTCTGCTTCTTAAACTGATACAAAGCACTGGTCCTCTAACATCCAATGCTTGTCAGTTAAGATGAGAAACGTGTGAGCTTTGTGAATGATGTAGTTCCTTTGAACTGAAAAGTGACTGCCCTTACCTGAAAAGAAGTCTTGCTTGTAGGAAGACACAGAGCCTGGGATTTAAGTCCATTTCTGAAGGGAAACACACAGCATAGTTCTCATCCATGGATAACACTCTGCTTTAGAGCAAGAAGCATGCTCTTGCTTTCTAGAGTCTCTAAGACAGCAGGAAACGTGAGTGTGTTGAGAACAAAAGAAAGGTGTTTCCTACACATACGGACCATATCTAGTCCAACTCTTCTTCGGAAACTGATACAAAGCACTGGTCCTCTAACATCCAATGCTTGTCAATTAAGATGAGAAACGTGTGAGGTTCGTGAACGATGTAGTTCATTTGAGCAGAAAAGTGACTGCCCTTACCTGAAACGAAGTCTTGCCTGTAGGAAGACACAGAGCCTGGGATTTAACTCCATTTCTGAAGGGAAACACACAGCATAATTCTCATCCATGGATCACACTCTGCTTTAGAGCAAGAAGCACGCTCTTGCTTTCTAGATTCTCTAATACAGCAGGAAATCTGAGTGTGCCCAGAACAAAAGAACGGTGTTTCCTACACATACGGACCATATCTAGTCCAACTCTGCTTCTTAAACTGATACAAAGGACTAGTCCTCTAACATCCAATGCTTGTCTCTTAAGATGAGAAACGTGTCAGCTTCGTGAACGATGTAGTTCCTTTGAGCACAAAAGTGACTGCCCTTACCTGAAACGAAGTCTTGCTTGTAGGGAGACTCAGAGCGTGGGATTTAACTCCATTTCTGAAGTGAAACACACAGCATTGTCTCAAACATTGATCACACTCTGCTTTAGAACAAGAAGCACGCTCTTGCTTTCTAGATTCTCAAAGACAGCAGGAAACGTGAGTGTGCTGAGAACAAAAGAACGGTGTATCCTACACATACGGACATTATATAGTCCAACTCTGCTTCTGAAACTGATACAAAGCACTGGTCCTCTAAAATCCAATGTTTGTCTGTTAAGATGAGAAACGTGTGAGCTTCGTGAACGATGTAGTTCATTTGAGCTGAAAAGTGACTGCCCTTACCTGAAACGAAGTCTTGCCTGTAGGAAGACACAGAGTCTGGGATTTAACTCCATTTCTGAAGGGAAACATACAGCATAGTTCTTATCCATGGTTCACACTCTGCTTTAGAGCAAGAAGCACGCTCTTGCTTTCTAGATTCTCTAATACAGCAGGAAATCTGAGTGTGCCCAGAACAAAAGAAATGTGTTTCCTACACATACTGACTTTATGTAGTCCAAATCTTCTTCTGAAACTGATACAATACACTGGTCCTCTAATATCCAATGCTTGTCAGTTAAGATGAGAAACGTGTGAGCTTCGTGAACGATGTAGTTCCTTTGAGCAGAAAAGTGACTGCCCTTACCTTAAACGAAGTCTTGCTTGGAGGGAGACTCAGAGCATGGGATTTAACTCCATTTCTGAAGTGAAACACACAGCATTGTCTCAAACATTGATCACACTCTGCTTTAGAACAAGAAGCACGCTCTTGCTTTCTAGAGTCTCAAAGACAGCAGGAAACGTGAGTGTGCTGAGAACAAAAGAACGGTGTTTCCTACACATACGGACCATATCAGGTCCAACTCTGCTTCTTAAACTGATACAAAGCACTGGTCCTCTAAAATCCAATGCTTGTCTGTTAAGATGAGAAACGTGTGAGCTTCGTGAACGATGTAGTTCCTTTGAGCTGAAAAGTGACTGCCCTTACCTGAAACGAAGTCTGGCCTGTAGGAAGACACAGAGTCTGGGATTTAACTCCATTTCTGAAGGGAAACACACAGCATAGTTCTCATCCATGGATCACACTCTGCTATAGAGCAAGAAGTACGCTCTTGCTTTCTAGAGTCTCTAATTCAGCAGGAAATCTGAGTGTGCCCAGAACAAAAGAACGGTGTTTCCTACACATACAGACCATATCTAGTCCAACTCTGCTTCTTAAACTGATACAAAGCACTGGTCCTCTAACATCCAATGCTTGTCTGTTAAGATGAGAAACGTGTGAGCCCTGTGAACGATGTAGTTCGTTTGAGCTGAAAAGTGACTGCCCTTACCTGAAACGAAGTCTTGCTTGTAGGAAGACACAGAGCCTGGGATTTAACTCCTTTTCTGAAGGGAAACACACAGCATAGTTCTCATCCATGGATCACACTCTGCTTTAGAGCGAGAAGCACACTCTTGCTTTCTAGACTCTCTAATACAGCAGGAAATCTGAGTGTGCCCAGAACAAAAGAACGTTGTTTCCTACACATACAGACCATATCTAGTCCAACTCTGCTTCTGAAACTGATACAAAGCACTGGTCCTCTAACATCCAATGCTTGTCAGTTAAGATGAGAAACGTGTGAGCTTTGTGAATGATATAGTTCCTTTGAACTGAAAAGTGACTGCCCTTACCTGAAAAGAAGTCTTGCTTGTAGGAAGACACAGAGCCTGGGATTTAAGTCCATTTCTGAAGGGAAACACACAGCATAGTTCTCATCCATGGATAAGACTCTGCTTTAGAGCAAGAAGCATGCTCTTGCTTTCTAAAGTCTCTAAGAAAGCAGGAAACGTGAGTGTGTTGAGAACAAAAGAAAGGTGTTTCCTACACATACGGACCATATCTAGTCCAACTCTGCTTCGAAAACTGATACAAAGGACTAGTCCTCTAACATCCAATGCTTGTCTCTTAAGATGAGAAACGTGTCAGCTTTGTGAACGATGTAGTTCCTTTGAGCAGAAAAGTGACTGCCCTTACCTGAAACGAAGTCTTGCTTGTAGGGAGACTCAGAGCATGGGATTTAACTCCATTTCTGAAGTGAAACACACAGCATTGTCTCAAACATTGATCACACTCTGCTTTAGAACAAGAAGCACGCTCTTGCTTTCTAGAGTCTCAAAGACAGCAGGAAACGTGAGTGTGCTGAGAACAAAAGAACGGTGTTTCCTACACATACGGACCATATCAGGTCCAACTCTGCTTCTTAAACTGATACAAAGCACTGGTCCTCTAAAATCCAATGCTTGTCTGTTAAGATGAGAAACGTGTGAGCTTCGTGAATGATGTAGTTCGTTTGAGCTGAAAAGTGACTGCCCTTACCTGAAACGAAGTCTGGCCTGTAGGAAGACACAGAGTCTGGGATTTAACTCCATTTCTGAAGGAAAACATACAGCATAGTTCTCATCCATGGATCACACTCTGCTTTAGAGCAAGAAGTACGCTCTTGCTTTCTAGAATCTCTAATTCAGCAGGAAATCTGAGTGTGCCCAGAATAAAAGAACGGTGTTTCCTACACATACTGACTATATGTAGTCCAAATCTTCTTCTGAAACTGATACAATGCACTGGTCCTCTAACATCCAATGCTTGTCAGTTAAGATGAGAAACGTGTGAGCTTCGTGAATGATGTAGTTCCTTTGAGCTGAAAAGTGACTGCCCTTACCTGAAACGAAGTCTTGCCTGTAGGAAGACACAGAGTCTGGGATTTAACTCCATTTCTGAAGGGAAACACACAGCATAGTTCTCATCCATGGATCACACTCTGCTTTAGAGCAAGAAGCACGCTCTTGCTTTCTAGATTCTCTAATACAGCAGGAAATCTGAGTGTGCCCAGAACAAAAGAAAGGTGTTTCCTACACATACGGACTATATGTAGTCCAAATCTTCTTCTGAAACTGATACAATGCACTGGTCCTCTAACATCCAATGCTTGTCAGTTAAGATGAGAAACGTGTGAGCTTCGTGAACGATGTAGTCCTTTGAGCAGAAAAGTGACTGCCCTTACTTGAAACGAAGTCTTGCTTGTAGGGAGACTCAGAGCATGGGATTTAACTCCATTTCTGAAGTGAAACACACAGCATTGTCTCAAACATTGATCACACTCTGCTTTAGAACAAGAAGCACGCTCTTGCTTTCTAGAGTCTCAAAGACAGCAGGAAACGTGAGTGTGCTGAGAACAAAAGAACGGTGTTTCCTACACATACAGACATTATATAGTCCAACTCTGCTTCTGAAACTGATACAAAGCACTGGTCCTCTAACATCCAATGCTTGTCTGTTAAGATGAGAAACGTGTGAGCCCTGTGAACGATGTAGTTCGTTTGAGCTGAAAAGTGACTGCCCTTACCTGAAACGAAGTCTTGCTTGTAGGAAGACACAGAGCCTGGGATTTAACTCCTTTTCTGAAGGGAAACACACAGCATAGTTCTCCTCCATGGATCACACTCTGCTTTAGAGCGAGAAGCACACTCTTGCTTTCTAGACTCTCTAATACAGCAGGAAATCTGAGTGTGCCCAGAACATAAGAACGTTGTTTCCTACACATACAGACCATATCTAGTCCAACTCTGCTTCTTAAACTGATACAAAGCACTGGTCCTCTAACATCCAATGCTTGTCAGTTAAGATGAGAAACGTGTGAGCTTTGTGAACGATGTAGTTCCTTTGAGCAGAAAAGTGACTGCCCTTACCTGAAACGAAGTCTTGCTTGTAGGGAGACTCAGAGCATGGGATTTAACTCCATTTCTGAAGTGAAACACACAGCATTGTCTCAAACATTGATCACACTCTGCTTTAGAACAAGAAGCACGCTCTTGCTTTCTAGAGTCTCAAAGACAGCAGGAAACGTGAGTGTGCTGAGAACAAAAGAACGGTGTTTCCTACACATACGGACCATATCAGGTCCAACTCTGCTTCTTAAACTGATACAAAGCACTGGTCCTCTAAAATCCAATGCTTGTCTGTTAAGATGAGAAACGTGTGAGCTTCGTGAACGATGTAGTTCGTTTGAGCTGAAAAGTGACTGCCCTTACCTGAAACGAAGTCTGGCCTGTAGGAAGACACAGAGTCTGGGATTTAACTCCATTTCTGAAGGAAAACATACAGCATAGTTCTCATCCATGGATCACACTCTGCTTTAGAGCAAGAAGTACGCTCTTGCTTTCTAGAATCTCTAATTCAGCAGGAAATCTGTGTGTGCCCAGAACAAAAGAACGGTGTTTCCTACACATACTGACTATATGTAGTCCAAATCTTCTTCTGAAACTGATACAATGCACTGGTCCTCTAACATCCAATGCTTGTCAGTTAAGATGAGAAACGTGTGAGCTTCGTGAACGATGTAGTTCCTTTGAGCTGAAAAGTGACTGCCCTTACCTGAAACGAAGTCTTGCCTGTAGGAAGACACAGAGTCTGGGATTTAACTCCATTTCTGAAGGGAAACACACAGCATAGTTCTCATCCATGGATCACACTCTGCTTTAGAGCAAGAAGCACGCTCTTGCTTTCTAGATTCTCTAATACAGCAGGAAATCTGAGTGTGCCCAGAACAAAAGAAAGGTGTTTCTTACACATACGGACTATATGTAGTCCAAATCTTCTTCTGAAACTGATACAATGCACTGGTCCTCTAACATCCAATGCTTGTCAGTTAAGATGAGAAACGTGTGAGCTTCGTGAACGATGAAGTCCTTTGAGCAGAAAAGTGACTGCCCTTACTTGAAACGAAGTCTTGCTTGTAGGGAGACTCAGAGCATGGGATTTAACTCCATTTCTGAAGTGAAACACACAGCATTGTCTCAAACATTGATCACACTCTGCTTTAGAACAAGAAGCACGCTCTTGCTTTCTAGAGTCTCAAAGACAGCAGGAAACGTGAGTGTGCTGAGAACAAAAGAATGGTGTTTCCTACACATACAGACATTATATAGTCCAACTCTGCTTCTGAAACTGATACAAAGCACTGGTCCTCTAACATCCAATGCTTGTCTGTTAAGATGAGAAACGTGTGAGCCCTGTGAACGATGTAGTTGGTTTGAGCTGAAAAGTGACTGCCCTTACCTGAAACGAAGTCTTGCTTGTAGGAAGACACAGAGCCTGGGATTTAACTCCTTTTCTGAAGGGAAACACACAGCATAGTTCTCCTCCATGGATCACACTCTGCTTTAGAGCGAGAAGCACACTCTTGCTTTCTAGACTCTCTAATACAGCAGGAAATCTGAGTGTGCCCAGAACATAAGAACGTTGTTTCCTACACATACAGACCATATCTAGTCCAACTCTGCTTCTTAAACTGATACAAAGCACTGGTCCTCTAACATCCAATGCTTGTCAGTTAAGATGAGAAACGTGTGAGCTTTGTGAACGATGTAGTTCCTTTGAGCAGAAAAGTGACTGCCCTTACCTGAAACGAAGTCTTGCTTGTAGGGAGACTCAGAGCATGGGATTTAACTCCATTTCTGAAGTGAAACACACAGCATTGTCTCAAACATTGATCACACTCTGCTTTAGAACAAGAAGCACGCTCTTGCTTTCTAGAGTCTCAAAGACAACAGGAAACGTGAGTGTGCTGAGAACAAAAGAACGGTGTTTCCTACACATACGGACCATATCAGGTCCAACTCTGCTTCTTAAACTGATACAAAGCACTGGTCCTCTAAAATCCAATGCTTGTCTGTTAAGATGAGAAACATGTGAGCTTCGTGAACGATGTAGTTCGTTTGAGCTGAAAAGTGACTGCCCTTACCTGAAACGAAGTCTGGCCTGTAGGAAGACAGAGAGTCTGGGATTTAACTCCATTTCTGAAGGAAAACATACAGCATAGTTCTCATCCATGGATCACACTCTGCTTTAGAGCAAGAAGTACGCTCTTGCTTTCTAGAATCTCTAATTCAGCAGGAAATCTGAGTGTGCCCAGAACAAAAGAACGGTGTTTCCTACACATACTGACTATATGTAGTCCAAATCTTCTTCTGAAACTGATACAATGCACTGGTCCTCTAACATCCAATGCTTGTCAGTTAAGATGAGAAACGTGTGAGCTTCGTGAACGATGTAGTTCCTTTGAGCTGAAAAGTGACTGCCCTTACCTGAAACGAAGTCTTGCCTGTAGGAAGACACAGAGTCTGGGATTTAACTCCATTTCTGAAGGGAAACACACAGCATAGTTCTCATCCATGGATCACACTCTGCTTTAGAGCAAGAAGCACGCTCTTGCTTTCTAGATTCTCTAATACAGCAGGAAATCTGAGTGTGCCCAGAACAAAAGAAAGGTGTTTCCTACACATACGGACTATATGTAGTCCAAATCTTCTTCTGAAACTGATACAATGCACTGGTCCTCTAACATCCAATGCTTGTCAGTTAAGATGAGAAACGTGTGAGCTTCGTGAACGATGTAGTCCTTTGAGCAGAAAAGTGACTGCCCTTACTTGAAACGAAGTCTTGCTTGTAGGGAGACTCAGAGCATGGGATTTAACTCCATTTCTGAAGTGAAACACACAGCATTGTCTCAAACATTGATCACACTCTGCTTTAGAACAAGAAGCACGCTCTTGCTTTCTAGAGTCTCAAAGACAGCAGGAAACGTGAGTGTGCTGAGAACAAAAGAACGTTGTTTCCTACACATACAGACATTATATAGTCCAACTCTGCTTCTGAAACTGATACAAAGCACTGGTCCTCTAACATCCAATGCTTGTCTGTTAAGATGAGAAACGTGTGAGCCCTGTGAACGATGTAGTTGGTTTGAGCTGAAATGTGACTGCCCTTACCTGAAACGAAGTCTTGCTTGTAGGAAGACACAGAGCCTGGGATTTAAATCCTTTTCTGAAGGGAAACACACAGCATAGTTCTCCTCCATGGATCACACTCTGCTTTAGAGCGAGAAGCACACTCTTGCTTTCTAGACTCTCTAATACAGCAGGAAATCTGAGTGTGCCCAGAACATAAGAACGTTGTTTCCTACACATACAGACCATATCTAGTCCAACTCTGCTTCTTAAACTGATACAAAGCACTGGTCCTCTAACATCCAATGCTTGTCAGTTAAGATGAGAAACGTGTGAGCTTTGTGAATGATGTAGTTCCTTTGAACTGAAAAGTGACTGCCCTTACCTGAAAAGAAGTCTTGCTTGTAGGAAGACACAGAGCCTGGGATTTAAGTCCATTTCTGAAGGGAAACACACAGCAGTGTCTCATCCATTGATCACACTCTGCTTTAGAACAAGAAGCACGCTCTTGCTTTCTAGAGTCTCTAAGACAGCAGGAAACGTGCGTGTGCCCAGAACAAAAGAACGGTGTTTCCTACACATACGGACTATATGTAGTCCAAATCTTCTTCTGAAACTAATACAATGCACTGGTCCTCTAACATCCAATGCTTGTCAGTTAAGATGAGAAACGTGTGAGCTTCGTGAACGATGTAGTTCCTTTGAGCAGAAAAGTGACTGCCCTTAACTGAAACGAAGTCTTGCTTGTAGGGAGACTCAGAGCATGGGATTAAACTCCATATCTGAAGTGAAACACACAGCAGTGTCTCATCCATTGATCACACTCTGCTTTAGAACAAGAAGCACGCTCTTGCTTTCTAGAGTCTCTAAGACAGCAGAAAACGTGCGTGTGCTGAGAACAAAAGAACGGTGTTTCCTACACATACAGACCATATCTAGTCCAACTCTGCTTCTTAAACTGATACAAAGCACTGGTCCTCTACCATCCAATGCTTGTCTGTTAAGATGAGAAACGTGTGAGCCCTGTGAACGATGTAGTTCGTTTGAGCT
Organism: Onychomys leucogaster; assembly: GCA_949786385.1. Taxonomy (NCBI): domain Eukaryota; kingdom Metazoa; phylum Chordata; class Mammalia; order Rodentia; family Cricetidae; genus Onychomys; species Onychomys leucogaster. The sequence goes on along the minus strand of CATKUP010000039.1, from coordinate 752,334 downwards.
GAAAAGTGACTGCCCTTACCTGAAACGAAGTCTTGCTTGTAGGAAGACACAGAGCCTGGGTTTTAACTCCTTTTCTGAAGGGAAACACACAGCATAGTTCTCATCCATGGATCACACTCTGCTTTAGAGCGAGAAGCACACTCTTGCTTTCTAGACTCTCTAATACAGCAGGAAATCTGAGTGTGCCCAGAACAAAAGAACGTTGTTTCCTACACATACAGACCATATCTAGTCCAACTCTGCTTCTTAAACTGATACAAAGCACTGGTCCTCTAACATCCAATGCTTGTCAGTTAAGATGAGAAACGTGTGAGCTTTGAGAATGATGTAGTTCCTTTGAACTGAAAAGTGACTGCCCTTACCTGAAAAGAAGTCTTGCTTGTAGGAAGACACAGAGCCTGGGATTTAAGTCCATTTCTGAAGGGAAACACACAGCATAGTTCTCATCCATGGATAACACTCTGCTTTAGAGCAAGAAGCATGCTCTTGCTTTCTAAAGTCTCTAAGACAGCAGGAAACGTGAGTGTGCTGAGAACAAAAGAACGGTGTTTCCTACACATACGGACCATATCTAGTCCAACTCTTCTTCGGAAACTGATACAAAGCACTGGTCCTCTAACATCCAATGCTTGTCAATTAAGATGAGAAACGTGTGAGCTTCGTGAACGATGTACTTCATTTGAGCAGAAAAGTGACTGCACTTACCTGAAACGAAGTCTTGCCTGTAGGAAGACACAGAGCCTGGGATTTAACTCCATTTCTGAAGGGAAACACACAGCATAGTTCTCATCCATGGATCACACTCTGCTTTAGAGCAAGAAGCACGCTCTTGCTTTCTAGATTCTCTAATACAGCAGGAAATCTGAGTGTGCCCAGAACAAAAGAACGGTGTTTCCTACACATACGGACCATATCTAGTCCAACTCTGCTTCTTAAACTGATACAAAGGACTAGTCCTCTAACATCCAATGCTTGTCTCTTAAGATGAGAAACGTGTCAGCTTCGTGAACGATGTAGTTCCTTTGAGCAGAAAAGTGACTGCCCTTACCTGAAAAGAAGTCTTGCTCGTAGGAAGACACAGAGCCTGGGATTTAAGTCCATTTCTGAAGGGAACCCCACAGCAGTGTCTCATCCATTGATCACACTCTGCTTTAGAACAAGAAGCACGCTCTTGCTTTCTAGAGTCTCTAAGACAGCAGGAAACGTGCGTGTGCCCAGAACAAAAGAACGGTGTTTCCTACACATACGGACTATATGTAGTCCAAATCTTCTTCTGAAACTGATACAATGCACTGGTCCTCTAACATCCAATGCTTGTCAGTTAAGATGAGAAACGTGTGAGCTTCGTGAACGATGTAGTTCCTTTGAGCAGAAAAGTGACTGCCCTTACCTGAAACGAAGTCTTGCTTGTAGGGAGACTCAGAGCATGGGATTAAACTCCATTTCTGAAGGGAAACACACAGCATAGTTCTCATCCATGGATAACACTCTGCTTTAGAGCAAGAAGCATGCTCTTGCTTTCTAAAGTCTCTAAGACAGCAGGAAACGTGAGTGTGCTGAGAACAAAAGAACGGTGTTTCCTACACATACGGACCATATCTAGTCCAACTCTTCTTCGGAAACTGATACAAAGCACTGGTCCTCTAACATCCAATGCTTGTCAATTAAGATGAGAAACGTGTGAGCTTCGTGAACGATGTAGTTCATTTGAGCAGAAAAGTGACTGCACTTACCTGAAACGAAGTCTTGCCTGTAGGAAGACACAGAGCCTGGGATTTAACTCCATTTCTGAAGGGAAACACACAGCATAGTTCTCATCCATGGATCACACTCTGCTTTAGAGCAAGAAGCACGCTCTTGCTTTCTAGATTCTCTAATACAGCAGGAAATCTGAGTGTGCCCAGAAAAAAAGAACGGTGTTTCCTACACATACGGACCATATCTAGTCCAACTCTGCTTCTTAAACTGATACAAAGGACTAGTCCTCTAACATCCAATGCTTGTCTCTTAAGATGAGAAACGTGTCAGCTTCGTGAACGATGTAGTTCCTTTGAGCAGAAAAGTGACTGCCCTTACCTGAAACGAAGTCTTGAGTGTAGGGAGACTCAGAGCATGGGATTTAACTCCATTTCTGAAGTGAAACACACAGCATTGTCTCAAACATTGATCACACTCTGCTTTAGAACAAGAAGCACGCTCTTGCTTTCTAGAGTCTCAAAGACAGCAGGGAACGTGAGTGTGCTGAGAACAAAAGAACGGTGTTTCCTACACATACGGACCATATCAGGTCCAACTCTGCTTCTTAAACTGATACAAAGCACTGGTCCTCTAACATCCAATGCTTGTCTGTTAAGATGAGAAACGTGTGAGCTTCGTGAACGATGTAGTTCCTTTGAGCTGAAAAGTGACTGCCCTTACCTGAAACGAAGTCTGGCCTGTAGGAAGACACAGAGTCTGGGATTTAACTCCATTTCTGAAGGAAAACATACAGCATAGTTCTCATCCATGGATCACACTCTGCTTTAGAGCAAGAAGTACGCTCTTGCTTTCTAGAATCTCTAATTCAGCAGGAAATCTGAGTGTGCCCAGAACAAAAGAACGGTGTTTCCTACACATACTGACTATATGTAGTCCAAATCTTCTTCTGAAACTGATACAATGCACTGGTCCTCTAACATCCAATGCTTGTCAGTTAAGATGAGAAACGTGTGAGCTTCGTGAACGATGTAGTTCATTTGAGCAGAAAAGTGACTACCCTTACCTTAAACGAAATCTTGCTTGGAGGGAGACTCAGAGCATGGGATTTAACTCCATTTCTGAAGTGAAACACACAGCATTGTATCATCCATTGATCACACTCTGCTTTAGAACAAGAAGCACGCTCTTGTTTTCTAGAGTCTCTAAGACAGCAGGAATCGTAAGTGTGCTGAGAACAAAAGAACGGTGTTTCCTACAAATACGGACCATATCATGTCCAACTCTTCTTCTTAAACTGATACAAAGCACTGGTCCTCTAACATCCAATGCTTGTCTGTTAAGATGAGAAACGTGTGAGCTTCGTGAACGATGTAGTTCCTTTGAGCTGAAAAGTGACTGCCCTTACCTTAAACGAAGTCTTGCCTGTAGGAAGACACAGAGTCTGGGATTTAACTCCATATCTGAAGGGAAACACACAGCATAGTTCTCATCCATGGATCACACTCTGCTTTAGAGCAAGAAGCACGCTCTTGCTTTCTAGATTCTCTAATACAGCAGGAAATCTGAGTGTGCCCAGAACAAAAGAACGGTGTTTCCTACACATACGGACTATATGTAGTCCAAATCTTCTTCTGAAACTGATACAATGCACTGGTCCTCTAACATCCAATGCTTGTCAGTTAAGATGAGAAACGTGTGAGCTTCGTGAACGATGTAGTTCCTTTGAGCAGAAAAGTGACTGCCCTTACCTTAAACGAAGTCTTGCTTGGAGGGAGACTCAGAGCATGGGATTTAACTCCATTTCTGAAGTGAAACACACAGCATTGTCTCAAACATTGATCACACTCTGCTTTAGAACAAGAAGCACGCTCTTGCTTTCTAGAGTCTCAAAGACAGCAGGAAACGTGAGTTTGCTGAGAACAAAAGAACGGTGTTTCCTACACATACAGACATTATATAGTCCAACTCTGCTTCTGAAACTGATACAAAGCACTGGTCCTCTAACATCCAATGCTTGTCTGTTAAGATGAGAAACGTGTGAGCCCTGTGAACGATGTAGTTCGTTTGAGCTGAAAAGTGACTGCCCTTACCTGAAACGAAGTCTTGCTTGTAGGAAGACACAGAGCCTGGGATTTAACTCCTTTTCTGAAGGGAAACACACAGCATAGTTCTCATCCATGGATCACACTCTGCTTTAGAGCGAGAAGCACACTCTTGCTTTCTAGACTCTCTAATACAGCAGGAAATCTGAGTGTGCCCAGAACATAAGAACCTTGTTTCCTACACATACAGACCATATCTAGTCCAACTCTGCTTCTTAAACTGATACAAAGCACTGGTCCTCTAACATCCAATGCTTGTCAGTTAAGATGAGAAACGTGTGAGCTTTGTGAATGATGTAGTTCCTTTGAACTGAAAAGTGACTGCCCTTACCTGAAAAGAAGTCTTGCTTGTAGGAAGACACAGAGCCTGGGATTTAAGTCCATTTCTGAAGGGAAACACACAGCAGTGTCTCATCCATTGATCACACTCTGCTTTAGAACAAGAAGCACGCTCTTGCTTTCTAGAGTCTCTAAGACAGCAGGAAACGTGCGTATGCCCAGAACAAAAGAACGGTGTTTCCTACACATACGGACTATATGTAGTCCAAATCTTCTTCTGAAACTGATACAATGCACTGGTCCTCTAACATCCAATGCTTGTCAGTTAAGATGAGAAACGTGTGAGCTTCGTGAACGATGTAGTTCCTTTGAGCAGAAAAGTGAATGCCCTTACCTGAAACGAAGTCTTGCTTGTAGGGAGACTCGGAGCATGGGATTTAACTCCATTTCTGAAGTGAAACACACTGCATTGTCTCAAACATTGATCACACTCTGCTTTAGAACAAGACGCATGCTCTTGCTTTCTAGAGTCTCTAAGACAGCAGGAAACGGGAGTGTGCTGAGAACAAAAGAACGGTGTTTCCTACACATACGGACCATATCAGGTCCAACTCTGCTTCTTAAACTGATACAAAGCACTGGTCCTCTAACATCCAATGCTTGTCTGTTAAGATGAGAAACGTGTGAGCTTCGTGAACGATGTAGTTCGTTTGAGCTGAAAAGTGACTGCCCTTACCTGAAACGAAGTCTTGCTTGTAGGAAGACACAGAGCCTGGGATTTAACTCCTTTTCTGAAGGGAAACACACAGCATAGTTCTCATCCATGGATCACACTCTGCTTTAGAGCGAGAAGCACACTCTTGCTTTCTAGACTCTCTAATACAGCAGGAAATCTGAGTGTGCCCAGAACAAAAGAACGTTGTTTCCTACACATATAGACCATATCTAGTCCAACTCTGCTTCTTAAACTGATACAAAGCACTGGTCCTCTAACATCCAATGCTTGTCAATTAAGATGAGAAACGTGTGAGCTTCGTGAACGATGTAGTTCATTTGTGCAGAAATTGACCTCACTTACCTGAAACGAAGTCTTGCCTGTAGGAAGACACAGAGCCTGGGATTTAAGTCCATTTCTGAAGGGAAACACACAGCATAGTTCTCATCCATGGATAACACTCTGCTTTAGAGCAAGAAGCATGCTCTTGCTTTCTAAAGTCTCTAAGACAGCAGGAAACGTGAGTGTGTTGAGAACAAAAGAAAGGTGTTTCCTACACATACGGACCATATCTAGTCCAACTCTTCTTCGGAAACTGATACAAAGCACTGGTCCTCTAACATCCAATGCTTGTCAATTAAGATGAGAAACGTGTGAGCTTCGTGAACGATGTAGTTCATTTGTGCAGAAAAGTGACTGCACTTACCTGAAACGAAGTCTTGCCTGTAGGAAGACACAGAGCCTGGGATTTAACTCCATTTCTGAAGGGAAACACACAGCATAGTTCTCATCCATGGATCACACTCTGCTTTAGAGCAAGAAGCACGCTCTTGCTTTCTAGATTCTCTAATACAGCAGGAAATCTGAGTGTGCCCAGAACAAAAGAACGGTGTTTCCTACACATACGGACCATATCTAGTCCAACTCTGCTTCGAAAACTGATACAAAGGACTAGTCCTCTAACATCCATTGCTTGTCTGTTAAGATGAGAAACGTGTCAGCTTCGTGAACGATGTAGTTCCTTTGAGCAGAAAAGTGACTGCCCTTACCTGAAACGAATTCTTGCTTGTAGGGAGACTCAGAGCATGGGATTTAACTCCATTTCTGAAGTGAAACACACAGCATTGTCTCAAAAATTGATCACACTCTGCTTTAGAACAAGAAGCACGCTCTTGCTTTCTAGAGTCTCAAAGACAGCAGGAAACGTGAGTGTGCTGAGAACAAAAGAACGGTGTTTCCTACACATACGGACCATATCAGGTCCAACTCTGATTTTTAAACTGATACAAAGCACTGGTCCTCTAAAATCCAATGCTTGTCTGTTAAGATGAGAAACGTGTGAGCCCTGTGAACGATGTAGTTCGTTTGAGCTGAAAAGTGACTGCCCTTACCTGAAACGAAGTCTTGCCTGTAGGAAGACACAGAGTCTGGGATTTAACTCCATTTCTGAAGTAAAACATACAGCATAGTTCTCATCCATGGATCACACTCTGCTTTAGAGCAAGAAGTACGCTCTTGCTTTCTAGAGTCTCTAATTCAGCAGGAAATCTGAGTGTGCCCAGAACAAAAGAACGGTGTTTCCTACACATACTGACTATATGTATTCCAAATCTTCTTCTGAAACTGATACAATGCACTGGTCCTCTAACATCCAATACTTGTCAGTTAAGATGAGAAACGTGTGAGCTTTGTGAACGATGTAGTTCATTTGAGCAGAAAAGTGACTACCCTTACCTTAAACGAAGTCTTGCTTGGAGGGAGACTCAGAGCATGGGATTTAAATCCATTTCTGAAGTGAAACACACAGCATTGTCTCATCCATTGATCACACTCTGCTTTAGAACAAGAAGCACGCTCTTGTTTTCTAGAGTCTCTAAGACAGCAGGAAACGTGAGTGTGCTGAGAACAAAGAACGGTGTTTCCTACACATACGGACCATATCAGGTCCAACTCTGCTTCTTAAACTGATACAAAGCACTGGTCCTCTAACATCCAATGCTTGTCTGTTAAGATGAGAAATGTGTGAGCTTCGTGAATGATGTAGTTCCTTTGAGCTGAAAAGTGACTGCCCTTACCTGAATCGAAGTCTTGCCTGTAGGAAGACACAGAGTCTGGGATTTAACTCCATTTCTGAAGGGAAACACACAGCATAGTTCTCATCCATGGATCACACTCTGCTTTAGAGCAAGAAGCAAGCTCTTGCTTTCTAGATTCTCTAATACAGCAGGAAATCTGAGTGTGCCCAGAACAAAAGAACAGTGTTTCCTACACATACGGACTATATGTAGTCCAAATCTTCTTCTGAAACTGATACAATGCACTGGTCCTCTAATATCCAATGGTTGTCAGTTAAGATGAGAAACGTGTGAGCTTCGTGAACGATGTAGTTCCTTTGAGCAGATAAGTGACTGCCCTTACCTTAAATGAAGTCTTGCTTGTAGGGAGACTCAGAAAATGGGATTTAACTCCATTTCTGAAGTGAAACACACAGCATTGTCTCATCCATTGATCACACTCTGCTTTAGAACAAGAAGCACGCTCTTGCTTTCTAGAGTCTCTAAGACAGCAGGAAACATGAGTGTGCTGAGAACAAAAGAACGGTGTTTACTACACATACGGACCATATCAGGTCCAACTCTGCTTCTTAAACTGATACAAAGCACTGGTCCTCTAACATCCAATGCTTGTCTGTTAAGATGAGAAACGTGTGAGCCCTGTGAATGATGTAGTTCGTTTGAGCTGAAAAGTGACTGCCCTTACCTGAAACGAAGTCTTGCCTGTAGGAAGACACAGAGTCTGGGATTTAACTCCATTTCTGAAGGGAAACACACAGCATAGTTCTCATCCATGGATCACACTCTGCTTTAGAGCAAGAAGCAAGCTCTTGCTTTCTAGATTCTCTAATACAGCAGGAAATCTGAGTGTGCCCAGAACAAAAGAACAGTGTTTCCTACACATACGGACTATATGTAGTCCAAATCTTCTTCTGAAACTGATACAATGCACTGGTCCTCTAATATCCAATGGTTGTCAGTTAAGATGAGAAACGTGTGAGCTTCGTGAACGATGTAGTTCCTTTGAACTGAAAAGTGACTGCCCTTACCTGAAAAGAAATCTTGCTTGTAGGAAGACACAGAGCCTGGGATTTAAGTCCATTTCTGAAGGGAAACACACAGCATAGTTCTCATCCATGGATAACACTCTGCTTTAGAGCAAGAAGCATGCTCTTGCTTTCTAAAGTCTCTAAGAAAGCAGGAAACGTGAGTGTGTTGAGAACAAAAGAAAGGTGTTTCCTACACATAGGGACCATATCTAGTCCAACTCTTCTTCGGAAACTGATACAAAGCACTGGTCCTCTAACATCCAATGCTTGTCAATTAAGATGAGAAACGTGTGAGCTTCGTGAACGATGTAGTTCATTTGTGCAGAAAAGTGACTGCACTTACCTGAAACGAAGTCTTGCCTGTAGGAAGACACAGAGCCTGGGATTTAACTCCATTTCTGAAGGGAAACACACAGCATAGTTCTCATCCATGGATCACACTCTGCTTTAGAGCAAGAAGCACGCTCTTGCTTTCTAGATTCTCTAATACAGCAGGAAATCTGAGTGTGCCCAGAACAAAAGAACGGTGTTTCCTACACATACGGACCATATCTAGTCCAACTCTGCTTCTTAAACTGATACAAAGGACTAGTCCTCTAACATCCATTGCTTGTCTGTTAAGATGAGAAACGTGTCAGCTTCGTGAACGATGTAGTTCCTTTGAGCAGAAAAGTGACTGCCCTTACCTGAAACGAAGTCTTGCTTGTAGGGAGACTCAGAGCATGGGATTTAACTCCATTTCTGAAGTGAAACACACAGCATTGTCTCAAAAATTGATCACACTCTGCTTTAGAACAAGAAGCACGCTCTTGCTTTCTAGAGTCTCAAAGACAGCGGGAAACGTGAGTGTGCTGAGAACAAAAGAACGGTGTTTCCTACACATACGGACCATATCAGGTCCAACTCTGCTTCTTAAACTGATACAAAGCACTGGTCCTCTAAAATCCAATGCTTGTCTGTTAAGATGAGAAACGTGTGAGCCCTGTGAACGATGTAGTTCGTTTGAGCTGAAAAGTGACTGCCCTTACCTGAAACGAAGTCTGGCCTGTAGGAAGACACAGAGTCTGGGATTTAACTCCATTTCTGAAGTAAAACATACAGCATAGTTCTCATCATGGATCACACTCTGCTTTAGAGCAAGAAGTACGCTCTTGCTTTCTAGAGTCTCTAATTCAGCAGGAAATCTGAGTGTGCCCAGAACAAAAGAACGGTGTTTCCTACACATACTGACTATATGTAGTCCAAATCTTCTTCTGAAACTGATACAATGCACTAGTCCTCTAACATCCAATACTTGTCAGTTAAGATGAGAAACGTGTGAGCTTCGTGAACGATGTAGTTCATTTGAGCAGAAAAGTGACTACCCTTACCTTAAACGAAGTCTTGCTTGGAGGGAGACTCAGAGCATGGGATTTAACTCCATTTCTGAAGTGAAACACACAGCATTGTCTCATCCATTGATCACACTCTGCTTTAGAACAAGAAGCACGCTCTTGTTTTCTAGAGTCTCTAAGACAGCAGGAAACGTGAGTGTGCTGAGAACAAAAGAACGGTGTTTCCTACACATACGGACCATATCAGGTCCAACTCTGCTTCTTAAACTGATACAAAGCACTGGTCCTCTAACATCCAATGCTTGTCTGTTAAGATGAGAAACGTGTGAGCTTCGTGAACGATGTAGTTCCTTTGAGCTGAAAAGTGACTGCCCTTACCTGAAACGAAGTCTTGCCTGTAGGAAGACACAGAGTCTGGGATTTAACTCCATTTCTGAAGGGAAACACACAGCATAGTTCTCATCCATGGATCACACTCTGCTTTAGAGCAAGAAGCAAGCTCTTGCTTTCTAGATTCTCTAATACAGCAGGAAATCTGAGTGTGCCCAGAACAAAAGAACAGTGTTTCCTACACATACGGACTATATGTAGTCCAAATCTTCTTCTGAAACTGATACAATGCACTGGTCCTCTAATATCCAATGGTTGTCAGTTAAGATGAGAAACGTGTGAGCTTCGTGAACGATGTAGTTCCTTTGAGCAGATAAGTGACTGCCCTTACCTTAAATGAAGTCTTGCTTGTAGGGAGACTCAGAAAATGGGATTTAACTCCATTTCTGAAGTGAAACACACAGCATTGTCTCATCCATTGATCACACTCTGCTTTAGAACAAGAAGCACGCTCTTGCTTTCTAGAGTCTCTAAGACAGCAGGAAACTTGAGTGTGCTGAGAACAAAAGAACGGTGTTTCCTACACATACGGACCATATCAGGTCCAACTCTGCTTCTGAAACTGATACAAAGCACTGGTCCTCTAACATCCAATGCTTGTCTGTTAAGATGAGAAACGTGTGAGCCCTGTGAATGATGTAGTTCGTTTGAGCTGAAAAGTGACTGCCCTTACCTGAAACGAAGTCTTGCTTGTAGGAAGACACAGAGCCTGGGATTTAACTCCTTTTCTGAAGGAAAACACACAGCATAGTTCTCATCCATGGATCACACTCTGCTTTAGAGCGAGAAGCACACTCTTGCTTTCTAGACTCTCTAATACAGCAGGAAATCTGAGTGTGCCCAGAACAAAAGAACGTTGTTTCCTACACATACAGACCTTATCTAGTCCAACTCTGCTTCTTAAACTGATACAAAGCACTGGTCCTCTAACATCCAATGCTTGTCAGTTAAGATGAGAAACGTGTGAGCTTTGTGAATGATGTAGTTCCTTTGAACTGAAAAGTGACTGCCCTTACCTGAAAAGAAGTCTTGCTTGTAGGAAGACACAGAGCCTGGGATTTAAGTCCATTTCTGAAGGGAAACACACAGCATAGTTCTCATCCATGGATAACACTCTGCTTTAGAGCAAGAAGCATGCTCTTGCTTTCTAGAGTCTCTAAGACAGCAGGAAACTTGAGTGTGCTGAGAACAAAAGAACGGTGTTTCCTACACATACGGACCATATCAGGTCCAACTCTGCTTCTTAAACTGATACAAAGCACTGGTCCTCTAACATCCAATGCTTGTCTGTTAAGATGAGAAACGTGTGAGCCCTGTGAATGATGTAGTTCGGTTGAGCTGAAAAGTGACTGCCCTTACCTGAAACGAAGTCTTGCCTGTAGGAAGACACAGAGTCTGGGATTTAACTCCATTTCTGAAGGGAAACACACAGCATAGTTCTCATCCATGGATCACACTCTGCTTTAGAGCAAGAAGCAAGCTCTTGCTTTCTAGATTCTCTAATACAGCAGGAAATCTGAGTGTGCCCAGAACAAAAGAACAGTGTTTCCTACACATACGGACTATATGTAGTCCAAATCTTCTTCTGAAACTGATACAATGCACTGGTCCTCTAATATCCAATGGTTGTCAGTTAAGATGAGAAACGTGTGAGCTTCGTGAACGATGTAGTTCCTTTGAGCAGATAAGTGACTGCCCTTACCTTAAATGAAGTCTTGCTTGTAGGGAGACTCAGAAAATGGGATTTAACTCCATTTCTGAAGTGAAACACACAGCATTGTCTCATCCATTGATCACACTCTGCTTTAGAACAAGAAGCACGCTCTTGCTTTCTAGAGTCTCTAAGACAGCAGGAAACTTGAGTGTGCTGAGAACAAAAGAACGGTGTTTCCTACACATACGGACCATATCAGGTCCAACTCTGCTTCTTAAACTGATACAAAGCACTGGTCCTCTAACATCCAATGCTTGTCTGTTAAGATGAGAAACGTGTGAGCCCTGTGAATGATGTAGTTCGTTTGAGCTGAAAAGTGACTGCCCTTACCTGAAATGAAGTCTTGCTTGTAGGAAGACACAGAGCCTGGGATTTAACTCCTTTTCTGAAGGAAAACACACAGCATAGTTCTCATCCATGGATCACACTCTGCTTTAGAGCGAGAAGCACACTCTTGCTTTCTAGACTCTCTAATACAGCAGGAAATCTGAGTGTGCCCAGAACAAAAGAACGTTGTTTCCTACACATACAGACCATATCTAGTCCAACTCTGCTTCTTAAACTGATACAAAGCACTGGTCCTCCAACATCCAATGCTTGTCAGTTAATATGAGAAACGTGTGAGCTTTGTGAATGATGTAGTTCCTTTGAACTGAAAAGTGACTGCCCTTACCTGAAAAGAAATCTTGCTTGTAGGAAGACACAGAGCCTGGGATTTAAGTCCATTTCTGAAGGGAAACACACAGCATAGTTCTCATCCATGGATAACACTCTGCTTTAGAGCAAGAAGCATGCTCTTGCTTTCTAAAGTCTCTAAGAAAGCAGGAAACGTGAGTGTGTTGAGAACAAAAGAAAGGTGTTTCCTACACATAGGGACCATATCTAGTCCAACTCTTCTTCGGAAACTGATACAAAGCACTGGTCCTCTAACATCCAATGCTTGTCAATTAAGATGAGAAACGTGTGAGCTTCGTGAACGATGTAGTTCATTTGTGCAGAAAAGTGACTGCACTTACCTGAAACGAAGTCTTGCCTGTAGGAAGACACAGAGCCTGGGATTTAACTCCATTTCTGAAGGGAAACACACAGCATAGTTCTCATCCATGGATCACACTCTGCTTTAGAGCAAGAAGCACGCTCTTGCTTTCTAGATTCTCTAATACAGCAGGAAATCTGAGTGTGCCCAGAACAAAAGAACGGTGTTTCCTACACATACGGACCATATCTAGTCCAACTCTGCTTCTTAAACTGATACAAAGGACTAGTCCTCTAACATCCATTGCTTGTCTGTTAAGATGAGAAACGTGTCAGCTTCGTGAACGATGTAGTTCCTTTGAGCAGAAAAGTGACTGCCCTTACCTGAAACGAAGTCTTGCTTGTAGGGAGACTCAGAGCATGGGATTTAACTCCATTTCTGAAGTGAAACACACAGCATTGTCTCAAAAATTGATCACACTCTGCTTTAGAACAAGAAGCACGCTCTTGCTTTCTAGAGTCTCAAAGACAGCAGGAAACGTGAGTGTGCTGAGAACAAAAGAACGGTGTTTCCTACACATACGGACCATATCAGGTCCAACTCTGCTTCTTAAACTGATACAAAGCACTGGTCCTCTAAAATCCAATGCTTGTCTGTTAAGATGAGAAACGTGTGAGCCCTGTGAACGATGTAGTTCGTTTGAGCTGAAAAGTGACTGCCCTTACCTGAAACGAAGTCTGGCCTGTAGGAAGACACAGAGTCTGGGATTTAACTCCAATTCTGAAGTAAAACATACAGCATAGTTCTCATCATGGATCACACTCTGCTTTAGAGCAAGAAGTACGCTCTTGCTTTCTAGAGTCTCTAATTCAGCAGGAAATCTGAGTGTGCCCAGAACAAAAGAACGGTGTTTCCTACACATACTGACTATATGTAGTCCAAATCTTCTTCTGAAACTGATACAATGCACTAGTCCTCTAACATCCAATACTTGTCAGTTAAGATGAGAAACGTGTGAGCTTCGTGAACGATGTAGTTCATTTGAGCAGAAAAGTGACTACCCTTACCTTAAACGAAGTCTTGCTTGGAGGGAGACTCAGAGCATGGGATTTAACTCCATTTCTGAAGTGAAACACACAGCATTGTCTCATCCATTGATCACACTCTGCTTTAGAACAAGAAGCACGCTCTTGTTTTCTAGAGTCTCTAAGACAGCAGGAAACGTGAGTGTGCTGAGAACAAAAGAACGGTGTTTCCTACACATACGGACCATATCAGGTCCAACTCTGCTTCTGAAACTGATACAAAGCACTGGTCCTCTAACATCCAATGCTTGTCTGTTAAGATGAGAAACGTGTGAGCCCTGTGAATGATGTAGTTCGTTTTAGCTGAAAAGTGACTGCCCTTACCTGAAACGAAGTCTTGCTTGTAGGAAGACACAGAGCCTGGGATTTAACTCCTTTTCTGAAGGAAAACACACAGCATAGTTCTCATCCATGGATCACACTCTGCTTTAGAGCGAGAAGCACACTCTTGCTTTCTAGACTCTCTAATACAGCAGGAAATCTGAGTGTGCCCAGAACAAAAGAACGTTGTTTCCTACACATACAGACCTTATCTAGTCCAACTCTGCTTCTTAAACTGATACAAAGCACTGGTCCTCTAACATCCAATGCTTGTCAGTTAAGATGAGAAACGTGTGAGCTTTGTGAATGATGTAGTTCCTTTGAACTGAAAAGTGACTGCCCTTACCTGAAAAGAAGTCTTGCTTGTAGGAAGACACAGAGCCTGGGATTTAAGTCCATTTCTGAAGGGAAACACACAGCATAGTTCTCATCCATGGATAACACTCTGCTTTAGAGCAAGAAGCATGCTCTTGCTTTCTAAAGTCTCTAAGACAGCAGGAAACGTGAGTGTGTTGAGAACAAAAGAAAGGTGTTTCCTACACATACGGACCATATCTAGTCCAACTCTTCTTCGGAAACTGATACAAAGCACTGGTCCTCTAACATCCAATGCTTGTCAATTAAGATGAGAAACGTGTGAGCTTCGTGAACGATGTAGTTCATTTGAGCAGAAAAGTGACTGCACTTACCTGAAACGAAGTCTTGCCTGTAGGAAGACACAGAGCCTGGGATTTAAGTCCATTTCTGAAGGGAAACACACAGCATAGTTCTCATCCATGGATCATACTCTGCTTTAGAGCAAGAAGCACGCTCTTGCTTTCTAGATTCTCTAATACAGCAGGAAATCTGAGTGTGCCCAGAACAAAAGAACGGTGTTTCCTACACATACGGACCATATCTAGTCCAACTCTGCTTCTTAAACTGATACAAAGGAGTAGTCCTCTAACATCCATTGCTTGTCTGTTAAGATGAGAAACGTGTCAGCTTCGTGAACGATGTAGTTCCTTTGAGCAGAAAAGTGACTGCCCTTACCTGAAACGAAGTCTTGCTTGTAGGGAGACTCAGAGCATGGGATTTAACTCCATTTCTGAAGTGAAACACACAGCATTGTCTCAAAAATTGATCACACTCTGCTTTAGAACAAGAAGCACGCTCTTGCTTTCTAGAGTCTCTAATACAGCAGGAAATCTGAGTGTGCCCAGAACAAAAGAACAGTGTTTCCTACACATACGGACTATATGTAGTCCAAATCTTCTTCTGAAACTGATACAATGCACTGGTCCTCTAATATCCAATGGTTGTCAGTTAAGATGAGAAACGTGTGAGCTTCGTGAACGATGTAGTTCCTTTGAGCAGATAAGTGACTGCCCTTACCTTAAATGAAGTCTTGCTTGTAGGGAGACTCAGAAAATGGGATTTAACTCCATTTCTGAAGTGAAACACACAGCATTGTATTCATCCATTGATCACACTCTGCTTTAGAACAAGAAGCACGCTCTTGCTTTCTAGAGTCTCTAAGACAGCAGGAAACTTGAGTGTGCTGAGAACAAAAGAACGGTGTTTCCTACACATACGGACCATATCAGGTCCAACTCTGCTTCTTAAACTGATACAAAGCAGTGGTCCTCTAACATCCAATGCTTGTCTGTTAAGATGAGAAACGTGTGAGCCCTGTGAATGATGTAGTTCGTTTGAGCTGAAAAGTGACTGCCCTTACCTGAAACGAAGTCTTGCTTGTAGGAAGACACAGAGCCTGGGATTTAACTCCTTTTCTGAAGGAAAACACACAGCATAGTTCTCTTCCATGGATCACACTCTGCTTTAGAGCGAGAAGCACACTCTTGCTTTCTAGACTCTCTAATACAGCAGGAAATCTGAGTGTGCCCAGAACAAAAGAACGTTGTTTCCTACACATACAGACCATATCTAGTCCAACTCTGCTTCTTAAACTGATACAAAGCACTGGTCCTCTAACATCCAATGCTTGTCAGTTAAGATGAGAAACGTGTGAGCTTTGTGAATGATGTAGTTCCTTTGAACTGAAAAGTGACTGCCCTTACCTGAAAAGAAGTCTTGCTTGTAGGAAGACACAGAGCCTGGGATTTAAGTCCATTTCTGAAGGGAAACACACAGCATAGTTCTCATCCATGGATAACACTCTGCTTTAGAGCAAGAAGCATGCTGTTGCTTTCTAAAGTCTCTAAGACAGCAGGAAACGTGAGTGTCTTGAGAACAAAAGAAAGGTGTTTCCTACACATACGGACCATATCTAGTCCAACTCTTCTTCAGAAACTGATACAAAGCACTGGTCCTCTAACATCCAATGCTTGTCAATTAAGATGAGAAACGTGTGAGCTTCGTGAACGATGTAGTTCATTTAAGCAGAAAAGTGACTGCACTTACCTGAAACGAAGTCTTGCCTGTAGGAAGACACAGAGCCTGGGATTTAACTCCATTTCTGAAGGGAAACACACAGCATAGTTCTCATCCATGGATCACACTCTGCTTTAGAGCAAGAAGCACGCTCTTGCTTTCTAGATTCTCTAATACAGCAGGAAATCTGAGTGTGCCCAGAACAAAAGAACGGTGTTTCCTACACATACGGACCATATCTAGTCCAACTCTGCTTCTTAAACTGATACAAAGGACTAGTCCTCTAACATCCATTGCTTGTCTGTTAAGATGAGAAACGTGTCAGCTTCGTGAACGATGTAGTTCCTTTGAGCAGAAAAGTGACTGCCCTTACCTGAAACGAAGTCTTGCTTGTAGGGAGACTCAGAGCATGGGATTTAACTCCATTTCTGAAGTGAAACACACAGCATCGTCTCAAAAATTGATCACACTCTGCTTTAGAACAAGAAGCACGCTCTTGCTTTCTAGAGTCTCAAAGACAGCAGGAAACGTGAGTGTGCTGAGAACAAAAGAACGGTGTTTCCTACACATACGGACCATATCAGGTCCAACTCTGCTTCTTAAACTGATACAAAGCACTGGTCCTCTAAAATCCAATGCTTGTCTGTTAAGATGAGAAACGTGTGAGCTTCGTGAACGATGTACTTCGTTTGAGCTGAAAAGTGACTGCCCTTACCTGAAACGAAGTCTGGCCTGTAGGAAGACACAGAGTCTGGGATTTAACTCCATTTCTGAAGCAAAACATACAGCATAGTTCTCATCCATGGATCACACACTGCTTTAGAGCAAGAAGTACGCTCTTGCTTTCTGGAGTCTCTAATTCAGCAGGAAATCTGAGTGTGCCCAGAACAAAAGAACGGTGTTTCCTACACATACGGACTATATGTAGTCCAAATCTTCTTCTGAAACTGATACAATGCACTGGTCCTCTAATATCCAATGCTTGTCAGTTAAGATGAGAAACGTGTGAGCTTCATGAACGATGTAGTTCATTTGAGCAGAAAAGTGACTACCCTTACCTTAAACGAAGTCTTGCTTGGAGGGAGACTCAGAGCATGGGATTTAACACCATTTCTGAAGTGAAACACACAGCATTGTCTCATCCATTGATCACACTCTGCTTTAGAACAAGAAGCACGCTCTTGTTTTCTAGAGTCTCTAAGACAGCAGGAAACGTGAGTGTGCTGAGAACAAAAGAACGGTGTTTCCTACACATACGGACCATATCAGGTCCAACTCTGCTTCTTAAACTGATACAAAGCACTGGTCCTCTAAAATCCAATGCTTGTCTGTTAAGATGAGAAACGTGTGAGCTTCGTGAACGATGTAGTTCATTTGAGCTGAAAAGTGACTGCCCTTACCTGAAACGAAGTCTTGCCTGTAGGAAGACACAGAGTCTGGGATTTAACTCCATTTCTGAAGGGAAACACACAGCATAGTTCTCATCCATGGATCACACTCTGCTTTAGAGCAAGAAGCACGCTCTTGCTTTCTAGATTCTCTAACAGCAGGAAATCTGAGTGTGCCCAGAACAAAAGAACGGTGTTTCATACACATACGGACCATATCTAGTCCAACTCTGCTTCTTAAACTGATACAAAGGACTAGTCCTCTAACATCCAATGCTTGTCTGTTAAGATGAGAAACGTGTCAGCTTCGTGAACGATGTAGTTCCTTTGAGCAGAAAAGTGACTGCCCTTACCTGAAACGAAGTCTTGCTTGTAGGGAGACTCAGAGCATGGGATTTAACTCCATTTCTGAAGTGAAACACACAGCATTGTCTCAAAAATTGACCACACTCTGCTTTAGAACAAGAAGCACGCTCTTGCTTTCTAGAGTCTCAAAGACAGCAGGAAACGTGAGTGTGCTGAGAACAAAAGAACGGTGTTTCCTTCACATAGGGACCATATCAGGTCCAACTCTGCTTCTTAAACTGATACAAAGCACTGGTCCTCTAACATCCAATGCTTGTCTGTTACGATGAGAAACGTGTGAGCTTCGTGAACGATGTAGTTCGTTTGAGCTGAAAAGTGACTGCCCTTACCTGAAACGAAGTCTGGCCTGTAGGAAGACACAGAGTCTGGGATTTAACTCCATTTCTGAAGCAAAACATACAGCATAGTTCTCATCCATGGATCACACTCTGCTTTAGAGCAAGAAGAACGCTCTTGATTTCTAGAGTCTCTAATTCAGCAGGAAATCTGAGTGTGCCCAGAACAAAAGAACGGTGTTTCCTACACATATGGACTATATGTAGTCCAAATCTTCTTCTGAAACTGATACAATGCACTGGTCCTCTAATATCCAATGGTTGTCAGTTAAGATGAGAAACGTGTGAGCTTCGTGAACGATGTAGTTCCTTTGAGCAGATAAGTGACTGCCCTTACCTTAAATGAAGTCTTGCTTGGAGGGAGACTCAGAAAATGGGATTTAACTCCATTTCTGAAGTGAAACACACAGCATTGTCTCATCCATGGATCACACTCTGCTTTAGAGCGAGAAGCACGCTCTTGCTTTCTAAATTCTCTAAGACAGCTGGAAACGTGAGTGTGCTGAGAAAAAAAGAACGGTGTTTCCTACACATACGGACCACATGTAGTCCAACTCTGCTTCTGAAACTGATACAAAGCACTGGTCCTCTAACATCCAATGCTTGTCAGTTAAGATGAGAAACGTTTGAGCTTTGTGAATGATGTAGTTCCTTTGAACTGAAAAGTGACTGCCCTTACCTGAAAAGAAGTCTTGCTTGTAGGAAGACACAGAGCCTGGGATTTAAGTCCATTTCTGAAGTGAACCACACAGCGTAGTTCTCATCCATGGATCACACTCTGCTTTAGAGCAAGAAGCACGCTCTTGCTTTCGAGATTCTCTAATACAGCAGGAAATCTGAGTGTGCCCAGATCAAAAGAACGGTGTTTCCTACACATACGGACCATATCAGGTCCAACTCTGCTTCTTAAACTGATACAAAGCACTGGTCCTCTAACATCCAATGCTAGTCTGTTAAGGTGAGAAACGTGTGAGCCCTGTGAACGATGTAGTTCGTTTGAGCTGAAAAGTGACTGCCCTTACCTGAAACGAAGTCTTGCTTGTAGGAAGACACAGAGCCTGGGATTTAACTCCTTTTCTGAAGGGAAACACACAGCATAGTTCTCATCCATGGATCACACTCTGCTTTAGAGCGAGAAGCACACTCTTGCTTTCTAGACTCTCTAATACAGCAGGAAATCTGAGTGTGCCCAGAACAAAAGAACGTTGTTTCCTACACATACAGACCATATCAGGTCCAACTCTGCTTCTTAAACTGACACAAAGCACTGGTCCTCTAACATCCAATACTTGTCAGTTAAGATGAGAAACGTGTGAGCTTTGTGAATGATGTAGTTCCTTTGAACTGAAAAGTGACTGCCCTTACCTGAAAAGAAGTCTTGCTTGTAGGAAGACACAGAGCCTGGGATTTAAGTCCATTTCTGAAGGGAAACACACAGCATAGTTCTCACCAATGCATAACACTCTGCTTTAGAGCAAGAAGCACGCTCTTGCTTTCTAAAGTCTCTAAAACAGCAGGAAACGTGAGTGTGTTGAGAACAAAAGAACGGTGTTTCCTACACATACGGACCATATCTAGTCCAACTCTTCTTCGGAAATTGATACAAAGCACTGGTCCTCTAACATCCAATGCTTGTCAATTAAGATGAGAAACGTGTGAGCTTCGTGAACGATGTAGTTCATTTGAGCAGAAAAGTGACTGCCCTTACCTGAAACGAAGTCTTGCCTGTAAGAAGACACAGAGCCTGGGATTTAACTCCATATCTGAAGGGAAACACACAGCATAGTTCTCATCCATGGATCACACTCTGCTTTAGAGCAAGAAGCACGCTCTTGCTTTCTAGATTCTCTAATACAGCAGGAAATCTGAGTGTGCCCAGAACAAAAGAACGGTGTTTCCTACACATACGGACCATATCTAGTCCAACTCTGCTTCTTAAACTGATACAAAGCACTGGTCCTCTAACATCCAATGCTTGTCTGTTAAGATGAGAAACGTGTCAGCTTCGTGAACAATGTAGTTCGTTTGAGCAGAAAAGTGACTGCCCTTACCTGAAACGAAGTCTTGCTTGTAGGGAGACTCAGAGCATGGGATTTAAATCCATTTCTGAAGTGAAACACACAGCACTGTCTCATCCATTGATCACACTCTGCTTTAGAACAAGAAGCAAGCTCTTGCTTTCTAGAGTCTCTAAGACAGCAGGAAACGTGAGTGTGCTGAGAACAAAAGAACGGTGTATCCTACACATACGGACATTATATAGTCCAACTCTGCTTCTGAAACTGATCCAAAGCACTGGTCCTCTAAAATCCAATGCTTGTCTGTTAAGATGAGAAACGTGTGAGCTTCGTGAACGATGTAGTTCATTTGAGCTGAAAAGTGACTGCCCTTACCTGAAACGAAGTCTTGCTTGTAGGAAGACACAGAGTCTGGTATTTAATTCCATTTCTGAAGGGAAACATACAGCATAGTTCTCATCCATGGATCACACTCTGCTTTAGAGCAAGAAGCACGCTCTTGCTTTCTAGAGTCTCTAATACAGCAGGAAATCTGAGTGTGCCCAGAACAAAAGAATGGTGTTTCCTACACATACTGACTATATGTAGTCCAAATCTTCTTCTGAAACTGATACAATGCACTGGTCCTCTAACATCCAATGCTTGTCAGTTAAGATGAGAAACGTGTGAGCTTCGTGAACGATGTAGTTCCTTTGAGCAGAAAAGTGACTGCCCTTACCTTAAATGAAGTCTTGCTTGGTTGGAGATTCAGAGCATGGGATTTAACTCCATTTCTGAAGTGAAACACACAGCATTGTCTCATCCATTGATCACACTCTGCTTTAGAACAAGAAGCACGCTCTTGCTTTCTAGAGTCTCTAAGACAGCAGGAAACGTGAGTTTGCTGAGAACAAAAGAACGGTGTTTCCTACACATACAGACATTATATAGTCCAACTCTGCTTCTGAAACTGATACAAAGCACTGGTCCTCGAACATCCAATGCTTGTCTGTTAAGATGAGAAACGTGTGAGCCCCGTGAAAGATGTAGTTCGTTTGAACTGAAAAGTGACTGCCCTTACCTGAAACGAAGTCTTGCTTGTAGGAAGACACAGAGCCTGGGATTTAACTCCTTTTCTAAAGGGAAACACACAGCATAGTTCTCATCCATGGATGACACTCTGCTTAGGAGCGAGAAGCACGCTCTTGGTTTCTAAAGTCTCTAAGACAGCAGGAAACGTGAGTGTGCTGAGAACAAAAGAACGGAGTTTCCTACACATACGGACCATATCTAGTCCAACTCTGCTTCTGAAACTGATACAAAGCACTGGTCCTCTAACATCCAATGCTTGTCAGTTAAGATGAGAAACGTTTGAGCTTTGTGAATGATGTAGTTCCTTTGAACTGAAAAGTGATTGCCCTTACCTGAAAAGAAGTCTTGCTTGTAGGAAGACACAGAGCCTGGGATTTAAGTCCATTTCTGTAGTGAAACACACAGCATAGTTCTCATCCATGGATCACACTCTGCTTTAGAGCAAGAAGCACGCTCTTGCTTTCTAGATTCTCTAATACAGCAGGAAATCTGAGTGTGCCCAGAACAAAAGAATGGTGTTTCCTACACATACGGACCATATCTAGTCCAACTCTGCTTCGAAAACTGATACAAAGGACTAGTCCTCTAACATCCATTGCTTGTCTGTTAAGATGAGAAACGTGTCAGCTTCGTGAACGATGTAGTTCCTTTGAGCAGAAAAGTGACTGCCCTTACCTGAAACGAAGTCTTGCTTGTAGGGAGACTCAGAGCATGGGATTTAACTCCATTTCTGAAGTGAAACACACAGCATTGTCTCAAAAATTGATCACACTCTGCTTTAGAACAAGAAGCACGCTCTTGCTTTCTAGAGTCTCAAAGACAGCAGGAAACGTGAGTGTGCTGAGAACAAAAGAACGGTGTTTCCTACACATACGGACCATATCAGGTCCAACTCTGATTCTTAAACTGATACAAAGCACTGGTCCTCTAAAATCCAATGCTTGTCTGTTAAGATGAGAAACGTGTGAGCCCTGTGAACGATGTAGTTCGTTTGAGCTGAAAAGTGACTGCCCTTACCTGAAACGAAGTCTTGCCTGTAGGAAGACACAGAGTCTGGGATTTAACTCCATTTCTGAAGTAAAACATACAGCATAGTTCTCATCCATGGATCACACTCTGCTTTAGAGCAAGAAGTACGCTCTTGCTTTCTAGAGTCTCTAATTCAGCAGGAAATCTGAGTGTGCCCAGAACAAAAGAACGGTGTTTCCTACACATACTGACTATATGTATTCCAAATCTTCTTCTGAAACTGATACAATGCACTGGTCCTCTAACATCCAATACTTGTCAGTTAAGATGAGAAACGTGTGAGCTTTGTGAACGATGTAGTTCATTTGAGCAGAAAAGTGACTACCCTTACCTTAAACGAAGTCTTGCTTGGAGGGAGACTCAGAGCATGGGATTTAAATCCATTTCTGAAGTGAAACACACAGCATTGTCTCATCCATTGATCACACTCTGCTTTAGAACAAGAAGCACGCTCTTGTTTTCTAGAGTCTCTAAGACAGCAGGAAACGTGAGTGTGCTGAGAACAAAGAACGGTGTTTCCTACACATACGGACCATATCAGGTCCAACTCTGCTTCTTAAACTGATACAAAGCACTGGTCCTCTAACATCCAATGCTTGTCTGTTAAGATGAGAAATGTGTGAGCTTCGTGAACGATGTAGTTCCTTTGAGCTGAAAAGTGACTGCCCTTACCTGAATCGAAGTCTTGCCTGTAGGAAGACACAGAGTCTGGGATTTAACTCCATTTCTGAAGGGAAACACACAGCATAGTTCTCATCCATGGATCACACTCTGCTTTAGAGCAAGAAGCAAGCTCTTGCTTTCTAGATTCTCTAATACAGCAGGAAATCTGAGTGTGCCCAGAACAAAAGAACAGTGTTTCCTACACATACGGACTATATGTAGTCCAAATCTTCTTCTGAAACTGATACAATGCACTGGTCCTCTAATATCCAATGGTTGTCAGTTAAGATGAGAAACGTGTGAGCTTCGTGAACGATGTAGTTCCTTTGAGCAGATAAGTGACTGCCCTTACCTTAAATGAAGTCTTGCTTGTAGGGAGACTCAGAAAATGGGATTTAACTCCATTTCTGAAGTGAAACACACAGCATTGTCTCATCCATTGATCACACTCTGCTTTAGAACAAGAAGCACGCTCTTGCTTTCTAGAGTCTCTAAGACAGCAGGAAACTTGAGTGTGCTGAGAACAAAAGAACGGTGTTTACTACACATACGGACCATATCAGGTCCAACTCTGCTTCTTAAACTGATACAAAGCACTGGTCCTCTAACATCCAATGCTTGTCTGTTAAGATGAGAAACGTGTGAGCCCTGTGAATGATGTAGTTCGTTTGAGCTGAAAAGTGACTGCCCTTACCTGAAACGAAGTCTTGCCTGTAGGAAGACACAGAGTCTGGGATTTAACTCCATTTCTGAAGGGAAACACACAGCATAGTTCTCATCCATGGATCACACTCTGCTTTAGAGCAAGAAGCAAGCTCTTGCTTTCTAGATTCTCTAATACAGCAGGAAATCTGAGTGTGCCCAGAACAAAAGAACAGTGTTTCCTACACATACGGACTATATGTAGTCCAAATCTTCTTCTGAAACTGATACAATGCACTGGTCCTCTAATATCCAATGGTTGTCAGTTAAGATGAGAAACGTGTGAGCTTCGTGAACGATGTAGTTCCTTTGAACTGAAAAGTGACTGCCCTTACCTGAAAAGAAATCTTGCTTGTAGGAAGACACAGAGCCTGGGATTTAAGTCCATTTCTGAAGGGAAACACACAGCATAGTTCTCATCCATGGATAACACTCTGCTTTAGAGCAAGAAGCATGCTCTTGCTTTCTAAAGTCTCTAAGAAAGCAGGAAACGTGAGTGTGTTGAGAACAAAAGAAAGGTGTTTCCTACACATAGGGACCATATCTAGTCCAACTCTGCTTCTTAAACTGATACAAAGCACTGGTCCTCTAACATCCAATGCTTGTCTGTTAAGATGAGAAACGTGTGAGCCCTGTGAATGATGTAGTTCGGTTGAGCTGAAAAGTGACTGCCCTTACCTGAAACGAAGTCTTGCCTGTAGGAAGACACAGAGTCTGGGATTTAACTCCATTTCTGAAGGGAAACACACAGCATAGTTCTCATCCATGGATCACACTCTGCTTTAGAGCAAGAAGCAAGCTCTTGCTTTCTAGATTCTCTAATACAGCAGGAAATCTGAGTGTGCCCAGAACAAAAGAACAGTGTTTCCTACACATACGGACTATATGTAGTCCAAATCTTCTTCTGAAACTGATACAATGCACTGGTCCTCTAATATCCAATGGTTGTCAGTTAAGATGAGAAACGTGTGAGCTTCGTGAACGATGTAGTTCCTTTGAGCAGATAAGTGACTGCCCTTACCTTAAATGAAGTCTTGCTTGTAGGGAGACTCAGAAAATGGGATTTAACTCCATTTCTGAAGTGAAACACACAGCATTGTCTCATCCATTGATCACACTCTGCTTTAGAACAAGAAGCACGCTCTTGCTTTCTAGAGTCTCTAAGACAGCAGGAAACTTGAGTGTGCTGAGAACAAAAGAACGGTGTTTCCTACACATACGGACCATATCAGGTCCAACTCTGCTTCTTAAACTGATACAAAGCACTGGTCCTCTAACATCCAATGCTTGTCTGTTAAGATGAGAAACGTGTGAGCCCTGTGAATGATGTAGTTCGTTTGAGCTGAAAAGTGACTGCCCTTACCTGAAATGAAGTCTTGCTTGTAGGAAGACACAGAGCCTGGGATTTAACTCCTTTTCTGAAGGAAAACACACAGCATAGTTCTCATCCATGGATCACACTCTGCTTTAGAGCGAGAAGCACACTCTTGCTTTCTAGACTCTCTAATACAGCAGGAAATCTGAGTGTGCCCAGAACAAAAGAACGTTGTTTCCTACACATACAGACCATATCTAGTCCAACTCTGCTTCTTAAACTGATACAAAGCACTGGTCCTCAAACATCCAATGCTTGTCAGTTAATATGAGAAACGTGTGAGCTTTGTGAATGATGTAGTTCCTTTGAACTGAAAAGTGACTGCCCTTACCTGAAAAGAAATCTTGCTTGTAGGAAGACACAGAGCCTGGGATTTAAGTCCATTTCTGAAGGGAAACACACAGCATAGTTCTCATCCATGGATAACACTCTGCTTTAGAGCAAGAAGCATGCTCTTGCTTTCTAAAGTCTCTAAGAAAGCAGGAAACGTGAGTGTGTTGAGAACAAAAGAAAGGTGTTTCCTACACATAGGGACCATATCTAGTCCAACTCTTCTTCGGAAACTGATACAAAGCACTGGTCCTCTAACATCCAATGCTTGTCAATTAAGATGAGAAACGTGTGAGCTTCGTGAACGATGTAGTTCATTTGTGCAGAAAAGTGACTGCACTTACCTGAAACGAAGTCTTGCCTGTAGGAAGACACAGAGCCTGGGATTTAACTCCATTTCTGAAGGGAAACACACAGCATAGTTCTCATCCATGGATCACACTCTGCTTTAGAGCAAGAAGCACGCTCTTGCTTTCTAGATTCTCTAATACAGCAGGAAATCTGAGTGTGCCCAGAACAAAAGAACAGTGTTTCCTACACATACGGACCATATCTAGTCCAACTCTGCTTCTTAAACTGATACAAAGGACTAGTCCTCTAACATCCATTGCTTGTCTGTTAAGATGAGAAACGCGTCAGCTTCGTGAACGATGTAGTTCCTTTGAGCAGAAAAGTGACTGCCCTTACCTGAAACGAAGTCTTGCTTGTAGGGAGACTCAGAGCATGGGATTTAACTCCATTTCTGAAGTGAAACACACAGCATTGTCTCAAAAATTGATCACACTCTGCTTTAGAACAAGAAGCACGCTCTTGCTTTCTAGAGTCTCAAAGACAGCAGGAAACGTGAGTGTGCTGAGAACAAAAGAACGGTGTTTCCTACACATACGGACCATATCAGGTCCAACTCTGCTTCTTAAACTGATACAAAGCACTGGTCCTCTAAAATCCAATGCTTGTCTGTTAAGATGAGAAACGTGTGAGCCCTGTGAACGATGTAGTTCGTTTGAGCTGAAAAGTGACTGCCCTTACCTGAAACGAAGTCTGGCCTGTAGGAAGACACAGAGTCTGGGATTTAACTCCATTTCTGAAGTAAAACATACA
The DNA here is from genome assembly GCA_949786385.1 of Onychomys leucogaster. Lineage (NCBI taxonomy): Eukaryota > Metazoa > Chordata > Mammalia > Rodentia > Cricetidae > Onychomys > Onychomys leucogaster. The sequence goes on along the minus strand of CATKUP010000039.1, from coordinate 725,866 downwards.
GCATAGTTCTCATCATGGAACACACTCTGCTTTAGAGCAAGAAGTACGCTCTTGCTTTCTAGAGTCTCTAATTCAGCAGGAAATCTGAGTGTGCCCAGAACAAAAGAACGGTGTTTCCTACACATACTGACTATATGTAGTCCAAATCTTCTTCTGAAACTGATACAATGCACTAGTCCTCTAACATCCAATACTTGTCAGTTAAGATGAGAAACGTGTGAGCTTCGTGAACGATGTAGTTCATTTGAGCAGAAAAGTGACTACCCTTACCTTAAACGAAGTCTTGCTTGGAGGGAGACTCAGAGCATGGGATTTAACTCCATTTCTGAAGTGAAACACACAGCATTGTCTCATCCATTGATCACACTCTGCTTTAGAACAAGAAGCACGCTCTTGTTTTCTAGAGTCTCTAAGACAGCAGGAAACGTGAGTGTGCTGAGAACAAAAGAACGGTGTTTCCTACACATACGGACCATATCAGGTCCAACTCTGCTTCTGAAACTGATACAAAGCACTGGTCCTCTAACATCCAATGCTTGTCTGTTAAGATGAGAAACGTGTGAGCCCTGTGAATGATGTAGTTCGTTTGAGCTGAAAAGTGACTGCCCTTACCTGAAACGAAGTCTTGCTTGTAGGAAGACACAGAGCCTGGGATTTAACTCCTTTTCTGAAGGAAAACACACAGCATAGTTCTCATCCATGGATCACACTCTGCTTTAGAGCGAGAAGCACACTCTTGCTTTCTAGACTCTCTAATACAGCAGGAAATCTGAGTGTGCCCAGAACAAAAGAACGTTGTTTCCTACACATACAGACCTTATCTAGTCCAACTCTGCTTCTTAAACTGATACAAAGCACTGGTCCTCTAACATCCAATGCTTGTCAGTTAAGATGAGAAACGTGTGAGCTTTGTGAATGATGTAGTTCCTTTGAACTGAAAAGTGACTGCCCTTACCTGAAAAGAAGTCTTGCTTGTAGGAAGACACAGAGCCTGGGATTTAAGTCCATTTCTGAAGGGAAACACACAGCATAGTTCTCATCCATGGATAACACTCTGCTTTAGAGCAAGAAGCATGCTCTTGCTTTCTAAAGTCTCTAAGACAGCAGGAAACGTGAGTGTGTTGAGAACAAAAGAAAGGTGTTTCCTACACATACGGACCATATCTAGTCCAACTCTTCTTCGGAAACTGATACAAAGCACTGGTCCTCTAACATCCAATGCTTGTCAATTAAGATGAGAAACGTGTGAGCTTCGTGAACGATGTAGTTCATTTGAGCAGAAAAGTGACTGCACTTACCTGAAACGAAGTCTTGCCTGTAGGAAGACACAGAGCCTGGGATTTAAGTCCATTTCTGAAGGGAAACACACAGCATAGTTCTCATCCATGGATCATACTCTGCTTTAGAGCAAGAAGCACGCTCTTGCTTTCTAGATTCTCTAATACAGCAGGAAATCTGAGTGTGCCCAGAACAAAAGAACGGTGTTTCCTACACATACGGACCATATCTAGTCCAACTCTGCTTCTTAAACTGATACAAAGGAGTAGTCCTCTAACATCCATTGCTTGTCTGTTAAGATGAGAAACGTGTCAGCTTCGTGAACGATGTAGTTCCTTTGAGCAGAAAAGTGACTGCCCTTACCTGAAACGAAGTCTTGCTTGTAGGGAGACTCAGAGCATGGGATTTAACTCCATTTCTGAAGTGAAACACACAGCATTGTCTCAAAAATTGATCACACTCTGCTTTAGAACAAGAAGCACGCTCTTGCTTTCTAGAGTCTCTAATACAGCAGGAAATCTGAGTGTGCCCAGAACAAAAGAACAGTGTTTCCTACACATACGGACTATATGTAGTCCAAATCTTCTTCTGAAACTGATACAATGCACTGGTCCTCTAATATCCAATGGTTGTCAGTTAAGATGAGAAACGTGTGAGCTTCGTGAACGATGTACTTCGTTTGAGCTGAAAAGTGACTGCCCTTACCTGAAACGAAGTCTTGCCTGTAGGAAGACACAGAGCCTGGGATTTAAGTCCATTTCTGAAGGGAAACACACAGCATAGTTCTCATCCATGGATCATACTCTGCTTTAGAGCAAGAAGCACGCTCTTGCTTTCTAGATTCTCTAATACAGCAGGAAATCTGAGTGTGCCCAGAACAAAAGAACGGTGTTTCCTACACATACGGACCATATCTAGTCCAACTCTGCTTCTTAAACTGATACAAAGGAGTAGTCCTCTAACATCCATTGCTTGTCTGTTAAGATGAGAAACGTGTCAGCTTCGTGAACGATGTAGTTCCTTTGAGCAGAAAAGTGACTGCCCTTACCTGAAACGAAGTCTTGCTTGTAGGGAGACTCAGAGCATGGGATTTAACTCCATTTCTGAAGTGAAACACACAGCATTGTCTCAAAAATTGATCACACTCTGCTTTAGAACAAGAAGCACGCTCTTGCTTTCTAGAGTCTCAAAGACAGCAGGAAACGTGAGTGTGCTGAGAACAAAAGAACGGTGTTTCCTACACATACGGACCATATCAGGTCCAACTCTGCTTCTTAAACTGATACAAAGCACTGGTCCTCTAAAATCCAATGCTTGTCTGTTAAGATGAGAAACGTGTGAGCTTCGTGAACGATGTACTTCGTTTGAGCTGAAAAGTGACTGCCCTTACCTGAAACGAAGTCTGGCCTGTAGGAAGACACAGAGTCTGGGATTTAACTCCATTTCTGAAGCAAAACATACAGCATAGTTCTCATCCATGGATCACACACTGCTTTAGAGCAAGAAGTACGCTCTTGCTTTCTGGAGTCTCTAATTCAGCAGGAAATCTGAGTGTGCCCAGAACAAAAGAACGGTGTTTCCTACACATACGGACTATATGTAGTCCAAATCTTCTTCTGAAACTGATACAATGCACTGGTCCTCTAATATCCAATGCTTGTCAGTTAAGATGAGAAACGTGTGAGCTTCATGAACGATGTAGTTCATTTGAGCAGAAAAGTGACTACCCTTACCTTAAACGAAGTCTTGCTTGGAGGGAGACTCAGAGCATGGGATTTAACACCATTTCTGAAGTGAAACACACAGCATTGTCTCATCCATTGATCACACTCTGCTTTAGAACAAGAAGCACGCTCTTGCTTTCTAGAGTCTCTAAGACAGCAGGAAACGTGAGTGTGCTGAGAACAAAAGAACGGTGTTTCCTACACATACGGACCATATCAGGTCCAACTCTGCTTCTTAAACTGATACAAAGCACTGGTCCTCTAAAATCCAATGCTTGTCTGTTAAGATGAGAAACGTGTGAGCTTCGTGAACGATGTAGTTCATTTGAGCTGAAAAGTGACTGCCCTTACCTGAAACGAAGTCTTGCCTGTAGGAAGACACAGAGTCTGGGATTTAACTCCATTTCTGAAGGGAAACACACAGCATAGTTCTCATCCATGGATCACACTCTGCTTTAGAGCAAGAAGCACGCTCTTGCTTTCTAGATTCTCTAACAGCAGGAAATCTGAGTGTGCCCAGAACAAAAGAACGGTGTTTCATACACATACGGACCATATCTAGTCCAACTCTGCTTCTTAAACTGATACAAAGGACTAGTCCTCTAACATCCAATGCTTGTCTGTTAAGATGAGAAACGTGTCAGCTTCGTGAACGATGTAGTTCCTTTGAGCAGAAAAGTGACTGCCCTTACCTGAAACGAAGTCTTGCTTGTAGGGAGACTCAGAGCATGGGATTTAACTCCATTTCTGAAGTGAAACACACAGCATTGTCTCAAAAATTGACCACACTCTGCTTTAGAACAAGAAGCACGCTCTTGCTTTCTAGAGTCTCAAAGACAGCAGGAAACGTGAGTGTGCTGAGAACAAAAGAACGGTGTTTCCTTCACATAGGGACCATATCAGGTCCAACTCTGCTTCTTAAACTGATACAAAGCACTGGTCCTCTAACATCCAATGCTTGTCTGTTACGATGAGAAACGTGTGAGCTTCGTGAACGATGTAGTTCGTTTGAGCTGAAAAGTGACTGCCCTTACCTGAAACGAAGTCTGGCCTGTAGGAAGACACAGAGTCTGGGATTTAACTCCATTTCTGAAGCAAAACATACAGCATAGTTCTCATCCATGGATCACACTCTGCTTTAGAGCAAGAAGAACGCTCTTGATTTCTAGAGTCTCTAATTCAGCAGGAAATCTGAGTGTGCCCAGAACAAAAGAACGGTGTTTCCTACACATATGGACTATATGTAGTCCAAATCTTCTTCTGAAACTGATACAATGCACTGGTCCTCTAATATCCAATGGTTGTCAGTTAAGATGAGAAACGTGTGAGCTTCGTGAACGATGTAGTTCCTTTGAGCAGATAAGTGACTGCCCTTACCTTAAATGAAGTCTTGCTTGGAGGGAGACTCAGAAAATGGGATTTAACTCCATTTCTGAAGTGAAACACACAGCATTGTCTCATCCATGGATCACACTCTGCTTTAGAGCGAGAAGCACGCTCTTGCTTTCTAAATTCTCTAAGACAGCTGGAAACGTGAGTGTGCTGAGAAAAAAAGAACGGTGTTTCCTACACATACGGACCACATGTAGTCCAACTCTGCTTCTGAAACTGATACAAAGCACTGGTCCTCTAACATCCAATGCTTGTCAGTTAAGATGAGAAACGTTTGAGCTTTGTGAATGATGTAGTTCCTTTGAACTGAAAAGTGACTGCCCTTACCTGAAAAGAAGTCTTGCTTGTAGGAAGACACAGAGCCTGGGATTTAAGTCCATTTCTGAAGTGAACCACACAGCGTAGTTCTCATCCATGGATCACACTCTGCTTTAGAGCAAGAAGCACGCTCTTGCTTTCGAGATTCTCTAATACAGCAGGAAATCTGAGTGTGCCCAGATCAAAAGAACGGTGTTTCCTACACATACGGACCATATCAGGTCCAACTCTGCTTCTTAAACTGATACAAAGCACTGGTCCTCTAACATCCAATGCTAGTCTGTTAAGGTGAGAAACGTGTGAGCCCTGTGAACGATGTAGTTCGTTTGAGCTGAAAAGTGACTGCCCTTACCTGAAACGAAGTCTTGCTTGTAGGAAGACACAGAGCCTGGGATTTAACTCCTTTTCTGAAGGGAAACACACAGCATAGTTCTCATCCATGGATCACACTCTGCTTTAGAGCGAGAAGCACACTCTTGCTTTCTAGACTCTCTAATACAGCAGGAAATCTGAGTGTGCCCAGAACAAAAGAACGTTGTTTCCTACACATACAGACCATATCAGGTCCAACTCTGCTTCTTAAACTGACACAAAGCACTGGTCCTCTAACATCCAATACTTGTCAGTTAAGATGAGAAACGTGTGAGCTTTGTGAATGATGTAGTTCCTTTGAACTGAAAAGTGACTGCCCTTACCTGAAAAGAAGTCTTGCTTGTAGGAAGACACAGAGCCTGGGATTTAAGTCCATTTCTGAAGGGAAACACACAGCATAGTTCTCACCAATGCATAACACTCTGCTTTAGAGCAAGAAGCACGCTCTTGCTTTCTAAAGTCTCTAAAACAGCAGGAAACGTGAGTGTGTTGAGAACAAAAGAACGGTGTTTCCTACACATACGGACCATATCTAGTCCAACTCTTCTTCGGAAATTGATACAAAGCACTGGTCCTCTAACATCCAATGCTTGTCAATTAAGATGAGAAACGTGTGAGCTTCGTGAACGATGTAGTTCATTTGAGCAGAAAAGTGACTGCCCTTACCTGAAACGAAGTCTTGCCTGTAAGAAGACACAGAGCCTGGGATTTAACTCCATATCTGAAGGGAAACACACAGCATAGTTCTCATCCATGGATCACACTCTGCTTTAGAGCAAGAAGCACGCTCTTGCTTTCTAGATTCTCTAATACAGCAGGAAATCTGAGTGTGCCCAGAACAAAAGAACGGTGTTTCCTACACATACGGACCATATCTAGTCCAACTCTGCTTCTTAAACTGATACAAAGCACTGGTCCTCTAACATCCAATGCTTGTCTGTTAAGATGAGAAACGTGTCAGCTTCGTGAACAATGTAGTTCGTTTGAGCAGAAAAGTGACTGCCCTTACCTGAAACGAAGTCTTGCTTGTAGGGAGACTCAGAGCATGGGATTTAAATCCATTTCTGAAGTGAAACACACAGCACTGTCTCATCCATTGATCACACTCTGCTTTAGAACAAGAAGCAAGCTCTTGCTTTCTAGAGTCTCTAAGACAGCAGGAAACGTGAGTGTGCTGAGAACAAAAGAACGGTGTATCCTACACATACGGACATTATATAGTCCAACTCTGCTTCTGAAACTGATCCAAAGCACTGGTCCTCTAAAATCCAATGCTTGTCTGTTAAGATGAGAAACGTGTGAGCTTCGTGAACGATGTAGTTCATTTGAGCTGAAAAGTGACTGCCCTTACCTGAAACGAAGTCTTGCTTGTAGGAAGACACAGAGTCTGGTATTTAATTCCATTTCTGAAGGGAAACATACAGCATAGTTCTCATCCATGGATCACACTCTGCTTTAGAGCAAGAAGCACGCTCTTGCTTTCTAGAGTCTCTAATACAGCAGGAAATCTGAGTGTGCCCAGAACAAAAGAATGGTGTTTCCTACACATACTGACTATATGTAGTCCAAATCTTCTTCTGAAACTGATACAATGCACTGGTCCTCTAACATCCAATGCTTGTCAGTTAAGATGAGAAACGTGTGAGCTTCGTGAACGATGTAGTTCCTTTGAGCAGAAAAGTGACTGCCCTTACCTTAAATGAAGTCTTGCTTGGTTGGAGATTCAGAGCATGGGATTTAACTCCATTTCTGAAGTGAAACACACAGCATTGTCTCATCCATTGATCACACTCTGCTTTAGAACAAGAAGCACGCTCTTGCTTTCTAGAGTCTCTAAGACAGCAGGAAACGTGAGTTTGCTGAGAACAAAAGAACGGTGTTTCCTACACATACAGACATTATATAGTCCAACTCTGCTTCTGAAACTGATACAAAGCACTGGTCCTCGAACATCCAATGCTTGTCTGTTAAGATGAGAAACGTGTGAGCCCCGTGAAAGATGTAGTTCGTTTGAACTGAAAAGTGACTGCCCTTACCTGAAACGAAGTCTTGCTTGTAGGAAGACACAGAGCCTGGGATTTAACTCCTTTTCTAAAGGGAAACACACAGCATAGTTCTCATCCATGGATGACACTCTGCTTAGGAGCGAGAAGCACGCTCTTGGTTTCTAAAGTCTCTAAGACAGCAGGAAACGTGAGTGTGCTGAGAACAAAAGAACGGAGTTTCCTACACATACGGACCATATCTAGTCCAACTCTGCTTCTGAAACTGATACAAAGCACTGGTCCTCTAACATCCAATGCTTGTCAGTTAAGATGAGAAACGTTTGAGCTTTGTGAATGATGTAGTTCCTTTGAACTGAAAAGTGATTGCCCTTACCTGAAAAGAAGTCTTGCTTGTAGGAAGACACAGAGCCTGGGATTTAAGTCCATTTCTGTAGTGAAAAACACAGCATAGTTCTCATCCATGGATCACACTCTGCTTTAGAGCAAGAAGCACGCTCTTGCTTTCTAGATTCTCTAATACAGCAGGAAATCTGAGTGTGCCCAGAACAAAAGAATGGTGTTTCCTACACATACGGACCATATCTAGTCCAACTCTGCTTCGAAAACTGATACAAAGGACTAGTCCTCTAACATCCATTGCTTGTCTGTTAAGATGAGAAACGTGTCAGCTTCGTGAACGATGTAGTTCCTTTGAGCAGAAAAGTGACTGCCCTTACCTGAAACGAAGTCTTGCTTGTAGGGAGACTCAGAGCATGGGATTTAACTCCATTTCTGAAGTGAAACACACAGCATTGTCTCAAAAATTGATCACACTCTGCTTTAGAACAAGAAGCACGCTCTTGCTTTCTAGAGTCTCAAAGACAGCAGGAAACGTGAGTGTGCTGAGAACAAAAGAACGGTGTTTCCTACACATACGGACCATATCAGGTCCAACTATGATTCTTAAACTGATACAAAGCACTGGTCCTCTAAAATCCAATGCTTGTCTGTTAAGATGAGAAACGTGTGAACCCTGTGAACGATGTAGTTCGTTTGAGCTGAAAAGTGACTGCCCTTACCTGAAACGAAGTCTTGCCTGTAGGAAGACACAGAGTCTGGGATTTAACTCCATTTCTGAAGTAAAACATACAGCATAGTTCTCATCCATGGATCACACTCTGCTTTAGAGCAAGAAGTACGCTCTTGCTTTCTAGAGTCTCTAATTCAGCAGGAAATCTGAGTGTGCCCAGAACAAAAGAACGGTGTTTCCTACACATACTGACTATATGTATTCCAAATCTTCTTCTGAAACTGATACAATGCACTGGTCCTCTAACATCCAATACTTGTCAGTTAAGATGAGAAACGTGTGAGCTTTGTGAACGATGTAGTTCATTTGAGCAGAAAAGTGACTACCCTTACCTTAAACGAAGTCTTGCTTGGAGGGAGACTCAGAGCATGGGATTTAAATCCATTTCTGAAGTGAAACACACAGCATTGTCTCATCCATTGATCACACTCTGCTTTAGAACAAGAAGCACGCTCTTGTTTTCTAGAGTCTCTAAGACAGCAGGAAACGTGAGTGTGCTGAGAACAAAGAACGGTGTTTCCTACACATACGGACCATATCAGGTCCAACTCTGCTTCTTAAACTGATACAAAGCACTGGTCCTCTAACATCCAATGCTTGTCTGTTAAGATGAGAAATGTGTGAGCTTCGTGAACGATGTAGTTCCTTTGAGCTGAAAAGTGACTGCCCTTACCTGAATCGAAGTCTTGCCTGTAGGAAGACACAGAGTCTGGGATTTAACTCCATTTCTGAAGGGAAACACACAGCATAGTTCTCATCCATGGATCACACTCTGCTTTAGAGCAAGAAGCAAGCTCTTGCTTTCTAGATTCTCTAATACAGCAGGAAATCTGAGTGTGCCCAGAACAAAAGAACAGTGTTTCCTACACATACGGACTATATGTAGTCCAAATCTTCTTCTGAAACTGATACAATGCACTGGTCCTCTAATATCCAATGGTTGTCAGTTAAGATGAGAAACGTGTGAGCTTCGTGAACGATGTAGTTCCTTTGAGCAGATAAGTGACTGCCCTTACCTTAAATGAAGTCTTGCTTGTAGGGAGACTCAGAAAATGGGATTTAACTCCATTTCTGAAGTGAAACACACAGCATTGTCTCATCCATTGATCACACTCTGCTTTAGAACAAGAAGCACGCTCTTGCTTTCTAGAGTCTCTAAGACAGCAGGAAACTTGAGTGTGCTGAGAACAAAAGAACGGTGTTTACTACACATACGGACCATATCAGGTCCAACTCTGCTTCTTAAACTGATACAAAGCACTGGTCCTCTAACATCCAATGCTTGTCTGTTAAGATGAGAAACGTGTGAGCCCTGTGAATGATGTAGTTCGTTTGAGCTGAAAAGTGACTGCCCTTACCTGAAACGAAGTCTTGCCTGTAGGAAGACACAGAGTCTGGGATTTAACTCCATTTCTGAAGGGAAACACACAGCATAGTTCTCATCCATGGATCACACTCTGCTTTAGAGCAAGAAGCAAGCTCTTGCTTTCTAGATTCTCTAATACAGCAGGAAATCTGAGTGTGCCCAGAACAAAAGAACAGTGTTTCCTACACATACGGACTATATGTAGTCCAAATCTTCTTCTGAAACTGATACAATGCACTGGTCCTCTAATATCCAATGGTTGTCAGTTAAGATGAGAAACGTGTGAGCTTCGTGAACGATGTAGTTCCTTTGAACTGAAAAGTGACTGCCCTTACCTGAAAAGAAATCTTGCTTGTAGGAAGACACAGAGCCTGGGATTTAACTCCATTTCTGAAGGGAAACACACAGCATAGTTCTCATCCATGGATAACACTCTGCTTTAGAGCAAGAAGCATGCTCTTGCTTTCTAAAGTCTCTAAGAAAGCAGGAAACGTGAGTGTGTTGAGAACAAAAGAAAGGTGTTTCCTACACATAGGGACCA